>JAVJGI010000040.1:80005820-80028636 GCA_035590275.1 Ibycter americanus | reverse complement strand
CAATTCAGTTTTGAGATAGGAGTTTGAATTTACAAAGGAATGATGTTACATAACTTTTTTTTTTCTTCAGATGAAAAAGTGTTGATCCTTTCGTTTTCACAGGCTGGCTTCCCAGCTGCAGGCTTCCTCAGTTTTATTACAAAGCTCTACCACTTTAATCTGATCTTTCCTCTGCGGCTACATCATTCTCTTGCTTTAGCTTGTGAAGTTTGTTCCAAGTGGACTTCATTCATTTTAAATGAATTGACTGCTTTCAACTTTAACCAGACTGAAGTTGTGATTCTGTGTTGTTTACCCATAGTATGACGGGGGAAAACTCTTTTTGCTTGGGAGAGATCAGAGAAGATCATTTAGCCTGAACTGTCTCCACTCCCAGGACTAAGACTTCCGTAGGTAAGCTTGCTGGCATTTGGAATATCACTTTCTCTACTCACCTGCATTTTTTCCTCTGTCATTTTAATATTACCTCCCCTCACAACTACCTATCAAAGTTATACACTACTATCCTGAGATGTGGTTTATTTGTGCTGCAAACAAAGATCTGTAACATCCTGTATTATTTCTTCATTCATTGCAGGCACAAGATGGTATATTTTCAAACAGTTTCACTGGTTTTTAGCTGAGAGATTTCCATCAACACAGCTGCTTTCTATGCAGCTAGAAACATTTGGAAACCTAAGGCTTATGCATAGCAGCCAGAGCCACTTTTAAGAGGTGCTTCATGGCCCATTAACAAAGCTGTCATATATGGCTTGCCTTTAATTAAATATTGATGGGGATTTAGTCTTGGTCCAACATTTCAGACTAATATGGAAAAATCCTTTTAATCTGCATAACAGATCAACATGCCACTACACTGCTTACCCCTGTACTTCTGGCTGGAAGAAGCTGAGGCACGCAAAATGAGAAGGTTGTGCGGCTGTTGGTGCCAGTTGAGTCCCAACTGTCTTTACTAGAACTATAATTAAGGATGCCAGTTAATGTCAGCGATGGTTTATGTGAATGGTGGTTTATAAATGACGGGATTTTAATTCCCATGAGGGGAATCACCAACCTGTTTCACAACAGTTTATCAATAGGGCCTTTTTCTGGATTTGAATCTACTCTTGAAAAATTCAGAGGTCTGTAAAAGTTTCCCAGTTAGTTACCAGCCTTATGCAATTCAATAAATACACAGTTTTCCAACTGAATGGTTCTCATCCTGAGAAGAATTTCATTACATGCTACCCACTCCCTCGTGCATGGCAGGTACCCCCGAAGATCACACGTCTCTCTGGAACACTTGCCTGTAATGTAATTGTTTTTGTGTGCAATTGCCACAGCTGCTGAAAGGTCCTGTGTGACTTAGATGGTGTCATGGTTTAACCCCAGCCAGCAGCTAAGCACCACGCAGCCACTTGCTTGCTCTGTCCTGATGGGATGTGGAGAGAATCAGAAGAGGAAGAACGAGAAAACTCATGGATTGAAATAAAGACAGTTTAATAAGAAAAGCAAAATCCACACATGCAAGTAAAGCAAAACAAGGAATCCATTCACTGCTTCCCATGGGCAGGCAGGTGTTCAGCCATCCCCAGGAAAGCAGGGCTCCATCATGTGTATTTGTTACTTGGGAAGACAAATGCCATCACTGCAGACATCCCCCCTTCCTTCCTCATCCTGCAGCTTTATATGCGGAGCATGGTGTCACATGGTATGGAATATCCCTTTGGTCAGTTGGGGTCATCTGTCCTGGCTGTGTCCCCTCCCAGCTTCTCGTGCCCCCCCAGCCTGCTCCCTGGTGGGTGGGTGAGGGGCAGAAAAGGCCTTGGCTCTGTGTGAGCGCTGCTCAGCAGTAAGGAAAATATCCCTGTGTTATAAGCTCTGTTTTCAGCACAAACCCCAAACAGCTCTATACTATCTACTATGAAGAAAATTAACTCCATCCCAGCCAAAACCAGCACACATGGTCAATGCTGGCATTGCCGCACAAGAAAGAAAGGCAACTCCTTTTCTTTAAGCTGTAGCCTGTGTGTTTGGAGATATTTTCACTTTTAGGCCTGCTGTTTTTTCATTACCCATTTAATAAGTACTTGTAAGTAGTGCACTCCGAATCTTTTATTTTTTATTGCTCGGAAAAAAAGCAAGATAATATACTGATTGTCAATCTGAGTGCCGCATTGAAGACTTCTTTTCAGTTTTTCAAGAACACATTTCAGACTCAGGAGACATTCCACAGAATCAGCAAATTCTGACAAGTATGAATGATTCTCTTACGCTGTATTTTTCTATTGTGTGGTGCTCATTTCTTCTGATGCTCAATTTTACTGGCAAAATTGTCTTTGAAGAGTGCAAATGAGCTACTACCTGGATGTACAACATGCTTTGTATTGCAGCTTTGCATGAATGGATCAGTCTCATTCTAACACTGATTTATTAAAAATTTGGTTTACTTCATTATATCCAATCTCACTTAAATATTTTCCTTTCTGAATTGATACAGAATTTAGTGAAAGAAAAACATTAACAAGCTTTCTTCTGTCACTTAGAGCACTTTATTCTCTTCATATCTGATCCATAGGAATGGCATTCTTTTCTCACTCCTAAGGTTATAAATGTCAGCCATAGCAGTATTGCACAACATAAGCATAAGGAAAATGCAGCTCTAGAAATATTTAACTTTAGAAAGTATGTTACTTATTGGAGTCTGGTCTGTAAAATCTGGTCCTGACATTTTGCTCAGGAACACTTTCAGGCCAGTGGTGCTTGACAGAGGTCCTGTTTGCTGATGGATTTCCAAGTGCTGTTATTAGCAGACCGTGTATTTCTACATCTGCCTTTCTCCAGCAAGGAAACTAGTCTCTTTAAAGGAGCAATCTGGGATGTCATGGGCAATGGATTCTATTTCTTCGTGCACTTACCATGTGCGTTTGAGTTGTACCAAATGAACAAATCCTATAACATTAGGTCTTCTTTCAGGATCTAAGCCCTGGCTGGAGGAAAATCCAGCTCTGCAAATGTTTTCTTTTAGCAGGGCTTATACTGACAGAAACAGCACTTTGATTACTGGGAACACTTCTTCCAGCACTCAGTTCTGAGTTGCTAGTCTGTGGAACCCTCTCCTGAGATATAAAATTGTCCTTACTTTATTGCCAAATGCCTGAGCAATAGGTGGTCTTTGTAACTGTTTCAAAACCCCTTCACATTTGTCTTCTTTTAGCCTGCTCTGCATCTGGATGCATCTGCATCCCCTTACATTAAGGAAGAAAATAAAAATACAAGCCAAAACTAGAATTACACTAAACCAAAACAAACCAAAACAAAAAAAAAAACTTCAGAAACCCCAAAATGCTCCAAGAGGTAAACAGAGCAAACAAATAAATGCTAGTTAAGCAGCATTTTGTATTGGGGAGTCACAGAAATGTTAGGCAAACAGGCACAACATGAGTATGTCTAATAATTCTGTGAGGCATAATGGCAATGTTGGTCTATTTAGCAGCTATTACAGAGCAAGAAAGCTGAAAGAAACTCTTAAGAAGCAAAATAAGTGGTAGCAAATCCTTTTCAAGAGACTTTAAGAATCCTGCCTATTCTGTAAAACCAAATTTTATTCAGTGATGCTGAAAAGCACCTGTGAAGTAGAAGACTTTTCAGCAAGAGAGGATGAACATTACAGCTTCAAGAATGTATTGATTACTGCAGCAATGAGGGAGGTTGTGCCAGTGAAACTGTGATACGTTCATTCTTCTGAATCAAATAATGGGATCGTGTGTTGTGTCTCTGCAAGAGGTATTTGAGTACATGTAACACTCACTAATGGGTCTTTATCATCGTCAAACATGTATGGGATAGATGAACAGTTTCCCTATTCTGTACACGTAGAATTGGAAGGTAGGCTAGATTAAGAGACTTTCCCAAGGGCACAGAGGAAGACTGAATTCAACCCTTGCTCTTGTCAACTGACGCACCATTTATCAGGTTGCTGATTAAGTGGAGGGTCCTACATTTTATTATTGGTGATGCTGGTCTGACAAGAAGGATGCATTAGACCTGGTAAGGTGGCATACAAATGAACCATGTTAATTTAAGTACCATTAGAAACACAAGACAGAAGGAAGAAAATCAATGCTTTGTTTTATAGTAAAAAAAAAAAAATCAATAAGAAAGAAATGGTATTTCCTAGGACCTCAGAAAATGTGTTGGACAACAGGGAATAGTTAAAGGGAATTAAAACTATTTAATACAAGTTGCTGGTGTCCTTTTAGAAAGTGATGGTCTAGAGCTATCACTCTGTAATAAAAAACTGAGTAAAATCCAAAAGTACAAAGCTGTGAGAAGGAAATAATATCAAGTAGAAGCTGGTTGTTGAGTTGGTTTTTTTTTAAATTAAACTGGCAGCCAGTTGCAGTGGATTTGTGAAAACTGCAGAAAAGATGCACACAAATAAAATTAAAAAATAAACATGTACAGCAAAGGAGAGGTTACATGTAATCCCCAAAAACACAAGCCAAGTTTACATAAGAAAACTGCCAGAGGTCCATTTCTAGTCTTGTTTTTCTGTCTCTTACAATAGCCTATCACAGATGGCTAGGGAAAAAATGTAAAAACAGGCCAAAAATAGCATAAAGTTTTCTTGGTGTTGACTCTTGCTCTTGGCAGTCTGCAGTTTAGAGACATCCTGGACCAGAGGTTGCATCTGGACTATACTATTTAATAGTCTTTGATATTACTTTCATATTTTTTTAACTGCTCTTTAAAGACAATATTCTGTCAGAACAAATTCCACCATTTAAGTATGTATTATATTAAAAATCAGTGGGTTCGGTTTGCTTAAGCTTTTTTACCTATCATTGGGTACCCCTACTTCCTATGGCATGACAAATGCTGAAAATTTGTTCCCTTAACTCCCTCATTCAGTTTCATAGTTATCCAGCAGTTTTCTGTTTCCCCTTGCTCCCTGTGCCCAAAAGTCTTCTCTTTGTTAAACTGTTGTGGTCTTTGATATTTGTTTTCTCTGAAATACAAATAATTTGATACCTCACAATATAATTTTTCTCTTCTGTTTATCTTCATAGGTACCTTTGGTACCATACATAACATTTGGGATACGAGTTTATGCAGTGTTATAATGATGGATTCCTATTTGTTTTCTGTTTCTTCCTAATAGTTCCCAAAATTTTTTATTCTTTTTGACTGCCAGTGAGTTTTGTACAGTACATGCGAATACCTACGAACAGTGCCTCAGGAGTCTTTCCTAAGTGATAATAATATACCTGATGTTGAGTCCATCAGCTGTTCGCCTTTTGTTTTAATGTTGATTGTCACATGATATGAAACATTGTCATTCCTTTTTTTCATCCCTTCTCCAGATCCCTCTTATCATGGTGAAAAAAGAGGGCTGGCCCTGGGGAACGCTGCCATTCCTGTCTGGACGTGTTGTTTCCTGCCTTTTAGCTAGTTTTGTGTACATGAGCAGATATTTCTCCTGTACCACACCACTTTAATTTTTTAGCACCTTTTAGTGAAGGACTTTGTCTAAAGTTTTTTACAGAAAACCACAATTTAGTCCCCTTCACTAGTTGGATCATTCGTTGCCCTATTCCCATGGACTTTTGGGGGGAGGATTTTAAGAAATTTGTGAGGCGTTATTTATTCTTCATTATAACACATTTTCTATCTGTTCATACACTCATGTATGTATTATGACCTAACATCATTTGCATGTCAGACAAATCAAAATTGCTGATCCATAAGTACTTTTGGATGTCTTTTAAAAAACATGTAAATGGCATTATAAAAATATCTTCTATTTCTCTGAAATCAAGGCCAATATCAGTGGTATATTGCACACAGTACTAAACTGTTACCAATTTCATGTTTAATGCCTTTAAAATTCCTGGAATTCCATTAGAAATTTTAGAACTCTGTTCTGATAATTTATTAAGGATTTTATTTATTCGTTGTAAAGGCCCTTTGGTGATACTTCAGTTTTGGCCATAGTTTCATTTACTAGCATCCTGTAAATAAGGACTCTGGCACAGAAATCTACCTAAGGTTGTCTGTTTCATAGCAATAAAAAAAAGATTACTCTGATTTTTTCCCCTACAGTCTTATGGTCCCTGACTACTCCTATTGTGTCTCATTTTCTATTTGGCCTTTGACTAGTTTTCTCATTACTAATGATTTTGAAAATGTTCTTAACAGATTTGAATTGTTTTACAAAGTGTTCCTCAAAAATCCTTTTTCTGATCTGTGATATTCTGCATTTCCTTTTAACTTGCTGGTTTTGTATTTTTATATTATAATAACATCTCTGTGTATGTATATCATGTAAATATATTGTGTTAATGTATTCCTGTCATACATTCTGTAATGTATACGTTTGATACTTTATTGAAGTTCTACATTTATACCACCAGTTTTATACTTCCTTCATTTGAACACAATTTCAAACTTTGTAGTAGTCTACTAATTATGTTAACCTCCTCTGTTATTAAAACTACGCCACCTTTTTCTTGTTGTTCTAGTGATTTCTTCTTGATAGGCAATCTTGGTATAGTCGAGCCATCGACAAGCCGTCCCTAAACACTCTTCCTGATGTCGGAAATAATTTTACCCTTTTCAATGCTTCTTTCAGTCCTTTTTCATAGCTTTTTATGTAATTCCCCTTTTTTGAACCTAAATGTTATGTAGTGGATGTTCTGGCTTTTTAGCTACTGTGACAGAGTGGATCATTGTCAGATACACATTTACCAGGTTCTTTGTTGCTTGGGATCACATTTTCTGTTTGTAAATTCTTATTGTTCCAAGAAACACTCTAACATAATATGCAAATCCATTATAATGTCTAAAAATTTAGTCTTTGCATCACTTCTTGTTGTGAAATATATCCAAATGCTTACCACTGGGGATAAGTGAGTTCTTCTATTATTGAATTTTCTATGGTTACAGTATATGTAATCATTTTCAGCACTATGCAATCTCTACCACCATCTTGGTCAGATGGTCAATTATACCTTATCTAACACATTTAAAATATAATGATTGCATTTAGGTATGGAATTTTAATATGCAATGATTCTGTATGTTCAAAGTCCCCCAATTCTTTCATGTTCTACCTGTATCCTTTTGCTACATTCCACCTTATTCTTTTATTCTTTTCTACATTTAGGAAAAACAGTCCTAAAAGGCGTATCATTCTTCTTGGCAATCTATCATGATCTGTCTCCAAATTTAAATAGGCCAAAGTTGGTCATAAGCACTCAACTACTTTTCAAAAATGGTTAGAAAAATTGCAATAATAAACATTACCATGTGGTCCAACACTGCAAGCATTTCTGACACAATTTTAAAGTCATAACACATGTAAAATATGACAAGACAGTATCTTGCAGAAAATGGGAGATGAATGTGCTGCATTGTGCCAGAAGTTGCATTGAAACTGGAAGCCTCCCACTGCTCTGAACGTGAGATTAACTTCAGAGAAACCAGGCACTGTTGGGAAAGAAGTCCAGAGCATGCAGAATAATTCCTGAAATAGCACTTCACTGGCTTCCTAGAGGAGACAGAGGATACGTGACTCCCTGCTACTGCAGTAAAGGACACAAAAACAGCTCTTACGTGCTGCATCAAGACTCCAGAGCTGGGTATCTTCCCTCTGAAAGAGGACAGTAGCAAATACCAAGGGAAGAGTACAGCTAGCAGGCTGTATAGTTGTGAATCTGGATCTAAGTGAGTTTGTTTCTTGAACCCCTTTCCATCCACAAGATCTTTGCTAATCAATTTCACATTCAGTATTGAAGGTCAAAATATGTCTTCATTTGCTTTCTTCTACTTCTGGTATTATGGAAAAGGGTGAATCATCATTCTCTATTCAACAACTTCATGTCACTCCCAACTATCATGTTTTCATAAATTCATCTCTTCTATAGGTTGAGGAGTCTTGGTATATGCAGTCTTTCTTTGTTGGCTGAGTTCTTTTTTGCGCTTGTCACATTTTTCTGTCCCTTTCCTCAGCCAACTGTATTCATTAGGAGATGATGGGAATCAAAACTGCATGTATGGCAGTTGTCTACACTTTTCAAAATAATGCCTAACATCCTACTCCCTTTTTGATTAGCATCAAAGCTGATATTTTCTTAGAGCTATCTACTATAACTCCAAAATCTCTTTCCTGAGTGGCAGTAGCTACTTCACAGTTCATCATTACAGACCAGCTGGAATTCCTTTTTTTTTTTTCCCCCTCATGCTTTGCTTTGCATTACTGATGCAGACTTTCATCTGCCATTTTATTCCTGATTTTTTTCATAATAAGACATCCTCTGCAATGGTTCTCAGTCAGCTTCGTTTTTACTCCTCAAACTACTTTCTTCCTATCCAATCTCTTTTCTAGATCATTTATGAATACAGTAGATTGAATAGGCCCCAGCACAGATGCCTATTTCCTTCCATTGTGAAAACTAATGCTTTATTTCTGCCTTTTTTCCTATGCTTTAGTCCATTTTTAGTTCATGAGAATGCCTTCCCTTTTACTCATTTTAGTCAAAGTCTTTGGGGAAAGACTTTTAAAAGCTTTCTCCCTTCCAGATTAATGTTACCGGCTGGATCACGTTTATCTACACCGTTTTTGCTTTCCTCAAAGAATGCCAACAGATTTGCAAAGCATAAATATCGTGCTTGGCTTTCCCATAGTAGATTATTTTGCTTATATGCCTACTGGTTTTATTCTTCAGTATTGCTTTAGCCAGTACCTAAGTCAGATTTTCTTCTACAGATTTTTGCATTATGTCAGGCTTTTCTGGTAAGTGCTATCTCTGGAACCCCATGAAACCCTTAAAGAAGTTCACATTACATTCTTCTGATGGGAAGGCTGACGGGGCAAATTGTGTGTGGCTGTTATAATTCAGTGTTAGACTAGAACTCTTGGCTGAATCCTGAGAAACGGTTGCTGTACTTTATACCAACTTTGTTCTGAAACCTTCAGTTTAAGACTCAACCTTTGATGCCCCCCAGTAAAGAAAGATTCTCCCACAGTGAACAGATACGAAAAATTCATTTAGCTTCTGTGTTATGGCCTTGTTTCCCCCAAGAGCTCCTGATGTGGTTTGTTTCAAAGAGATGTCTGGGTTTCTATTTCCATTGCAAAACTAAAATATTTTATTCTCCAGTGAGAGGAATCAAGGAATAGAATATGCTGGGTCATCCTGTTATGGTCAGTACCAAGAACATACATACACTGACACATACATGCACTCTTGGAGTGTACCTACATTTTGGATACCATGGAGGAGAAGGGTGTATGGCATAAAAGGGAGAAGATGGGAGGATTCATTCTATTCTTACTTTACTTTATATGCACACAGGAGTAAATCTGTTGAAAACAAGCTGAATAAAACCAATATTGTAACGAAGCCCTGACATTCAAAGAACAGTGGAGCAGAAGAGGTCTAGTAGGTCTATCTTGAGCTACAAGTGAAAGCAAGAAGCAGAAGCAATTATTTTCTCCCACAAATGAAAGCCTTACAATATAGTTCTACACTCTGTTGGAAGGAGAATTTTTAATGAGAAGTTTCTGTCAAACAGTCCTGATGGTTTTAGTCAGACTGAATGCAGCTATGGAAGTTTATCAGCTTCACTAGCACTTTCATCGGGAGGCGTTTGGGTGGCAGTAGAATACCTGCTACTCGGAGGTTGGGGCAGTTGCATAGGGTGCAGGAGATCTGCATGTTTATGCTTTACTGCCCTTATAAGTTGCTAGTGAGTCAGTCCCATTGGGTGATCTTTGATGCATGTGTATCTTTCTCCACACTTATGTAAATCATCATTGATTTGGAGGGAGATGTTACAGTCTATAAACCGTAGATGCAGGGCTGAACGGTATGAAGATGCAGCACTAAGAGTGCTACTGAAGTAACTGTGGTTTTTAAGAATGAAAATTAGATATTCTGAGATGTCATTCAGCCGTTCACCACCAAATACAATTTAATATGAATTATTTAATTTGATCACAATCCAACTTTCTGCTTCTTAACAAGAATGGGAAATCACTTTACTTACTATACATCAGTGATCCAGAAACAGTACAGAAATCTCTCTCACATGTATTCTCCCTCGTGAACACATCCTTTCATATTTTACCTTTCATGGTGTCATGATCTCAAACAAAACTGTAAATAGAGACAGTAAACCAGAAGACTGGGCTAGTTCAGTAAGCTCTCTAACCACACTTTTCTATGAATTTACATGCCTCAAAAATCAAAGGCTTTTGCAAACACAGTGTGATGATGATGAAGTTCCAGACCAGCCCTCCCCGTGAAACCTGCCCACTGGCCCTCTGCCTTCTTGCTTCCCTGCCTTTCTCCCAGGCAGACCGCTTGCTGCCCAGGGCAATTCTATGGGCAGAGCTGAGGTTTCTTTTATTTTTTCATTCCAGTAAGGTCTTATTTTGTGGCAGAGGGAAAAGATCGGAGAATGGAAGAGGATTTTTTGTTTTGGTTATTATGGGGTTTGGTTTTGTTTTGGTTTAACGTTTAAAGTATGCAATTCTGGGATGATATGTTCAGGTCTATTTTCCAAATAGAACCAAAATTATTTCATTATTTCTTTACGCTGTTTCTATTCTGAGTATCACAAGTCCAAGTTGTGATGCCTCAGCAATTTGTACAAAGCACTCCAGCTCTGTCTGTATTACCACTTCTTTCTCTTAATGATGCAGCATCAGTGCAGCTGACAAATTATTGCATATATCTGTGCTGAGAGATTTGATCTGAGGCTTGTCATCAAGCTCCTATAGCCTGATATTATTGACTGTTTGGTTTTGACAGCCCTTTTCAGCAATTGTATCAATTAACCCTGAGGACTGAGGGTGCCTCACACTAGCACAACACTAAATTTCATTCCTCTAGACAAGAACTTAATGGATCGTCTAAAGCAGGTTTCTTCCTGAATCACCTACTGAAACCTCTGCTTAAGATGAACAAGAAATGTGGGACCCATATGCCATAACTCAACAACCAAATAATAAAACATTTCTAATAATTCAAGAGCCCTTAATTATCCAGCTGTCAACTGGAAAGTAAAAAGAGTAACATATCTATCCACGCAGCTTCTTTTATCTTGTGGTGTGTTTGGCAATCTTCAGCTGCTAAGAATAAGGACAAAATATTATTCTTTAATTTGAACCCAACTTCCTGGCAAATTAATCTCTGTCAGGTACACATTAAAACAGGGTAGCTTTTCCTTGTGTAATCTGAGCACTGCAGCACAAAAAAGCACAGAAAGTAAATTACAGTCGTGATCTTTGCAATGCAGGCTCCAAAAAGCAGCGTCTACCACCAAACCTGGAAACTAAACATATGAACTAAGGCAGCAAAGGAAGCTGTGGACATACTCTCATTAAATCTTGCTTCTATCTGCCTGAGTCAACCTATCAAAGAAATCCCATTAGTACCAAAGCAAGAACTAGATACAAACCTGGTGAACTACTACTGGATTTTTGCCTCTGCTTCAGGGATTTTTCTTCCATCTACAATTCACCATGGATTTGTTTAACAGCAGGAACTGTTTGTTTAAAACCTCAGGTGTGCTTGATATTTTCTTTTTCCAAAAGCAGTTATAACCTCTATTTTTCTGAAGAAAAATTAATCCCAACAGAGAAAAAAGCATTAGAGAAGAAAGGAGAGGGTTTTTTTTCCCCTTTATCTTATTCAATTCTGTTTAATTGAAAAAGCAGAAAAGTTCTGAGGGCCTGTTCTTACATGTTTACTCCTTACTTAAGGCTTTCCTAGGGGGAAAAAAAAAAAAGAAAAAAAAAGAAAAAAAAAAAAGGTGTTTTAAAATAAACTCCAGGCAAAAACCTTTGAGAAGGAGAGTTGGGAGTCTGTGCCATAATCAACCATCTTACTTCTGTGAAAAGCACAAATGTGTTTTTCACTATGCTTTTAGCCAAAGATAGCTAGCTTGTATTAATAACATATTCGTACTCTGGGAGAAATCCAGCCTAGGGGTCTGAGCTATTGAGGCACTGGTCACCTGCAGCTCTGATCAGCTTCAGTGGGAAGTAGATGCCTCTGTAGATCAGAATTTACTGGAACAGAAATTCAGCCTCAGGATAAAATAAGACTTTTTAAAGAAATTTAATTTACAGAGAAATGTGACTGCTTAGGGTGGTTGTGAGTTGTTATGTAAGGATCTCTCCAAAGGCCCCAGCCAGTGTTTGATGGAGTAGTGGCAAGGGCATCTACTACTGTGGCTACAACTCATATAAATCGTTAGTCTCCTTAATTAAAAAAAAAACAACCAAAAAACCAACAAAAAAAACCAACAAAAAAAACCCCAAACAAAAAAAAAAAAAAAAAAACAAACCCAACAACACAACAAACCCACATTGGAAGTGATTGATTTCCAACAGAAAGCATTGGAAAATGAAACTTCAGCAGAATATCAGGCATAAACCAGTGAATGGTATGACCACTTTAGCGCTAGGGAGTAACAGGTTCCCAGTTCTTTGAATGCTCTTTATGCAGAAGTTAGTTACTGGTGTAAAACAATAACCTAATTTCTTGAATAAGAGTTAGAGAATTCATCCTAATAGCCCATGAAAATTGCAAATGTGCAAATAAACACCTGTTCTTGAATCTGTCAGGAAAAAGAAATTTAAGTGGAGCCTTGTAATAAAAGGCAGGCAAAAGACAACATGAGGAAAAAAGAATTGCCTAAGTTTCAGAAATCAAACGGCTAGTGAAACAAAGTCATTTAAACGTCAACACCTAGATCGCTTTCTCAGCTGATAGCTATTTTGAAGAAAATAGTAATGGGGGCTGAACCGTGCTTAGGAACCAAGTAAAAGAAGCGGATGGTGTTTTTAGGGCATGCTAAGGGCTACATTTTCACAAGTCCTGGATGTTCATTTGTTTCCACTGTAAAACTATTTGCCACATTCTTCAGAGCAGTTCAGTGCCCAGTAGGCTGAGGTCCTTTGTAAAACTGGCTCCTTGTTACTGTAGTTACGTGCCTGGCTAGCTAGGACTGTGGAAAGGCTTCCTGGGTCTTGAAGGTACCAGATGCATTGATCTTCTTTTTCTCCTTCTCTACTGCTGCTGCTGTTCTTAGGCAGAAGCTGAGGTATAGCTCTCTACAAAATTACCACACTGGTGCAGCAGCCTGAATCTGCTTTAGGAGTCAGTAATTGTGTTAAAGTCACATTAATTTTAATAATGGGGAAAAGAAGGATGTATTTTGAAAACCTTTGAAGGCAAGAGTTTAACAGTCCGTGAGGATTACCAAGTTAGGGCTGGTTTGTTCAGGCAAACCAATTTATGGCTGATTCAGTTTAATTTCCTTTACTGTCTCCAACATCCACTTCACACCTAGAGCAAGATGTAACTTTTTATTTTTTTAGCCAGAGTTTTTGGCAGTTCTTGGTCTATGACCTCTGTTCTAACAACAAGCTGAACAGGCTTTGCTGAACAGGGACTGACACCTTAGAGCACAAGGCCCTGTTCACAGGAAAATTCATTTGGGTTGTGTTTATGGAATATTTTCTGGTTAGGGTTAGATTTCACAGAACTATTAGAAGAAAAACTTGAATCTAATCTTTTTCTAAACTCTGAGCGGAGCTGTAGACCAGCGTTAGATGAGCATGATGGTTCCCTGAGTCTGCAAACAGTTGTATTACAGGATCGGATGAGGTTTCTTACGTTTTCTTGCTGGAGTTGTTCTGCCTTGACAGTGGTGATGACTGAGTTCTGGTCTCTTCTCCAACAAAATGTTTCACGTGTATAAGGCAGAATGGTATTAGGTGAGAAATTAATTGCCAGTAGCCCGGAGGTTAGGGAAGGGAGGATTATGGGGTTAAATGTCCTCATGCAGGAGAGGGAGGAAACTTGTAGCTCTGCATGGTGTTTGATCCCTGATTTACTGGTCACTAGTGTCACCAGGGGACTTTTTGTGAGCATCTAAGGTGTCCCTTTCTTCAATGATCTTGCTAGCATCTAATCCAAAAAGTCAATTATTTACCAGACCCTGTCTGTGATAACTCTCAAGCAGTAGTGAGGGTAGCCAGGGACACTGCCTTGTTCCCTGTTATCATCTTACAACAAATAGTAAACTCAACCAGCATGACCAATGTGCATTTCTTATCACAATTACAGAACACCTCTATTTCTTTCATGTTAGACCCTGTACGATGGTGCTTGAGCACCCTGCTTGCTACAGTTGTCCTGAGGACATCAGTACGTCAAGGCCTGGTGCCAACAACCAAACAAGGCACTAAGTTTTTTGCACAAATAAGCACTTAAATTTTTCTACACATATAGGGGATGTGATATATCAGCTATTCAGCTATGCACTCAACACCTTACTGTGAGATAAAGTCAACATGGAGTAGTAAATGGTGCATTGAAAAGGGAGGATGAGAGAGAACCAGGAGCTTTACATTAACTTCTCAGCTTGGTTACTGACTTGCTGTATGACTTCAGGCCATGTTTCTGCTCTCCTGTCCTTTCCTGGTCACTGGTGGGTGTACAGTTCTATGGATACCAGCCCATTCATGACGCATTTGTACGGTGCCTACATACGGGGGACCCCATTGTATCTGGGGAGCCTAGGTCCTGCCTGCAAACACAGAACAACAATCCTTCTGTTTGCCTGTTTCCCAACTCAAGTTCTAGACCAAAGATTGTTTACTCTGAGGTTTTTTTACTCTGCTCTGACAGCTTGTAGCCTAAATCACGGTTTCTGAGCCATGTAACTTTTCTCATTAGAGAGAAAACTGTATCACCAGCCTCTGTGATTGCAGAAGGTCATGAATGTAATAATCTCCAGTAATTAGATCTAAAGACAGAACACTTGGGAATCTGCAATTCATGAAACTTTCAATATGTTACAAATCATAATTTGCCCAGTTTTTAAAGTGATGACATTATCAAATGTATATCAACGCATTTAAAGGCCTCACTAGGCCTTTAATTTATATAGAGCAACAAAACAATCCATTGCTTACCTGGCACCATATCAGAGGCACTTGCTAAGGGACACAGGGACTTCTACAGTAATGCAGGGAAGGGTAATGACAGGAAAATGATTTGAACACCAGAATTAGCAGAATTTTCTTATAGATTGGTGTGTTCAAAGCAGTTAACTCCAGCATCTGGGAAGGTGTAACCTCTATGTGTCTAGCGTAGCCTGGGCATTTATATGGGTACTGCCTCACGTGGAGTCGCTGGTGTGTAACAAGGCAAGAGGTCACAGCACATCTTCAGTGACAACCAGTATAAGGTTGCTCTTCTCTACCAATCCACCTCTTTTCATGAAGTTTTAATAATCCAATTCCTTTGTCAAGTTTGGTTGAACTTAGCCAGCAGGTTCAAAAAGTAAAGTGGGCAGCAGGGTACGTTGTGCATGCATTATGCATGAAGTGTCATTGCAAAGCTTTGATTTTTACAAACTGAGTAGTAACAATGAGAGAAAAGGAGGGGAAAGAATAGGAAGAGTTTGAAGATATGTTCGGGCAAGCATATCACTGAAGGCTTTGTATCTAGGGGTGTACGCTCAGTAAGTTTTGGAGAATATCCCCTAAGAGGCATGATGGTTCCCTGAGTCTGCAGACAGTTATATTACAGGATCAGATGGCTGGTGGTTACACTCTAAATCTGCAAACCATTGGAAGAATGCAGGCTTTTGCACACATACTGTGAATTCCTTAACTTTCAAATTCATGGCTTGGCAAACTCAATTTCAACACTTATTTCATCAGCTTCCTTACAATGAAAAATGAAAAAATGAAAAAAAAAGGTTCAGTTGTGATATAAGGCATTTTACATGTTTGATGATGCAAAAACTGTAAAGACATTTTAAAAATTATTTTCAAGGGCTTGTCTTTGTGAGAGACAAGTTTATAATTACCAACTATACAATAAATGGTTTTACTCTACACTAATATTATTAACAGAGCATTTGGATAAAGACAATGTCTTTTAAAACATTTTTATTTCAAATACACATATCTGAGAAAATAACCTATGTTATTTTTCAAATAACTTAAAGGAAAACAGTACAATACCTGTTACAGAAGTTTTAAAGAAAGTTAGAGAATGGAAGTAAATATTGGTGTGAGTTACAGTGCTAAATCAGTTTTAACAATAACAGCTTTTATTTTTCCCTATCTTTCTGTAAGGTAGATAAGATTTTTTTTCTCCAATTCCATTTACTCATTAAGTTTAGTTCAATATTTAATACAATAAAGGTCAAGAAATCCTGTCAGAACAGAAGAGAGAGAAAAGCTGTGGTTTTGTTTTGGGTAGGTTTATTTTTCCTCCAGTAATATTAAAGAGCAGTGAAAGGATGAAATCTATTAACTTAAAATGTGGAACAATAGAGGAATAGATATTTTTTAGTTTTAATTTTTTCCCCTAAATGTCATGGTTTAACCATGGTTTAACCAGCACCACGCAGCTGGTTGCTCACTCCCCCTGCCCCAGAGGGATGGGGAGGAGAATTGGAAAGGAATGTAAAACTCTAGGGTTGAGATAAGAACAATTTAATAATTGAAATAAAACAAAACCATAATAATAATAATAATAATAATAATAATAATAATAATAATAACAACAACAACAGTTATAATGAAAAGGAGGGAGAAGGGGAGAGGAATGAAATTCAAAGGGAAGGGAGAAAAAAAACCCAAGTGATGCACAATACAACTGCTCACCACCCGCTGACCAACGCCCAGCCAGTCCCCGAGCAGCAATCCCCTGGCCCTGGCCAAACCCTCAGTTTATCTACCGAGCATGACATCCCAGGGTATGGAATATCCCTTCGGCCAGTTCGGGTCACCTGTCCTGGCTGTGTCCCCTTCCAATTTCCCATGTCCTTCCAGCCCTCTCGCTGGCAGGGCCCAAGAAACTGAAAAGTCCTTGACTTAGTGTAAACATTACCTAGAAGCAACTAAAAACGCTGGTGTGCTATCAACATTGTTCTCACAGCAAATCCAAACCACAGAACTGCACCAACTGCTAAGAAGAAAATTAACTCTATCCAGCCGAAACCAGGACAGTATCCACCCCTTATTCCATATCATTTACATCATGCCACACTTTCCAATGCATCATCACCTTTCCTGTCTTTTAACATAAACACACAGATGTCATTCCCTTAGTCTATGGACCATCCCTCTAAAGTTCGTTGAGTTCATTGAGTCCGTGACATTGGGCTCCATCTGTTATACCAGTCTTTCAAGGCAGGAAAGTTGGTGCGAGGTGTTGGATTGTTGCATCTTGAGAACACTATCGCTATCTTGTGATAGTTCATGTGCCTTTATTGAAGAAATTTACTGTAAACACAAATGTATCTAGATAAACAAATATAAATAAAACAAGAATGTATTCTATATATACTAAAAAAGGGAAAAGTAATACCGATCTGTACTTTCAACTGAATTTCAGATTCTGAGAACTAAACACAAGCTTAAGAAATATTTTGTTCAGTTTTCCAACACAACGACAACATAAGAAATGAAACTGTTAGTAGCACATCCTTTGGCTTTGCAAAAGGGAAGAACAAGGTACAGTATTAAGAATTGTTTAAACAAAAGATTGTACATTTAAACATTTTGTGTTATTTTGTGCATGTCCATGTGCATGTATATGCAAAAACCTTCTGTTACCTCTGAGCAAAAAGGCACAAATATCAAATAACATTGTAAGCAAAGATTAACATCCAGTTTCCCCAGGCTACTGAAACTGTGGTGAAAATAGGTGCATCAAAATCCATTTATGATCATTCTCGTCCTGTAATTAGAGGCACAAAATACTGTGCTTTGTATAGACAAATATTTTTTCCTCAGAATGAGCCCATATGCACAGGTCCTGAATTGAACCCTCCTCGCTCCCCAAAGGTTTCACTATGCAATCTTTAATATTATTTAACTATTGTCGTTAGGATGGTAATAACACTTTTCTGAAGTTTATATTGGCAAAGCCTCCATTAGAGATGCAACAGGCATGTAAGAATTGTAGAGCAATTTAAAGCAGTAGAACTTGTAGACATGTATACATATACAAAAAGGCAGTACGTATTTCCCTCTCTCTTTCATGGACCTCGAAGGGAACCGTTGCTGGGGTGGAATATGTGCATTACAGTTTCCTCAGAGCTTACAGGAGCGAAATTGATCTTGTCACAGGAAAAGAGCTTTTCTGAGTCATTTCAAACAAAACCAGTCTCCTTTCCCACATTTTGGAAAAATACTTTTAATTAGGAAATTTTAAATTAAAAAAAGTAAATATTTTACTTCCATTTGTCATGATGCAATCCCAGCCAGCAGCTAAGCACTACACAGCTGCTTACTCACTCACTCCCCCCTGGTGGGATGGGGGAGAGAATCGGAAAAGCGAGAAAACTCGTGGTTTGCTATAAAGACAGTTTGACGGGTAAAACGAAAGCCACGCACACAAGCAAAGCAAAACAAAGAATTCGTTCACCACTTCCCATCCGCAGGCAGGTGTTCAGCCATCTCGGTTGAACTTAACGCATTGCATTAACGGTGACTTGGGAAGACAAACGCCATCGCTCTGAATGTCCTCCCCCTTCCTCCTTCTTCCCCCAGCTTTATATTGCTGAGCATGACGCCATATGGTATGGAATATCCCTTTGGTCAGTCGGGGTCAGCTGTCCCGGCTGTGTCCCCTCCCAGCTTCTTGTGCCCCCCCCAGCCTGCTCGCTGGTGGGTGGGTGAGGTGGGAATCAGAAAAAGCCTTGACTCTGTGTAAGCGCTGCTCAGCAATAACTGAAACATCCCTGAATTATCAGCACTGTTTTCAACACAAATCCAAAACATAGCCCCATACCAGTTACTACGAAAAAATTAAGTGTATCCTAGCCAAAAGCAGCACACCATTATATTTACATTTTGCTTAATAATGAGAGAAATCATAAGCTAAAAGGGGAGTTCTCAGAACACCAACCAGCAGCAGTAAAAATCTCCTTTAAAAGGTCTTTCATAAACTTATGACTTCTAAAGTTTAAATCTCCTACAAGTCTATGGAGATTTTTTTAATTATTATTACAAGTAATAAGCAAAATTTAAAATGAAAAATTATTATTTATATCCCAGCATGCAAATCGCGTTTTACAGAAGTGTAGAGTCCTTGTACTGAAGATCCTAAACTCTAAATGACAGAGGGGTTTTTTAAGTTTTGTTTTCACGCATGCAAAGCAGAAAAAATAATGTTGTAACATATCATTATCTGTGAAAACCTGAATAATTTAAAAGCAATTAATGAAGACACGATTGTAACTACAGCTTGTGTAATACTTCTTCAGTAACTACTTATCAGACAACTAAAGAGACATCAGACTAGTGAAAAAAGAAAGAACTGGAGCAGTTCGTGTTCACTATCCTTTGACAAGTGGCACAAAGAAAATAGAAGAAATAAAAACGAAATGATGAAAGCTAACCTAGTTTAAAAATAGTTATGGAAGCTTGCTTTTTTCTTTTTTCTTTTTTTTTTAAGAGTTGTTTAAACTGCTGATTTATAATCGAGCCTTTCAAATACACATGATTTGTTAGAGTAATATGTACCTTGGCTTTGTCTCTCTCTTTCTGCCTTCAGACTGACTGCTATTTGAAGGCCTTATTTTATATGGCTGGACTAATACCATTGTACAAATTGCTACCTTTTGAAGGCTGTGATGTGAACCTGCCTGAACAACTGCCACTTTAGCACACAATAAAAAATACCTTTCATATAACAACTCCTTTCCTTTCAGGAGGAATAATGAAACGAAGCAACATAAAAAGGCATGACCATCGGTTTCCGCAGAGAAGTCATGCTTTGGGGACTTTCTCCCCTCTTGCTTCAGGAGTTTCAGAGCCGTTGAGCTGAGACGGGCACACGCTGCACACACCTGCTGCACTGCTCGCCCCGGGGACGCCCTGCCCTCTCCGAGGCTCAGCGGACACCCTGTCACTGAAGCCAGCCTCGCTATTGTGTGGGGTTTTCTGAGCAGCCCCCCTGCTCCCCAGTTGCACTGGGGGCCCTCTTCTGTCCACCCTGCCCCCTGCCCAGCCCGGCCCAGCTCCACAGGCTTTCATGGAGCTTCCTCCTCTTTTCTCTCCCTGACTTCTCACTGAAGACAGGGGACACTTCTATGAAAATAAGAAAGATGGGGTACACGCTTTGCATGAGGTCACGTGAAGAAATGCATGCATTAGATGATCCCCTGGGGTGTCAGGGCTATGTGCCTATGCTGGGATGAGTATATGCATATCCTGGGCACCATTTTATCCATATATTAGGCTAAAAGTGGTTGTCATAGACATTGCGATGAAGTGTCTGCATAGCTATGAGGCTGGGGTTTTTTATATTGTTATTAATCAGGCAGACAACCAATGTTAACTTGGCAAAACATACATCCTGTGTTTGAGTTCTTGTCATTCACCCCAAGGCCACTCTTAAAAAATATTTTTCAAAATTTCAGTCCCCCTAATCTCATGGAGTAGATGTTTAATTCTGTTTTTCTGACTAATAGCCAGCTATCTTCAGCCCGGATGTCCACTCTCGCTGTCTCCAGGCTGGTCTAACAGAGATGATCATCACACCAGTTTAATTTAAGTCATTCCTCGGCAACACCATCTTTATCTCAGCTGCTTGCTTCCTTTTTTGTTTTCCATTCAACTTCTTCCTAGTAAAATTAGGCTAATTCCTAGGAAAATTAAGCTAAAACCAGCAGACTGTTTTGCTCCTGACAGCTCTGATACAGCTAATGCAAAGTTCTCATCATGCAGACAAGACCCAGCAGAAGGGAAACTGTCTTGAACGAGATGCAGAATTTGATTCTCATTCAGAGACACAGTTGTCCTTGCTACTGTCGCCTAGGGGGACAGCAGAGTGGGGAAACTTGGACCTGTGATTTTATGCTGTGTCTATCCCACGAATAAACGGAAGGACTTCGGCCTCCAGGGCCTTTTATGTTATATCAGAAGTATAAAACTCACATTAAAGACATTGTTAAAAGCGTCCTTCACATAACAGATTTTCACATTTCTCTTTTCTTCTATTTCAGACCTCACACGGAAAAAACCACCAAACATTTCTTACATATCTTCTGTTTGACCATTTGGACTATAATATATTGCAATCTGATGCTATGACACTAATGAAACAGTCGGGCATCAGTTCTGCAAGGGTCCTAATGTCAGGTACAATCTATCACTTAACATACATATGAAACTGAATAAAGAGAGGCTGAAGTCCAGTGAGAAATCTTCTAGAAAAAGAAATGAGGGTATTTACCTCTTTCTTTGCCAAGAAGGTTAGGAGGAGCTGCAGTCTGTTGCTATGCAAGTGCTCAGAGGCTTTGCCCTTCTTGTTACACAGCGGTATCTTGAACCTTCAGCCCTGGCTGATCTGTGTGCCACATAACTAGGTCTGGGAGAGGCAGAGCTCCTACAGAGAGAGACCTGAATGCTGAAGATCTCAGATTTTGTACCAGTTTCACCTGGGAACATGTGAAAATGACAGAACCACAAACTGGCTTCTCTCTCCTCTTTATCACAGAGACAGCATTGCCTTCCCAGGCCCCCTGTTTCCTTCTGGTTTGCTCTAGCCACAACTAGCTGCTGCTTGACAGCAAAGCTTACAGGCTTGTGAATGCAAAGCCAGGATGGGCATTCAAGTTGTTCTTCCAGAATTAGTGATGTAGTATACTGGTTGCTCACCCCATGGCAGGGTTTACGCTATATAAAATTACTGTTTTAGAAAAGGCAAAGATTAAACTCTTTATTCAGAGGTAATGAGATGATAATTTGAGGCAAATACTTCTTAATGATTATTAGTCAGGTAATGAGAAAGGTCTAGCTTAACTCTGTAAGACTTTGCCTAGAAACCCCATAGCAATCTGGAATTTCATTTAACTAGTGCAACCCATGGAAATATTTGACTTCTTCGTACCCTTCAAAACTTTAGTCCTGTATTTTAAAGTTTTAGATTAAACTATCATTTCGCTGGTGAATATCTCACTGGGAGATATGAGATGATGTCAATAGAAATAATTTTGTGAACAAGACAGGACTCATAGATGTTTATAGTGAGAACCCAGCAGCCAGAAGGGTTTAGCACCTGCATCCTCCTGTGGAGGAGTTTAAGTGTTTGGGTTTTCACACATAACAGGCGCTCATGATGGTACTTAACAAGGAAACATTGGTATCCAGCAGATTTTCGTTGCTCTCCTGAGTACTGATACTGCAGTGCTACCATTTTAATGAAAAAAAAAAAAGAAAAAAAAAAATCTAAGACGTTTACCTACCCTAAAAATTTCGATTATAGTGCCAAGTACTTTGGGAAATCCAGCCCTAGCCACGAGTCGGGCGCAGCAGGCTGCTAAAGAGCTACTGCAGCAGCAGGATTAGTGCAGCTGGGACTGCTCTGGAACATCTGTACAGCAAAACTCAAGAAGATTATACTGGTATGTCATCAAATGCGGCTTAAAAATAAATAAATACTTAAATAAGTAACCTTTTGCATTCCAAGCCCTTTCTCAGCTCCAGAACAAAAGCACCTCTAGCTTTCCTTTGGCATTTCTGTCCCATGTCTGGCTAAGCGTGTTGCAGCCGTCATCTTTATAATGGGCCATCCTGTCCCTTTTTCCGTAGCAAAAAGCATAAAGGAGAAAAATTGCAATTATATTTAATTACAGAAGTGTCCCTCGGCGACTCGAAAGCGTAAGTCAACATTTCAACCATAGGTCACATACCACTCGATTGCCAGAGCAGGCCCTTAGGAGCGGGCTAAGGCAGCGCCCGGGCCGCGGCGGCGCGGACAGCCGGGGGCACGGCGGGCCGGCC
>JAVJGI010000040.1:79973076-80005184 GCA_035590275.1 Ibycter americanus | reverse complement strand
CTCCCCAAGGTGGGGGGACCTGTGGGGGATCCCTCCCACCCCACTCCCCAGCCCCGGGGGGTCTCCTTGGGGGATCTTTCCCCTCTGGGGCTGGGGGATGCTGTGGGTGGATCCCTGCAGGGGCCGGTCCCCGGGTGGATCCCCCTCACCCCCTTCCCCAGGGCTGGGGAGAGGTTCTCCCGCTGGATCCCTCCTCCCCAGCCGTGAGGGCAGATCCCTGGTGCCGGTACCCCTTGGCCCGCACGTGGATCCCCACCAGTCATCCGGCACCACCAGTGATTCACAGGGATCCGCTCCCTACGCGGGCGGGCAGGGCGGGGGGCTTTTACATGGCTTGGGGGAGCGGTACCGCGGAGGTGGGGCCGTGCCGGGAGGCTGGAGTGCCTTCGCTTGCCGTGGCCGGAGCCGTGGACCTATTTTGGTTGGTTTTGTGCCGATTCGGTGTGCAGTGTTTTAAGGACCGGACCCGGGAGTGTCGCTGAACTCCTGGAGGATGTGGGTTAAACGAGCCGCTGCTGCGGAAACTCCTGAGGGCTCTGCTTTGCCTTAGAGCACGGGGAGCAGGAGGTGGTGTGTGCTTGTTCAGGTAGTTCGGCAGCGAGGTAGTTTGGCTCTGCTTGCTTTAATGTGCTTGGGTTTAGCTGTCTTTGACAGAAATGTGCTGGCTGGCAGGTATTTAAAAAAAACCCACCCCAAAATAGCAGCATACTTCAAGACCGAATAAGAGGTTAATGAAAATCATCGAGCACGCAGTCAGCAAATGGAACTCAGTTGGGTGATTTCTGTTCTGGACTCTGCTGTGTTTTGGGGAGCTCCATTTAATTCAGCGTGCATCCATCCTCTTCACGTGTTGTCATTTGAAAGGAAAAATAACCTCCAAATGTTCTGGGTTTTGCATGCACCTGCCTTTACAAATCCTAACTCTCTGGAGTTCTGCGTGGTGCTCTTCACGGAGCCGAAGACGCCGGGTCTGTGTCCAGAGCCCTGCTATTTATAAGACTTGGCAGAGCCGGGGAGGAGGAGGAGGGATGCAGCACCAAGCTGTTGTTTGCCTTTTGCATAAACTACCGAGTCAGGTTGTGTGTTGTTTGAGATGTTGTATCGGTGGAGGCTGGGGGTGGCTGGGGGGGTGTAGGGTGTGAAAAAGTGCAGCAGCTGAAGTGTTCCTAATCCTTCTCTTCCTAGGGACTGTGGATCTGTGAAGTGCTTCCCTCCGATGTGAATGCAGTGTCCCCTGTGGGATGCAGTAGGTGATGCCCAGCTCTACTGCAATGGCAATTGGAGCTCTCTCTAGTTCTCTTCTCGTAACCTGCTGCCTCATGGTTGCCCTCTGTAGCTCCACCATACCTGTGCAAAAACTGGCCAGGGCTCAGGACAAACAGGAGATAAAGGCAAGCCAGGAAAAGAGGGATCACACATCTACAAGGGACAGCCAGGCAGGCCCGGGGAAAATGAATGAGATCGGCAGGAGCGGGAGGGAGGAGGGTAGCAGAGACTGGAAGAGCAAAGGAAACAGGAACTACTCGAACAAGGAGTCTTGGACTAAGCAAAAGCAGGCTTGGAACAGCCAGGGGACAAGCAGTAAATCTGGGAGCATTCAAGTGCAAGAGCAAAGGGATGCCGCTCCCGAGGAACCTCAGGTGGCTGAAGACTTGTCTCTCCCAGAAGCGGTTGCGAGCGTGACTCCCGAGCCCCCGGAGGAGTACGCCTATCCGGACTACCGTGGGAAAGGCTGCGTGGACGAGAGTGGCTTCGTCTATTCCATCGGGGAGAAGTTTGCGCCGGGCCCCTCCGCCTGCCCCTGCCTCTGCACTGAAGAAGGCCCGCTGTGCATACAGCCCGAGTGCCCCAGGCTCCACCCTCGGTGCGTCCATGTGGACACCACGCAGTGCTGCCCGCAGTGCAAGGAGAGGAAGAACTACTGCGAGTTTCGAGGCAAAACCTACCAGACCCTAGAGGAGTTCATGGTAAGGGCTAAAGCCAAAAGTCATTTTGTGGGTCCTTCTCTTGTTTAAAGTGGCGTTATGTTCCTCAGGTGCTTTCTCGGAGGGCGTTCTGGGTCTCCCTCTCCCCTTTTCATTTCTGTGTTAACACTACTTCTGCAGCGCTGTAAAATACTACCCTTAAATACGGCCTTTCTTACTCTATGATACTGTAACATTTTTAAATGAGGGTGCTGATCTTTTATCAATTCCTTTGGTATTCACAGTAAAAAATGGTACTTGAAAGTAGTACAGAGATGATGTGGATTTTATGAAAATTTTCAGCAATTCATTTGTTTCCTTATTTAACTGTTATCTGTGAAACTTCTGCCTTGCAGGGATCAAGCAGGGTTTTGTGGGCTGACTTCTATTCCTAGTAATCAGCCTGTGATGATACACCTTTTTCATAACAGTCATTGCTCTCTTTAACCATTTACACTGTGCTGCCAAGGTTGGATAATGTTTGCTTTCTGAGAATTACTGTGGGCCTTCTTTTTAATAAGAGCATGGTTCACAGTCTGGATCACAGTGATACCTAAACAAAGGACTTGCAAAGCTTTATAATTAGGGGAATCCTTTTAGACTAGGGCCTCTTTAGCATTACTGTGCAAGGTCAGTGTCATTGAAAATGCAACTTACTACAGCGTAGCTGAAAAGTTCTGGAGTTGGGGCTGATTTTCTGCTTGCTTACCTTACCTTTTTCCCTGTAATATTTTATTGTGGCTGAGATCTGCAAGCAGGCTCTTAAGAATTGGCTTGCGAAGGACTGTTAGATACAGGGCTGGTCCAAACCCCATTTCGGAACACACCAGAGGTTTTTGAGCTGAATATGTTGAGGGGAGTATGAAATCCAGTTCAGGGTTCTGGAAGCATGAGCCTCTCTCAGAATGGAGAAAAAGAAAATGTATTTGTGAAGGCTGTAGATAGATTGCCGCCTCTGCTCTCTGGTATTTGCATGTTCTTGGAAACTTAACTTTGATTCATAATGTCTTTCCATGTTCTTGAACCTATTGAAAAATAAATAAATAAATGAGCAGAATTACTCTCTCTGGAATAAATCACAGTGTTTCCCCTTGCTCTCTTTAGGGATTAACGTGTAGAGCAATAGTGGATATCAAAGTATGTCAGACAGCATTGTAGCATACTCCCTTTTTCCATGTCACCCTCAAGGATTGCATTTGGTCTCGGGTGGCTGTTTTCTGCTTTAAGAGGTAGAAGGTACTTTTAACAGCTGCTAGTTGGTGTGACCTTTTCAGAGATGGATTGTGAGATCCTTTTCTGGCGAAGTTAATTCTGAGGGGTGGCCAAAACAGTGATGCTTCAGCACACGTTCTCTGTAGGTCAGAGTTTTAAATGCTTCTCCCCACTCTTCATTCATGCTTTTCTAACAAATTGCATTTCTTTGTCTTTTTGTATAGTGGTATTGTATTGGTGGCTGTAAAGCAAGACTAAAATACCTTATTGTGTTAAGCATGTAGTGAGAGAATAGAACCTTAGGGCTCCCTGTTACATTTGAACGTGGCTGGCAGCCTTGGTAAAAAAGGAGTGCTGAACGGTGACATTTACAGAAATGTTCTGAAAAGACTTTGGCTTTCAGCTTTCTTTTTAACCCCATTTAGCCTTCAGCCCTTGTGTTGATACCCTCCTGTAATGAAACATCGGTTCCCTTACCACTTTTTGTTAGCCAGCTTTGGAAACACGGTGAGAAGGGATGCCTGCCCAGGATGCGCAAGGCAAGTTACCGATGCAGTTAGGCAGTGGGACAGCAGCCTGTTTATTTTGCTGTGTGAGGAACTTGGTTTTTAGTTGAGCTTCAACGTTGGTTCCAATATTGTGAGCACAAAACTGTAAATGCAGCTGTTTGCCCATGCCACCGCAAACAGTGGAGATCCCTGGCAGGGTAAGGTGCAGATGTGGTCAGATTGCTGCTGCTCAGTGGAAGCAATTGCAAATGCAAGTAATTGCACACAGTTTCAGAGGTCATTTTACAAGTTCAAAGTTGATGGTCTTAGAGAGTTTACTAATATCCTATCTCTTGATGAAGGTCCAGGAAGGAGTTATAAATGGATAGTGATCTGACTTTTCTCTGTGTCCGCATCAATTATTTGTGGCAAAGAGTACCAGACATCGCTGAAGGAAGAAAAAGGTGACCTCCTAAGTGACGTTTTCTGCACATTTATGTATAGATGTGTAAATATCCATGCAAGTTTGGGATTTTGCTTATATACAACTTTTCTATGGCTTGGCATGGCAAAAAATTGTCCTGACCGGAGTCAGTGGTAATTCAAAAGCTCTGTGTGCCGGGGAATGGGAGGTTTGATGTATTTATTCTTTGACTCACAGGCCTTTCTGCAGGCTTTGCATGTGTGTGTGTGCACGCGCATGCAGGTGTATTTTTCTGTTTTCGAAAAGGACGTGCATGTCGACACAAAACACAACACAGGTGTGGGGGAAGGATGAGGTCTCATAAAGTTGTTTACATGAGCTCCACTCTGCTCCTCTGTGGGTATTGTGAGGCAGGATGGCAGAGGGATCACAGCATCCATATGAGTAGAACTGGGAGCAAAAGCCTTAGTTGGTGAAATGCAGTGAGGATGAAATTCCGCACTGGAGGAGGAGATTGCTGAGAATGTGTTCCACTAGATGTTTTTAAGTCTTACAGTAAGATTTGAAAATGGAGGCTGACTGTATAAAGTCATAGCCTGACAAGGACCATAAATTATCTTCAGAAGTGTAATGTTTGGGAAAGACCTATGTTTTTGGAAGTTGTTCCTTCATGTGTCTTTTTTAGAATTTCTCTCCTACCAAAAATTGTATTTATTTGTGTATAAGTTGCTTGGAAATCTGCAAGTCAACAATCCAAATGGATTTGGGCTTGAAACATTTGTGGTATTTTTGAAGTAAAACCAAGGCTGATACATTTATTCTTATCAGCCTAACCCCATTCATGTTCTACCGAGTTGTGTAAGTGGCAAGGAAATATTAATAAAAATTCCAGCACAATAGCAGATAAGTTTGGGATTATGATTGGTGTTTTTTTTAAACCTGGATGTTTTTAAGGCTCAAGGAACCAAATGCAGATTTTATATATATTTTTTTGTTTTTTAATTCAGATTTTTTTGTTGGTTTGGTTTTGGTTTCTTTTGTATTTTTCATTAAAATTTGGCATACGGAAAGGGGGAAGAGCTCAAATTACTTTGGACCAGAAATTCAGTGTTTGCAAATGATTTGGCACTTTTTAATTATGCCAATTTACACTTAAGTTGCTGGATAAACCTACTGCTCTTAATAAGCTACAGTTCTCTTCATGTCCCACTAGTGGGAAATCTACCTGTTTACACAATGCTGTGTTTGCTTTTTTACAACATCTGCAACTCCATTTATACATCTGCTCATAAACTTCCCTTTAAACAATTCTAAAGAAGTTTGTTGTTTTTTTTTTTTTGCCATCTGCACTGTTTTTTCTACAGGTTTTACAGCTGCCTGGTGAACATGTAAGACTTCTGTGCCTCTTGTTATCTTCCCATGGGTTTTGCATAGCAGAACCACTGCTGCTATAGAGTTAATAGCTTCATCTGTAGACCATAGAGACTTGGTATCATTAGTCTTCAGAGAGAGGTTGATAGATGGTATTATTTCCAGTCCAGCCTGGTTATGTCAGATGTGCTAAGCGTTAGTGCTGCTGGGCTGGTTGTTTCAGAGATGAACAAGTGGGGTGCTTGTTGCACGGGCTGCCACTAGGAACGGCGCTGCAGGGAATGCACTTACGTTGTAAGAGTAGAAGAGAGGAAATGAAGAACCAAATGTGTCTTTTCATTCTGATTTATTTAGCTGTTGTTGCATAGACGCACAGTCTTATTGTCTCTCTCTAGTGATGATTATGTCTCCAAGTATTAAGCTGCCATTAAGATGCAGAAAAAAGTGGGGCTTTTCTACAGTTACTGCTACATCCTGATGATATATAAAAAGCAATACACTACTGTTCAGTCCAAAGATAAGCAGATAAAGGTTGACAGTAATACCATTTTGGCAGCCACTGTGGTTCACTTACATGCCTGAAAAGAGCTTTGTAGAAATAAGCACATGGAGACCTTCCTTAACATTGCTACCGTTACTCATACTGGTGGCTTGTATAGGTGACTACTTATTAAATGTGTACTATATGTATTCCCCTGAAATCCCATGATCTATTACACAGAAAGGGTATTTGTGAATGCAAAACCACATTAACAGTGTGCTCCGTTCATGAAAGATGTGGTCTTCAAGTATATGTGCTGTATAGGATGGAAATGCATTATTCTGAATCATCATTATTAGACAAAGATTAGAGCAATTTTGTTTCTCATCTGATAGTATTTTCAGTACTTCATTAAATGGCTTCTTGTTGTAAGAATTTTAGGCTTCTGTCAAATTTAGAATTCTAGTAACAACCTACATAATTAGAATATGTTTAAATTTTACAGATGAGAGATTTTAGGAATAACATCTGTGTGCTGTCTTGTTTCCTGATTATAATCAGATACTCTGTTTTTTACATCACTTCTAATATTGAATGGCACAGCTGCTAAGTGTTGTCCTGGGAGAGGGAATATCTGTTGTTGTAGTTACTGGTCTCATTGAACAGTGATGACTGGCAAATTTGCATCTTTTTCAAGTCATGGCAAAAAATGTTAAAGCTGATTGAAAGCTATAGGTTTGCCTTGTTGAGCCTGATCCTTGGAATTGAGTTCTGGTGGCTTTGATCAAGTAGGATTCCTTAAAAATAAAAATAATAAAAAAACCCACCAGTCCTCCTTAAAAAGCATGTTTTCATAATTAAGAATGTATTGTTTGTGGCTATAACTCCAGAGGGAAGGATTCTTACTGTTGACCTGCAGATAGGTGGGAGCGCAGGTTTGCTGACACTCAGAAGTTTCGTGTGTGGTTCAGGTCATTACCTGGGATACCTGAACCTCTCAACTCTGATCATTGGACCAGAAGCCGCCTCATCCGCTGACACTCCAGCTCTGCAAGTGAACCTGGCAGCTTATAAACAATTACTGGACAAAATTCTTGGCCTGAAGCCTACAATAAAAACCTGCAGTACTGGACTGTCAGTCTCCTTGTGGCATTTTATAAATGTATAGTGCGGTGTTATCCTTGGTAGAGTGTAAAGCAAAGAGAAAACTGGAAGTGAGTAGCTAGCAAAGGAAGCCTGAAAAATGTAATAGTAATAAAAGCAGAAAGCAACACAGCAAGAGACCCTATTTAGGCTTTCTAAGCAGAGGGGACAGTATGAAAGATATGTGAGTGCATAAGCAAATAACAGCCCTGGCAGGTGGGAGGAGAAGTGGCAAAGCATGGATGAGCATTTAGTAGGAGATGATGCTGTGCAAGCATCAGCATGTTTGAACTTTGGAAGTGAGAAGGATGTGAAAGAGGCAAGCAAGCAGAGAATGGATTTGATGAATATATGGGCTGCCTAAGAAATAGGAAGAAGAAAGAGATGATATGCAAGTTAGACATCTGGATGATCCTTCACAGAGAATTAATATAATTTTTTTTTAGATTTGAGGTTATTCTGCTTCTACTGGAGAAATGCAATGTGTGGTTGTTTGCATGAACTGGAATCTGGAATGAAAAAGGGTTCGTAAAAAAATGACCTCATCCTTAAGTAAACCAAGAATCTGCAGAGATTATAGATTTAGAAGGTCACTAATAATAACATTCAGCTGCATTTTCATCCTGCGATCTGAGCATGGATGCCGGTGTTGTTTTTTTGTGTACAGCAATGAGATTTACAGTATATCATTTATTGCTCTTCAGCACCCTTGCTTCCCTCCACCTCCAGCTCCTTGTGCAGTACGAGGACATCAGCAATGCAACATGCAGCACGTGATCAGGAACACTGAAGAGGGCAGCTGGAGTTGTACATGTGGCAAATGCAGACATTTGAAAGTCCATTTTTCCCTAAATAGGGCCTTGATGCAGTTTTGTTTGGAATTGATTTCATTGAAGTAGGTCATTCAAGTAGTCATCTCGTGGTACTCCTATTCTGTAGAGTTCTTCAAATCCAGTAATATTTCAGTAAGTAAAAAGGAATACCTGTATTTTGCTTCACCCCTTTCCTTGAATTGCAATTTATTTTCAGAAGGTTACAAGTATTACAGGAATGGTCCAAATACAATTATCCTATGGGAAATACCTGAATTGTAAGGAATTTTTTTTCCTGACTTCTCTTTGAAAATGGTAATTTTCGATAAAATGCAACTTCCTGGTACCAAAAAGCTTTCAAACCTGGAAAAATTGCAATAAGGCTTTCCATTAAAAGAAGTTTCATATTTCATTTCCCAAATATCTTCTTCTTTAAATACAGTATTTTTTTCTAAATGACTTTTTGAGCCTCTAATTAAACCGGATTTCATCTAAATTATGAACAGCATTTGCTAGAAGTTCATTAAAAATGTGTTAGGGAAAATTTTGCTTTATTTGTGTTTAAAGTCAACCACACACAAGTGTTCTTGTGCCCAAGATCCCTTTGACTTTCCCATTTGCAGCCAAGGTTCAGAGCAGAACCTGTGAGTTCTATTCTACTGTGGTTTGGTAATTTTGCAGGAGCCCAGCCTCACTGTCTGCATTATTCAAACCACAAAAAGCATTTGTTCTGAAGTGGGGAAGAAAAAGAGGTGAAGGAGGGGACAGTGCAGATGGGAAGGTGGGTAGGTATTGCAGGCTTCAGGAGGGTGTTAAGTGAGAAAGTTAAAAGGTGGCTGGATTTGTGTTTCAGGTTTCTCCATGTGAGAAGTGTCGCTGTGAAGCCAATGGTGAAGTGCTGTGCACTGTCTCAGCTTGTCCCCAGACTGAGTGCGTGGATCCAGTGTATGAGCCTGATCAGTGCTGTCCTATCTGCAAAAATGGTAAGTGACAGCTGCAAAACTACAAGGGGGCTTCAGTCTGAGAGATCCATGTTGCTGTTTTGGTTTTTAAAAATAATTCCAATATTTTCCTTTTTCCCAAAATGGAGATGGAGAAAAGTTGTGTGTGGATGGTGTCTTCCTGGTGTGAGGAGTCAGATCTTCCCTTGACTGGGATGAACTTGATTATGACCTACAGGGATTTTTGTTACCCAGGAGAAAATGAGGGTGTTACTACCAGATATTCATGTGGCTTCTGGATATTGTGGATATATTTTATGTAGGCACAGGAAATGGGACTCAGGCTCTTCATGTTACCCACCTTTCAACATGAGCAGAAAAAGTTACTTTTGTTCTACCTTCTTATTTGTTCCCTTTTCAGAGATTCTTCTCTTCTTTTTTTTTTTTTCCCCCCCCCGAGGCAAATCAAATGTACCTTATTGAGCTCATTTAATTTTTATAACTAAATGAATTAAACTCCCAAGTTTAATTGAATATTTTTCGTAACTAAATTAGACAGAAAGTCTCTCTACTCCCAGCAAGGACTTCCATTAGATCAAAGTCTTGGTCTATTTAGGGGAAAAAATTACATGACACACTAGCTCATCACTTATAAAGAAGAAATAATAATTTATTAATAGAAATGAAAGCTGCAAAATCTCAAATGAAATTATATTCAAAATGAAAAAAGACTTTAAAAATACTCAGATAATTTGCAGCTGTATATTATTTCTCTAGAATAGGTAGGTTCCATTACATTAGCTAAAACAAACTGATTAAAATTGTGGAAAAGCTAGGGGAGGAGAGGGTGTACAGCACATGCTTTCTGCAAATTCAACAGTAGATGATAAGGGATAGTTAATTGCATTGAAGGAGTTTCATTTGTATGGGTATAAAAGTAATTGCTTCACATCCCTTAATTGGTTGCTACAACCCTGAAGGAATTTGTTCCTGGCTGTACAGCTTAAGGGCACTTTACTTTTGGAGATGAGGGCAGGTGTTTTTTTAAAGCATTGAGGTACAGTTCCTGAGAAAGGCTGAATTTGGGAGCTGGTGGTGCAATAGCTAGCTGGTCTGGAGGATACTTTAGCACTTGTTTGATGGCAAGAGCTTTCCTGATGCACTTACAAGCTTTCTGTGCGCACCGTGCTCTGCTGCAGTTCCCCAGGTGGGAGTGACTTTTGGCAGGCAAATGGTCTGTTTTCAGTATAGAGGATGGAGTTACAAGCATAATGTGTGAAGTCGATGTAGTCTTTACCGCTGAATTTCTCGAGCAGTGTTAACACTGTTTGGAGCTGAATTGACTTTCCATCGGTGCTCGTTCTCGCACAAGCATCAACATAATGCATGGCAGTGGCCATCTCCCGGCAGTGGCTTGCATTTGAGTTAAGGTGGTATGGCAGTGCAGGGCTTGGCTTGGCTGTTTGCATAGATCCCCTAACGTTTCCTAGGAATGGGACCTTTTTAAAAAATTGTGCATAGAATATGCCTTAGTTGTGAGGAGGGTGCCATCTCTCAGAGTGCTAAAGCTGAAATACCAGAGTTCTGCCTGCAAGAACTGTCCTCAGTGTCCAAATCCCCAGTATTACTTGCATATTCCTTGGGTATAACCACAGGCTGGCATCCCTGACCCAATTTCAGACCAAGGTGACCAGAGCTGCCTGTTTCCAGTGAGCTCTACTGTCACTTTTCTGCATGTCAGAGAACCAAGAGTGGCTTTCCTTGTTAGCTTCTAGGTGAGGAAAAAAGCCATTAGCAATAACAATAAAACAAAGATCGTTCAGAAGAAGCTCAGCTTTTCTGCTTCAGCAGCTTCAGTATAGTATCACAAAGAAATTTCTAAGGAATCCTATCCATCTGGGGAGGGCATTTGAAAAAAAAAAAAAAGCCAGGGTGTTTGCTTTCAGAGCTTGTTTTAAAGCATGAGACACATGCAGTTTGCAAGGAACTTCAGTGAATTGCTGAATGTTTTTGATTAGGTTGGAGCAAAAACCTACTGAGCAGGAAAACCTAGCCTGCCACATCCCCTCATTTTCAAGCCTACTGGAACAAACGCACTTTGAATGTGAGTTGGGGAAGCAATCATCACGTTGTGCTTCAGGGTTGATTGTTGCAGCAATGACATCAACGACATCGTGTTAGTGACCCAGAAGAGCTTGGGTGATGATTTCCCTCCCTCTCCTGGCACTTCATAACATATAACACTTTCCCAACTTGCCTGGCCTGCGGATTTCTGGCAGTGAACCAGCCGAGTGAGAGCTAAGCAACTACATCTGTCACTGGTAAGACCACATACAAACGCCTGATTAAGAATTATGGAGGCGATCTAGTTAAAGCCTGCTGGTATTAGAAATGAATGAATTCCATCTCCTGGCAGGTGTGAGACACTGTGTGTTAGTCCTTGTGGGAAGGAGGGGGAGTAGTTGACTTCCTCAACCTAATTCCACAAAAGTACTGTCAACCCTTTGGATGAGGGATGGATAGGTAACTGCACATCAGGCTTGCACAACTGCATGTGTGTGTAGGTGCAGACTTACTTTGAATGTAAGAAATAGTGAATGGAACACTTGTGGAGCGAGGAACAGTCTTATGTGTAGGTTTTAATAACCTTCTGTGTCGCTTCCTGACTTTCAAGAAGGAGCCTAGATACTTACATAGCTGAAGATGTTATTTTCTTTGTGGGCAGGGGTAGGGAGTACTTTAAAGAAGTATCTGCTCTGAAAAGTTCGTCTATACAAGGGATAAAAGGTGACACCTTACTGAGAAAATCTTGGGATGAGAGGAATTTTCCTGCTTTTTATGTCTCAAGTCACTACAGCTAAGGGAACTGTTTTGTGTTTATCTTGTATACATGCCCTGCAAGGAAGCAGGATGGGGACAGAGGGGAATGGAGGAGAGGCTTTCTTCTTGTGCTTGCTGAGCTTCGTGCTTTTGGTAACCAACAGCAGCAGCAACAAGAAAAAACATCTGGAAAGTAGAATCTGACTTCAGAGAGTGCATTAAGTAACAGGTGCCCAATTCCGATCTCCGTCCTGCTTTACAGTACTAGCAACATAGTTACTTCTGTGGAAGCCGTCCCTGCTCACAATGAGATCAATAAGCTCAGAATCTGGTACAGTCATTTCTACACTTCATATGGAGTGAAGCGTAAAGATAATAGGCATACAATTCCCTTTCTATTAGGAGAAGGCTGGGCCCTTGTCACTGATTCATTTGGGGCAGTGGGAGGGGATGGGGGATAATACTGAAAGTGAATTATCTTGCTAGATTAAATTACCTTGGTTGTCTGTTCCACTTCTATTTCCAGTATTAGAGCCCTAATAGGCATACACAGCTGAATGCTGCTTTGTCTGAAGCGTGCAGCCATGGAGCAGTCAATGAAGTTAAGGGTGGCCCTGCTCCTGCCGGTGTCTTTGCAGGAGGATGAGGTTAAACCTGCAGCCCACATGGAGCCTGGAGAGGGAGGCGTGGTTGCCTGACCAAAACCATTTTGTTCCAAGGTGCCGAGGAGACTTTTATTTCATTATATGGCTGGAAGATTGCCCCAGATAAGATGAAACTGATCCCTTCCTAGCATTTATCTATCTCCGCATCCATGGTGTTTCTCTGCAGCAGGGAGAGCTGAGCGTGCTAGTGAAGGCTCATAGCTGTGCAGTGGAAAATATGAGTGCTGATGCCCAGGGGGTCACACATGTTCTCAGGGCTGTAACGTCTACAGGAGATGTCTCATCTGTTCTCACTGGCCGTGCAATGGGGAAACTTGACTCTGGATGCAGTCATCTCAGGTGCCTTAGCTGGGATGAGTCAGGACCTCATTCTGTATTTGGGTTCATAGTTATGGTTGAAGTATATGCATCAGGTGGTTGAAATGGTTGGTTGTATACCCGTACTGTGAGGTTGACTCACTGAAACTTGCTTAAGTACCTTTATGTACAATTACGATGTTTAGGCATGAGGTGACCAAGAGTGCTTGTGAATGGCAAGGGGGGACCTCTGTCTGTGTGAAGGAGCTCTCAGTGGGGGCAAAAACCTGATAAAGAAGGCTGGCAGAGCTGCAGCCCCCTTTTGCAACTGTTTGTACAATGGGACTTTGTCTCACTGGGGAACTCATATCTATTAAAAAATGGTGCTGGTCAAGGCAGTACCATAGGCCCTGCGAGCTGTCATCCCTGTAAAATCCAGGCGGAGAGAATGTGTGTTGGGCTGACGGACCTGTCTGGCCATAACAAGGCTGAGAATGTTTATTCTGGGCAGATAAAAAGGAAGCTGCACCTTGGCAGCTGTCACGTGAGCTGGCTGTTTGCTCTTCCCTGCAGCCCCAGCTTTGCTCAAGCACCATGGAGAACCTGACCTGTAAAATTTAATGTCCTTCTGCAGTGTGTTTAAATAAAATATGATATGCCCTCAACCGTGTATGCCTTGATCTCAGCAATGAAGAAAGTATGATAATGCTGTCCAGATAGAGGTCAAGGTAGGACTATTGCAAACATCAGGAATTTAGTTGCTGTGAAATTTAAATAAACACTGCCTTTGATTATCCTCTCTTCCTCTTTCTATTTAATTTTAAATACATTTTTCAGTCATGCTTTGGCAGCTAATTTATATATAGCAAAGAAGACCCAGAAGTTTTAAAGCGTGAGAGTGGTTCTTCAGTCTACATTAAGGAGGGGGTCAAATCAGGTGGTCGTGGTGATCTCTTCTAGATGTAAAAGAAGAGGAATCATAAAATGATTGTAAAGCCTAGTTTATAAGATTAAAACAGTATTTCATTTCTTAAAAAAGAGGAACGTAAAAGATAATAACCTAATGGACAAGAAATCAGTTCAAACTAATCCCAGTTCTACCCGTACTGTATGCGCCAATGTGATTTGTTTTCTGCTGATGTGTTTAGTTCATTCATTTGAATGCCTGTGTGTGCAGGGTGGTATTTTGTTCTGTTTCTGTGTGCATCAGTTGCTTAGCAAAAACTTCTGCATAAACTTCCCCTTTTAATAGGCTGTATTTCACGAAATGATTTATAATATGGGACTGTTAACCAGGAAATATTAATGTTTCAGGGGGAATTAATGTTTCAGAGGGAAAAACACCATTAAAGTTGCATGAACAGCTGTATGTGATTAAAATTGCCTAGTGAATGTGCAGGTAGGTTGAAAAACTGTAGCAGATATTTTGGCAGCTACTTGTTGAAAAGAAAGAAATATCAGACTTGCTTCTCTTTGGCTGCAGTGGGCATTTAAAGTGGCTTCCAAATCTGATTGGTGAAGTCAGTAAATTAGTCGTGGTAGTTCTTGTTGTTGGTTTCTGCTGTTGATGAAGTTGAAAGGAGGTTCAGTCTGTGTCATCTTAATTCAAGGAATTCTTTTAACCCCATTTCATCTCTCTGCTCACCTCTCTCATTTTCTCTCTCTACTCTGGGGAAGTTGGTGCCCACACAAGCTATGTGTGCTTCCCATGCAGAAAGAAGAGAATTACTTTCTTGTGCTAATTTTTCCACTTAGGTCAGAACCTGTTTAAATGTGCATGTATTACCACTGCAAACTGGGCTGAGTAAAAACTTGTGCCAAAACCACATAGGCCTTGTTGTTTCCAACTTGTATACATGTGCATGCATGCATACAGATATGGGATCCAATGTTGACTTGGTATTTTTATGTTGAGCTGGCTAAGTAGTGGTAAGTGTTGTTATTTCCTCTAAGGGTATATATTTAGTTTACCAGTTATGTTGACTTCCAGGATATGTGATTTTTTTCCCCCCGAATGATAGAAAGCTGTCAGAGGATGCAGAGGATCTGTCTGAAGACACAGCAAAAGTATCCAGTTATACTGTGCCTAGATCAGTTACAGGGATAAATCTATTTATATGTTGTATATGTATTGGATATACATATTGTGTGTGTATATATGTATATATATTATTTTTTTTCACTGAGAAGACAAAATGTTTTCGGTTGGGAGTTCTGTTGTCAAAAGGCAGCAGTTTAAGTGTCCCTGAGTATATAGTAACCTGTCATTTTGCTCAGACACATGAGGACAACCAGAAGTTATACTAGTGTTCGGTATTTAAAGTGGTACTTTATACTTAAGTAGGAGGATGTAGAAGAGCCTATTAAAATATAAAAGCAGTGTATCCTATAAGCTTTCCAAAACTCACTTTACAATATTTTCTCGTTACAGGCTGCTACTACAGTGAGCCTGAGAAGCATTTCTTTGGCAGTCAGTTTTTCTTCTCTTACCTGATACTACAGGCTTAACTGGTATATCACAGCTAAATTCTGCTGTATCAGTCACTTTCAAGGAAACTGCTTGCAAGGCGTGTCACTTTTCTGTGGGTTCAAGCAAAAATGGATGATAATGTGCCCCAAACAGTTGTTTAGTAGTGACAGTCCCAGGTGAGTGTGGGAAACAAGCTGCCAGCTCCTCATGGTGGAGTCAGAACTTCAGTGTGTCACAGCTCTCGCGTTCTTAAAAGATGTTTTGCTTCAGCTCCAGAAGCAGAAAGATGAAAATGCTGTCTGTGGTGATAAAAAACCTGAAATTCTTGCATGGGGGGAGAAGAATAACTCTTCTGGCAACTTTCATGTATTTAAAAATAAACAACAAAAACCAACAAACACAAAAAAACCCCACCACAATAAGAGAGAGGTTGTTAGGATGTACCTTGTGCTGCTTTGCCATGGCAGTTTCACGTATCTTTCATCCTGTGTAGTCCTGGATACTGGTTCTGGCTCAGACAGGAAAGAGCCTTTGAGCTAATATCCACCAGAGTATTGGAGTAAACTGTGCTATTGCTTGGTTTGTCTTCCCCAACAGCTTCTCTTTTACATAGAGATGCATTTTGGGATTTGCTGTTTTTTTACTAAAATAGCTAACCCATGCTCCTCAAAATGAAATCAGTTGCTTTGGTTTTTTGCTTGTTTGTTTTGTTTTTTAAGTTCTTCCTACAAGATTTTTCCGAGTTTGTATTGCAGTTTTATTTACACACATATATGGAGGTAGGTAAGATATTAAAAGAAAAAATAAAATCCTAGAGCTCACGTTGTGCCCCGTTCCTCTTCCACGTGCTTCCCCCAGAATTTCTTCTTTGCTGTTCGAAGAAAGTTTAGAAAACTAACATTGAGTTGAAGTTTTTCCTACACCTAGTCTTGTTCTCTGTGCTGTTCATTAGAGAGAGTATTACCAGTGTTAATTTTGCTCCCCCATTCTGATATTGGATGTCTAGTTTAATTTTGTATGTGTCACTAATTGAAATTGTGGCAAAGATTTGTGTGTGTGTGTGATTCCAAGGTCTGAAATACTTGTGTGCATCTCACTGGATGCTATATCCTTGGAATAATATTCCCTATCAGTAGAATTTATTTGATGAATTATGAGCTCTTAGATTCTGAAATCCTGTCTTGCTCCAGCTTGAGTTACCATAGGTTAATGCATTACCCAATGTTAGTTCAGCTGCTGTCGCTGTCCATGTCAGCTCTCAGTTGTATTCTTTGCAGATAATCTTGTTTGTGAATAGAAACTATTTACTGGCTAGGTGCCACAGTGATACAGTAATAGGGCTACATGGCTGATTAGTGTTTTGCAGTGTGATTAAAAGGAGCAATGAAGAAAGATACATACCTTGTGTGTTTTGCTTTATATTCTTTTGATTTTTTTTATTGCTGTTTTGTTATGTTAAATGAGGCATCTGAGAGTTTACTTGGCTTTGAGGGGAGATGGAAGCTTTTATTAAAGTGTTGTGGTATGTTATTATACCCCTCTGATATACTAACAGTATCCCTCTGATGATAAATGATATATTCAAAATGTCCTTTTACTGCTAAGTGCAGTGTAATTTTCTCTGCTTATTTTTCACAGGAAGTTAAGGTTTCAGTGTTAAGGAAGATGTGGACTGATCCAGGTGACTTACTGATTGGTGGAAGCAGGACGTTGGCTGATTTAGTTAAACTTAGCTACTTAACACTTTGCTCTTCTATGGTTTGTGGTTTGCAACTGCAACAGCCTTTCTGTGCAGTGCAGGACTGTTAATACGAGGTCTGCCTTAAATTCTCATAATTCCTTGTTCTCTGGGATATGTCTTAGGTCTCACTGTGAGCATGGCAGCAATCTCAGAGGTTTCCTTCCAGTCCTGTTTGAATATTTGTAAATGAAATACCAATCTGATGAAGAACAGGAAAACCTGTTTCCTTTTCTGGCATCAGTTTGACCACGGGCTGACTTGTACACCTGTGCTCGTGTTTGGAAAAGGGTTCTGAAAGAAGAGGAGCAACAGGTTCTTAGGGGAAAGGCTGAAAGCCTCTGATATTTTTTGTTAATATTAGTAAAATTGCAGTGCTTGTTTTTCCTGTTGCTTTAAGTAGCATTTTGCTGTTTCGTACTACAACACTGGGGAACTCCCCTACGCTGTGTGCTAAAAGAGTCCTGAATTAAGTCCCTGATGATTACCTTTACCCTGCAGGTCAAACATCTTCATCAGTTGGAGACTCAAATACTTTCCTAATTTTAAACCTTGATCTTTAAGTTGAAAGCAGCTTTTACTTCATGAACCTTTGGATTGCTTCCATGGGGGTAATCATCCATGCAGTTTTGCTTCCTTGAGCATGTTCAGCTGCACCACAGTGATTTAAAAAAAAAAGGGGGGGGTAGGTGGGTGGGAAGAAAATAAGAGGTTTTAAGTAATTCTTTACCTTCACCAGCACAGTTACCAGTTACCAGAATGATTAACATTCAAAAACTGATAGGCAAACAGAAACTTTGATTGCTATTTTCATTTAGGAAAACCCTGTAATGTTGGTTTGTTTGGGGGTTTTGCTGCCTACACTGGTGTCCTAGTTAAATTTTCATTAGAGGAATGACTTCCCTCTGGAAAACATCACTTTCTTCTAAACGCCCTGTTCTTTTGCTGAGTCTTCGGCTCTGTTTGCTTTTATTTCTGTGCTGGTAGCCCTTGAACAGGGGGGCCTATTAAAAAGTTCCACACGTAAATCCCACTTACCTTACAGTCTTGTAGATGATGAGTGTTTTTTTCTCCTGCGTAATTTCTTCTCACCTTGCAACACATTGCTGTTGCATGTTGGTTACTGACCACTTTTCAATGAAGCACGTGCAAGCAGTGAGTCACACAGTTTATGACAAGTGGAAAAGGTAACTTTGTCTTCACTGCATGCTCACCCAATATGTGATTGAACTCTTTTTTTTTTTCCAATACAATTGATCAGATGGAGCAGTGACAAGAAGAAGAGAACAAACAATGCATTGTAACAGAACTCAAAATACTATTTGGTGAATAGCACTGAATAAAGAAGATCTGTATCCAAGCAATTGCTTTTGGGCCTCTTGTGCTTGAAATACTTGCTCACAATGTTATCTCCTTTCTCAAAGGTAGTTTCACTGGAGTGTGGTGTTAATTGCTTTTCCCAGAAATAGTAAATGTATTACTTCTTATGCTCCAGAATAGTTCCGATTCCTTTCTGATAGTATGATCTCAAACCCTTTCAAACATTTTGAATTCCAAAGGGAAATCACTGGTTAAGCTGGGCAATTTTGAGGGAGATAGGCAGTTAGTGAGTCCTGTTAAAGATTGAAGAGAAAGTAGTAGTGTCTGTTAATGATATCTTATGAAGCCAAATAACAAGACAGCACAATGGTAAATGAAATTCAGCAAAACCGTATGTCAGGTAGTGAAAGAAATTGCTTGGATATTTTGATGATCATTTGTTAAGATTTCTGCCAAGTGGTTTTAGTTAAATATCAATGTGAAATGTTGTATGTAAACATCTGTCAGGCTTCATTAAGAAAGGCTTGCATTTATTAGAAGTATGCGATTATATAAAGACTGGTTCCTCCCACCTGATCTGTGTAATCTTCTGTGTTTGCTGAGCACTCAGCAAGAAGAGGTTTCAGAAGTACAGAGAAGAGTAGCAAGAAAGCTGAATATTCCCCTTGAGAGTAGATGAGGTCTCTAGTAGTGATAGCACATGAATAAAAAAATCACGTGATAGCATGGTACTGGGGCAGAGGGACAGTACCAATGAAAATCTTCCCTGTGCTCACAGTAACAAGTCAAGGGAGAAGCAAGAAAATCAAAAGGCGTTGTACATAATAAGGTCTTTAATGCACCATGTCATTAACCCACCAACACGCTGCAGAAGGCAGTGCTGATATACAGTTTCCTAGGATTAAAATAAAGATCATACCTTTGGTGGAAGGAGTAAAACACCTTAACCTAGCTGTGGTGAAACCGCTTGGGGTGACATGCTGTAAAGCCTTGTAGAACTACTTACAGTAGTTCATTTTCACATGAACAGAAATGTAACATTATTGTTTCCTACTGTCCACATCTTAGAATTTCCTTTTTGAGCCGCCTCCTTTTAAAGCACTTTGCAGAAAAATGGTTAGGCTATCTTGACTTCAGCCCAGCCAAACTCAGCCTGGAAGTACATGTACCTTCTTCTTAAGGCAAGAAGACAGACCTGATTAAGAGATCTTTAAAACAGCAGCAATCCTTTTCCCACACAACCATTGCACAATCATTGTGATGTGTGCTGGGACACAATAGTATGTTACTTAATGCATGCAGATGAAGACGACGAGACCAAATGAGGTTGGCTTTTGGCATGGTCTGCTCTCAGCTATTCTATCTAGCTTTATTTAAATGACCTAAAGGTAGGTCACCCATAAATTGCTTGCGTAATTAGCTGTCCATACTGTCTAAGATTTCTGAGATTGGTCAAAGGACTCTCTGTAGTTATAGTTTGTGTGTGTTTAATACAATCTGCTGAAGGGCTAATTGAGGGGGGAAAAAAAGGCTCAGAAGCAAATAAATTACAGCAGTTTATGCAGTTATTTGTTATGTCAATGTGATAGAGAATGTGTGACCCCACAATGGAAAGCTAATTATTTTCCTGCTATGGTAGCTTGCTAACCTGATATATTGCTAATGAATGGATTAGATGGAGGTTTGGCAGCCGCTAACATGAGCGAATGATTGTTTTTAAGACCAGTTCATGCTGATGCTGAGGTCCAAGCCAGGTAATGATTATGACAACTTGGAGGCAATTCCTCATCCATTATTTAGTGTATCTCTCTCTCTCTCTTTTCCCATCAATATTTAAATCTAATTATACATGTACATCCCTAAGCACTCACACATACAGCTGGAATACGTGAGGAAGTCTCATTACCTAGTTTGTAGCCTAAACATTAAATCTGCATGTTGAGTTTTGATTTCAGCGTGTTTAAATAAGGTATGTTTTCTTTCTCCCATGGCTGTCATGTTTTGCTGTGATTAGGTAAGCTGCTAAAACATGGAAGAATCATCAGGTCCAAACACTGGGGGAAGGAGGTCCAGGTGTGTTGCCAAAGGCTGCCTGGCTTGCTGGCAGGCAGATGTTCATCGAGTGTACCATTTATATGTCTGTGGTGCTGAAAAATAGCCACTTCCTTGATTTTTCTTGCTGGCAGCTCATTCAGCAGAGAACTTATATCTGTTCTGTGGTTTTCATTACAAGCAGGTGATGTATTTGTCAGTATGAGAGGACTTCTTAATTTCATATTAGTCAAGTGTTTAATCTTCAGTCTTCTTAGTTAAGTTTGTTCTGACAGCTGATTCTTTCCAGTCAAAATGACTGGAGAGTCACATCAATTATCTTGAAATATTTCGTTTGTATTTGTGCCTGGGTATGACTGATTAGGCTTTGGCTCTGAGGTCTGTTGTGGTGCATACGCCCTCAGGGCCCTGGTGCTCTCCCCCTGGCTGTGCTGCTGTCTGTGCAGTCACCTGGCCGTGGCTGTGCACCAGAAGATGCTTCCATGAAAATTCCTGGTGTATCAGCTAAGTGGAGGAGCAGACTGGAAATCTTTACAGTCCTTGAAGCAAGTTTTGGGGAGGGTAGGAGAAGTTTTCTGGACTCTGGTTTTGAGGACTGCTACCAGAGACAAATATTCAGGATGCATAGTTGACAGAAAGTGAAAATCTCCCCTGATGCAAGGCACGTTAGTGTAAATTAAATACAGGGATTACAACATCTGGACAACGCAAAAGGGAACTTTGTAGATTCAGATGACATAAAACCTGCTTGTATTTACCCCAGGCTGGGATCAGCTCCAAAGGTGGTTCTCACCTGTCCAGCTGGCAGACTTCTAGTCGCCTGACTAAGCATGTTCTTTATACATGTGTGTGTTTACGCATCTGTATATATACATATGCTACAGGGGTCATCAGACACCATGTTCAGTGAATGCATTTCTCACTTTTGAAACTCCCTCTCGAAATGCTTTTCTGTGGTGGGTTGTGGCCATCATCTTCTTTCTTCACCTCCCAGATGTTGGGGATTAATTTTTAGTAGGGTCTGTTGTGACAAGACAAGGGGTAGTGGTTTTAAACTTAAAGAAGGTAGGTTAAGACTAGATATAAGGAAGAAATTTTTCACGATGAGGGTAGTGAAACGTTGGAACAGGTTGCCTAGAGAAGTTGTCAACACACCATCATTGGAAGTGTTCAAGAACAGGTTGGCTGGGGCTCTGAGCAACTTGATCTAGTGGAAGGTGTCCTTGCCCATGGCAGGAGGGGTGGAACTAGATGAGAGTTAAAGATCCCTTTCCACTCAAACTATTCTATGATTCTGTGATTCCACATGCAAAGACAGTAGATGAGCTGTGTAGTGGAGTGGCAGCTGTAGCTTCCTCACCACTTTCTTGAGACAAGGTGGCTGGCAACTTGCTGTAACATGCTCATCCTTCCATCTGGACTGTATTGCAATGGGTGTATGGGCAAAACACCTGCTCCCATGGGCACACAGACTGTTGCACCCTCACCTTGCAGAAAAAACTGCAGGAGTGCTGCACTAAGAGCTGCAAGGCTACTTTTGCTGCAGAGCATTAGAGAAGAAGGTTGCCTTGGTATTACAGTCCCTGAGATGAAAGATGACATTTTGGTTGGCTGCCTGAAGATGTGGGCAGTTGTCATGTCATTAGTTGTGCTTAGCTTATGCTGTAATACATTTGTTACAGTTAAGACTCTCAAAATCTAGTATTTCCTTTTTGTTGCCTTTTCCTCTTTTTAATAAGTGAAAACAGAGAATTAATCATAAAATTTCTACAGTCTGTGGTGCATCACTCATAACTCACTCGTGACTGTAACCAGTACACGAGTTGGCGGTCTCTCCTTGGCTGCATGCTCCTTGCAGTGAGGGTAGGTATGGACTGGAGATGCAAGAGCAAGCTCCACAATTAGAGTAGCCCAAAGAGGAGTTCCCAACGGGGCAACCCCATAAAAAAGTAAATTCCCACCTATTGTCACTAGAGGTCAGCGTTGAAGTAATTTTAAGGTCAACTCTTGCCATGTAGTGGATTGTAAAGTCAGGCTGTGGGTGATTGTGGCACAGGTAGGATTTGCATGAAATGAGTAAAATACTGAGCTTCAATAGTTGGGTTGAGTAATTTCATACATTCTTGTAACCCTTCATGTTTTAATGAGTGACAGCTGATTTACTTCTGGATAAATGACAAGATGATCTCTTATCTTATGTTTTCCCTCCCTGCTACTTGCCTGCTTTATAATTGAAAATCTGTGTTCCTTTTTAAATTTGTGGGCTAGTTCATTAGCAGAGTTCTAGTTGAATAGCTGTTAAAATAATTTTCAGCCAGGGACTGGAAACAGAAGTTAGATACACAGATACTGTTACAATTCTGTTGTGATTTGCTGGTGTTTGCTCATTGGTAGCTGGATGTATATGAAGTGGTGTCCATGTATATGAATGCATCTTGTGTGGAGTTGGAGACATAAAATTTCTTCACCAAAGCCCTGCCTCTGACTTTGGCGTAGGTCCCTTCAACCACCTTTGAATATCCCAGCCAAAGAAGAACTGTAGGTAAAAGGCAGATCTTTCTGCGGGTTGAATTTGAGTATTTAGTTATTTTGATTTTTGGAATACATGTTTTGTTAAAATAAAGACTACCTTTTCATGCCCATTTTTTCCTTGTGGAGGTAGTGTATATAGGTGTAAGTCTCAAATAGCAAGGTGGATCTGTTCATGCAAGAACATCTGGTGCACGGCCAAGTGCATGTCTGTGTTGGGGTATGTAACGTGTTTGTAGGCTGTGCTCCTAGAAAGCTTCTGGACTAAAAACTAAATTTTTGGCTGCCTTAGAATGCCAGGCCACAGGGGTACAGGAAAAGATGCTGCCAGTTGCTGTGGTTCAGTGAGCCAGTCCTAATCTCTGTGAGCGTGATGGGACTCTTGAGGTGTTGCTGTTACCTTCTACCTGTGAACTTCGAGAGTTGCTTGTCTTTGGGGTCACGGTACGTGCTTTGTTTATAACAGGTTGTGCTTAGGAATAATTGGCACTGTGTCTAGTCCTTTCAGGTTTAGGGCATGTTGTCACAGAAAAGGATTACATGACATGACAATGCCTGGAAAATAACGGAGTAGCCTCGTGGGAATGTGATTATTCATCAATATGTGTTTGAATATTGTGGTACACATCAAGGAAGGAGAAATAGACTTGATGGGGAAAGGATGGAAACCTCCCTGATTTCAGGGAGAGCACAGTATGTCATGTGGCCTTTGTAACTCTAAAATAATGAGCTTATTTTCAACCATAAGATTATTTGATTATATTTATCTTTATAATTCCAGGTAAAATAGTGTTATTTAAATGGCTGTCATGCCTTCCATTTATGGAAGGTGAAATGGGATTTGCATTTTGTGTTGTCTCAAAGTCTTGACTTCCCCAAAATCGTTTTAGTGTGACAAAACAGACTCAGTGATAATTAAAGAAAGAATAGCTTAGCATAAATGCATATATATGTGCTTTAATCATTTTCATAGAAAGACAGCTGAGTAGTTCCCAGCAGCAAACTCTCAGTGCCTGTTTTCCATAAAGAATTCAAGAGATACTTAGGAATACCCAAAACCCAATGATTTCAGCCCTCACAAGATGCACCCACAAGAATACCAGGCTGCTGGATGAGTTAGTATAGATGGGTTTCCATGAATTGTTTGGAAGTTTGATAACATGACACAGATTTATTCAATCAACCTCTATTTCTCGGGTGTTTTTATTAGGAAGGTCAGTGATCTGTCTGAACCTAATTATCCCATCTGGCAAGTGCGCTTGAGGCACACAAGTTTCCTGCAGTTCATGTGCTCAAAGAAATGATGTGGTTAGCACATTATTTATTCAGCTCTGACTCCTCAGCTGAGCAGAAAGGTATCTGCTGGCAGCTGCATTGTCCAGGGTAGCCTTAGATGTGCCTCTGGGAAAGGACTAAAGTTTGCATCTCCAGCTTTACGGGGCGAGCTTCCTCTACTGCTCTGCTATTGGGACTCTCATTTTTAACCTGTCATTTTTAAACTCATTCTTTTAATGGTCTCAGAGGACAGTTAAAAGCTGTGTGTTGAATCAGAACTTCTTTTCAGTTTTTCAGAAGTTTCTTTCATTCTTCTGGTACCACTGAAATATTAGGTGGATTTTTCAGAAAGACCTCTAGGTATTCAACCTGCAGCATCATACACCTACCATTGTCAAAATATCTTAAGTCTTTATACAGACCTCCATGAGCACAGTATATAGTCGGCCCAACCATCTCCAACACAGTTCAGCCACACAGTGCCTCTGTAATGGATGGAAGTAGGGTTGGAGAACACTGGTGGAGCAAGTACCACATCCTTGGTCACACATACACAAGACGTGGATGAAAAAGGAAATGAACATGTTGACTCTTGTTGACAAAGTTATATATTGGCATACAAACTGCTAAACCCCTCCATTCTATCCTAGGGCATCCATTCAAAATGCCAGCCAAAATTATTATAGACAGTCAATATATTTAAACTTTCACTAAGGCTATGTGCAAACCTGAAATCTTCAGAGACATCATTATTAATGAAGCCGCTCAGTCATATGCAATAATATAGATATCTATATTGAGACATCCATTTCCATGCTTTATAATCCTATTTCAGCTCTGAAAAGAATGTAATATAATTCTTGCTGGGAAATGTTTTAGATAAATCTATGAATTCAGTCAAAGCTGTATGTCCTTTATCTGCTGCTAAGCTCTTTCATTAGTGGCTCTTGACAAACCAGTGCTATGTAAAATGTGCCAGTCAAACTGATAAAAATCCAATTTTCTTTGTTAACCAGAAACAGGTGTGCAGTCTATGTATTTACTCTGAGATTTGAGACCGCTGACAGGATTGAGATAGGTCTGTAGCTATCAGGTTTACAGCTTGAATTCTGTCCCTGGCCATTTTCCCACTAGCATGAGCTGTATCTATTAGCAGGGGCACAGAGCAAAGCCGTGCTGAACTGTAAAGATTATATGCACTAGAACAATAAAACAAAACAAAATATTATTGTATGCCTGGAGCGTGCTGATCTGTAGAGGTTTTGAAAAACTGTAATAAGGGAGCGAAAACTCAAAGGAAAAGCTTGCTGTTTTTTCTTTTCCCCACCTCTAGACTAATTTCATAAATGAGTAAAACAGGGTGTGCTAGTCCTTGTTATGTCTGTGTTTGTAAACCTGCAGGCTTGTAGAGAGAGTAAATGCCTCTCTTCTGGTGCTGCAATGAAAATGTGGGTGCTTTCTCTAGTATGATGATTGAAATGTGAAGTGTTTCAACAAAAAGCTTATCATTCCTTTGTTTGGAAGATGACTCAGAAAAAGCCTGGGATACCTGGGTTGTATGGAACAAAGTAACATTGTTTCCTTTCCTGATAAATTTGATTCGGTACACTGGTCTGGTAAGCAATTATAATTGCTCAAAGCAATTATAGTTGCAGACATTTCTCAGTCATCTAAACTGATCTTTAATTCTGCCAACATCTTAGTTCAAATAGTGCTTAAGTGATTTAAGGAAAGGAGATGGAAGGTGTGGGAATGAGGCAAAAATGAGAGAGAAGAATGAAGAGAAAGAAAGGGTAGAGAAAGATTCAAGAAAGATGGGAGAGAGAGAGAATTAGACTATGGCGTGCTGAAGAAATGGTTTGTGTATCTGTAGTGAAGTAGGCAAGGGGCACTCTTAGCTTGCAGTCTGATGTATATTCTTATTATCTGTGTTTGGGGGAGAAGAATATACCCGGCTGCAGGGTCAAGTCCAAATGTTTGCAAGTGAAGAATTGGGGAGTGTGAGGCATGGAAAGCAGAGCCGTGGTGGCCATATATTCTGCACAGACCCTGCATCTGCTTGGCTGGCTATAACCCTGCAAGGCAGACAAGAGCAAACTGCATGGTGCGTGCATCTCTGTCTTCCCTGAGTCTGTCCTGCACTCCTGCAAGCACCAGATTTATTTCATTGTTTTAATCATCCTCAACGAAGTCATCTATCAGCATCTTAAAATTTTCCTCCTAGGATAGGAGCTAAGCAGCCATTTTATTGATGAGCTTATTGAGATTTTATATGTGGCTGACAGTGGCTTTCATCACAGCGTGGTTCTGTTGCTTTGGCAGGAGAATTCTATCTAAAATGTATGAAACAAAGGAGGAGGCTTGGCAGAGCTAAATGTTTATTAAAAAAAAAGGAAGTTGGTGGTAGAGATCAGTAGTCAGTAGAGGCACTGGGGTATTCAAGAAATAGAACTATTAGCTGAAAATTCATAGAGTTTTTTGTTGGTGTTTGGTTTTTTGGTTTTTTTTAATTAATTATTGCCTTTAGTCATAATAGATTTTTCATGACCTTGCAATTAATTGTGAGCAGCAGAGGAACTTAAGGGAAGATTGAACGATTTCACTTCAGAGTTGTTTTTCCTGGGTAAACAGACATGTTTTTTTTGTTGTTGGCAAAAGGTTTCAGTGCTGCAGATTGTAAAGATAACCATTTTGTGTTTTGCAAGCACAAAAATCACAGGGAAATTGGTTTGGTTTATTTAGGAGAGTGGAGGAAAGAGGAGAAGCTGTAAGATGCAGCCCTACACGTAAAGTAGCCTTCAACATCATACACAAATTCTGTGTGGTGTTTTATATGGACTCCTAGATTTTGTGTGCAGGCATCCCGAGCATGAGAAGCTCAGGGAATGGGGACCCAAGGGCATGTGAAGTCCTCTAAGTCCGTGATGTCCCTACACTGTTGTTAGAAGGAAGACCATGATGCCCAGTTCTGTTTGTCACCATCAAAGCTGACGTCAGCTGGAAAAAAAAAAAAAAAATGCTTTTTTTCCACTGTTTCATTTTGAGAACATTATGTCCATTTCAAATGGGAATTGCTGAAACAAGCATTTCTGATCTGTCTGCTGACACCTGTAGATCACATGAAGTTTTTGGCAGTGATAATGGATTCATTGCTTCGATAAAATTAATCCCTCCCAGCTGTCTTTGCATGGTTTTGTTTGCTCACATAAGTAACTAAAAAAGTATTTGTAGCATAGTTTTCTTGGCCAGATCAAGCATAGTGTCATGGCATCTCAGTGCCTCCTTCCTCAAACCACATGGTCAATAAAATCTTGCTTAGAGAGACTTCCAGTCTTGCAGCAGCTTTCACTACATTTGCGATTGGCTTGTTTATCTTGGCAATAGCACTAAAGACTGAATCTGTGAACCAGGACTAGTTTAATTAGTAAGTATTATCTGAGTGAAGAATAAAAAGTAAATCCCTCCTTTAACAAGTTTACAGCCTAAATGCATATTTCTTTTAAGGAGTTTGTTATTGTTTTCTTATACAATTCTTAAACCCACAGTCCCCAAGCTGTAAACTCCTAAACTATCAATTGCCTATACTGTACACACAGTGGTTTTCTCACCTGGACACATCACCTCTATAGCCACAAATCACAGGGGATTTGGCTAGCGCTGAAGGATGTGTATCAAGTATGGAGGGAAAAAATCTGATCATTATTATTCTTCATGAATGGGACAATTCAGTACAGTATATTGGTAATCCTGTGCCAGCATGAAGTTTGAAGGTACTAAAAAAAATAGAGAATAGTATCAATCATTAATCCAGAAACTTGGCCAGTGAACAAAGCAAGGAACCTTCAGCACACCTTTGAAAATAACTATTATTCATTAACATGCTTATTGCAGTTTAATAAGCTTGCTTATTTGACCCTGAGTTCAGTTTCTTTAATTGCTTTCGTTGAGCCACAAGGAAGGTGTAAACGTTTAAGTGAAGGAGGAGCTTTCCACTTCTTTGTCCAATCTATTTATTAAGAATATGTGTACTCAGGCATTTATTAGTGCCATCAATATTGCCTTGCTGCATGATTCATTTGGGAAAAAGAAAAGTATAAGAGGTTTTCTTAGATAAGGATTTACATCCAAATGAAGGTGAAGTGTCTCTTAGGTTGTGTTCTTGGTTAGTATAATTTTAATTGCCAGCCTTCTGACTCACTGGTTTGTACTGTAGCCAGGTTGGATTTGGGTCGTTGCCTGTTTGTAGTGTTTTCAAAATAGACAGTGCAGGTTTTAAGTTGTATGTGTGCTTGTAAATGTTTCCTGTGGGCTTTTGCTGTGTGCGGTTGTGCAGAATGGGAGAATTCAGATTGCCATTGTAACAATTTTATAGATTTTGTTCAGCACAACTGCAAGGAAGGAGTTCCTTGCCCTGTGTATACATGCGTAGATACAATGATAGAGCTTTGTTACTAAGTCTGATTCGGCTGTGTTGCACAGCTTGTGGTCATGCAGTCCTAACAGATTGAAATTATGATAGACAGTTTTCTGTCTTATCTTATCTCTGGGGAAAAGGAAGAAAAAACCAAACAAACAAAACATCAAAACCAAACATGAAAACACCAGGACAGAACAAGAGCACTGCAGCAGGATCCTGATCTAGGACAAGAGCTTCTGTTGCTACCTATAATAACACCAGCAGTTGCATTTCACAACAGGAAAAAAAAAATGAAATTACCCGCATCACTGTTTTTATCCACTTCATGGTAAAAGCAGAGTTCTGTTATTTTATTTTGTGTTTATTAATAACACAAAGGCAGATGTGAGGTAAGAAAGCAGACAGTCTGTGCTCTGAACAACTCACATCTTAAATAAATAATTGTTCAAGCATAAGGAGAATGGGAGAAGGAAGAGGGTGACACTGAGTTTGCGCACACACTGTCTGGTGTGTGAAGGTGCTCTGTAACTGAGTGCTGCTTAGAGCTGAAGGTGTTCACGGTATTGAACTGTTCCGAAGACCTCTTTTTCACCTCTGCAACCTGTGAGTTCAACAGCTCTACAGAGCTGTTGTCCTGTGGGTCAGCAGCTGAGTTGGAGCGTGTCCTACCACAGGAGACAGCAAGCATGTGTCTCCCAAGCTACGGTGTGTATGGCTTGGAAAGGTTTAGCTGAGGAGAGGGCCCGCCGCCCTTCCTTCGAGCCAGGTGTCAGGTTCCCTGCGGTGCGGCCCAGGCTTCTCCAAGACATTCAAGGCCTCTCCATTTCCTATCTTTGTCCTGCAGTTTTCTGCATTTTCCAAGCTCCTGCTCACCCACAAAGATGCAGTGGGGTTTGGGGCAGGACCCGCTTTCCCTTCAGCTCTTCACTTGGTCGGAGAGCCACGCAGCGGTGGCAGCAGTAAGTCCTGTGGCTGAATGCTAGATCAAGGTGGGCAGGGGCATTGCCAGGCCCAGGGAAACTCCAGCAGGAGCAGAGAGCCCCGCCAGGAGCCGGCAGCTCTCATGAGTGAGGCTGACAGGGCTGGGCGCTGCCAGGAGCAACTGTGGGAGATTTAAGTAGCCCCGGGGAGCGCCGTGACCAGGAGCTAAACAGCCCCAGGAGCGCCATGACCGGGAGCTAAACAGCCCGGGGAGCGCTGTGACTGGGAGCGCCGCTGCCAGGGCGGGCAGCCAGGCCATGGCGCGGCAGCTGGTGCCGGAGGGCCCGCAGGGAGAGCCCTGCACCCCTCCTGCAGGCCCACAGCCCAGGGAAGTGCCAGGGTGGTGGGCACTCGCCTCAGAGTTCAAGCCAGTGTTTCCACAGAGAAAGCCCCTGAGATGTGTGATGTTTCCACCCAGGCGGAACTGGTAAGGAAGGCGGCTTCAGGACAGATGATAGGTTGCAGCGAGTGCCCAGACCCTTCTCCTGGGGAAAAGGTAAGCGCCTGCCTCAGATGTGTGCAGGCTGATGATCTGTTACGTCAGGTGGCCGAGCTGCAGGGAACAGTTGAAGGGCTGTGCAGCATTAGAGGGCCTGAGATGGAGAGAGACAGGTGGTTTCAGAACCATGCTGCTGTAGCAGACACCACAGATAACGAGGCACCTTGTACCCTGGTGACGCACAAAAGCAGGGCTCCACTTCAGTCTCCACCCTCCTGCATCTCAACCAGAAACAAGATACGAAGCTTTAACACCTATAGACACCCACGAGCGAGAAGGTCTGCATGGCGAAACTACACTAGCAGCACGCCATGGTTACCACAAAAAGAAACTACAGGGAGTCACATGAGGTTTGCTGCCTGCCAGGAGCTCAGGTCTGAGAGGGTGCCACAACATGCCAAGAGCACAGACTGCTATCCACTGCTGCTCTTTCATGTGGGCACAAATAATGTCACAAACCAGAACCTAGGCAGAATCAAGGAAGACTATAAAGCCTTGGGAGTGAAAGTGAAAAATTTTGGTGCCCAAGTTATTTTTTTCTTTGATTTTGCCAGTTAGAGGAAAGGGTGCAGCCAGAAATAGACATATAATGCACATCAGCTTCTGGCTTCATGGCTGGTGCTGTTGTGAGGGTTTTGGCTTCTGTGACAATGGGACATTCTTTGACTATAGCCTGTCAGGGAGGGATGGGATCCACCTGTCTAGAAGAGGCAAGGAAATCTTTGGCAGCAGGCTGGCCAGCTCAGTGAGGTAGGCTTTAAACTGAAGGACTGGGGGGGCAGAGTCCAAAGTGACAATGCTCATGCCATCGCATCCAACTGGGGAATAAGCCAGGTCAGCCAGAGCAGTGACAGATATTCCTTAGCCGCCTCTCAAGATGAGTACCAGAAGGTCAGCCACCTCAAAGGTGTGTGTGGCTATGGTGGATCCACTTGCACCCCTCCTGGGAAACCTGTGTGCTGAATTACCTTTGAAATGCCTGTACACCAACACACGCAGAATGGGGAATAAACAGGAAGAATTAGGGGTCTGTGTGCGGTTGCAGGGCCATGGTCTCATTGTAGTTACAGAGACATGGTGGGATAGCTCATGTAACTGGAATGCTGTCACGGATGGCTGTGTACTTTTTGTGAAAGACAGGCCAGTAAGGAGAGGTGGTGGAGTTGCTCTTTATGTGAGGGAGCAACTGGATTGTATCGAGCTCTGCCTGGGGGTGGATGCAGAACAAGTCAAGAGCTTATGGGTAAAGATTAAGAGGCAGGCCAACATGGGTGATGCTGTTGTGGGTGTTTACTACAAACCACCCGATCAGAAAAAGAAAGTTGATGAGGCCTTCTACAGACAATTGGAGGTAGCCTCATGATGACAGGCCCTGGTTCTCATGGGGGACTTCAACCACCCTGATGTCTGCTGGAAAGACAACGCAACTAGGCACACACAGCCCAGGAGGTTCCTGCAAGAGCATCAACAACAATTTTCTGATGCAGGTGGTAGAGGAGCCAATGAGGTGAGGTGTTCTCCTGGACCTTGTACTCACAAACAAAAAAGAACTGGTCAGACGTGTGAAGGCTGGGGGCAGTCTTGGCTGCAGTGACCATGAGATGGTGGAGTTCAGGATCCTGCATGGAGGAAGCAGCGCAAGAAGTAGGATTACAACTTTGGACTTGAGGAGAGCTAACTTTGGCCTCTTTGAGTACCTGCTTGGAGGAATCCCATGGGTTAGGGCTCCAGAAGGTGGTCCAAGAGAGCTGGCTAATATTCAGGCATTACTTCCTCCAAGCTCAGGATTGGTGCATCCCTATCAGTAAGAAGCCAAGCAAAGAGGACAGGAACCTGCATGGATGAACAAGTAGCTTCTGGCAAAACTCAAACAGAAGAAGGTAGTTTATGGGATGTGGAAAAAGGGACAGACCAGACCACTCGCGAAGAATATAGGAATGGTGTCAGAACATGCAAGGAGGTGACAAGGAAGGCTAAGGTCCGTTTGGAATTAAATCTGGGGAGGGATGTCTAGGACAACTAGAAGTGCTTCTTCAAGTACATCAGTAGTAAGAGGATGACTAGGGAAAATGAGGGCCTGCTGCTGAATGAGGTGAGTGTCCTGGTGATGAGGGACACAGAGAAGGCAGGGCTACTGAATGCCTTCTCTGCTTCAGTCTTTACCACTAAGGCCAACCCTCAGGAATCCCAGACCCTGGAGGCAAGAGAG
>JAVJGI010000040.1:79950618-79972976 GCA_035590275.1 Ibycter americanus | reverse complement strand
GAGCCAGCAGTGTGCCCTGGTGGCCAAGAAGGCCAATGGGATCCTGGGGGGCATTAGGAGGAGTGTGGCCAGCAGGTCGAGGGAGGTGATCCTGCCCCTCTGCTCTGCGCTGGTGAGGCTGCATCTGGAGTGCTGTGTCCAGTTATGGGCTCCCCAGTTCAAGAGAGATAGGGAACTGCTGGAGAGGGTCCAGCCGAGGGCTACGAAGATGAGGGGACTGGAGCATCTCCCTTATGAGGGAAGGCTGAGAGAGCTGGGCCTGTTTAGCCTGGAGAAGAGAAGATTGAGAGGGGATCTTACAAATGCACATAGATATCTTACAGGCAGGTGCCAAGAGGATGTGTCCAGGCTCTTTTCAGTGGTGCCCAGCGGTGGGACAAGGGGCAATGGGCACAAACTGTCACACAGGGAGTTCCACCTGAATGTGAGGAAAAATTTCTTTACCTTGAGGGTGACAGAGCACTGGAACAGGCTGCCCAGAGAGGCTGTGGAGTCTCCTTCTCCGGAGACATTCAAAACCCGCCTGGACGTGATCCTGTGCAGCCTGCTGTAGGAGAGCCTGCTTTAGCAGGGGATTGGACTAGGTGGTCTCCAGAGGTCCCTTCCAACCTGACCATTCTGTGCATCTTCACATGTGGATTGCAGCTACCTCCTCTTCTGGCTTTCAGGTGTCCCAGCTAGCAAAATAGGGTTAACCCTAGTCCCAGCAGTTCATGTAGCATGAAAGAACTGGCAGTAGAGAAACCGGTGCCTGGGAGAAATCTAAAGGGACTGCAGAGGGTGTTTGCACCTATGGCTGGAGGTGAAAGCATGAGTTGCTGCAGTGTCGTGGGGAGCCATGCCAGCTGAAAGCACTCATCAAGGAACAGCTGCAGCACTGGGAAGCTGCCCTCATGGGTGTGGGGTAGAAGTGAATTATCAGTAAACCGTCTTGCATTTTAAAGGGTATACATTAGTATGCAGCAGTGTGTGTCTTCAGACTAGTCAGTGGCAACTTTGTTAAGCTCTGGTGGAAATCATGAGAAAACCAGCAGCAGAGAGTTGTCACATCAGAGTTGTCATTCATTTTCTCTGGAAATCATCTTTGGATTATTCATAATTAGAGGATATGTTGACTCATTTGCCTGTGCTTTGAAGCTAGTGATTATTTGAAAAGGAAACAAAGTGGCTTGTAAGTGAGGTGGCTTGTAACAGAGCTGGCTGCTCTGAGCAGGGGGTTGCCACTGTGGGAATCGTGCATCCAGCCATAGGTTTAGGACTGCGCACCTTTCTTTGCTGCAGGTTTAATATAATTTAAAATAAACAGGAAGATTGAAGGGTGTGGGACAAAGAGGAAAGTGCAGTGGAAAACTGGGTGTCATTAAACTGAAAAATTCTCTATTAGAAAGTTTGCGGTCTTTGATGTCATTTGTTGAGATTACATAACGTTAAAAATAGGATTAAAACATGTTCATTTTATGCATCATATCTCCAGCATCGCAAACATTTCAAGTTGCAGTCAGTTAAGGAGCTTTTAATGATAATGACCCAATTATTTTTAAGACTTGGTAGTAAACATATCATGTTGATATTTTAAGGATTTAAATTAATTATTTCAGTTTACAACTTAGTAAAAAGCTGCTGTAAGAAATAAGCATGCCGTATGAAATTCCGTTGGCCAGGCACCCTTTAATCATAGCCTATTCTTGTTACAACAGGAAGCAGTAATTAAAATTGGAAGCCTGTGAGTAATTATTTCTTGCCATGCAGTTTTCTTTGAATGGCATTAGTACATTCAAATCCTGTGTGAAGATTGTGGTTAAGGTGGGGTAAACACCAGTGAATAGTTTTCAGTCTTTTAGAGGCAAGGAACCACAAACTGCTGTTTTCCTATGCAGGGTGCTGTCACAGTTGCACTATTCTTTATTTTCTTTAATTTGTTTATTAGAGTTTCTGATTACTTCCTTAAAGGGGGGGGAGGGATTAAAATAGATATTTTATAATTAGTGTAGTATTTTATAATTAGTAATGTATAATTAGTCCTTTGCTCTTGGTTTTCATGCCAGATGAACCATGGCTGTTTACTTCTGGTATCAAGTATTCAGCTTGCACCGTGGACAGGTGAACGCTGGACGGAGCTGAGCTGTCTTGCAATAATGGCTTTAAAGTGCACCATGCAGAGCTGGTGGCCTGAACACTCTTCCCACAGAGTCTGGTGTTCCTCTTCTCAGGCTGGTTAGTGGACAGCTGGAGCATGTTTATATCCCTGCAACTTCTACAGTGCTTTAGTGTTAGAAAAAATTTCAGTTGTTTCTAAAGAAGCATAGTACAACAAACCCAGATCATGGCAAGTATTAGCAGTCTTCTGTTTGCTACTATATTTTAATATTTTAACCATATACATATATTTTTTTCTCTGATTTAGAATATTAAGTAGAATGTTATCTTTCTTTTTACGTTTTCTGCAATGTAGACAGTGTAATATATAGTAATTTTATGTACAATACATTCTATAATAATGTGCTGTATAATACACACAGCATACAGTTGTGTGTGTGTATACTCACATGTATATGTGTGCATACACATATTCTTGATTTTGAAAGACCTGCCTCTGCAGTGAGTTCTGGTATAATTTCAGTACCTCATTGACAAGGAAAAGGTGTAAGTGGTATATAAAATCATCTATTCGTAACAAACTAATGGCAGGATCATAGCTTAGTCCCATTAGTCATGTCCCCTGGTATGTATTCTGTAATTGCTTTAATTTCTCTGTCTATTGCTCCTAGCTTTCCTGAGAAGAATGCTACTCAAAGGCTGCCATGGTGCATGGTAAATATATTTCATGCTTCTAAGTGGGTAGGTGTCATCCACCAGTCTGTTTTAGTCATTGAGCTGTAATCAGAAATTTCAACTTGTTACAGCCTGAGGTGACAAATTTTTGAGTAGCTTTTTGGGTTGTGCCTGTTTGTAGGTTCTGGCTTGGCCTTGATGACCACCTCTCGATGGCAGTCTAGGAGTGATGAATACATTGTTAATGATGGCATCTACCTATATATATATATGCTAAGGACATTTTTATTTAAATTAGGAAGAAAAAAGAAAAGTTTAAAGTAAGTGTCCATGGATGACAACTCTGAAATACCGGAGGGGAAGCAAGTAATTCCATGATTGATTTAGCAAGAAAGGATGCAAACTCATTTTAAAAGCTCTGGGCTGCACTGGAATCCACTGAATTTCCAGCCTTTGTCTTAGTATTGGCTATCCATCCATAACTTGTTGGTCCTGGCAGGAGGCATTTAAATTGCAGGAGCTATCTCCAACGGATACTTTCCTTCTCATACAAGCTAGATGACTAGACTGTGAATCAGGTTTTGTTTTGGGAAGGGAGAGTTTTTAGTGGTGTTAACTAATAACAGTCATTGTGCTTGTAGGAATGGGGAGGTGGCATATGAATTGTTGAAGTTTCTGCAAGAAAACAGTGAAAGCACTGTGTGCATTCACACACACACAAAAAGGAGTATATTCCCCAACAAATATTTGTCCAAATGTGTAGATTTCCCAGTTTTCTTTGCCTACAAAGTGCACTCATCGATTATCACACCAAAAAGGCATTTTGATCTGTCAGTACTTTGCAGATTTGGAGCCCATATATTAACAATGTGATTAATATTTAGTAAATTTGTGTTGCGTGTTCTAAATTTCTGGTGTACTGGACGTGTTACCCAAGGAGAATGCCATGTGTGTATGCATGTAGCACTGATATTATGACTGACTGGGGTCTGTTGTGTGTAGAATGAAGCACAAGCAAAGTAATTTGTGGTATAGAGGTGACTTGAGGGATTTTCTTGCGGGGGTCTTTGGGTAGCTGGAAGAAGAACTCATCAAAGACATGGAGAAACTTCTTCTACAGCTCCTGTCTGTTGTTAGATAGGTTGGGCTAGCTTTCATTGACCCAGAGGTTCGTGAGCCTTCAGTAAATATTGATGAGGTGATAGGTTTTTTTCCTCTATTATGGTAACCTGCAGCTGTTTGCTCCAAGTGAATGTTTTTGTTCCATCCTGTATTTTATGTTAGAACATTTTAGGAAATTTCCTTTTAACGTGAGGCATGGTGTTAAGTTCAAAGATTTTTTTTGTATCTTCATGTAGAGCTGATTATTGGATATGTTCCAGAAACTTTATAGATGTTTTGTTAACACCATCAATTCTTTGGATCATGATCAATTTATCAATAATTTAGATAGATGGCCTTGGAAGGTTTTCTGTAGGGCTCACGCTGTACTAATAAAATTGCCCATTTTGTTTTTTGTAGAGTCCCATCTACTGTTAGCAGCATGGTAGGAAAGAGGCCAAGGCAAGTGTGTGAGAGACTTTCTTATGTCCAACTCTTTCTGTTTTGAGTATTATAAACAGGTCTTTGCAGACCTCTTTCTGTAGGGCTCTGAAAATGTATTTTCTATTGGAATACCAGATCAGAATATTGAAGTGAAGGAAGATGGCTTTCAAGGTGATTCTTAGTGAAGTTATTGAATGTTTGCTTTTCTACTTCATGTAGTCATTATATCACCAGCAACATCTGGTAGAGTTAACTGATGTATCAACAGACAAAAAGGTCCCGCTTGTGTAGCATTTGTTAGATTTTTTCCAGAGTGATTAGGAACTGCAATAAAAAGGCCTCAATATCTGAGTGATCTTTTCAGATACTAAATATGTGCCCGACTTGCATCTGTCCTTTGGGATTGTTCAGTTAAAACGTCCCAACAACAAGTGTTTTGACAGCCAAAAACCTGAGGTATATGTGTGTAAATTCCTGCATCCTTGTTCACTAGTATTTCACCTTAATTCAAGGTTTTGCCAGGAGCTGGTATTGCACTTTGCATGCAGATCTGGGCAACTTAAGGAAGAATATTCCATGAAGAGTGGCCTGTGGTGGCACCAGCTAAAATTTGCATCTTTTGTAGTATGCCTTGTAGTGTCCTGCACATTTGGAAACATCTGTTGAGAATGTAGGTGCAGAACAAATAGGTGATGCCCTTCAAGAAGGTTGTTTTTGATTTTGTTTTTTGGTTTTTTTAATGGCACAAAAACTTTACAACACCCTGTGGACTGGTAGTATCTGAAGTACAAACTAAATTGATACTACGGCATTCAACTTTCACCTTGGTGACTGTCTTGAAAAGGTGCTCTTGTGGCAAGTCAATCCTGTATGAAAAGAAAATTCTACCCTACAACTGAAACTTGCCTGATCTAGGTTTACTAGCTCAGAGTGTAACAGTTCCTCTCTCCTCTATGACTGGTGGGTCATAGAGGACAGAGAGTCCTCTATGACTCTCCTCTATGAGAGGTGGGTACATGGAATAAGAGTGTGGTGGTACTCAGTGGGAGAAAAGGTAGGGTTGTCATCATATTGCACAGATGGTTTGTGGTTGATTTCTATATTCCTGTTATTGTATTTTAAATACTGTTGCCATTGTGACCGGGGGTTGGTCATAGCTCCCAAAGATTTTGGTGGTTTGGAACCAAAACCTGTCTTTTATTGCTGTCCTTTTTTTAATTTGTTTTGGAATTTCCTCCTAGTATTGATTCACAATTGACCCATAATGAATGAACCAGTAATACCTGATTTTTCAAAGGTAAGACATCCATGCAGAGTGATCTGTTCTCCAGTAAATAAGAGAACGGGGTATCAAACTGATGGACTACGTTCTCACATCAGTTATCTTTTGTATGCTTTTGTACATTCTCACATCAGTTATCTTTTGTATGCTTTTGTTACAAGAAAATGTTGCTTTCTGAAAATCTCTTCAATAAAAAAAGTCTTTTGCCCTAGTCACAGGCAGATTCTTCCTTTCTCTGGTTTCTCATCAGCCTGTGCAGCGGTAACAGGTATCATGAGGCCGAGTGATGTTGACTTTCAGTATAAGCTTTTTTCCACTGAAAGGAACTTTACTGTGTGTGTTTCTGGTGGGAGACCATGATCCAGCACAGACTGGCGATTCAGGAGTTACACGCTGGTGCGTTGAGGAGGCGACTCGCAAGTACCAGCTGGGCATGAGAAGCAGACTGATCGCTCGTTGTGTTTTCGTGAAAGTGCTTGGACAAGTTCCATGTTTTGAGCAAGATGGACAAAACTCACACAGTCAAGAGCATCCCTTGAGGCGCTTTTTAAGTGCGCTCTTCAGCCATGTTTATTACATCTCTAGCTAGGTAAAATTTTCCTCAAGTTTCAAGAGTCACTGGCCCATACCTGGACTCATGCAGCTTAAGGGTTGTGATGCTGTTTCAGACTTGCTACCATTTGTCTTCTAATCTTTCAGAGAATCTTTCTCTTTCAATCCTTCAAACCATTACTTTCAAAAGACTTTTTTTGTTTATAGTCAGCTGCTAGAATTTGGCAGCTGTACCTACTTGCATCACCTATCAAGAGAGCACGAACTGAGAAACAAAGGCAAGTCTAGTCCAGCATGTCCAGAAATGAGGTCCTGAGTGATTATTACTTTTCCCCTAAATTCCCATCCATCTTTGCAAAAGCTACTGCTAATTAACGTAATTTCTGCAGGCGGTGTAAAGCTCTTACGAGGAGAGGGGAGTGATTTTTTGGGGAGGTTCTTTGAAAAAAAAAAAAAGAACAAAAGTATATGTTTTTGCAGAAAATCATTCTAATAATAAAACCAGGGCCTCAGAGGTTTACTGTCTTGAAACATACAGGTACGAGTGAGACAAATATCCCAGATACGTACATGATAAGCATTGTCAGTTGTAGAAGCTAGAATTCTTCACAAATCCTGTCTGCAGCTTCTGTGGGCAGAGCCAAGGTTAGTCATCCTGCAAGCCGCTCTGGCTTCTGCAGATGATCCAAAGTGTCTGAAAGCTTCACCCTGAGACTAGGACAGCTTTGCAGGCTCCTGGTACCCAATGTTTGTCCTGTGCTGCTGTTCTGGGCTGTGCAGAAAGATGAGAGAGATGCAGAAGCTGGTCTGCGTGTGGTGTCTGTGTCATCGACTACCTCTTTGTGCAGGGGGAGATCTCTGGGGCCCCTGCACGTTTCCATTGTTTAGTTCAGATTCCTCCAGCTGTGCCTTGCAAGGTGCCTACCATGAGCCCCAGTCTGTCTCTTCTCTTTCAGGGACATTGGTCACTGGGAAGGACTGGAGGATGTCCTTGGTTCACATGAGTCCCTGAAGAGCTTGCAGCTGCGTCTACTGCAGACTTGCATTTAAGTCTCTATCAGAAGGTGTTCCAGAAGTGTTTTTAACCACAGACCTGGCCACTGTGTGCCTCACCCTGATCCATTTCAAAGCCTGATCCAATTGTCCTCCCCAAATTACCTTGTAACACAAAACAAGTATCTCTGCATTGGACATTTCCCGCTGTGCCAGGCTGTGTGTCTGTGACTGTTCAGAAATACACACTTGCTGTACCTGTTAGGCATAATTGCACCTACAGGTTTATCTCCCCTCTGGCAGGACACAGTTAGCTTTACCTCTTCTCCATTTGCAAAGGTTCTGGTTATATGCTGAAAGTTTAAGCTTGCCTTCAAAAATAAAATACTTAAATTCTTGCCCTCACTGGTAATCGTACACAGCAAAATAGCGTTGGTCTGCACTTCAGCAAGGCTGTATTAATCCAAGTCATTCAAACTCATACATGAAAGTTAGTGGAGGTAATCTGCTGTGTAACAGTCTTGGATCTGACTCATTTTTCACATGCTATGAACACTGCTAAACATGTTCATACAAACCTCTGCTTTGCCACAGAGTTTCCTTGTGACCTTGAAAAAAAGTGATTTTAGAACTTCCTTATGTCTAAAATGATGGGAGTGGAAATCTCTTTTCCTCATCTGTTTTTTCTTGCTTGACAGTGAATTACAGCAGAACAAGTTTTATTATACAGTAGTACATTGTGTCATGATTAGGGTCTCTGATAGAGCATTAAATGTTACTATTATATATAATTTCCAGTTAAGCAACCATTCTTGCTTTCCAGTTGCTTTACATGCTAGTCCTCTGTCTGTCTGTATGTATGTGTCCATAGGTGCTTCATTTCATATTGCACAGGTAGGTAATCTTAAATTTTGTCATAATTTGAGTGTGTGCATCTGTGTGCATGCCACCTTAGCACAGAAACAATGATAAGTTATGTGTATCATCAAAAACTAATCTATTTATTGAATGGAAGGGGCATGAGGGTGATTTCCCTTCTGAGTGGCACATTTGCATGTGATTCCAGTATTCTTAGCAATGCAAAGCCTAGGTAGGACTTTATTGACTTTGATATGTTCATTGCAAATACAAGTTTCAAGTGCATGTACAAATTATCGTGTCAAGCAGTAGTATATGTTCCTATTTGCAAGTGATCAGTTTTTGGATTATCATAGCCTGATATAACATATTAGTGAAGTGGAATGGCTTTGATGGTGAGAGTTTGGGAAGCCAGGTTACTCTGTTCTCCCCTTCTTCCCACCCTTGTTAAAAAAACCCTTCCCTCCATTTGTCCTGTGTCTTATTTGACTGAATGTGTAGATGCACCCTAAGTCTCGCATGTCATTTGGTCTTCAGACTCATCATCACTGCCCATACTGCACTATGGTCAGCAGGAAGACAGGCTGCTTGTGCCACTTGGTGTTGTCAGGAGAAGCCTAGTGTTTGGGGTTCGTGGCAAGGGACAGATGCGTTTGTGCGTGGTCATGGGGTCCATGGCTCACTGCAGGTGTAAGACTGTGCTGGATCAGTAGGGAACAGGGTCCTTGGAACACAGCATGCTGCACAGCAGTGCCATAAGCTACAGCTGCCCAAAATGGCTTGCAGAGCAAAAACTTTCATCCTTCATACTGTTACAGCACCTAAGCAAAATTCATGCTTGACATGACATGATGGTTTTCCAAGCTATCAGCTCCTTGAGGTTAAACATACATGAAATTACTGTAACTCCTGTCAAAGTGACCTCTCTCATGGCCCTTTGTCATTTTACAGTATAAAGCTGTTCTATGTAAGAATGTCAGAAGATCTTGCATGGCAGTAAATGTTGGAGTGCCATCTCACCAGAGAGGCATGCAGGGTAAGCAAAGGTAATGGAGAAAGGTACTGGTTCTGCAGTGGTATCTCTGTCATTGAACAAGCTCACGAGAGGGGGATTTAGGAAATATTTGGATGGCCGTGGACCCTTTCTGTGGGAAGGTGTGCATGCGTGGTAACACCTGGTGTGTTCTTCCCAGTTTGTTGGTCAGGTTTCATCTCGAGCAGTTTTTGTTTCTAAAGTGTTGCTATAGTCTTGCTGATGTCACTGTATCTGCTTTGTTCTACCCTAGAGGCATGTGTATTTCAGTATCAGGTGAAAAAATCTTAATAGGCTTATACTTACAGGCTCATATAGAAGTGACTGGACACTTTGATCCATGGAAGATTCTTTCTAAATTTATCAACATTAAGTAGGAAAGAAGCACAGGATATTATTTTTTTTACAAATTTTCTCATATATTACCTTTTTATTGCAAATGTGGGGTTTTTTATTTTTTGAGATTTAAAAGTTTTCCTACTAAAACTCCTTCCTACTACTTTTTTTCCTTTCCCACAGCTAACCTTTCTGGCTCAATAAAAGTGAAGAGGAAGAAATGAATAATAAATATGGGGGGGGTCAGAAAGACCTTAATTTTCAAAACCAAAAAAGCTTAAATTCTCTTCAGGTTTTTCGAATTTTTTTTCTGAAAGGCGGGCTGCTTAGAAGGAAACAAACATAAAATATTTTTTCTCTCATATGCCATGTAGAAAAAGAATGAATTTCTACTATATTGTCAACATATTTTTAATCATCTCTAGTAGAAAATTTCTTCATCACATCAAATCATGTCTGAAGTTGATGTTTTAAAATACTGTTTATGGTCTTGGACTCAAAATTAGTCTGAAGTTATTTAAGCATTACAAAGTCCTGCTAGTGACATTGCAACAAGAATGTCATGTATAGACTGGCATATGATAACAGTGTTATGATGACTTATGCTGTTAAATATGGTACAGGTTAAGAAAGATGTGTATGTTTTCACAGCAGCCCTAGCCTGCCTTCTGTCAAATGACTGCGTGTATAGCTTAGGATAGTCCAGGGCTTTACACATATAACAAACCCCATTTTGTGCTCACATTGGCTTCTGATGGTCTGACATGCATGGTAACCTGTAGCTCCATGCATTAATTTTTTGAAGTTTTGGCAAAAAGAAAATGTAACTGTTATTCTGATAGTTAAACTGTTTTCTTGCAAATGACAGTCGAACCTTTTCATAAAGTATTAATGCTTGGGTGAGGTTGGTTTAGCTGCCATGATGAGCAAAATTTTCACTTTCTCACTCCCCCCCCCCCCCCTTTTGTGGGTCAGTGAATCTGTTTTCCCTCTCAGATATAAACTCATGGTGGACTATTTAATAGACTTGATAAAAACCTCTACAGAGCTCAGGTTTTGTGAGAATAAAGGTGAGATAACTGCTCCTCTAGGCTGCAGCTTTGCAGCAATAGTTGATATTCACTATTTACTACAAGAAGGAACTGATAGTAAAGTCTCATCTCAGGCCCTTATTAAAAAAAATAAAAACAAACAGTTCTGGTGCCACTGCCTCACTTTCAGGAACCAAAGCAGACTGTTGCACCATCATCTGGTTCCTGCTAAAAGTTATGGACCTACTCAAAGAAGACATCCGTGGTTTTCTTAGCTGCTTGCTGCAGGAAGCTCCAGAGCCTCCCATTCCTGTGTGCACCTAGCTCACCTCTCAGGCCAAGTCTGTCCCCATCCAACCCACTGCAGCGTTTCCCATTTTGCAGATTTGACGCATTAGGCTGATATCCCTGGTCCAGCCTGTGGGCCATAAAATCCCGTGGGGAGGGAAATTAATTGATTCTGCTCACATACATAGTTGCACATGCTTGCTTTTTACAGTAAAAAGCAAAAGTTTAGCTGCACAAACCATCCTGGTTTAAGTCTATGGAATGGAAATAGCCTGAAAACTTGGTCTTTTGTTGATTAAAGATCTTTAGTAATTCTTTAACAGCTCAGTAAAGTTTTTACAAACCAAAAAGCAGGGAAATAGCCAGGGCAGGTTCTACACAGCCCTGAGAACTTACTACTAAGTATATTCTGATGTATTCCTGCAACGGAGAGCAATCCTTATCACATGTTTAGATAGTTCTGCAGCAGATCTGAATTACCTTTGCGGTATGTGGCAGTTTGGGACATAGGCAAAGGGAGTTAATCCCATCCCCTAGTTATACTGGAAGGAAAGAGTGAGCCCCATCTGTGTCCTGCAGCTCTATTTAGGAAAGATCCTTCAGACACAAGGATTGTTTCCCATCCAAATTTAGATGGGTAAACTTGGTTCTTACTCAAGTTCATCCTCCAATATTTTTGGTGCTCTAACTGATCATACATTTTGCTTTCTTATGTGCATTAAGTCAGTGCCAAAAGAAGCTTGAAGCATTTCTGTTTAAAGATTACAGGTGTCTCTTTGTCTCCTTAAAAGTTCACAGGCTGCAATTAATGCAAAACTGCTACAAAAGATGCTTTACAATCTGCTTGGTGTATGACTTCTGCAAGTACTGTTACTCTACAAGCATGAACTAGGGAACATCCAAATAAATATATTTATAAGATACTAAAATCATAGATTAGCAATGCCCAAATGCCCATATTTATTCACTGTGTTTCCTCAGTGTCATTCTTTCTGGGGGAGGAGATTAGAGTCCTCCTCAGTTGGCTGAACTTCTTTGGAGTTAATATTTTAATTTTTATGAGGGTGTGCACAGGGGCATGAATACAGCCGTTTTCAGCAACATGACATCGATGTTTTGGCTTGGAAGTTGCATGTGCAACTTTTTTTGTTAAAACCTATGGGGAATCTTTAGGCTTTGGATAGTTTAGAAAAATCTCTTGAAAGACAGAAAAAACATGAGCAAAAATGTGGATAGTCAACAGAGGTTTAGGGCCTAAATTAGCAGCTCACTCTCAAAAACTGTAATAACTATAGGACAAAAAGTCAAAGAGCAAGGGACACCCACACTGTGAAGTTACACAGCACATTGGATGGAGAAAAAAAATAACTTAAACTTTTTTTTTGTTATTCAATATGCTATGTATTGGGTAAGCCTTTAAAAGAAAATGTTAGTGATCAAAAAGAAACGATACGAAGAAACTACCTATCAAATGAAGCCAATGTCTACGCCAGATTAGAAACATGGAGATTTCAAGAATCCAAAGCTTTCCTGAAAAAACAAAAGACACTGTATTCTGTATATTTTTCTAGATTTCTATCAGAATCTTAATATGACTTTTTAGTTTGTGCTGGAGGAAAAAAGACCCCCAAAAAACCAAACCCTCTGTGAGATGCAAACTTACATGTTGCTCTTGGAAAGCACCAAAGTGGTAGCAGTAATTTTGAGTCTGCCTTGAACATACCTGGGTATGTTAGGGACAGCCAAGATACTGGGACTAGCTTTTTTATCAATGTTCTGCAGCAGTTCAGGAGATGGGCAGGTGAATTCATGCACCATGTTGTCCTCTAAATGAAAACTGGAGCATCCAGAAGGAGAAAACAAATCCCTCGCCAGGACATGGTATTCCTGAAATCGACATGCAGCTCAGTCTGCTTGTGGTGCCTGTCTGTGAAGATATGGTGCACCTTTCTGGTCAGGTCTGCTGTCTGTACTTTAACAGGCAGCATGAAGTTGTGTTACTGGACAACGGATGGGGTCCTGCAGCTATCTCAGAAATCAGGAGAGGTTAAGGGTGAGGAAGAAAATAAGGTGAATCTGACTGGATTAGGAAGAGATGGAAAGACTAGAGGTGAAGATGGAAAGATAAGCAGAACAAGAACTTGGATCTCTGATTACAGTAGTTCTATTTTACAGAGAGCAGGTATTAAAAGGTAGGAAAATTGCATACAAGTTGTTACTTCTTGTGTGTATGTGGAAGGTGGGGAATTAGGTAGTAAGAAAAATAATGTGCCAAGGGCAACACTGGGGACTGCAATGCACATGGACTTGGCAGTGGGGTAGATTTGAGAAAATTCATTTAGATGTGAGATACTCATGCTCTGATAGCTGGAAGAAGAAAGGGTGCTCTTAAGTTTGATTTATATTACATGGGCCCTTTTGAAATCATTCTAATGCCTTGGGCCTTGTTTCCTGCACATTTCTGCATGGGAGCCTTGCTTACTTCTTTGTTTAATTTCCTTGCTCTCTTATTTTTCCACAATGTCTTCTACCATCCCCATTCCTCCTCTATTGCCATGTGGCCAAGATGCTCTCTTCTCCTAAGTTTATATGGTTGAATGCTCTGCACAGTCTTCCTGCAATCATTTCACAGAGCTCACATTTGAAAACTGAGCACAGGGCAGAGGAGCATCTTAAGGGGAAAAAAAAAGGTGTTGCTGGGGTGGAAGCTTTGCTTAAAATCTTTCTTTCCATACAAAGCAAACAAATAAGAAACCAAGCCATAGGAAGTCTGTCGTAATGGGCGTTGAATGTTGTCAAATATGGCTAGGCAGGCTAACCATCTCCTTTAGATGTTTTTTCTCGCTTTTTAACAGCCTGGAAGTGGAATCTGGCTTTTAACCAGAAACCTGTGTTAGAAATGGTCTTTTAAAAGCAATGTTGTGTGCAGGAAGAACTTGCGATAGATAAGTTATTGGGGAAAATAAGTGACTGAGTGCAACTTCTAAAAGCTTCACTTTGAAAAGATGTAAAGGCTAAGTAGAGGAAGTGCCAAAGAGATAAAAAGCAAAGTTTTTCTTGCTGCCTTCCATTGTATCTGACATTTTATCCTTTTTTAAGAGTTTGCCCCATTCTGACTTGTCAGCATCTGCATTCAATCATTACTTTTCAACACAGTTTTATTTAATACAAATAAATATGCCATAAGTAGCTAAAATATGAGTCTCATAATTACAGGTGTAGAGTTGTTTTATTTGCTAAGACTCTGTGCCCAGGGAAATTGACACAACATGCCAAGAAGGCTTAAAATCTGAAATCTAAATTTATCAATCTGATTATTGAATCATGATTAGGGCATTTTGACTTAGTACCATTACCCTTTGACAGTTCTGGTGTTTGCAGCATTAGCCAAAGATGAAGATGCATTTAACTGTATGTTTTATTGCTGGCATTTTGAAGAGCTGCTGCTTCTGTTTGCATATGATTCCCTCAGAGAATCTTATATTTATAACTGGAATATTTTGCCCTGCTGCTCTGATGTTTTTATCTGGAGCAGTGTTCCTGATACAGTAGAAATCAACTGACACTCATGCTTGAGGGAAGAGACTCCTTGATGTATTTTATTCCTTGATGTAATTTGCCCAGAATGATACAAATTCTATAGAAGGGTTTCCATTTCAAAGTGCTTTAGTCTATTTTAAAGCATTTAAGTGGCCTTATTCACAGCATTATGGTCAAGACTTCCCTTAAAAATTATTCTGTTGTTTTTTGGTGGGGTTTTTTGTGATTGCAATTTAGAAATAAAATGATCCCTTGTTAGCCTGTAAAATAATGATACTGGAAACATTATTTCCACATGCACTTTAGACAGCAAGAGTATATATTTAAGGGATGTTAGAAATTGGTTAGTGTCTCTGTACTGCAGTTGTAGGAAAAATAGTCACTTTCATCTAAAGGATTTATGTTCTTTTCCCTTTTTCAAAATATAAGGGGAAAGAAATGTTTTAAAAATAATTGCTATTCTTGTGCTTAAAGAAGTGAACAGATCCTCAAAATATAAATTCATAGATCTCTGGCTAATCTTACAGCATGTAAGTCCCAAGATATGGTTTGAAATCCTTGGCTGGAAGGCATTATAAAGAAGAAAATCCTTATTATTGAGAACTTCAGCTGTTCATCCTCTGAGTAACACCTCTGCTGTTTCTCACGTTAGAAGAGCTAGTCTAGCTCAATGCAATTATTAGGTGAAGGCTCAAAGAAAGCAAAGGGATGTAGGTGCTTTGTCATACACAGCATCATGTGACTCCACAAGTCATTGCTACAGTGTCCCCTGGCTGTCAAGAGTTTGCATGGATTTGAAAAATGGTTAGATACATTCATGGAAAAAAAAGTCCCATAAAGCACAGTGCATGCATGACGGGGGCCATGGTGTTCTTGTATTGATTCCTGGGGGAATCAACATCTTCATCTGTGAACCACTAACAGGGAGCATGCAGTTGATTTCCATGGTTTTGGATGGTACAAAGCTCTTTTGGATAGTCCGATACTGTGCCAGTGGCAAGTATCTCCAGAAGCAGCTCACAAAATGGAGTGGGTAAAAAGATGACAGACAAGATTCAGTGTACGGTGATACCCACAGCGTAAATAATCTAGACAGTGCCTCTGTGCTAGACTGGGCAGCGGTTGGTGGCTCAGGAGTGGTCACAGAGAGGTCTCTGAAATCACCAGCTCAACATGCAGTGGCAGTCAACAAAGCCAATGAAGCATTGCCCATAAGCAGAAATACTGACCATAATCAAGAAGGATAATGAGAATCACATAGAGGGTGCCATTTTTTCCCCACTGATGCACCCACATGTGAGCACTGTGTGTAGTTCTGGTTTCTGTACCTGAGGAAGGCTTTTGCCGATGCAGAAAAGGTGTGAGGAAAAGCAGCTGACATGCTGGAGGGGTTGAGGCTGGCTGGCAAGAAGAGACTGAAAAGGCCGCCACTCTTCCTTTTGGAAAGAAGACAGAGGAGGGGACGTGAGCAAGGTTTATAGTCACAGAGTCTGTGGAGAAGCTGAAATACTTGCCAGTTCCTACAGCACTACAGTGACTGGCTTTTTCATGTTTGGTGGATACAGATACATATGCATCTCAATCACTGCAGAACCAGCTTGTTAATTTTTGAGTGTTACCATGTGTAGGTATGTTTTTTTAACTAATATTAGAGCCCTGAAAGCTCTTCTGACTGTGGTCATTCTTTGTTTCCTTTATCTTTAACACACCTGTGAGAGAATTCATTTAAGTTTTAACTTTTCCTCACTGTTCAATGAGATTTGTTACATCATAATTTAGTAGCGATGTCAAATAACTAACATTAGTATTTGGACTGTCAGGCAAAGCCCTAAATGGTCCTATAGAAAGAAAAATGTTGATCATAATTATTGTAATTAATCTCCAAATTAGGACTGGGGCTCTAACTTGCAAGGTACTATGCAAAAAAAGCTTGCAAGAAACAGCCTCAGCCCTGAAGAGTTTACAATGCAATAAAGCAAGAAAAGGTACAAATAAAAAGGGAAGGAAATCAGTGTAGATACTGTATGACTGAAGCTGTTTGTGGACTGGATCTTCTGTCCTCCAGTCTTCGTGTGCTCTGTAGTGGAAATTAGACCCCTTAAAACTCCTCCTCTCTTGACCGCTTCTCCATCCTCTCTTGAAAACTCATCCAAAGCTTTCGTTCCACAAAGATTTCTTAAAGAACTCAGGTTTTATGCATATTAATACACGGATTTCAATGGCACTTGCATAAATTACACACATACTTGGAATAAAGAATAAGAGATTAATAATCCATTAATGGTTGTAGGCTGTACAAGTACATATTGTGCTACTAAAATTTCTGATATCAAGTGCGAAGAAAATATTTGCAAGTTAAGCCCCTGAGCAAGACAGGAATAAATAACATCTTGCAATAGGGAACAAGTCAGGAGCTGGTAGTTTCTTCCTCTTGGGCTAATACTCTCCCTTCACTAGGATGTTGATTCTTTTCCAGAAGACATACCCTTTCCACATCTCTGATTCCCACATATTTTACAACACTTGGATCCACTCTGTAATTAAGAGCTCTCTTAATTTTGTTTTGTCTTCTAGGGGTTTCTGTAAACTAATAACTTATATTCCACACCGGCTTCCCAGGTCTTCCTTACGCTTGTGCTGTGTATGCAGCAGGTGAGCAGTGATCATTTTTATCACCATAGAGTAGTAGAATACCCCAAAGACAAATGGAGTAATTAACACTGTAATCATAAATCAAGTACTTAATTGTTGGTTGTAGAAGATTTTGGAGTAATAACTTCATTAGAAAAGTAAAATGTAATTTTTAGTTTTGCTGCTTTCATTTTATTTACTACTCTTTTTGTAGTGCACTAATCTGAGTTTTATGAAAATCAGTTCAAAGTGCCTTGGGAATCATTTACAATTTCATAAGGTTCTGTTTTGCCTAGGAGAAAACAAACATAGCTTTCAGATAAACATAAAAGCACCAGCTGTTTTTCCCCCAGAATTTTTATTTCCATAATACTTGCCTTTGGAGATAATTTTACAAGAAGAAACATATAATATGTGGAAATATTTAAGAATAGGTTTACAATAATTCTGTTACTGTAAATACAAAGACTAGCTTTCATGCCTTAGTAACTGTTCTAGAGGTCTGATGTGTTGGGGGAAAAAAGAGGAGAGTCATCTAGGAAGCAGCCCAGCCTCCCAATGACAGCTTGACCCTCTTGGGAGCCGTTGCCTTGAAGTCAGTTTGGTTTTTTGTCAGGATGGAGTCTGCTAATTTAATGAAAGGCCTAATCTGATTTCTTGTTTTTCCCAGAGCATCCTTGCTGGAGCTTGATGGCTACTGCTGTGAACAGGAGCTTCAGTAATGCTGGTAGTGTCTGCATCCTCACATATATTTGGCTTAGTGGTGGGACATTTAAATAGTTCAGCTGCTGACAGGGAATACCCTGTCTCTTCCTTCTTAGAGGAGCAGGCATCTTTGCAACCTCCTTTATATGCATTTTGGCTGCTTAGGTTGTGAGCCTGCATGGGCTAAAACCAGCAGGCTCTAAATAAGCCCTTATTTCTTTTCAAGGTATGTCTGTATCCTGCTGACTGGGGCAACATGTTGCATCTTCCTAGCCAAGACAGCCCACCCTCTGACATTACGGTTGATGGCTAAACATGAAACTAGATCCATTTATACCTCTTAAAAAGTTGTAGTGAGAATGTTGAAAGAAACGTTCAGCTTACCATCATCACCTGATGTCTCTTCCACTAGACTCTGACCCAGCTGACATACATCCATGTACATAACAAATCTGGCTGCTCTAAGGGCGTTGACTCCTTTCCTGTGCTCTTCCCAATTTCACATGCCTGTGTAAGGGAAAGAAAGACTGTGCACTAATAACATCACAAGAGAAGAGCACTGCACTATCAAATTGTGGCCTTATGTTTGCAGTACTTGGGAAAGTAAGTGCTGGATTCAGACACCAGAAATTAAGTTGAACAATATTGTGAGGAAAATTTCTTTTGGGCAGTGCATATCCTTTTATGCCTGCCCCTGTGAGTGACATGCAATTTCTGTGTTGCTGCACTTCTCTGAGATGAAAGGATTTGTATAACTCACAGAGGCAATCTTTGCATTTAACAAAACCAGTTCCTGTATTTTTCATAATTCGTGTCTCTCACTTCGTATCACCTGTCTTTCCATTTCCATAAAGAGATGATCCCATAAAATCATTTTGCCAGTCACCCTACCTGCTTTCCTGCCTTTTTCCTTCCTACTTGCAATCCCACTGCTTTGGTTTCTTCCAACACCAGTGTCTCCCTACTCTTTTGCCTTTGCAATGACTCACCCTTCTGTTTTCTGGTTTCCCACTCTTCCTACCCCAGAGCATCTGTATTAGCCAGCTGTTGATTCATGAGTTGTGGAAGGGTGATGCAAATAGAAATGAGAGGGAATTAGCTTCTGATGGTCAGTGATGGATATCAGTGTTGCAACTTAATGTATTTAGATTTACTTAGTACCTGGTTGCTTTTCTAACAGCTGTCTTTAGGCGTGGTCCTAAGTTGAGTGTGTGAGGTCTTCTCAAGCATACATTTGCAGCTCTGACTTGTTGACAGTTTCTGATCAACAGAATAATAAAACTATTATTTGGTGCACCCCTTCCTATCCTAAGTATTTCTATGGTCCAAATTGCTATGCTATTTTAGCCTCTCAGTCTTTATTCTGTGCAAGACCCTGACAAGGTAAGAAAGTGATAAGAGCCCACGTCAGAAATTGGGCTGAAACACAAGGAGAGCATCTGCATGCTGGTAAATGGGACAACCTGTAGACCATGTCCGTGAACCGTTGTGGCAGCCCCTGTCTGAAGGAGGTGCGATGACTTGCCCCCTGGAAGTGCCTCTACCTTTCCCTCTATACACAGGGGCTGCAGATGGCTGACTTGGACCAGATCCCTCGATTTTAGGTGGCAAAGTTGGGTGCCACCTGCTTATCCCCAGGGCTGTGGCTGTTTGGGAGGAGTGTGCTGGAGTAGGGACCACTGCCAGACTTTCCCCAGGACGCATCCTGGCCAGCTGTGGGAGCAGAATTGCTCAGGATACCAGGGGCAGGAAGTGCGTGCTCTCACAGCCACAGTTTTCTGATATTTTCTTTTTGGCTTCCTGAATGGGTACAAAATACAGTCTTTCCAAAGCAAGCCATCCAGTGCTGTGTTTCATAACCACCAGGGGAAAATCATTAAAAGTGAAGAAAAGGTAGAATTATTGATTCAGAAGCATGGAGGGCAAAGCATAACCTCTCTTTTGCTCATAAAAATACTGTGTTTTTTCTCAGTTGTGGAGTAACTTAGGTGCATCTTAAAGTTGACACAGAATTTTTTCTTAGGAAAACTTAACATCTCTGTTCTTTACAGATATATTCACATAATACTAGTATCATGTTAAAACAACCAGGGATTACAACGGTATATTTGATAGATTTTCACACCTAAAAATAGTAGTCATTCATTAGGATTGGTGCATAAACAAGTTCTTTGGTTTCTGTTCTGATTCCCATGGACTACACCTGTTTTATAAGTACAGCTTTTTATCATGGCAAAGGGTGTTATTAGAATTCATTGTATTTTAAAGTGATGTGTGGCATGCCAACAATTACAATTAATTTTTCAGCATAGCTCCCTGTCACTTCTATCCCTGTAATAAAGGGCACAGGGTACTATTTATTTTTAGGAGGTAGATTTTTGGAAACATTCTAAATAAGAAAGGTAGAAGGAGGAGAGAAGGTGGTCAGTCTTCAGTATATGTTAAAGTCTGTTGTGGATATGGTTTTTTAATGTTTTAAATAACAGTTGTACTGGGATGGGTCTTGGCTGAGTTCTTACCTTTTGTCATGTAACTCAAAGGAAACAGACAAAATGAGCACAACATTGCAGATGCAATCCAGAAACTGACACAGAACCAAAGTCTCTGGATATGAAACTGAGCAGTTCAGATGTCATGGACCACTTAACTTTAGTTATTGCATAAACTTCATGCCCTATACAAGTCTCAACTTCCGTTCCCTTTTTCTGCAGCTAACAACACTGCTCACAGTTTGTCTGTATGAGGGGATTACACAGGTGTCTGAGACCTCAAACTGCTGCTCCTTTGGTGATGATGACTTTTTCTAGGTTAGTGTGTGTCACTTCAGCAGCAGGTTATGTAGAGAGAGACGTATTAGGTACATCTGTACAACTGAAACCAGAGCAAACCAACTCTAATGAATTTGGATGAGAGGCTAGAAACCTGTCTGTGTAGGCAAGCCCCTAGGCTTCTAACTAAAACAAAAAACCCCAAAGCATCAGTTATGATGACAAAACCCAGAATAACAACAAACAAGCCAAACCAAGCCCTTATAAAACACCTAATTTTACAATGGGATTATTTAATTGGGACAGTTGTCACTGTGTGCTGTGACAGTCTTTCTGGGATTGATTTACACTACATTCAGTATTTTGATATAAATTGTTCTCAGTAGGAAAGGTAACCCCTGATTTAAAAGTATTCCATGTATTTATTCTAAAATGAAAAAGTGAAAAAGTGAAAAAAAGAGCTGATGATTAACTGATACTGTTTTGTTAGTTTGATTGAATAATTCATTGTAGCAGTAGGTAGCCACTGGCCATCCTTGCGTACCGTTTTCTTGCTACCTAGTGTTTCATAGTGACTGGAAAAATACACTGATTTAGATTTCACTTCACTGCCAAAGCAGCATTATACTGTACTTCGGTGCCACTTCAGCTTTCAATTTAGTTGAAGTCTTCAGGGATTTTTCCGTAATAATTCCCAAAATCTCTTCCTTCATTAGCATCCTGCATTTAATATGTGTTTCAGGACACATACAATCCTGTGCATTACTGCCTGAGTTACTGTACTCAGTACAGTATTTTATGCTGTTTCTCAGCAACCTAACTAACCTGCCTGATAGATGCTACCACCCACCAGTGCTGCAGTGTTTTGACTAATTAAAATGTGCTTTTAGTTCCAGTGTTTGCAGCAGGTCTCTGATGCATTAAATTACTGGCCTGTAGCGCATGCTTTTGGAAGAGTGGAGTCTATTTAAATTTGCATAATAGTTTTTGGGATAACTTGTTGAGGATCTTTCAACAAAGGCATTTCACACGGCTTACTTAGTCTGAAGAGTAAGCTGATGTTTTCCCAGTGCAAAGAAGATGTCTTAGCGCTGAACAGGTCTTTCACCAGGCCCTCAGTAAGCCTGCTGAGCCCGGCAGGGTCACTGGGATGAACAAACAGCTTAAGAAAGGGAAGGATTAGCCCCATTAACCTCAGCAGCAGAGCTTTTAAGCCCCCATGCTACAAGTACTGGGGCAGGCAGCAGCTCACCCCACTGCAGCCCACACAACATACCACCACCATTGTCAGTCCATCTGTCCCTGCAGTGCCTGGCCATGCTTCTGCAGTTTCTGTAACCAAGGGAAAATTTAGCAATGCATCAGTTTGTTTTCTTAGACTTGACTGCCCTCTCTGAGCTTCTGAAATAGTTTCCAAGCAAGTAGCCGATGCTTTTGCTGCATATCCCCGCACCCATGCAGCTGCAGGGCTCTGCCACAAGCACCTCTGCAGGATGCTGCACTGCAGGGCATGACCCAGACCGAAACCACTCTCCTCTCTCCCAGGCTGGCTTTAGCCCAGGCTGGTTCACCACCTAGCCTGGCAGGTGCAGTGGGGAGCAGAGAGCTGGGGAGAGCACAGGCAGGCAGCTTTCTGTGCGTGTAACATTGGTGACAACCTTGTCCCAGCAGGCAGGGCCAGAAGTGAGCTGGGCTGCAGGTGAGTGGCACCAGCCCCTGAGTGTTTTTGTTGTCTGAGGCATCTGATGTGAGTTTTCAGGATGCATTCAAGCCCGGTGTCTCTAATTTCCTAATCATGTGGGTGGCAATTGAGCTGCAAGAAAGCTAAGCGTAAAATTGATGCACGGCTTGCTGGCTTCTAAATGTTTATATAATTTTCTGTAAGATACACACAGCGTTCAGCTCATGCCTTATTGGTGCTGTTTCTGGGTGGAACACACTACCCATTGTGGGAAAACACGGCTGCTCCGAGGGATCGGAATGCAAGCTTGTTAATATTAGCCTTGAATAGATACCCGTGTATC
>JAVJGI010000040.1:79936213-79950518 GCA_035590275.1 Ibycter americanus | reverse complement strand
TAAGAAATGTATAAAAAGGCTTGTTTAGAACAATAAAATGGCTTTTGTCTGATCACATTGATCTCTGACTGAGTCCGCTTTGCGGCAACCCCTTTACAAGTCATAGGACTTTCGACAATCATTTTGACTATTCAAGTCTTCCTGTATTTTCTCAGATAAAGGAAGTTGTTTGATGTGGTTTATTTTCATGGCACTCAAGCCTTCTATTTAATTGGGCCCTTTTATGCTTTGAGGCTTTCTGTTTGGTTCATGCGGTATTGGATTGTGTAGTGTTAGATGTTCCTTTGCTTCTTTTTGTCTGGTACACAAAAAGTGGATATCTGAAATTCTGCTCTCTGAATACACGTGAAAATCTAAGGGGACAGCAGCAGCAGCAGCAGGATTATGGACTGTTCCCTTCTTGCAAGCAATTTTTGTCTGCAGCTCTGGTTTCAGTAGCATTTGGCATTGTTGTTCCAGGGATGCTAACGTCACCGCAAAGTGCAAGACAATAGGGAATCAGAGTTGGGAAGAAGCAGTGGTGGAAAGGATCAGTCGGCTATGGTGGCTTTGTTTTGTGTTCAGTGGGATTTTTGGACACTCCTCCAATTTCTAGGACTGAGGCTGTAAGAAAACGTTAATCAATAGTGCTGTCACAGATGATAAATGAAAAAGTAAAACAACAGAACTTAATCATAAACAGGACTTGTGAGTCTCATAAGCAGAATATTAAAACCCAACTCTTAAGTAAGATTATAGCTTGTTTTATCTCCCAGATTAAAGCACGTGCACACACACGTGTGCACACACAGGCACACAAGTGCCAGAGCTTTGATCACACTTTGTCACAGCAGTGCCACTGAGGACATGATCACCCCATTTAGTTACAGGAGAACTTCACTGAGCTTTCTTCTGTCTGTCCACTCACAGCAGATGTTGCTATACCCAGCCTTCTAAATTAGATGGCAAAATGTTATTTTTAATTGTTTTGCCCTTGGCAGATTTTCTTCCAATCTGTCAGTTCCCTGTGCATCTAACAAAACATGACCCTAACAGAGGGAGGGGTTTTATTGTTCTTAAAAGTACCAAAGCTCTATCTAGCATGAACAAAATGCTGCTTTCATGAAAGGCAGCACATTGCACACGCTGCCTTTTTGTTACTTCCTATAGCAGCTAGGTAAAATCGCAGAATGGATGGATACCTTTATTTTTCTTCTCCGTCATATATATACACACATTTACTGGAAGTCTGTTAGGATATTTGCCATGGTTCTCTGGCTGCCAGTATCTTAAGGCACTGATAAACTACAGAAATAGTACATGGTTCTTCAGGGTCCCAAACTGCTCTTAAAATTGTGTGTACCTGAATCCTTCTTCTGTAATTGAAAACTCTCTTTTGGACTTGGTTCAGTAGCGTCCAAAGGTACTGAGGCGAGTAAAAGGTTGCACTGGATTGGGAGCAGTCAGAATTGTCACAGCAGCAGGGGTGATGAACTTATTTTTCTGAGAGAATGAGAGCCTGCTGTAATCCTAGTCACAGGCTACTTTTGCCAGCTGCTTTTTGTGCTTTATCTTCCAAGATGATGTTTCGCAGGAGATAGATGTATTTTATATATATCCACATGAGAGGGAAACAAAATCAAGTCAGGGAGATACAGACCCTTTAGAAGACATTAGAGATTGGAAGGGCACAAAGTAGGTACCGATACCATCTCTGGAGGAAGTGATTAGATTTGAGAGGGATGAGGGAAGTAATGCCTGCATCTAAAAAATCTTGCTGCTGCAGTGCTATGTGGCAGAGCAGCCTTATTTTGTCCCGCCATGCTTTGTTAGCACATTTTGAAACCTATTTCAAGTATCTCAGCAGGTGCATGAGGGACTTTGTGTCTCAGTGCACTGGGAGGCAGGCGCAGCCACCCTTTATCCGTGGTTTGGTCCTTGGCTGTCCTAGTTCCCCGCTGTAATTTCCAGCTGGGGTGCAGAAGAGTCCTTGGTTTTGTGCTGTGGCATTCCAGGTCATCTGCAGTGGCAGTCAGCTTGAAATGCAGGCAGGGAGCTTGTCTACATTTCTTCAAGCTCAGTGTTTCGTTAGTCTCTCTGGCATCTGCAATAGATCCTGGAGGAACTCTCGAAACGTCAGAAAGAAGAAAGATCTGAAAGGGGGGAGGGAAGGGTTCACTTTCCCTAGCATGTTCCTGAAATTACTGAACAGTAGGAGCATTCTTGCTGTATGTGGAAGACTGTCAAGTAGCATTGCTGGAAAGTGAAACTTGTCTGTAACACAAAAAGGCAGCAGCAGATTTGACTTGAGTGTAATGAAACATTTGTTTCTATAAGATTCCTATCTGGTATAAAATTCATAGTGTCCTGAAAACATCAGCTCAACTTTTTCATCAGTGGTCACAACAGAAAGGCAAATGTCAAGAAGTAGGAGGGAATCGGGAAACAAAACAGGGAGCATCACTGTGCTACTGTACAAGTCCATGGTGTTTCTACAACTTGCCCTGTGGTGCACAGGTCTGGTCCTCACAGCCCAAAAAGGAGGTAGCAGAACTGGGAGAGGTCTGGGGAGGTTAGCAGGAATGGTGGGAGTGGAGAACTGGCCTCTTCAAGCTGTGGGTGAGGTGATGGGAGGGAAGCATGACACAGGTCTATAACCTCATGAATGGCATGGCAAAGTGGAGGTGGTTGTTCCTGCCTCTTCCACTATGAGGATTTGGGAATACCAAGTTAAGGTAGCAGGTGGAAAGCATCAGAGAGCAACAGAAAACTGTTCAGCCCTGCGCGCAAGAGCTGTGGACCTCCTTGCCACCAGGTGATGTTTATATGGGTTCAGCAGGATGTTGGAGAGGTTAATCACAAAGAAATCTATTAAGTCCATCCATTAACTCCATTAACTCAGCACACAGGAGCCATTTACAAAGTCTATGATTCAGACAGTGCTGGAAGCTGGGTACGTGTGATTGCTCTGTCCCCACATACTTCCCTGTGCATCTCCTTTTGGCTGCTACGGGTGCAGGTGGACTTCTGATCTCACCCAACATGGCTATTTCTTGTATAATGTCACGGTTCTCAAGACCTCCCAGACAAAGTGTAGGATCTGTCTTTCCATGTTGTAACTGTTGGAAATCTCTCCATGAAATTTGAAAAAAAAAGTAAATAAAAAAAATAGGGGCTAAGCTAAATGTTGAGGTTATGTTATTTACAAAGTGCTCTAATAGCACAACGATGAATGCTATAAAACTGTCAGGGTAAATGGGACTGCTGTCAGGTACCTTGGAAGTTACCTGTTTGACTCCTGCAAGGAGCTGTTAAAAGGGCAGCTATTGGGGAATTTAGTACAAACCAGAGCCCAAAGCAGGCTTACATCAAAGTGTTAAATTACAGAGGTTGTCACTGTGGTTCTATTTGGTGAAAATTTGCCGTGACTTATTCTCCAGGCAAACACATTAACTTGCAGTTGAACAGATTTCTTTGTCCATAATTTGATTTAACACATGATGAAAACAGTTGATTAAAACACGATTTACCAAATTGCTGTATCTTATATTTTTTAACTGATTGGGACACGTGACCCTGCAAAAGCAAGGGCAGGCTGCAGAGGAAATAGACACAACTCTGCAGCATAAAGATGTGGTTTTGTGGAAGAGGAGGAGGAGGAGAAGCTTCAGAGAGCCTCTTGCAAGGTTGTCAAGGTTACAGGTGCTGTTGCTTCTGTAGGTGAGTGGCTTGGGCATTCTCTGCTGATAATTGGTATTGGCTATTTTCTTCTGAGATAACAAAATTTGCATTTTAATTAGATTGTTACATTTGTCAACACTGAAGCATAACATATAAGTCATTGGAAGCTTCCTACAGGACCAGCATAAGGACTTTGAAAAAAATTACAATAGCTACATTTACCCCACTGTTATTTTTAAACTTTTTTAGTTTTTAAGCATTTAAGAGGCAAGTATCCCATTATAAACTCTCAGTGAATTAGCCACCGAATATGCCTACGTAGTTCCTTAGATCCCAGTATAACTGTTGCTTTTGGAAGCTAGGATTCACTGGTTTGGATTCAGGGAAGCTGAGAGCTGCATGCCAATCTGGTGCTCAGCGTGAGAACTGAGGATTTGCACTGAACTTGCTGCTTTGAGACATCACTGAGACGGCAGCAACTGTGGCGTGGCCCTAGGAAAGAAATCTCTGCTGATACCAGTGTGGTATGGCTCAAGTGGAGACTGACAGCGCCAGTGTATACTTTAGAAAAATAAATGATGCCGTGGTAGATTTCAAGCTACACTCGGAATTCATACAATACTTCATACTGAATTTTCTGCCAGATTTAAGAGTGATATGGCAAGATCTTCATCTACTGTGAAGATGTACAGCACCACTGACTTCGTTAGAGCTATGTAAGTGTATGCAGTTGGGATTGAGCCCAGGAGGTTTATACTATAGATCAAACAAGCCACTGCTGCACTGAACAAGTACCAGGCAGACTATTGGTGTTACTAAGCAGGAGCTCAGAAAGCATGCAGCCTGTTTTGTAGACTGAGGAGGAGAGATTCACTGCTCCTGCAACAGCAACACCTAGTCAGAAAGCCCACCACTGCTTTGGAATTGGAACAGCCCTGATTTACTGGGAAATACTTTTCATGTGCTAAGTTAGGTAATTTTGCAAACTTTTTAAAAACTCAAGAAATGGCTCGCCCTTTGTGATGGGAATCTGAAAGTCTTGCTACATCAATATAAACTGCCCGGTTTTGAGTAAAGCAGTAGTTTCAGCAAATGCTGTGCCTTCAGAGCATCTTACCCACTGTGAATGTGGAGGAGACACGTGCTTCTGCCCCCCTCTGCTAAGGGAGAGTGAGGAAATGGTACTGGAGTCTAATACCAGCCCTTGTGTGCCTGCTCTGCCTCCTTGCCCCACTGTCTGCTTAAAATCTTTGATTCCTCAGCTTCCCTACTGTCCTTTTAGGCAGATGGAGAATCGGATCGTTAGTTGCTTCATCAGCACCATCCATCCGACTGGCAGGGGCCGGGGAAGGGCTGCTGGAGTCACAGGGGCAGCTGGGGCAGCCCTGCACCAAGGGTCCCGCTGCTGCTGCCTCATCTATCCCCCATCACTGCAGGCTGGTCACCTCTGGCCAGTCCAGCCATGCAAGTCTGGTTTCTGTGACTGTTCCTCAGAGGAAAAGGAAAAGGATGAGCATCGCCTGCTTGATGGGAAGGGAGCCACATATTCAGTGCTAGCTCATACAGCTTCAAATTTGAGTGAGGTTTGGGGTGAAGCTCAGGGTTGTTTTTTCCCTAGAAGTCTGAGGGTTTGGAGAAATGTTAAAAGGAGTGCTGTGGAATTACTTTCCCACGTTTGGACACTATATTGTACTGACATTTATTTGCATGGGGTTGCAGTAATACAGTCAGTTCAGCCTTTTCATTGATGACCTTTTCTGTAACATTAACCACAATATTGAGTGCACACGATATTGCAAAGAAAAAGATGAGGCAAGGATGCCAGCTGACTATTGCCAGTCTAAGTACTATATAAGATTTGCAGTTACAGTAATGATGGGTGCAAATAGAGAACCAGAAAATAGGCAATTTTCTATACAAAAGTTGCATGATACTAAAAGAATATGCATTGCTGTCATTTATTTTTGTAGGGTTCTTTTCTCAAGTAGATGGTTATTGCTCTTCCTGTATTTACCAAAGCAATGACTTTCCCCTGTATTAAATAGTTTAAGAATTGAGGGCAAACTTGTTGTATATTTACATTTAATAACTTTCTGATGTAAGAAGGACTTGTCACACATGGCATTAAGGTGCTGCTAATTGTGAATGGAGGCATTTACATTCTGAATCCTAGTGAATTGTATTACGTGTGTTGCACTGTTTTTACTTCACTCTCTGGTTGGTTTTTATAACCAAGTATAGCCTGTAACATTTACTTTCCCAAAATGAAATAAATCCTGCACAGGGGATTGACATCACTTTTGTTCCTCTTGTGCCTTTTACATAGTGTTCAAATTTCAGGTGGTCTTCTAGGTTTCATACAAATTCTCCATGGAAAGTAGATTCTGATTTTAGTATTTTAACTCTTCATATCATACAGCTTTCTAAATCACAGGGCTATTACAGGCCAGCATGCAAACTATTCAGTTATCTTTACCTAATGTGCGGGTGAACTCATCTTGTGATGAAAGTTTATTAGGTGCAAGAAGAATGCTGTATTTAACTGAAACAGAATTATGTAGATTAGAGTTGAAATCTTTTAAAGTTCCACCAAGGACAGCATAGTTAGCAACACCGCTTTATCTCAGTTGAAAGCCAGGGCACCTCCCAGTGTGCAGTGGGATCCAGGACCGTGTCTCCCACCCCAAAGTCCTCCTTCCTGTGTTGTCCAGCCCAGTGTTACTTTGCATGGACAGACTGAGGGGGCTGCAAACACAAAAGTATCACAGTAACATTAGGTTAGTAAAGCAGGTAATTTTACATGAGGTATGCTGTATTTTGCTACCCATTATGCATCCAAAGCCTCAAATAAGCAAGAAGCCACCTAAAACTATGGAAGAAGCCACATGTTAGAGATACTTGTCAGCAGTCAGTCCTAAAACAAAATACTAGCATAAATAGTCAGAGAATTAATGGGCATCACTTGGTGAAGGAGATTTCTGCAAGTCTTGCCAGTCTCTTTTAGAGGGTAGCTCTTCAGTGAGGAAAGGGCTTCGTTATTGTCAGTTCAGTGTCTGATTCTCAGGCTGCTGTGTCAGTACAGAAACACATAACCTGATCCAGAGAGATACTGTTAAAATTGATTTGTGGACTATTTGGTTTGTGCTTCAAAATGTGTAGCATGCACCTACCTTTGGTTTTCAGAGGAAGCACTTAAAAAAACAAATACATTTCTTTTGAAGAAGCAGCCATACTGTTAGGCTTAGGTCTTAGAGTAGACCCCTGGCAATGGAAGACTGAGCCTCAGCTGTGATTTATTTACTTGTATGGCAAACAGGTTGGCAGTCAATACGCATTTTGCACACCCGTATTCTTTAAAGAGTTTCAGCTGTATCATATCAATATATACTGGCCCCTACTGCACATCCTACCCTGATGGATCATGGCACCAACATCAACGTGGCTGTTGAGTGTCCAGGCTCTGCCTGAGCAACTGTTGTGTGTGCTTAGTGAATGGAAAGGCCAAGTTCCCCCGAGGACATGACAGTGTATAGGTAAATGATTGGTAGGGTTTAGTGCTGCTTTATAAGTGCATGTGGATTTCCAACACAGAAATAGACTTTTTTAACAGAACTGTAGATATTACAGCACTCAGCCTTCTGCGGCAGAGAGATGAGAGATTGTCACCTATTGAAAGAACCAGATTTGTCTTGTGAACATTGTGCTGGTGGGTTGTTCTGCTGCCTCATCCTCAGAAATAAAGTTACTTCGGTGTACTATGAAAAGGGATGTTTGTAGACTTTCTGAGTTACGTAAAACGAAATATTTCATTTTATACATGAAAAGCATCTTTGTTCAGAAGAAGCTGGAGCCATTCCATTCTACTGGAAAAGGAGTATTTTCTCGAAATGGAAAATAAACTAATCTGATACTGTGATTACTAGACAAAATACAATGCTTGTTTCCAATGGGAAAAAAGTAGTAACATTTATAATCAGCTCTCTAGTAGCCTACAGTAACACTGTTGCATTATGAATAGTTGGCATTTTCTCTAGCTTAAACCTGTATTCATCTGCGTCGCCAGTTTGCGCCTAGGTCTCTGTCACAGTTCCATGTTTCACAGAAAGGCTTTATTGCACCTTGCCTTGTGGAGGGCAGGACAGTCTGCAGTGGAAACATCCAGCCATATCGGAGGGCAGGGTCTTTGCTCTCTTGGCTACTTCTATGCCTTGCGTGTGATGCTCACATTTGTGTAATGTTGCCCAGCGTTACTGACTTTGTGTTAGGTTTTCTGTGCTTGAGACTAAAACTGAACTATGCTGGATTACAGTGTGCTACAGGTATCGCATAATAAACTCTTTCCTTTTTTTAGGCCCGAACTGCTTTGCAGAAACCATTGTCATTCCAGCAGGCCGGGAGGTGAAAACTGATGAATGCACTATATGTCACTGTACTTACGAAGAAGGCACTTGGAGAATTGAACGGCAAGCTATGTGCACTAGACATGAATGCAAACAAATATAGGAAATCTACAAATCTAAGTACTTTTCGTGGTTTTTATAAAATATCTCACAGCAGTGAGCACCCTAGATGACCCAGGGAAATCTGAATAAGAAAATTCTGATGAGGAGCAAAGAATAAAATATTGATATTTTGTTTTTCAAAGTAACATAATACTGCAAGGCAAAGAAGTACATATATTTAAAACGTTTGGACATAAGAATACCTGTCTTAATAAATGTGTTATTTTCACAGTGAGTACACTAAAATACACTCTATAAAATATTCTATGTATTTCTATAATACCATTATAGAGCTTAAAAATAAATGTTTTATATAGACAATACAGATTAAAGTACTGTATCATTGCCTGTCCTGTTGTATACATGCGCCATGGCTAAAACGTTACATTTCTGTTCTAGTTTCATCATATGAGGGTTTTCTTTTTTTTTTTTTTTTTTTTTTTTGTTTGGGGGTTTTTGTTTTTTTTTTTTTTTTTTTTTTTGGTTTGGGGTTGTTTGGTTTTTTTTATGTTTGCTTATTTTCAGTTTAGTGGGCCAGGAAGGAGCCAGCATATGACAAAACTTTGACATTCTCGCTTTTGAAAAAAATGGAGTAGAATATGCTTTCAGAGAACATGCGCTCATTTATGAATATTGCTTTAATGTAGAGGTGGGTCAGCTCCTCCTCTTAGCTTCACTGGTGCATATGTACTGGTCCACAGCCAAGATAACTTGGAGCAGTGGGTAATACGAAACTGATCTCTCATAGCTGTTGTTATAAGAATTCAATCGGACAAAATCAGTTTCTAATATTTGGATCAGACATAACACATTTCAGCAGGACAAATTCCTTTGTGACGTAAACACTATAGCTTTGCCCAGCCGGTGGAAATGATGGTAAGTAACCACATGGCATCATTAATGTAACGTTTAATGGATGTGAAGAAGTGCAGCTTGGAAGGGCTAGAGCAGCCGAACAAGCCTCCACTTGTGTGGCTCCATGTTGTTAATCCGTGGGTGGGAGAGCTGGTTAGTAGCTGCGCCATTCTCTATACCGTGCTATTGCCACCTTGCTCGGGCTGGTTCAACTTTTTGGTGCTTTCTGGCAGTCTGTAAGGGGTCTGTGACACTCTGCATTGAGGAGAAAAGTTTAGAACCAGGTCTTTGAATCCATCAGGATTTCTAGCACAGAAGCTGACCCTGACTACATGTGAGCTGAATCACGTCTCTCTGCTTCAGCCACTGACAATCTTTGCTTAGATTTATTTTGGTTTTAGTTTAGTTTATCACCAGCTTCTGCATTATGTCTGCTTATGTTAAGGCAATGGCTTAAGAAAACACTTAAACATGGGCTTACCTTTAAGCTTTTGCTAGAGGGAAGACAATGAATTGGTATCTAAAATAAGAAGACTACCCTTTGCTACTACTCCCATAGTGTAACCTGATTATCAGGTTTGCATCCATACAAAGTGTGATTTTCTGGTACTTCTGAAGACCATGGAACTTTTGCCAGTGACTTCAGTGGATCCCAGTTACCACCTCACATCTGTATTTTGAGCATGTGTATCACTGGGCATTATTTTCCCCAGTGATGGTATGGGAGAGGGAGAGGAGTGACAGAATCAGAAACCAAAGAACTGTCTCTTGCACAGACAGTCCTGTGGTGAATTCATGCATGATATTAGTCTAGTCACAAGAAGAACGGGAGAGGGGAAGACAGATTATTGGATTTAAATAGTTATAAAGCAAACAAAAATCAGGTAAATAATAACTTTCCCTGAAGTGGATGTGCACATATATAAACATTGTACTGGAAATACTGTCCTCCAGTAGCTGGGATTCCTAGCAGGGATACAGTAAATATTATAACTGGGTTGTCACTCAGTCTACTGGTGGCAATGGAGGGTGACACAGAGTACAGATATTACTATTTTTTCTTGGAAGAGGGGAAGGAGTGTTTCACCTCTGATTTGTACCTAGACCATTTTATTAAAATAATATCTCATTCATTGTATACCTTTCATTAACATAGTGAGACACTGCTTATTTGGGAGGTATGATTTGGCTAAAAATTGTATTATTTTTAGTATACCTCTCCATTTCATAAGATTCAGTAGTCATATGACAGAAAGCTAGCTCCTAAATCGGTAGGACCCATGCTTGACGGCTGTGTAGGCTTCTGCTTACTGAAATCAATTATCTTCACAGCTCTGAGAAAGTGCCACCAGTCTTCCACGCACATCTCCTCAGTCAGTGGAAGTAACCACATAGGAAGCAGCAGCACAACATGAGTAGGAGCAGAGAAGGTGGACTTGCAACTCTGTGTGGGATTGCCTTTCCAAATAGGCTGCTTGGTGTCCCTTTAACACACATGCTTTCAGTGAAATTATAAGAGACTCAGAATTTGTGTCTTTCAATGTATGGTCATAACATTTAGGATTTTTGAAATCTCACCTCAGACTAGTCACCCTTTGCTTCTCCTTCACTGAAGGATCTTGCTAAGCCTTATACAGTTTCTCGGGGCTTGACTTTCTGTTCTTTTGGGAAGGTCTGTCTTTATTGAAGTAGTGAGTGCAAAGTTAAAGGATATTTTAGTGTATCTTTCTATTGTAGCTTTTATAAATATTTTTTATTGCATATTATTTCCAGAATATTTTTGCATCTTTCAATCCTAGTACCAACGTATAATGTCATCTTTACTGTAGTAATAGTTTGGTTCTTCCCCATTTCATATCGAATTTCCTGGGCAAATTCATCTCCACACCCAGTTCTGTGGGTGGTTTCTTAACAAGATTGTATTTTGAGATGTAATTGTCTTTCTTTTTGAGAAATAAACTTCAAGTCTTTTAAGATTATTTTTTTTATTTTTTTATTTAGTGAGGTAGAAGTCATAATGAGCTTTGGACCTTCTTTATGCTAAGATCACTGGCCACATCCAGCTTTGGCCTGTCGTGTTACCACGAGAGCTCCTTGGCTGTCCCTGAGATGGGGAAATGAGCTGAGTGACTCTTCTTGGGCAGATCTCACCAGCCTCACCAAACTGTGGAAGCACAGTTGGCATGCAGCGTGTTGTGGGTTAACCCTGGTAGGAGCTAAGCACCACACAGCTGCTCACTTACTCCCCCACTGCCCATGCCAAGTGGGACAAGGGAAAAGAAAGGAAGAGGAAAAGCAAGAAAATTCATGGGTCAAGATGAAAATAATTTAATAAGCAGAGAAGTGGAAGAAAAAATCAAAAACAAAACAAAAGAAGTGATGCAATGGCAATTCCTCACCACCTCCCGTGGGCAGACTGGTGGGCAGCCAGTTCCCAAGCAAAAAATAGCTAACCTTACCTAAACCTTGCTCGTCTCTGTTTTACTGCTGACCAGGACACTATATGGCATGGAATATCCCTTTGGTTAGTTCAGGTCACCTGCCTGGTTGTATCCGCTCCCAAGCTCTTGTGAACCCCAACTCTACTTGCTGGGAGTGAGTGAGAAACAGAGAAGACCTTGACACTGCACACACTGTTCAGCAATAGCCAAAATACTGGTGTGTTACCAGCATTGTTTTGGTCACAGATCTAAAACAGAGCACCATACCGTGTACTACAAAGAGTAACTCCATCCCAGCCACACCCCGTACACAGTGATACCGTCAGCAACCCCAGCACATAGGCAAACACACCAAAAGACCCTGAGAACCAAGCTCCAACAGGTGACTGCACCAAGCAGCATGCGGGCCTTCGGCAGTGGAGTTGGGGAGCCCAGATTTGCAGCCTGCTGCATAGCATCACTTCACATAGAGGCTTAAACCAGAAACCTTCCTTTCTTTTTATGGGAATGGAAAAGAAAAATGTGGAAACTAAAAGTTTTTAAGTTAAAAATTAGCTATTATGGAATGCAGTTGGAAACCATTCACCTTTAAACTAATTTCATCTCTAAGCAAAAAAAAACCAGAACCGCTGTATTAGACACATGTACTTATCTACATGTTATGATTTGGTCATGCAATACACCTGTTGATATTTAACCTTAAAAAATATGAGAAAAGCCATCTGCATCATTTCCAGTGATCCAAACTCCAGAGAATATTGGCTTCCCTACTGAAGCCTAGGTACTCAGCTAGTTTTTGCTTCAGTGCAAACCATATTTGCATTCTGTGTACGAGGAGTTCCTCAGCTTTGCAGGTGGGTTGTGTCTATAAAAGCTGTATTTCTGGACACACCAACAGCTCATGAATAATTTTGTATTTGAAGGTCTGTTGCTTGCATAATGAATATTCTTCTCAGATGTTCTTATGTAGCTGCATTGGCATGAATATGAGATTTCTGCTTCTACTTCACTTGCTTCTGCTTATTTCCCAGCTGAAATCAAGACAAATTAATTCTTGGTTTGGCCTCGTCCATTTTTGTAGGAGTTCACTATAGATTAATTTGGCTTTAAACCTGTGTAAGTAGGTGCCTGAAGAGATGATACTCAAGATGGTTTCAGGTAATTATAAAATTGCATAGTTAGTGTGCAATAGGATTCTTTGTGTGACTCATTTAAACCACAAAAAATAGAAGTGCTGATATTCATTTAAATACTTATGTGAGATTTAAAAGGGGAAAAGGGGAAAAAGAGGAAACACGAGATATGAGACAGAGGAGCTGTGTGTTACAATAGGAATGTTCTAAAAAAAAAAACATAGCTACAATGTCATTTGGGTATTTCAGAGGGAGATTTTCAAAGAATATTATAAGAAAAACAAATGAGAAATGTATTTGGGCACAAATTGAAATACAGGAAATTCTAGTTGCAGACGGAAAAAAAGAAATACAGTAAAGGTGATTGAATACTGGAGGATGTTGCCCAGAGATGTGGAGTCTTCATCCCTGAGAATGGTCAAAACCTAACGGGACACAGCCCTGAGCAGCCTGCTGCAGCTGAACCTACATTCAGCAAGGTATTGGACTAGATGATCTCCAGAGGTGTAACACTGAAAGCCAGGTTTAAATGACACTGAATTATAGTCTTTAATAGAAGTAAGAAAGAAAAAGATAGGATGAAAGGTTCCCTTGCTTTGGAAAACAATCTATTCTCATATGGTGTAATATAAAGTATACTATCATGATTGTAAAGTATGTCATGTTACTTTGGATGGTAACTTTAATATCTAGACTATGATAGCTCCATAATACATATGAGGCTTGGAAAGGCACATTTTATTTAAGGATCTAATGCAATCCAGCTAAACGCTCCATTTATTCCCCTTATCAGGCAATGAATTTTCTTCACAGCCTGTATCATCATGGGGTTTCTGTCTGCAGAAATACACCTTCTGCCGTGTATTCCTGCTGCATTAAAATACAAACTGGGGAGACAGCATTGAACTGAATATCACAGATTTATTTTTTTTCTATCCAAGTATTCAAATTTTTCATTGCTTTTTTATAAAACTACCACTTCAGAAAGTTTATAACTTGTTCAGTTTTGAGAATTCACTTGCCTCTTAAAAAGTACTTATGCTCAATCACACTGAAAAGGTAAATTTCCAATCTTTTACAATGTCATATTAAACAACTCTCATAGCAAAGAAAAAATATAACCTAGTATGCTTTTCAGATTGCTGATATATAATATATGCCTCATTAATTTTATACAAATATAGGAAAATTCCTTACTTGTGTATCAAAGATAAGTTACAGAGAAGTCAAAAGTTTTTATCGTTTACCTGTTGAGGCCATGTAGAAATAATGATATGGAATATTAATTAAACAGTAATAGGAAAACACTGACATAATCAGCAGCACAAAACCTGATGTTTAAATCAATCAACTTACCAGAAATATTTGTTATATTGTTATGTTAGGTTCATTTGGGGCTATTAGCTAATAGTAAAGCTATTTCTGCAACACTTGACAGTTTCCTGCTTTTAAAAATATCATTGCTTTTAAAGAAATATACAGCATAATTCAATCTGTTGTTGAAAAGAATAGGCATACTATAGTAATGGAATAACAAGTTAGCCTAGTTGAATATAAACTATATATTCAGTATAATCTGTAAATGGTAGGGATACAGAGAAAGATTCTATTGACAAAGGACACAGGGAAGGCAGGGTTACTGAATGCCTTCTCTGCTTCAGTCTTTACCACTAAGGCCAACCCTCAGGAATCCCAGACCCTGGAGGCAAGAGAG
>JAVJGI010000040.1:79924825-79935274 GCA_035590275.1 Ibycter americanus | reverse complement strand
CCTTGAGGGTGACAGAGCACTGGAACAGGCTGCCCAGAGAGGCTGTGGAGTCTCCTTCTCTGGAGACATTCAAAACCCGCCTGGACGTGATCCTGTGCAGCCTGCTGTAGGAGAGCCTGCTTTAGCAGGGGGTTGGACTAGGTGGTCTCCAGAGGTGTCTTCCAACCCTGACCATTTGTGATTCTGTAAATGTTTGCCACTTAGATTTGTCAGTGATTGTGTCAATTTAGTAGAACTCAGAAGTTAGCCTGCTTCATGTTTCTTTGGCAAAAAGGGAACAGTATCACATAAACCAGTAAGCACTTCAGTTCCAGCAGGACACAGAGCACTGCTTCAGGTTTTGAACAAACTGCAGGGCCATCTGCAGAAGTGGAGTGTGCTGAGTGTTTCTGTGTGCACAGATTGTTACCTCATGGCAAAGAGGTGAATTTATGGAAAATGGTGAAAATAGGTATGCAAATACCAGTTCACTCACAATGTGGAAAAATAACAAACAATACCAGATGTAACATGAGGAAATGAAAGCAAGTTTAACACCTCTTTAATCTGGGGAATAGTTAACCAAGGAAATCTTTTTTCCATGCTTTTATACATAAATAAATGTCTGTCTTCTGGCTCCAAGCATCCAAGGGAGTAAATGTAAAATATTTTAGCAACAAGATATATATATATTTATATATACAGTATATATGCATTGACGAATGAGAATTCTTTTCTTAGTTAAGCCAGAATAAATGAAGAATAATTTAGAAGCCCAAGTTAATACTATTAACTGAGATCAGGATTTCTTCCCTAGACTGCACATATGATAAAGCATCTGTACTTGACTGCAATCAGTCAATACAGAACATTCACAAATGCTTGTGTAAAGTGCTTTTGTTCATAGTAGGCAGAATTAAAGACAAACCTGTAAAACCACTTACGTTACTTTTTCCAGTAGGCCTTAAAGGATGTGCAAGCTTCATGATTGAAACTGAATTTCACCTATTGGGAGGACCAAGCAACATTGTTTCTATACTTTTCTAAAATCCATAAATGTGTGAATGGAGAAGAAAGTCAGTATTCTAGTGTGTATAGTATCCCAGTGAAAATTACATCAGCTTTATTATTCTCCCTCGAAGTATAGATACAATTCTATAAATACCTTGAATTGACGATAGGGTGTGCCAACCAGAGCTTTCTCTTTCTGATGTGCAACAGGAGGGTAAATGTATAAAAATGTCAAAATGCTGCTTAATCTGTATTGCTATTGCCTTAAAAAGCTGCATTCATTTCAGAGGGTAATTCTCAAATTAATTTGCTATCCATACTGTAGGAAGTTCCATGTGCTGGTATTACTTGGTATGGTGGTGGTGGTGTTTTTTTTAAAACAGTCTGCATTTTCACAAAGACAATACTGCATATTATGCTCTCTCTGTAGCCATTAATAATTCAAACTAATGCTAACTAATTTAGTGCTATTGTGAGTAGGAAATTATGAAGATAACATATGGATGTGCAGTGCTTCAGCCTAATGTTAACAACCCAGTGGTCTGTCCATTTCTAATTACCACACAAAAATAAGGAATAGGTAGCCTTTAGTCATTATATGGATTACAAAGAGAGTTTTATTTCTTAACTCCTAAACACTTTTTAACATGCTGTTTTGCAGCTATTTATTTTCAAATAGCATTTGATAAAAAGAGCTATTTTATATATTCTGCTAGTTATGCTGTTTATACTAGTGTTTGAGCAATAAACAGTGTCACTCTAGAATCCTAATAATGCTTGTTTTCCTTTTTTTTTCAAATGCCTTAGTTGCGTATGTTCTATATAAAAGTTACTTTAGTTAATTCAAACCAAAAAGGCAAATCATACAGTCTTACTAGTTACTTTCAAATGCACTGTTTTCATTTTTTGCGTCCTTCACATCAAAATACAACATATTTGGAGCTTCAGGCTCTGTCATGTAAACAGTGTATTAGTGGGATGGTTATAGTAAAGTATCTTAATTTAATTTACCATATTGAAAAATCACTTCTTAAATGTAGCACAGTATTTCTTCTTATTCCTTCTTTTCAGAGTAGTTCCAGAAGACATACACATATAAATCTGTCGTCCCTATTTGTGCTTGAAAAAACAAACACCTGCAAACCCCATATTCCAGATAGGACAAAAAGCTAAAAATGGCCTTCACATATGGCTCATTTTTATACATGGGCTAGACAGGAAAAAGACCTAAGGGGAAAAAGAGTATAAACTCTGTAATACTTACTAGAAACTCTGCAATTTGCATGGGGTATGATCTGCAAATACAAAACAAACAGGATTTTAAACAGGATTGTGTTACTAAATACGAATTTAAATAAGGCTGTTAATGAATGACAATGGCAAGGAATGCACTGAGCCAACTACTTAATAATTCTCGACAGTCTTACAAAAGTGAAGAAGATTAGTGTCATGAAGAGCACCATGGTATTTTATGTTACTGTTTGTTTTCTTCAGGTAAGAGCAAAAGTGTTATGCTCAACGTGGTATCTTTAAAGGTGGAACAAATGACTGACTGAAGTGGAATTTTACATTCTTTGGGAAGAAGTTACCAACTGGTCAGTAGTGATATTATAATTCATCTTGAAAGAAAGTTTTTAGGATGTTTTTGCATTGGAGGGTACATTGCAATTTTCATGACCTTTCAGTGCTGGATGTACACCATGAGCTGTTCACTATAATCCTCTTAACCAACGACTGAAATGGGCAGGTAGATGAAAACTACAGTATAGACTTCTTACACCAGTCCATGTTAAGAGGAGCTGAGGTCTATCAGCAAAAGACTAAGTATGCAAAATACCTCTACTTTTGTATTTTCTTCTTGTGATTTAAATAGTTAGTTGTCTCTATTGGTGTTAACCTAGAAACTACTCTTAAAGACCTTAAAAATGAAGTAGTCCTAAGTGATATGACCTAAAACATTTTACCAGTATGCTGATGAATCATTATTTTCCAAAAACGAGTGTGTTCTATTGATGTAACCGAAACAAACTGTACACATTTTTAAAATATTTATTAATATGACCACATGAAAATACATAAGAGCTATTGCAAGAGTGCAAATCCCTCAGCCGTTAGCACTTTGTTGCTCCATATATCAAACTGCTGTCACATCAAAGACAGTGAGTTCCATTACTAGGGTTATATGATCCTGGGCTGCATGCAACTATGGACAAAAAAAAACCAAGGGAAAAATATGGAATTTAAGTGACAGTAATAAAAAATATTTACATTTGAAATGTTTAGAATGCATCTTTATCTATTTGAAAAAAGAATTGATGAAAAATTGTATATATTTTATACATTATCTATTTATTAGACCTTATTTTTCTCTCTATCACTTTTCACTCCATTTACAGAGGATATGTCCATCAATTACATTTTAATATGGCCTATATCCAGTAATGTTTTAAATAAAGTGCTACAGCTGCTCATATAAGTAATAAAAGACAAAATAAAGCTGATACCTAAGCTCTGATAATTATTAAGAAGTAGTGCAAAAATAATACATCAAACCAGAAATCAGTGTATGATGCAGAACAAGTGTTCTAAATGAAATATTTTTTCCTGTTGGATCATGTTATGCCATTTGATGAAGTCTGTACAGTCATCTGCAGAATGACTTAATCACAGAAGACTAACTCAGCATTATGCTTTTGGCAGAAAAAGCAGAATTTGAGCTATCTGGTTATGGCTATCCTGAATCATATTTAAAAGTTGGAAGTGGTAGCCTTTTTTTAGGATAGACCTTTGATTAATAACATTAGTATTCACTATGCAAAGGTAATTAAGACCTTCCTTCCTTTTGCAGAGTTGGTGCTTACCTGGTCATTGGGTTTTCCCTGGCCTAATAATGAGTTCTTTGTCACTCCTGCACAAACCTTCACCAGGATTTTCAGTATTTGGTTTGGTTTATCTTTGTTTGTTGAGGCTGGCAGGATTCACTTGATCCCCAGTAGCTGTTGTTAGCTTGCCTAGCATTTTTTGCCACTGCTACTGACTGAAGAGGGTTTTAGAGGTCTAATGAAATGTAAGAGAGAAGGAGTCCCCTGCAGATGATGTCAAGACACTGCCTTTTTAATAAATCAGTATATGCAGGCCAAGATAGCTTTATGGGAAAGAGAAAGCTTGACACATGCATGTAACTAAAGGCATTTTCTCACCTTTCTGTCTGGAAAATCAATCACCTTGTGGACCAGAGGAATAATTCTACTCTTTTTATTGAAGATTATAGGCACACTTCTAGTAAATCCTTCAGAATTTTCGGTTTTTTTAATCAGAGCAAGGTAGACTCCTCTTACAACGGGATAAAAACTTTATTTCTGAGAAGCATCATCTGATGCTGTCTAGCAGAAAGCATGAAAAAGAGAAAGGAATCTTAAGTAGGGACCTGTACTGTATTGAGCCAGATGCTCGAAAGTTTCTGTAACCGGTAAACTTGTTTCAGTCTTTTCACTAATGGAAAACTTCTATTGGTATACCTTCACTTTGAAAGTATAAACATCTTCACAAAATATTTTATCTTTAAATACATCTAAATACATCTTATATATATATATATATATTATATACTTGCCACTTCACACTGCACAAACTGAAATGCACACATCTCAATTTATTCTTGTATCCTGTAAGCTAACTAGTATTTTGCACTGTCTTCTGATTTTTAGGACTATTTCAAGATTGTCTTGAATAACATATTTCCTTTTGAACTTCCAAGTTACTATGATTCAATAATATAAATAATCACCATACTGTGAGAAAGAACTAAAGAAAACCAAATTAGAACTGACTATTCAGTATCTATTCTACTAAAAATACCACAGAAATCAAGCTCTGCAAAATAGTAAGAATAGTACAGGGTATGATATCAAATTTTCTCTCCAGAGAAGCCCTAAGAAATTTGTGACATTTTGTACTGTATTAATCTCCCAGCTGCATCTGGTTAAAAAAAAAAACCCAGCCCTAAAACAACAAAAAAACCCACCCAGATTTAGAAAGCAGAAAAATCTTATTTAGAAGATAAAATTATAGGAAACAATTTCTAAGATGGCTGTACTTCATCAATTCTGTTTATTCAAGACTACTTTACAGAAGCAGAAGACTAAATGGAAATATTAATCAGCAGTAACTCCGTGTCTTTCAGTCATAGCCTCTACAAAATCACTCAGTAAAGGGTTGTGCCTGAGGCTTATCTGGTACCTAATGAACAAAATTTTGATACGTTTTACCACCAGTGTTTTCTGCCAAAAAAAAATCTTTAAAGATAGATGTATCACACAGTGCCTAATCAGGTTAACTCTCTCAGAAAGAGATTTAGACTAGAAAATGGGAGTAGAAGGTGAGACAATAGCTCAATATTTAATGTCATTTAAATATAAAAGCAAAGGTGGAGAAAACAAATAAGGATACAGCATGACATAAAAGAACATAAGACTGAAGCACGGGGAAGAAAATGAATGCAAGTTCTAATACAGGAGATTTAGATTGGTAGATGATGCAGTAAGTGAAAAGGTTATGCTTAGTGCACAAATTGTGTGATGGCAGTGTGAAATAACTGATGCACTGTTCACAGAGCACTGCACAACAATGTGGAGGAACCAGAGCTACTAGAACACTACATGAAACTAGGTATTCTAAAAACAGTAGAGGAAAGAGAACAGGTTTAACTGAAAGTTAAAAAAGCAGAAAGTAGAGTAGGTTTGTTTATGAATCCTGCAGAGGATATGCATAAGGTTTTTATTTCTCCATGTTCTTGGGCCTACTCCAGAACCTTTTATGTTCTGTCATATCCTTGTCCATACCTGGAGACTAGAAACAGTCACACTATTCAAAGTTTAGTCTACTTAAATTAGAAAGTCTGAGTAACATCTGTTTAGATGTTCTAAAGAACTGGCCCATGAAATGGTAACACAGATCATAATCTGAGGTTTCCAGTGTATCTGCAGTGATACCCTGTGACTGGTGCTAACCTATGACTGGTAAGAAATGTATTATAAATTTTTCAGAAAAGAAAAAAAGAATCCAAGAAACCACAGAACAGCTGATCAGACTTCTACACGATGTAAAGATTTCATGAATGAACACTGAAACACATGCAGGTAAGTGGAAAGTAATACAATTTGAGGTTTACAATTAAGATAAGCACGTAATTAATTTTAAAGTACCTGATATGGCAGCACATACAAATGTAATAAACTACAGAAGACTACAATTAGAATGAAATTTAAAAAAAGAGTACTGAATGATGCTTAAAAGGGAAATAAAAGTTGGAAAGAAATTGCTAAAGGTATTAGTCATGAGCTTGCTCTTAGACAGACCTTTACTAAGTATTTCCACTAACAAGATTATCAGAAAAAGTCCCAATGAACTATGCTGACAACAAAACTAGGAGAAGCTGTGAATAAGGACAAGATTTAAATAGGCAGGAGAAATAAAAGAATGAGAAAGGCCTGTATATTCGTTTGATTAAAGAGGATTGTGAGCACAATCGGGCTCAATGGAAAGGGGAAGCATTGTATTGTTACATCGTTTGAGACAGAGGTTCTTAGGACCAAAAGAAAAGCACTAATGATGTAAAAGGCACTGGTAAGAGCTCTTCTGAAATACCGTGTTAAATTCTAGTCACCCCTGTGCAAGAATATTAAACTCAAAATAGGGCACGTGAGATACAGTTTTGCCGAATGCAAACTTACAGAAGCAGACAGAAAGTAGTTGACTTGTTCTGATTATAAAATAGGAGACCAAAAAAAATCTGCTTAAACTAAAGGGCATTCTCACCATCAGGGCAAATGAGTATGAACCTTCCATGAATTAATTTAGATTGAAAGCTTGATCTTCTAATTACAAAACAAGAGTAGCTAATGACACCAAAACTCCCAAATAGTTCTAAAATGGACCTTAAAAATGTTTTCACTGGATTACAGGACGTGGTTCCAGCAACTACACAGGAAATTACTGGATATCCCAAGAAGCTAATTCTGCTGTACTTCCATGGAAATACTTATCAAAATGTTTCTGTAAGTGCATGTTTTGAAAATAGCTCCCCCAGTAACAAAGATATAAGGGAAATATTTTCTATTTAAGTAACAGATCTAGGGATTTTAGCAAACCACAACTAATTCTCCCATGTTAGCATCGTCTCCTAAGAACTGCATGAAGTTTGAGGCACTGAAAACACATGCTGAAAACCTACAGCAGACAGTAATCAGGCTGAACAGAGGTCTATCAAACATGACCAAAACCACTGAACTTGAGCTGGTTTAGTTCAGTGAAGACAATATCAGAAAAAGAAAATGGTCAGAGACTTACAGGATACACGATAGTTATTTAAAAGATAAAGTTAACAGAATCATTTCCAGATTTACTGAAACAGGACAAGAAGTAACAGGTATAAACTACAGCAAGGGAAATTACATAACTGTCTTAGAAAAAAGCTTACCAAACGTGAGGATGTGCGGTACTGAGTTATATTTCCTTGGGAGTCTATGTAGTCTTCTGATTTTTTTTAATGTTTTTTATGTTTTAAGGATTATGCCAGATATATCTGTCAGAAATAACTGAAGCTCATATCTTGCCTTCAGATACAATGATAAGCAGAGGACCCTTTCAGTTTTACTGTCTATGATGTGGGAAAGGAGATTACTAATTTTACCAAGAGGTCAATTAAGGGAAAGTGTATGTTTGAGCATGCTGACAGAACAACATCGTCAACTTTGGGAAGTAATAATCAGTCAAGTTTCAAGACTGACAGTTTCAGATTCCTGGGTGCCTCTGATGAGAAAGCTTGCCCCTCTGTCTGCCAAAGAGGCACCTGTTACAATCCCAGCTGAACAGGGATCAGCTTCTTGAGCTGACGCTGCTGTAGGGCTATGTAGTGTTTCTGTCTACTGCAGGAAGTAAAGGTGCATGGCAGCAAAGGAAACAGTATTATTTTTTTACGACTCATGTTAAACAGCCACCACAGCTAGGATGAAAGTCGTGTTTTGAAGAAAAAAGGAATACAAATTAGTTTAGGATGGAGTACAACATTCTGCGGGAAAGTCCAAAACAAAACTGCAGTCCATACAATCATCCTAAAGAAGACGTGCTTTTTTAAACTTGATTTTAATGTCACTTTTCCTGAAATCATGTGCAACAATATTCTGTATTACAATAAATGTAATAAATTTTATATTCATACATATCCCTTCCAGATACTTGTCACTTTTTGCTGGAAGACGTGGACCAAAAAATTTAAGTTCCTTCTGATGAAGACAACAAATTGGAAGAAACTATCACATATGGAAACATTTACGCCATGTCCTGCAATTTTAGAATTGTCTCTTATTTTCTTCCATATTCTTATTATTTCTTTTCAAAGTGTAGTCCATTCTGTAAACTGTCATTCAATATGCAATCAGTGGTTTTTCTCACCATTTCTAGGTCTGTAGGGAATCACCTCTGTCAAAAGCTTGACTACAGAATATTCTCTATGTGCCTTGTCTTCCATTGTTCCCTTGAGACTTCAAGCTCAATATTTGGAAATCAAATGCACAGCCTTCTCTTGGGTGAAATGCAATCTGCTGAAGCCACTTTTTTAAACACTGGTCGACTCTTTAGCATCTAAGGAGGGCAGTATCACTCATTTTAAAATAAGGATTGGCAAAAATAAAATTACCAGAATTCATTCCCCGCCTTTTCCTTATTCTTCCAAAGGGATCACAAATATTTACAAATTTAACTTTATTTTGCAAAGCTATACTGAGTGATATTTTACCTATTATTTTTACTTTACTCAGATCTGGAATGTAGCATTTAAGTTTGTAATTAGATTAAAGCATTGCATTATTATGCCCTCTTTTATAAATTCAAGAACAAAAATAATTGTTTGTCTCATTAAAACACCACTTGAAACAGACCTTGTCAGATTACAGATTTTCTATGCTAATTCTAAAAAACCCTACTGCTATTTAGAGGTCTGAACTCTGATTGATTTTAATTTAAATCAGTCCATAGAAATTGTGGGTCTGGCCTAAAATCTAAATCAACAAGTTCTACCCAAGCACTAACCTGATCTAGTACCAGTTACCTTAACAGACTTGACAGGATCGCAGCCCAAAATAGTATGGCATAACAATTTTATAAAGTTATATACCAAAGTACTAAGTTCAGTCAGAGCTAAAAACATTGTAACAATAGTTAATACTTCGTATGATAAATGAATTTGTCACTTACCACAACACTCTGGACAGTCTGGATGTATTAGAGGATTCATTCCATACCCTGGATAGCAGCGTTCAACCCATACCATTTGCATTGTACCTTCAATGTAGTATATTTCAGGCAATGGTTCAGAACTTTTCCTGTGAACTTCCACTTGTTGCTTAAAAAATCTCTCTATAAGGTGTTTTGCCTAAATTGAAACAAGTGATATTTTTTTTTTTGAATCTTTGATAGAAAGAGGTCAGCATACAAGAAAAGGTAAAAGAATGTGAGTATGAATTAGGATTAAGATGTGCCACTAAATCTTTTGATTGTAGCTGAATGGAAACAGGAGGACAATCTGATATTCTTGGATATGCTGTTTTAATTTACATAAACCTTGATCAATTAATACAATGTCTTTGAAAGTGTTCAGGATTATACAAATACAACTTTAAAAGCTAATCCATGGCAATTTTGCCTACATTAGACATCTGCAGCCCAACATGAATAGACCTGCAGCTTTCCCATCTACATAGGTACTATTATTTACGTCCACTTAAATTTCAGGCATACTTTCCATCTTTATTAGCCATTTCTGTTCAATAAAAAGAGAATGCCAAAGGTCTCCTGAAACCAAATTAAATAAAGGGATTATTAGTACTATCTCAGTCAAATATAATCATGGAAGACTAATTCCCTTACTCAAACAGATTTGCAAAAATGCAATCCTAGATAGGAAAAACACTCATTTCAATCAGTGCAGAACCAGCAGCACAGAATCACAGAAATGTTAGGATAGAAGGGAGTTCTAATTCCATCTCATCTTCTTCACCTCCCTAGCCAAAGGCAATGTTTATTTTTAAAAATCCTTTATTTTCGCTGGAATTTTGGACCATATTTTATGAAGTGTCTTCCACTGGAATATGAAAGATTTTAAGTCATAGTAGTTAAATTAAAAAATGTGACTTCCAGCTAGTTAAAATACATAAAATACGTAACAAAAAATAGACCCTTTAGCAATGTGACAAAGTCTAAACGTAAAAAGTATTAGTGCTTCATATCCAGACAGTGCTTCATTTGTATACAGGGATTAATTATATATATATAAAGCTAAAAAGAAAAAGCAAAAAAAACCCCTTGTTGCTTAGCTTGCAAGTTTCAGTGCACATACAAACTAGCAAAAACAAATTTATTCATGCTCTCCTAATTTGATCCTCTTATCTGTATGAAAAAGAT
>JAVJGI010000040.1:79902848-79924725 GCA_035590275.1 Ibycter americanus | reverse complement strand
AAAAGATGAACTTTGATCGTGACCTATCGCCACAAATTTAGGGGTTTTTTAGTGGACAGGATGAAACCTGCTTAATGAGTAGAATGTTATTTTAGACTCACTCATCCCTCCACTGGTATCGCAAAGCATGATTTGAACACCTGCTCTTTCCTGGTATTCCTCCTGTACTTCCCGTCCCCTTCCACCTTTCCCTTTTGAGAACCTCTAAATTAACAGTTAACCTACTAAGCAAGACTGGCTTCTGGTTCTCTACTGTAAAAGACAAATGCCTTCAAGCAGCTATAATTCTCCTAGTTCAATAATAAAATCACTCTGAAGTGATGGAAAGGCACTCCCACTGCAAAACAACATGTTTGATATTTGTAAGATAGCACATGTTCAGAGTTTCCCAGTTGTCTTGCCACTTTTCATACTCTTAATATACTGTCTTTATTACAGACTGATAGTGTGATCTGTCTTACCCATAATGGCAATAGAATATTAGCAATTTTAACTGATAGAAATTTCATATCCAATAAAACTTTTGTATCAATTTATTAGTTTACTAAACAAAGTTATGTTTCATTTTTTATGTTATTCTTTATTGTGAGAGCAACTTATTATGTTAGTTGCCTTTTTATTCTTCCATCTACTGTACCTTGTTTAGTCTATGAGATGCATCAAACACTTTGCTGACATAATCTGTTGTGTTTTTCTCTGTCTAAGGAAGCAACTGTAACAAAACACAATCTATTTATAGAAAAACAAAGTCAATGAAATCAACATTTATTTATTATTATTTTTACTGGTTTAAGATTCTAGTCAGTTCTGATGCAAGTATTTGGGACTTTTTACCATATTTCAGATGTCTAACTTACAATGTTTTAAAGAAATCACAGAGCTTGTCCTCTTACAGATATTACAAGTCTATACCTAATTTTCAGTATACTTAAATATTTTATAGGAACTGTCATTTCTCTGTAAATTCTAACAGCAAGGAAATATATAATTCTGGACTCTTCCCAGATTTATAAATATCTGAATTCTTTCAAAAGAAATACGCTATTCCCTCTCTAATTACCTGCCTGCTGTTGTAACTTTATGAAGACTCCGGTTTTACAACAGTCATCCAGGAACCCTAACAATTCAAGCTTCTGACTCTTTCTGCAATAGACTCAAGTTTTCTCTCAAGAACGATCAGTCTAGTGCTTTTAAGGATTTTCTCTACTCCCCCCACTGCACAAACACATCAGTTCCTGAGCCTCACCCACTCAACCCTTTACATTCTCATAGGAATGCCTATGACACACAGAACCAAAGGAAGACTTCAAGTATGGACTGAAGAAAAAGCGTAGTTACGTTTTAGTAATTCATTTGCATGGGTCCACATTCCTTATAAACTGAGTAGTACAAACATGTTATGGTGAAGGCCTGGGAAATAGTTAACTAAGCTGCTGGACTGCTCTCCAGAACTGACATTAGAGTAAGCTACCATATTAAGAGTAAAATTACCTGTTAAAACGTGAATTTAACTCCTTATATTGTAAGCTTTACCTACCTTTGTCATGGAAGTAATTCTGAAATACCAAATGCTACTTAGAAGTCAAAAACTGTAAGACTTCAAGCTACTTAACAACATGTAGTTTACCACTAGGTCATATCAAAGTTTACATCCACCTCTAACTGGAGAATTTCTCCTCCTAATGCTCAAATATTCTATAAGGCCTGCACAATAGCTAAATCTAATTTATGTAGTCTCAATAACCTTAGAATTAACCTTAACTAACTACACTATCAGTAATGAGACTCTTCAGATACATCAGTGCTATCCCCTACAAATGCAGTTTTCAAAGAAACGCAATTGACTAATAGTTTTGTTGTTTTTATAAGCAACTATATATAATTTTCAAGAAAATTTGGAAAGTGGAAATGAAGCATAATTGGTATATCCAGAAAGGAATCTTTTCAAATTGCATGTCTTGACACATAGTGACTAATCTAATACACCATATGAAAACAATGGTCTTTTTAGAGCTGAAATAATTAAAAACAGTAAATTGAAGAAAATATTGCAGATGTACATTTTTACATACATTCAGCTCAGCTCAACAATTATAAACATCTCTTTGAGTTTTAGATATCTCTTTTAATAACAAAGTACTTCAGGTGAACTGAACATATATTGGGACTGCTTTACAGGTTCCTTCAGACTTCACTCATAGCATAAAGGAGTTGAGAGTTTCTTTTCATATGGTTTCAGCATTCAGAAAGAATGTTCTGAGAGCAAGTCTCAAGAGAAAAAATATCTCCTTTGGATTGGCATGACACAGATTTCTGACTTCCACAGTTAATGCCTTTAGTGAAAAGCTGGTAATGGAAACATTTTATGAAAACAAATTCATGTTAAAGTGAAAATGAAAATGTATTTTTAGTAACTAAACTTTATCAAATGAGGGTATGTAACTAAGACACTGTGAGGTCTTTATTTACGTATAAACATAAACTCATTTAAGTATAAACACACACAAATATCAAATATAAAATTTTATAATTATTACAATACATAATCACACTCAGTAAGAATCCTTAAATATCCCATAATTTGGTGACTTCTTCCCAAGACACCTAATGGTTGGCTTTAAATCAAGCCAACTCAATATTTTTAGCAACTCAGTTTTACCCAGGTCTCCTTTAGGCTCCTTTTGTTTTAAAGAAATGGAAAATTATGAAATCTCCCTCTTTTATTGTTGTTTTATTTAAACAAAGAGAAATACTGAAGTTCATCTCATTTAACTTTTTTTCTTGAAAATTAGACATCCAGCCTTAGTCTGCCATTTGGAAGCTGTTTAAAAAGACCAAGGCACATCCATAGAGTGATTTATACACCTGTTGTAGGTGGCTAGATGAAGGTAATCTGGGGAGTTACAGGATGCACTGTATCACTTTCATTCCTATGTTTGTGTGCAACAAGGGACATAATAATGTTTTATGATACAAAATTAGAAACATATTGATCTATCCACAGCTATAAAATGTTGTACAGCTCTTCTGAAATAATGTAAAATAAGCACTTTTGAGTGGATCAACTATCTTTTTGCTATTGACATGAATTTCACATGTAATACTTTCAAGCATTTTTACAAGTAAGAAACTATTATTAAGCCTTACATTCTGCATATGAGCAGCAAATCCATTACCTATAAAAAATCTAACCATTCTTTAAAAGTAAGACAGATTTTTACCTGAAAATGTAAAGAAGATTTCATTCTGTAGACCTCCTCTCTGCATTTTTACATGATGGCATTCTGCCTTAATTAATGTAACTTCACAAGAAAGTTCAGCAACAAGTTTGCTTAGTACCTGAAGCAATGCTTTCTCAAAAGAAGTGTTATGAGAACTGTTGCAGGGGGCTGTGTGATACCGGGCTGTGAACTCATAGTAACTTCTAGGATGAGAATAAGCTGCAGGAAAAAATATGGAAGGTGATGAGGAACATATGTGAACTAAAAAGAACAGTAATTTGTGTATTTGAAAATGGAATTGTCAATTTAAATCCTTAATTTATAAACAAAACTTATTTTGCACCCCCAGAGCATTTTTGATGATAAAAATAGTGTATGCTGGAACAGTCAGAAACACAAGATTTTTACAAGTGAACATTCTCATTTATATCCATAGGTAAATCTTACTCCTTATTAATGCAAGTTTTTAAATTTAAAACCAAAAGGAGATTACAGTAAAGGGATCAGGAGTATGAACACTAAGGTTAAGGAGCATAGAAAATACCCTTTAGTACGTGGCCCAACATTTCATCTCACACATTATGGCCAGTTATCATAGTGTGTTACATAGTTTTTACTTAACTACCACAGAAGTGTTTTAAAGGACTTAAAAACTGAATCCTCTTCCCCAGTGATCAACAGAAGATGAACTAATAAGATGAACAGGAATTCCTTCCCTGTGAGCAGAAGTAACTGAAAAAGCTTCCACATAGGCATGAAATTTACTTTTATGGATAGATCAGCTATTTCACCTTTACTGCAAAGCTAAATGCACACCTGGGCATCTTTTACAAATAAGCCAATGTAGCATAAAATGCATGTTTCTAGTTATTTAATGATAACCACTCTACTTACCCAAAGCTGAAGATGAACAGAGCACAATGTTAAATAGAAAACAGGAGTAAAAGAATGGAGAACAGGGGTCATGGTGTGGTTATAACCACAGAAATGAGAAGGGGTGGTGGGGAAGAAAGAATGAAGAAATAGAAAACAAACCAGCTGAAGGAAGCAGCAGAACATCCAAAATATGGTACCCAGTTAAGACAGCTCATTAGATCCTCTACCTTGCTTTTGCCTCCCCCATTTCCTTTCCCTTGGTGCTGCATATTCCAGATTTTTTTATATATGTATGAAACTTGATTTTTGTATGCTAACATTCAGATTTGATCCTTGTTGAAGGGTGTAAGTCTGCATTACTGAAACTGTAATCTTTTCCATCAAAACTGTTTCAAAGAAACTTTTTCCTTTCCAATTCTGTCAAGCAGCTAGCTGCTAAAAGTTATCATTATTTTGTATGAAGGCTACTGTGCCAAAGTAAAATTAATTTACATCAGAGGTTAATTTAGGTTATTGTGCTCTACCATGTTTCTAAATGAGCACTGGTATGCATTTTAAATTCAAGATCAGACACAGTTCCTGCTGAAGGCAATAGGAGCTCTTGCCTACATCTCCACAAGAATAAAATATCCTTTACAGAATAAAAAGAGAGCTAGTAACGAATAAATGATGTTGCCTTTACAATCTTTCACTTTATCAGAGACTTTTTAACTGCCAACAGAAAGAAATGTAATCAGAACAGGAAAGAATAAGCTACAAATATTACATCATTAAATGATACGTACTTAAAAAAGAAAATCAAGTAATATTTAAGGCATTAACATGTGAAATAAATCCATATGGGTGTGCTAAAATTAGTCAGTTTAAAATTATACTATTTTCATGTCATTAAGGATTACTGCCTATTCAATTTGCTACATTTCATTATGTTTTATGTTTCTTTTTTAAAAAGAACTGTATTCATAAGTTTCTCAGTCAGCCACTAAGATTCATTTAAGGCTTTGTAAATTACATGAAATGAACTGCCTGGTAGTAACAAATATTTAAAACAATTTCCCATAGAATGTCTTTCCCTCTGCAAATTAAATTCTAAATAAGCCTACTTATTTAAAAACAGTAACACTTTTTTTAAAAAATAAAACTTTTTCAAGGCAACAACAGACTTACCTGGATTGGTAACTTACCATAAATAAGATATTTTATTACAAGGTTTTTATGAGGCTGCGTTGCTGTTAGCTTATAAACAATGGAACATGTGTAAACTCCACTCAGGTTGAAGTGTCTCAATATCAAAGTTCCTTTGGGCGATATTTGCACACTGGTGTTTTCTAGTAAACACAATAATGAAATAAAGTTAGTTGTCATCGTGAGAAAATGCAGAAAGTAAGGGTCCAAATGGTAATTTACTGTTAAGCTGTGCACAGAATATTATGGATTCAGCTGAAGGGACAGGACTCAGAAACTGCTCCTGACTGGGTGTCACTCGGTTCAGCATTACACAATTATGCCTTATTGCTGCTGTGTTTTTAGGTATTGGTTGACAAAGCAGTCCTAGAAACCTGGGTTTATTTGATCTCAGACATCTATTGTTCTCTTCAATAACCACTTCCGAGAGAAAAAAACTCCCAGAAAAAAAAGACAAAGTGGGTAAATAATGTCTTTTTATACCTCTATATAGTCAAACTGACTACTAACCTTTCAGTCTTTGGGAACTGCCTCATGAATTAGCTGCTGGTGGTGTTTAACATGCAGTAAATTTCAAAGTAGGCAAGACAGGATGTTCAAGTTAAGCAACTAGTGCATAACAGACCTTCCAAAAAAATTATATGTATATGCCAAAATGAGAATCATGTATATTTAAGACTGTGAAATAATCTTTCTGTGTGCAAAGATATGCATTGTTACGGTGTCCAAAGTCTTAAGACAACTCCCTAGTTCAAGGCAGAGAGGAAGCAGGATCCTGCTTCAAAGGACAAATCATGAGTATGACTCTTTAACTAGGTTTTTAAAGGGAAAGGAAAGCACTGCTTAAGGTCAGCTTTGGGCACTGATAATGAGCCATACAGCTGTCACATGTAGCCTGCATGTGGGTTACATGATGACAGTTGATGAGTCCCTTTCTGACTTGAGAAGTCCTCAGGCAGTATAGATAGGAGTTTCTCAAATAGTAATATGCAGCCTATCTTGCTGTCAAAGAAAATCTTGGGAACCATGAGATTACAGTCAATTATAATAGATTCAAGGTAAAATACTCACTTTGATAAAATATTTTGAGAACGCATTTTTGTTTCCATTTCAAATGCCAAAAAAATTATCTTTTTAACATCCTAAATAATTTAGACCTTTTATGTAGATGATGGAAGCGTAGACAATTAGTGTGGTGTGAAAGCAGCATCTTTTTAGACTGAAATAATCAATGCTAAGGACATGAGATCTATACTACACACATCTTAGGGCTTTTGCTTCAGAGCAGTCCTAATCTAGTTTTACAGATTGAACATGCATTATTTCTTGAAGCAAATCTTTCCAATTAGCTTCATCCAAAATTAATCCAGTTTGTGCACTCAAAGACCAGACCATGATCCAAACAAAATGTGGAAAGTGGGTACAATCAAACAATTCATTTTAAAGCCACACTCCTATTCAAACTCACATGTTACTGTAGATGAGATGCATGTTCATTTTCCTGGTATGCGATATTGGGGAAAAAAATAGCGTGACTGAAGTGTATCTTTTTACATACTTGACCGGGAGGTGTAGGACAACTTTGTTCCTCAAGAAACCATTTAAGCTTTTAATTAACTTTATTTTGTCATATATATCACTGTGTTTTAAAAAAAATAATCAAGTACTGGTAAAAAAAGAGTACTATTAAAAAGACTGAAAGTGCAAATTCTTGTGTGGTTTGGGATTAGTTTGGGATTCCAATTCAACCTAGTCTCTCACATTAATGGCACGCTGTCCTTCATTTTTTGGATGATGGAAAGGTTTTTAATCTGATGATTAATGACTAAGGATGCTACGTCTATAAACTAGGATGTCATTTGCTACTGTATGCTGGAATAGCTATCAGATTAATATTGTCAGAAAAACAGCATAGATTTAAGAACTATAGTTCTGATCTTTGGCGTATGCAGTTGCCCTGTGTTGGCCAAAAGCAACAACACCGTTAGTTGACTGGATAGCTGGAGCACCATAAAGATACATCACAGACAGCTTTGCTACACTTATAAAATGCATTACTGAACTGCAGTGACAAGGTCTGCAAAAGACAAAGCTTGGCAATCCAGTGAAGAGATCTGGTCACAAAAATTTTTTTTGAAAGTGCATCAGCAGAAAAGGCTAAGTAAAGTGTTCTTTTGATGGATTGAGTCACTGACTTTATTACAGAATTTTATCCTACCTTGAACACTGAATTCTTCATATAGCAGAAAATATCATAATTTTGACAAAGTAACCAGTAATTAATGTAGTGGTATGTCTGTGTGTAAAGAATCTCCTTTTGGATCATGAAATCAAGAGCCTGTCATGTTGTTGGTTTGTGGGGGTTTTTCTCCCCTAGTGTTACAAAAGAAAAAAAGGCATTTAAAATGCCTTGCTCCATGGGATTATCTGGATGAGTACTGCCTACTCAGAGGAGTTTGGGTTCACAAAACAGACTTAGCTTTAAAAAAATTTTTTTAAGTGATTAAGCTATCCACTCTTTTCTTAAATCCAGTATTTTTTCCATATTATTTCTCTGTAGCAGGCTCAGTAAAACAGGTGAGCAAGATTTCACATCACAAAATGTAATGTGAATTATGTCATATGATTTAATATGCCTCTATTACACTGGAGGCATTTCACATGCATGACGGGCAAACAGTGATGCAATCACATGCAGAGGTTCCCTGGAGTCAGTGAAAACTGGCATGATTTAAAACCGAACAGAAGTTCGTTTTTTAATTCATGCTTACAGAGGAAGCTAGAACATTTTCCAGGATCTTCAGCAATCAGTAGGATGCAAAACAGAGCTATTCCTGTGACAATTATGTTACAGAGACTAAATCACTTAACTTTCCATACCTTTGTATAGATTTATTTAAAACTAAGTGTTCCTATATTTTACTTTCTCTGTTTATTAAACTTAAAACCAACAGATTGATTCTCCTTCCAGTTATTTCAGTGCAAAAAATAAAGTTACTGCCCATCCTCCCACCCCATCTCTTATTCAAACCAGTTTTACAGTAGAGCAACTTCTGCATTTTGAAATTATATATTAAGAACAAAAGTAAATGACAGCAGAATCAGGTCAATGGGCTTTTCAGAAAGAGATTTTTCAGACTTTTAGAAACAGCTATCAATCCAGATCATAAATTCTAATCTTCAGATTAAACTACGGAGCATGTTCAAATTTAAATATGCAATATCTAAAGATGTCCAAATAGGTAATTTCAGTGACTAATTATACATGTATAGAAACAAAAGCTAACACAGTATGTAATAAACTTGAGCTCACCTGACAAGCTTCTTAGGAATGAAACACACTCTATTTGTAGTCCAGACAGGACTCTGACAGTCTCTCAGGAAATGTGTAAGTCATGTATCAGTTACAAGGATAGCATGAGTATATAGCTAGACACATCTGCTAAAAGCAGCTTCGTATTTCTTCTGATTCTCTTTCCTTCCCTCTCCATAGAAGAGCTGTTTGATACACCAATAGTAGGTTTTAGAATATCTGGGTTTTAGCTTGTAGTTGAGACCCTGAATGCAGGTATTTAATCTGTCAATGGCTTTGTTTTACAAAACCATAGTACACACTTTTTTTCAGCCCTATGACAGGATAGTCACAATCTTCTGACACAAATAGTCCTTCTAGGCATATATTATCTGGCAGTGTGTATGAAAAGCAGTAACTTTCCTGTAAATCCAAATTCCTAGGTTCATTTTCACCAAACTAGAACAGGCCTATTCCCATGTTTGCATTTGGAAATAAAGATCGAAATGCTTTCTCTTTTCTGTTCTATTTAACTGTTAAGAACACCATCAAAAATGCTGGTTTATGCAGTAAAACTTTAAGAAGCAATTATTTTGAAGGGGTTTTTTTCCTCCACTTAAAAGTATATTTTGAAAACTTCTTATTCTCCACCAGCCCAACAGCTGTTCAAAAACTTCAAAGTACAGTTTCCAGATCTCACTACAGAACAGTCACTACGCTAAGTGAAGAAAAATGACTTGCTAATTTTAAAGTTGTAATGATTTTAAATTACATTTTGTGCAGTATTTAATTTTTCATTACTCTTTCAACTGCACATAAGTGGACTGGAACTATCTGTGAAGAAAGCTGCTTGTTCAAAAAGCAGAAGTGTTTTTTAATGGCTACAGAAACAAAAGTGTTTACTGCTTTTTGTGAGCTTTTACTGTAGTTGTGATGTTTGATGTATATAGCTAGACTTTTGGGCCACAAAACACCTTCTTAGGGTGTGTGTCAAGGGCTGGTGTGTCTGAAAGAGAATCTGATTTTTCTAACTATGACAGATAGTACAATAAAAGGTAGGCCCTCTTCCTACAGATTTTATGCTTAAGTAATTGTTTATTTTGAAGCGTTCCAAGAATCAGTATTTTGTTGGTGTTTCCTAAAACTCGATTCACAATTCTACATTTCCACTGAAAGGATTATTTTCTTTCCTACAACCACACTGAAAAAGTATGAAATAACATACCAAGCAAGGTTTTGGAATCCTAATTTCCCACTGTTATTGAGATTCTGTTATGATAGATATTAGACTAACTAGTCACACCAAAACCCAGATAATTTTTACCAATTAGAGAGGATTACACCATTCTAAAAGGATGCGGAATGATCAAATTCTTTTACACAGCAAACAGTTCATGAGCTAGAAACTTTAAATAAGTTTTTGTCTGTTTTTACTTTGAATCAAAAACAAAAACAAAAACCAGAAGAATGTGACAACAACCCTAGGAGACTAAGAAGTATATTTGTGGTATTTACCCAAAATTGTGGTGGCTGCAGCTGAAGTCCTCTCATTACCACTTTTTTAAAATAGGAAATTATGTCAGGAAAACACAAGTTTTCTTCTCTTACTGAAATATTTGTTGCCCATCTGCTGCTGATTCTAATACACCTGAAGTCGCCACAGAGCCAAGAACCCCTACCACCACAGCATTTTTGCTAGTGAACCAAGGTTGGCATAGCAACTTGGGATACTACTGAAGCAATCTGCCCAAAGAGATTTAAACACATGACAATACACCTGATACTGTGTCTGTCATGCATCACAGACTGGGTATCAAAATATATCAGTATATCAGTTACAATGCAGGACACTCAACTAACCAGAATATATCCACCCCAAGGGAGATTAGCAGTTTCATGTAAAATGACATAGCCCACAGGCTTAAGTACAAGCAAAACCACCTATACCACTTCGAGGCAAAGAATGCTAAAAATGAGGGCAAAATCTGTTATCAGATTCAGAGCAAAAACACTGGGTAGTGTTAGATATCACAAATGTGAAATGCTCTACTATGTAGGTCAGCATGTAGAGGATTAAGAATGATGAGCCACTATGGTGTAAATGGTATTTTAGACTGTGTTACATGAAAATATAAAACCAAGGACAGGGTTCTGATAGATGAAACATTGCCATTTTAAAAGTACGAATGGTTCATAACCTAAATTGTAAACTAAGATATTAAACATGTTTATAAATACATCACAATGCTTATTGTTCTTTTTAAAAATGAAATTACTCTAAAGGGTAAATGAGGCATAGGCAGAAGGAAACAAAAAACAGAACTCAGGTTCCCTGCTCAGACTTGGGAAGATATTTCTGGTGAGTCAGTCATGATCTCTAAGCAATTCTTATTATGTGAGAAAAACAATGTATGTACAATTAGTCCAACATATTCCATGCAGAAACAATGATTTGGGGGTTTCATGCCATACTATTCAGATTAGGACAATTATTTCATTAGAGGCTTCTTTCTGAAAATGAATGTTTAAATTCTCCACAAGCAGATTAATCAGAAGCTGAAACTGGCAAGGGATGTGAAGGGCCAACAGAATCACATGCAATTGAGAAAAGGCAGCAAGGATGTTGGCCCTAGGCTGAATGAGGCTGAATGACCTAGTGACAAATGACTTGGAAAACACTGAGGTATGTAATGCCACCTTTATTTCACTCATACCTAGCAAGGGCTGGTTTCCAGCCCTGCCCCAGGCTTTAGCGAGTTTAGGGGAGATGCTACAGGGAGTGTGGTGTTGGACCCTAACTTAAGTGACCTGGACATATACAAGTTTATAGAGCAGAATGAGATATATCTGAGGATGCTGAGTGAGCCAATTAATGACTGTGGTCTATTTTGATGGTGATGACATCCCCAATGACCAGAAAGACCCCAAAAAAACCATCCATCATAAAAATAGGCAAGGAAGAAGACCCAGGGAATCATAGTTCAGCCATCCCCACCTCAAGCCCTGCAAAGATGACAGAACTGCTGGAAGTCATTTCCAGATGTTTGAATGACAAGACGGTGACTAAGAACAGACAGCATCAATTTGCCATTGGCAAGTAATGGCTGACCAGCCTGAGTGTCTTCTGGAATCAAATGACTGCCTCTGAGGATGAAGGGAAAGCAGCAGATGTCATATACACTGAAAGCCTTAAGCAAGGATTTCAGTGTGGTCCTCCTTGTAGCCCAACTATGGACATATGGACTAGATGAGTGCAATACAAGATGGATGAAAAACAGCATCATCATTTTGAAGACTGCTCTACCAAGCAGCCAGTTATGAAGGGCTTTCCTCAAGGCTGATAAAAGCACCAGAACTGCTAACATCTTTACCAGTGACCTACACCACAGGACTGAATGTCTTCTTGTCCAGTATGCAAAAGACATCAAATTGGCAGGGGGGGCTGGACATTGCTGCCATTCAGTGGGATCTTGCATGACTAGAGATACAGTCTTCCAGAAACCTCATTAAATTCAGCAGTTTCAAAGGCAAAGTCCTGCAGGTGGGACAGAGTAACAGCAGCAACATCTGCTGCTGGGGACCAGATGACTTGGGAGCAGCTCTGCAAAAAACGTACCTGGGAGTCCTGGTGGATTTTAAACTCACTATGAATCAGAAGCACGTTTTTGCAGCAGTGAAGGCTAGCCATATACTGGGCTGCATTAGCAACAGTATATCCAGCAAATCAAATGAAGTGATCATTCTCTCCCTACACGGCATTCATTTGGGCAGTCTGGAACACTGTACCCAGTTTTGACTCCTCAGTGCAAGACAGATACTAATGAACTGGAGCAAGTCAACAAGAAGGTTTCTGAGATGCTTAGGGAGTTGGAGCATAGGACAAGAAGCAAAAGAAACTGGCATTTTTACACTAGAAAAGTCTAAGGAGGGAATTGGAGTCCTTCACTACCTAAGGGGAGATACAGAGAAGGATAACCCATACATTTTAAGAGGTGCACCACAAAAGGACAAGCAGCAATGATGACAAGTTGCAATAAGGGAAATTATGATTGAAAATAAGAAAAAAAGAGGAACAAATTGCACAGAGAAGACAGAAAATCTCCAGGGATTGAGACTCCCCAGACTCAAATGGTCAAGGCCCTAAGCAACTCTGTACCTAACGGTCACTAAGCAGACAGTTGGGCTAGATCACATCACCCATCACCCTATTATTCTGTCCTTGTAGAATGCTCCCAGCTGTCTCTCAGCGCCGCAAAGAATGTCATCCTTGGCCTCTGTTGAATCCAACATGCCCTGTTCTATCTAGCACTTGTTAGAGATGGCACCATCCTCTACAGAAACTTGCAAATGTGTTTTAGTTTGGTTATCCCACCACTTTCTGAAAAGTCAAAGTTTACTTATATGACATATATACAAACACTCACAATGTATCCTCAATTACTTCTCCATTTACATTCCCACCTTTATAACCCTCATGCTTCTTTGGGGGGAGCTGGGGAGAAGGGGAGAGGGTGCAAGGGGATATGTAAGAAAATAAATCCTTACCTGAAGAAAGACCACCACCTGGTCCATTCCACTGGAATACTGGATCAATCAGTTCTAAGTTTCACAGATGATCTGTCAGACATTAAATACATGGGCTGTTGTGATTCAACTTGACATAAACTTGACTGGAAAAAAATTATCATTAGCATCAAGTAGTTACCAATGGTATCCTAACAGTGAGCTATATAAATGTCAAGACAGTGGTTCAACGATAACCTTGAACGGAGTTCTGATTTTGGGGCTGGTTCTCTTATCTCTACCATCAAAATGAAATACCAAATAGAGAGCAAGTTTGTTTTCTCCAGAAAATAAAATTAAGAAGAGTTCTTTCTAGTTCTAGGCTTATCTAGTTGTGTAAACCAGAACCACAGTGCACAGTAACATCTTCCTGAATAGATTATGTCACTTAGTAGGTTCTCACAAGCACGGGCTTCTGCAATGTTGTGTCTCAAATAGTATCCAACACACACACACAGAGGGTGAAGTTGCAGTGTGTTGGTCCAGGATAGTCAGACTTCAAAGCTTGCTGTTTCCATTCTGTTAGTGATTGCCTTTTGTACCAGTCCACAACGTATTGGCTTAAAAATGGTTTAGTGTTGTAGCTCACCAAATGGTGAGCTGCCTATTGTTTAATTCAGAGATAATGAGATAGGAAGCAAACTGAGTAAGGTAAGGATTTACTTAAAGTCTTTTCCCACAGAAAAGCACCTGTGCATGTCTTGTATGCAATTTTTAGCATACAGGTGCTTCTAGATCTTTGGATATAATCATAATCACTTCCGTAACATGCAGGATTTCAGTGTGCACAGTTTGGTTTATTTTCTTTCCCACTGACATTCTGCAAAGCATGTTTCCTCTTCAGAAGTATGGGATGCCAGATACTTATGCTCTAGGAAGGTCTAAACTTGAATATACCATGCTCTGTATCAGGCTACCCTAATGCCACTGAAAAGCAATCTAGTATAAAGCATCAGAGCTACTACAACATTTGTGATTTGGAGAATCTGATTAAAAATTAAAACTGAATCAACTAAGCAAATTACCAAATGTTATCTTACCATTGACTACTGCAGATTCCCTGGAAGTGGAAAACAGTTCAAGTATTTGCTGCATGAAAGGATTAATGCTCAGAAAAAGTTTTCACTTTTCCATTATGGCAACTGGTGGTAATGCCACCAGTTTTCCCTCCTCTCCAACTATAAATGTTCGCTTTCATTGAAAAATGAAAAGCCACTTGCATTCACATCGTATTATTCAGTTGTTGAAACAGAATAAAGACTTAGATATAGCATTTAATACATAAGAATAATTTCAGAATTTTGATACTCTTAAGATGAGTAGGTATGTCTATCCCAGCTAATCCCCAAAAAATCAGTTTTTTACAGTAGCTTATACTGCAGAAAACACCAAAGTATATAAATTCAATTGTACAATAGTATATCATGGAAATAAATATAGTTTACAGGTGGTGTTCCAGTTTTTAACCCTGAAGCATGAAAATTAGTATGGATTCTACATGTTAATGCAATTGCCAATATGATTAGTCTTTTTCCATTGCAAATCCTTAATACTTTTTCTTAAAATTTACTAACCAACTGGCTTTAGCAGTAGTCTGTTGGGGCAAAATTGTATATATTGCATATCTCCCCCACTTCACATTTTGGGTTTTATTTTGACTTTTTTACTTTTTATTATTGGGCTTTGTTCTGTCTTAGAGCAATATGAAGAAAAAAAACCCAACACCATATCCATAATAAAAAGTAACAAAATTATGGTTTTATTATTATCATCATAACCTGCCAAGATGGTGAAGTCTGCCCCACCGCTGTAAATTTTCATGAGAGCTTTTTTAAGCATGTATCATAGAATACAGAAGGGCATTTGATAGAAAATAATGGCTGAAAAAAATCAACCAGGTATAACCTTATTCTTCTTGCTTTCAAAATAAAGTCTTACTCTCTTAAAGTTCTTTGCTATTTTTCTTATTTGTCCATATTCTCTCCATTATAAAAATATTTACCTTAGATAGTGATCCAAGAAAGAACATTTATGTCAGATATTTTAAAACTACAGTATTTTAAAAGTGCGGGATTCTATTTAACCAAATTTTGGTGAAAAAAAACCTCAAAACAGAGATATTGCACAGCACCTCAAAACAACACTGGAGCCAAATCCGGTATACTCATAATGGTCTGTCCCAGAGAAGGTGGGAACATTCTTCATTGATACTAAATTGTTTAGAAACAGAGTTGGGATAAAACATTTTAATTTTGCTTTCTAACTTTCAAACTGCCCTGTGCCATTGAAGAAGCAGCCATGTTTACAGCCGTGAGTCAGAATCAGAAGAGAGAAAAAGTACGCTGATAGAGTGAACTATTAGACCACTCAGAGCCATTTTTCAACATTTAATATGGTAAGATAAAATACTAAGAAAAACCTTTAAAAACAAATTATTTCCCAGAATTGTTTCACCTTTGGACAAAAATTGGTATATCTTTGTACCAAAACAAGGTAAAAAAATGTTGGTTTTTAGCTTTCCCCCAAACAACAGAAGTATCACTTCTAGATATGCTACTAGCAAAGCTGTTACTGGAAAACACACATGGATAAAACTATGGGGTAGAGTACTACCAAAACCAAGCCAGCAATATGCATTTAGAGTAAATGTATGGCAATGAGGAACAGCCTCGTCTTTAATTTTATTTTCAGACTTTCCAATAATTGTTTTGTTTAATGAGAAAAGAAAGTGAAAATGTTATATTCTGGAGTTAGATGGACTTAGAAAGCAATTAAATCTTAATTCATCTTAATTTTTGTTGTAGCATATAGCATACATTTTAAGCTTCAGGTTCTGTGTATATAACATGTATGGTGAAGTTGGAATACCTACAGTGGAAGAAAGCAGTATTTCAGAGCAAAAGTCCAACAGCCAGGTGGAAGAGTACACAGAACATCGTTATTTTTATAACAATTACAGAAACAAATTATGAGTAAGAATAAAAACAACTATTAAAAAAATTCTAATGACAGAAATACGTTCTGTGGGATGGCCTATTAAGTATACATAAGTCAGTAGAGAACTGTAATTAATTAAACTACTTAAAACCATTCAAAACAATTCTACAACAAGGGATATGATAAAGGGCCTTTTCTTGGTAAAAACTATTTTCACTAAAATTTGCTACATTACGTTTAAAGAAAAATACCTGGAAATACAACAGATCCCACTATTTTTAAGCCGTTGTGTCTTGGCACTGCACTTAAAAATCTCTTTGAGGGTTGAACTGCTAAAAGATAAAACAATGACATTATTACAACTATTTAATTTATCTGAAAAAGCAAGCAGCATACTTCAGGTTGATCTACACCCTTTAATAGACTTGTTCTTCAATGATTATTAAGTTAGTATCTGCCTAATGTCTTATATAACGCATGACTCTTACGAAGGCAAAAAAAACCAAACCACAATGGCAAAGGCCTGATACCAGAAAAAGCATCCTTATTCTAAACAGCACTTTAGACTTAGTTTTAAATATATGCATGTTTTACAACAGAACTGTCACATTTTAAATTAAGATTGTCCATAATGGGAAAAATGGGGATATGCACTATCCAAAATGAGGATAAAATTTAGCTGCATTGTTTACCATACCCTCAGTGAGGATGGTAATCAATGTGTACACTGACCAATAATGAAGTAATGAACTTGGGTTCTGTGATGATTACGATTTTCTTCATTTCCCCATGAAATGAAATATATTTTATGGCTATTTTAATTTGCACTTCTTCTATTTTAAACTGAAATTTAAAACATGTTCATAAAGATTGCAAAGCTTTGCAAGACATACAAGGCTTCTGATAGAAAACTGAAGTATCTTTCAGATGGGCGTTCGAGTACAAGTCAGATCTCAGTTTCTTTTACAGAGTTTCCAGAGATACAGAACTGAAGCCAGCAGAAAGATAATGGTTAGTAGCCTGTCAGCATTTTGTGTTCTTTGTCTCCATCTCCTGCCTGGAAAGAACATGGGCTACTGGGAGTTGAGGTATGCTTGTGATTTCCAATTTTTGGGGGGAATCTGGGAAAGAAAGTAAATAACAAAGGAATAGAAAGTCTTGAATACAAAAGGCAGCAATAAAATACTGTACATATCATCAGTAGCAATTATTTAATGAAGAAGGGCTAAATAATTACGTGGCACCAGATCAGTGCTTGTTGCTAACTTAGGTTCAATATTTAAAAAGTAAAAGCAACGATAAATACTCTGGTAAACTGGTTACAGACTAACGCATTTGTTGGGGACAATGAAAGAGATGGGGTCAAGTCCCAGCTTTGTTTTGATTTATCTTGATTTAAGCAATAACGGGGAATCATCAATGCACCCCATCTATTATACATATAGTAACTGTACTTCTCTACAGTGTTGTTATGGAAAACAGAAGTAAGGCAAATTCTCCAGCCTGATAGAGCAAGATAATCAAGGTAAGTTAAAAGAACTGCTTGTACTTGTCATTTCAGAATGTAAGCAGAGTACACCATTGAAAATACTTAGAAAGCAGGAAGAAATAAAACCTTGCTTCGGGGGAGGGGGGAAGTGAGAGAAGATGATCATGAGTAGTCATATATGATCATCCACAACTTTGAGGAGCAAAATTTTTCAGATAACTTCATTTTCCCCAAAGATCTCCTAAAAGGATTGGATGGTTTTTACTGAAAAACAAAATAGATTAAAATTTTCTCATTGGAATATTTATGTTAAGTCTTTTAGAATTCTGCTGCAGAAATGAAACTAATTTTTCACTAAAATTCAGCTCCTAAAAGAAGACAATCGGGTTCTCCACTGACAAAATCAGCATATGCTTTGATTTTAATAGAAGTATACTAATGTATAGCAAATTATAAATCCTACCTGAAAACCAGTCTGTTTTAAAATTCCTTCTGACACTATTATCTGTCCACATGGTCCATAAATATTTTATGAACTGTCAAGTTGATTTATGTACCATAATTGGAAGGGAAAAACATAACCAACCAAACCCAAAGAATTAATGAGAGAAAAACTGAAAAAAAAAATCTTATACGGAAAGTATTCAAAGTTTATCAAAAGGCAACTGAACAAATTCAGCTGGAAAAGTTAAGCACTGCAAACTGAAAATGTATTAGCACATATATATAACTTTATGGGATGTTTAGGCATTACTTAATCAATGCAGAAGGGTTTTTTACAGTAATAACATAAACCCAAAGATGGAGCTCTTGAACTGCTTATTTAAAAAGAACTAGGAAAAGTGAAAGCAATAGAGTTACTGAAGGAAGACAATGTAGAATTTCTGGAATTACTTTTTTGGTATCTTCAATGACATTGCATGCTAGATTTTGAGAAGGTCAGCTTAAATGCTCTTTCGTGTGCATACACATTTCACTTGCATAGCAGCCATTTCAGTCCGTAAATGTTTCTGTCCACTTATGAATTGCAACTCTCATACACTCTTTCCTCTCTCTCTACACTGCCTTTTAATTTTTATCCCAGCCTTTTTTTTAGGCTTCCTAGTTGAATTCCTTTGGTCTTCTCCTAACAACCTGGAATTTAAATGGCACTTCCCGCAGCAGTCTCTAGCACAAATGATCCTCCCACTCTCACTCGATTTTAAGAGTGCATGTGATCAGGTTAAAAAGATGCTTTTCACAGAAAAAAAAGTATCAAGAGGTCATTAAGTTCCACAGAAAGAGCAACAAAAAACAATAAAGGACAAGGGAACTGCTTAAACTGCATTTAAAACTCATTAAATATATTATTCCATTCCCTCAATCTGAACCTGCACTTAACAAGCAGTGGGAAAAGCTGTTTCACTCATTTTTGAGAAAAATAAATGAGATTTCTGAATTAATTCCCCAAATTTAAGTTTTTTAAGCAGCCCGAAGCACTAGAAATATAAAGGGTCTGGTCCCTCATTGTCTTGTACTTCTTACAGGCATAATACAAGGCATTCCTTTTGCAGAAAAACACAGATGAAGAAAAGTAAGTTTTACATCACCATCAAACACATGGTAGTTTGCGGTAATTCACCAAGTCCAGGGTAATTCACCAAGTCCAGGGTAATTCAAACTTCCCAGCTGCCTGAAGAGCCTTTCCTGAAGAGTGGCATTCAAGGGTACATTTGCCATATCAAGTATCTATGTTACTTGAGGATTCATCAGGCGACTTTAAAATCTGATGGAGTTAAATTCAACAGCTTTTCTACTAATTTATGCCACTGAAACAGGCCAAAGATCCTGCAGTGAGTTAAATTTAAGTGTAAAATGCTAACACCCTGTCTGATAAATTTAACATCTACTTGGCAGATGTATAAATTCTACCCAAACACAGAGAAATTGAGCTCATGTATTTCTGAGGGATTCTGCCTATAGGAGGAAGAGTCTCAATTTGAGATTGGAAGCAGCAGATGGATTGTGCCTGCACAGACAAACAAACCCTCCTGCTCCTCTGTGGTCGGAGGGAGTTACAACAGTGCCAGGTAAAGGGGGTCCCTTCCCACTTCCTGCCCAAAGGAGGAATCCCGATAGGTTAGTACTGACAAAAGGAACCAAATGAATCCTGTGGTCATTGAGTGGAAAGGGAATGCCATTCACTCAGAAGTTTCACTTATATTATTATACACTTATTGTATAATGTAGATTATTATACACATATATATTCAAGTATATTATGCTATTTTATAAAAAATTGGATTCTGAATCTTTTAGTCTTAAAATGAGCATTACAGTTGCAAATTAATCTTCACAATAATTCATCAGAAAATTAAATTTGGTCTGAAAATTGCAGTAGCAGGAAACAGTTTAAAATAAGCCTTAAATAATTAAACAATCAATTAATTAATTAATAAAATACTGTATTACTAGAGTGTTCAATTGGCATAGTTTCAATTCATTTATTTAGAAATGAAAATTCTATGAAGCAATAGGAAAAGATTTATTTAAGTTATGGTAATTGCTAAAAGTTTTTTCAAAGTAATTATGTTTTGAGATAATTTTTGTAAAGAGATTTCTGCACCAAAAGAGTATATAAATAGCAATGCTACTTACTTAAGTTATTTTTGCTCAATCATGCTGATAGTCAAGTGTTTTTCTGTATCCAAGTATTTTAATTACAGCTGGCATTTCTAAGCTGTCTATTGATGGTAAGTGCTGTGCAGAAATATTACCATTTCTGTTACTAGTCATATGAAAGTCATACAGGAGAAACCAAACTTCAGTTTCCAGTCTATCTCAGTCAAGTTTAACCCCTTTGACAAAAAGCTTGCAAGATACGAACTGTATTAAGTTTTTCAAGTAGGCCTTCATATTTCCTTTCAGACAGTTAGACACTAACACATTTCATAAGTTAAAAAGAGACTTTTTTCCTTATCATATAGCGAGCTAAAGTTAAAAATGTTGAATCTTTTCAGTAAGATGGAAATTTCCTTCAGGTGGCTCAGAAAAGTCAAATGTAATTAAGACACTTTAAGAAACATGCTCCAAAAGTTTAATTATTCACTGAAGGAAAACCACATAAGCCAAACTGTCAGCGTTAGTAAACAAAAAAACAAAATGAAAGATCCTTAGAGAAAAAGGTTCATATTCTTCACATCAGTCTGAACTCAAAACTATATTAATAGCACCCCAGTGCAATAAAATTAATGTGTCTTTTCTGGAGTTGACAATGTCTGTTAGGCCTACTAAAACCAAAGACAGAAGAAATACTATGACATTTCAGTGAGTAGATACTGAAATACCACATACGGTTTTTCCCTTTTTTGTCAGAGAGCAGAAGAACTTTGAACTTCACCTCTGATCTCGCTCCTGGAAAAGACCTTGACTTTCTAAAGGAACTGGTAAAACTCAGTCCTAACCAGTTTATGGAATAAGAAGACCTGGCATGTATGCACACTAATGTACTAATTAAATAATCTAGTACTATCAGAATGCCTAAGTGATTTACTATGTTCAAATTTCAAAACGTCACTAGGAAGCAGAGACTGTCACTTCAGGCCGTTCCCGGTCTGAGAGCTGCGAGGCCGTACAACTGAATTTCCCCATCAGTGACAGCTGCCGGCTGCGATTACGCACACAGTGGATGCAAGATCAGTACACCAGGAGCGGACGGCCTTGGTGTATCGCCACGCGGCTGTTTCTGTGCATCAGAGCCTTCACCAAAGCGATGCAGCTCGTTTTGCCGAGTGCCAAAGTTACCAGCCACTCGCTGCCCACGCAGCTGGTGGTGTCACACCCCCACAGGCAGTGTCTTTGCTACGTAGGAAGGAGAAACATCCCCCTGCCCATCACTCACTCTTCGTTTTTGAGGGAAAGGTTACTTAGATCATTCCTCGGCTTTCCTGCATCCATCTCCACATTGGAGAGGAAGTTTAATCCCACCGGCGGATATGGTGGGTGTAGATGGGAAAAGCACTGGCAAAACCCACACGGGGAAAGCCGGGCGCTGGAGGGCACAGCTCCTCTGTCACGGGGCAGCGCGGCCCAGGCAGCAACACAAACCTAAAGCCGCCAGGCTGCGAACAGGGTCACTCACGCAGCAGCACATGCACCCGCTTTTGTAGAACAGTGTAAATAAACGCAGGAGGGCAAGGCCAAAGGCACAGGGAATGAGTGACCGCAGGAGAACCCGTGAGCTTCAAGCCCGATGCCGCCGGAGGGGCAGCGCGGGCTCGGCAGCCGCCGCCCTCCCCCAGCTGTGCGCCCCTGTGCGCAGCCCCCTCCCGCGAG
>JAVJGI010000040.1:79849479-79902473 GCA_035590275.1 Ibycter americanus | reverse complement strand
CGCCTGCATCTCGGGAGGGAGCGGGGCGGGGCGGGGCGGGGCGGGGCGGGGGGGCTTTCACATCCTCAAACCCAGGGAAACATCTGCCGCCGCGGCAGCTCCATCCTGAGTCGCCCGGCCGCCGGCTCGCACGTCATTAATCGCAGGCCGTGAGCGCGCCGGCACGGCCCCCCCCGCTCCAGGGCAGCTGCGCCGCCGCGCCGGGGGGTTCCCAAAGGTGCAGTGAGCTGGCGGCGCGCTCGGTGCGGTCGTCCCTAAAAAAACCAAGAGGGCAAGGAAGTTGCTGCTGCAAAACCAAGGAACTCTGCTGATCCCGCCACTGTCGTGAGCGTTTACAGCTGTGCTGCTCGGTCTTCATTGCGCTGCTATAAAAAGGCAATTAAAGTGTCTGGCATCCCAGGACATTTGCATGTTCCTCTGGCATAAAGAGTATTTAATTTGTAGTTGAGTAGAGAAAGGATTTTGTGGAGGGGGGGGGAGTTTGGGAATGAGCGATCTGGGATGCAAATAAAGTCTGCCAGGAAAATTTCATTGTATTGGAAGATTTGGTGTGTTGTTACTGTACGAGAGGAAGAACAAAATAGTTGTTTACATCAAAGAACCAAAAGACTGCTCCACAGAAATCCTGAAGCAAAGGAAAAGGCAGACATCTAGTAAAGGGGACTAGCTTAGACATAGGACCAGCTTCATCCATGTGCTTCTTTAAAGCACAGATCGCTTCTGAGAATTGAGAGTAGAAATAATTCAGCCTTACTTGGCGAATCTACTTCACAGGATAATCTAGACAGAGTCCCTGCCAACAAAATCCAAGATAAAGCTTTAATTGCAATTCACTCTGCAAAAAAATTGCAACAAAACATGAGTCGTCTTTGCAACATCTTCCATTCTGCACTTTGTCTGGGTCCCATGTCTTTGCCTCTCCTGCCGTCTCTTTCTAAAGCTTTCCAGGAGAAGGTAAGCAGTGGGGCAAAGGTCAGTCTGCAACACTGGATGTTATTTCCAGTGTAAAACTGATTATATTTGGTATGGAGATTACTGACTGTCAGTGAATACAGACACCAGCATGACCTTTTAAAGGCTTGTTACTGGCAGAAGTCAAATTTTGGAGGTATCTTTTTACTGACTTGAATCACAGAATCATATCATAGAGGCATAGAATGGTTTTGGTTGGAAGGGATCTTGAAGATCATCTAGGACCAACCCCGGTGCCATGGGCAGGGACACCTTTCACCAGACCAGGTTGCTCAAAGCCCCATCCAACCTGGCCTTGAACACTTCCAAGGATGGGGCATCCACAGCTTCTCTGGGCAACCTGTTCTAGTAACTCACCGCTCTCACAATAAAGAATTACTTCCTAATACCTAATTAAATCTACCCTCTTTCAGTTTAAAACCATTACCCCTTGTCCTTTCACTACAGACCCTTCTAAAAAGTCCCTCTCCAGCTTTCTTGTAGGCCCCCTTTAGGTACTGGAAGGCTGCTACAAGGTTTCCCTGGAGTGTGGTAGAAAGTGGACACAAGATGTGTCAGAGTTTTTATAGTGTTGCCTCAGCCTTACAATGCCAGTACTGCATATACAGTGTTCTCAGCTGTCACTTTTCCCCCATTTATTTCTTGTGACCTATATATGAAAGCTGTCTTAATAAAGAAGGAAGCTTTGTTTATTTATTTATTCTGCTCCATCAGCAAACTACTCCAAAAAAAATGCCACCATTCTGCATTGTGTTATTACTGTAAACCTGTACTGTAGTAAATGTTAGGCCCATTTCTGATTTGGTGTTAATCAAGAGCAAGTTAGGGATTCAGGGAAGTTACATCTGTGTGAGACTAACATAACTTGAGAGAAGGATCAGAGTCTCTGCCCTGGTTTTTTCCTTACAAGACCACAAAATAAAGGCCCCCATAGTGTGAACTGAGCTGTCCAAATAAACCTAATTTGATTTTTCCTAAGTACCCCACCTTTGCAAATGGCACTGAATTCATGCAGAGTGGACCTCCATAAATCAGACCACTTTTGTTTAGATTGCTAAATGAATACCGTTGAGCTTGGGGTTAGGAAGTGAATGCTGCATATTCTGAACTGAGACATTAATGGATTTGCTGTCCTGATAGAACAAACGGCAAAACTCTGGAGGTAATCAAGCTGCATGGAAAACTCTGATGTCAGTGTGATTTAGTTATCCCAAATAATAATTGTAAGTTTTATGATTTGCATTTATCTGTGGTTGTGTTTGATAAATCTTGTTTGTGTTAAATCTGTGTTTCAATTTAATGCATATTTGTGATCTAGATAGCAGAGTGGTTTATTTTAAAATACTTCAGTGAAAACACCATATAATTCTTAGTAAGATTGAAAACTTCTTAATTTTGTCTCTGCTAGCTGAATAAGTAATTTGTAGTGCCATTTCAAGTTGCTGTGTGTGTCTCCTTGAAGGACTAGATTACTGTGGTATGTTTCACACCAGGAGACGTTTCATTGTGAGATGGTTTCCATCATTACCAAATAACTCTCTGCTCATTCAATGGCTCTGTTCTTTTTGTACAATATTTGATAAATCTCTTTTCAGGAAAGAATTCACTTCTTAAACCACTGCCTTGCTCTTCATGGTTTCTATGCACTGATCTTCCAGAGGATGCCCTCTAGTTTTACTGTGGTTTGTTGGCTAGGACTTCAGAAACTTGGAGAAACAGGAGCAAGTGGAGTCTTTTAAGTTCACTGCCACATAAGGATGGTAGAAGAGAATGACTGTGGTTTCCCATGGAGCTGAAAGGCAAGCAAGTGCCTTTTAAATGTCCACCTTGTCAGTTGAACCCATTCACAAGGTGGATCACCAGCAGTATTGAAGTCTGTTTTAAGAAGATGTGCACACCTGTTGTGAGAGGTCCCGAGGACAGACATGGCTTTGCCAGCTTTGAAGAGAAAACCAGTAATTCTTTCCTTAAATACAGTCCATTCACCCCTCTAGGAGGGCTAAATTACCCTTTATTCCCACAGCGGGATGATGTGCCTTTAGTAGATCCCTGCTCAGGTTTTCTGAGTCCAGGAGCAGATGCTGACCTGAAGCCCAATGTTGGAAGAGCTATTGAATCCCTGGTAGACTACAGTGATGTGAAACCTCACCAGCAAGTCCCCATCACAGGAAAGAGAGGCCAGCCTGCCCACAGGAGGCAGATGAACCTCCGGGAGGAAAGCAGCCAGGACAGAAAGTGGAACTCCAGGGCTGTGCCAGCTGCTTCTGTCAGAACACGACTCAGAGGTAAAGCAAACTACTATTTTTATTTCTTAATCACCAAAGAAATTGGCAATGCTTAACAAATAAATAAAATTAGCTTCTGAACTCCATCCCCCAAGGTGCTGACAGAACAACCTTATAAAATATATTTGCCCTGGGTATTTGAACTGAATATGACAACTACAGTAGTGTTTGTATGATTCATTGTCCCTGCTGTAGCAAAGAGGCACCGTCAGCAAATTCTAATGAGCATTCTAATGCTAAAAAAATATTAAAATCTTTGGAGGTAAATCGTATTTTAAAAAATCTATTTATGGAAATTGTGAAGTTATATACAAGAGTTCTAATGAGCACCTGGTTTAATATAAACCAAAATAACAAATCATTCTAGAGTCAGGAAATCCTCTGGATATTTCTGTTTCTTTTACTATTTCCTGACAAGTTGCAGTACAGTGCATTTAAACACCTATCCCAGTGTCTAGTTGGTCAGAGAACAGAAGGTTTTTAGTATTGCCATCACACAGTGGTCAAAGTACATATTACCCTCTTATTTTATATCAATGTATTAAACATATACACATAAAATTGGGTCTGATCATTTTGTATTGATTACAGCTTCAAAATGGAAATTAACTCTTTTTAACATGAAGCAAAACTGTGTTGCTGGTTACTATTCAGAATTTTCTGATGAAAATTCTGGAAAGCAGAAGTACCTACCAAGGGCTTCTAAAGGCAGACATAATGAGCATAACATAAGCAGTAGTGTTGAATTTTTATAAAGATTAAGCCAATTCCAACAAGTTTCATAGAGAAATGCTCATTACAGCTAGAACAAAATTTTATGGGAACTCAGGCAACATGCTCATATATGAGGGGAGGCATTTCTTATAACATGGTAAAGAAATGTAAATAAGCTCCTTGTTCCATTTTACTATACAGAAATAACACTCTCACTTCATGGTTAGCTATACTTTATCCGTATTATTGTCACCATAAAGTCTTACATGCTATAAATTCAGGCAGTGGTTTCGGTTCCTTGTTTCTGTCTTCGAACTTTGCATTTTAAATCACTTTAAGCTTACTGCAGTCATATAACAAAACCCAAAAGAACTCAAGAAACCACAAGGGATAAAAAAATAGACTACATAGTTTTCCTTTTTTTTCTTGCTCATCCCATATAATTTTCACTTTTATTTCTCATTTAGTGTGTTCTCCATTTACATATGAAATTAGACCTCAGACAATCAGAACTGATCAACTGTTGGTTTCTTTTTTTCTGCAAGCCTCTGGAAAACTGAAGGGGAAAGAAGATTTGAGATATGCAATTCTATTTGACCATTCATTTTTCCAATGCAGAGAAAAGCAGAGACAGAGAGATATACTCTGGCAGATAGAGACACCTGAAATGAACACTGACAAAATCTGAAACTGAATGTCATCGAGTCAGTAACCAGAGTTATATTCAAGAAATGGAGAGTAGTTCCAGAAAGCAGACAGAAACTGTCTGATGCCTTTTTGGTGATATTTTGTTGGGTGAAGTTCATTATTTGAGTGAAATACTGACTCCACTGAAGCTGTCAGAAAAAGTCAAACTTAGCTCAGGGACCAACCTTGAAACAGATATAGTCCAGCATAAATTTCTTGAGGAAAGCTTGCAAATGTTCTTCCAAACCTAGTATTCATTTGCAAGTTTTCCTGTGATATTAACTACAAATGTGTAAATATAGATCTAAAAAGTAGTTGAGCTTTAAGCAATTGTTTTTAATGACACTTTAATGTTTAATTCCAGATTTCAGCTGTATGATTCAAAGGCCAACTACCAACCCCCAGGCACGTGATGTGATGGAAGTGCTAATCTTTCTAGATATCAGTCCCAAGACATTCCACAGCTAAGTTGTTAGGGGAAGTTGCGCTGAAAGAGAGGTCAGGCATGCTGCAAGCAAATTCTACAGTCACTTTCTTCACTGTGTCAGGACTGAATGGAAGAAAAAGAGAGAGACAGAAGCAGCCTTTGAGATGGATTTGCTGAGGTATATAAAACATCTGCAGCAGACAAGAGGTCCTCTGTTGTGAGAAGATATAGTGGTATGGCTTTGGCCGTCAACAGTGTTACTTTTAACTTCCCCAGCAGTCTTTTGCATCTACTGAACAAAGCAAGTTTATTGAACAGTAAGTCTGTGTGATAGCAAAGCAAAGGTGAGAAGCTGACAAAGAAGGTCGTTCTAAGACTGGAAAATCAGAATCTGCCAGAGAAGGGAGACAGCTGAAGAGGTATTCTTCATGTATTCTCCCTTGGTATAGGCAGGGTGCTCAGTGCTAGAAGACAATGTCTTCAGGAAATTGACAGCATTTGCCTGTAGTCCCCTTCTCTCACGCATATGACAACACAACTTTGTAACCTTTTCTCTGTGGTCTCGATGTTTTTTGCAGTGTTTAGGAGGACCTCAGATTTTGACTGTGCAGGTGTATTTGTACCTGGAAACATGGTGATGAAGTCCTCATATCCAGTTTGTAATTATTATTCTATTTTGTATGGCTTAACTCAGTGATGAGCATGGGGATTGCAGAAGGAACCAGGGTATTTGGTAAGTCTAATGAAGAGCAGAGATGACTTCTTGCCCCTACTGGAAGCTGACACATCCATAGACAAAAGTTTTCTTCAAAAGCTGGCAAATAGAAAACACTATAGAGTTTACCTATAGACTTGATAGTAACCCTTATCTGTAAGAAATTAGAAATTAACTCATGCCACTATTAGAGTGGCCATATTTTGATTTGTCCAAAAGCCTGACTAGTCCAGTATTCTATCCAAAACTGTGGATAATTAACATAGATTATCAGCATACTTCCTCCGCATATTTTCCTATCATGTGATGGCTTGTTGACCAGGAATTTGTGACCAGGAGATGGTGTATTTGTAGTTAGTAGTCATGGATTCATAGATTTGCCTTCATGAATATATCCATTTGCTTTTTGAACCCATCACTGAACTTGCAGCCCTCTAGTTCCGGGTAATTTGTGAATATGTTAAGCAACAAAGTCCTAAGCCCAGATGGGTTACCTCCAGGTCTTTCTACCAGTGATCTCCATCGACCTGCAAAATTTGTCATTTAACCCTTCCCTCCTTCTGTGATCTTCTAATCAATTATTTATCTGTGTGAAGATCTTATCTTTATTCCATCATTACTAGGAGAGGCTCTGTTGAAGAACTTTATGCAGAACTTGTTGAAATAATTGTCGTCACATTATACTAATTTCTCAATGGCCTTTGTGTAGGAAGAGTTCCCGTCCCAGTGCTTCTTCTCCTGAAGCAAGAAGCATTTTCTCCAGGGCAATCATTACTCTGGTGAAGTAATCATCCGGGAGTAATCCAGGATTAAGCAGCACATTGAGTGTGAGGCATACCAAGGTAGGATTCCAGCCTCTCCTACCTTTCAAATAATGATTGAAAATGACTGTAGGCAATGCTGCTGCAGCCCCAGTTTGTAACATAGGTACTTCGTGAGATAAAACCTTTTACCTGCCTGCAAAAAGAGAAAGAACAAAGGTTAGTCAGAGGCAGCAAAATGTAAAGCAAAGAGCAAAAAAAAGTGCAACTTGAAAAACATCAAATTAACAATTCAAGGATCCTCATAAGTGTTATAGCATATAAATAAAGTCAGCTAAGAATGAAAAATGGCCTACAGTAGGCAGTAGGCTCAAGAATATCTGTGCCATAACACTATGAATTGTGTAATAGTATACTGCCTAATAAGCTAGTAGGTCATCTGGAAATAATGCATAAAAACTTAGAATAATCTCTTGAGGGCTGAGTGCCATTGAATAAAACAACTGTGGTTTCACTAAGGATTTGATTATTTATCATCCCTACAGTTACGTATTTCACCATGTGTTTGTTTTTTACTTGCCCAATAGCAGTGATGCTTTGTTTATTCAACAAGTTTGTTCTTTCTCTGTTGCTTCTTTAGTCATGCATGTCTTTCTAATATAAACTGATGGGGTTTTTGCTTATTTAGAATTAATTTTCAGGGGGTGATTTGTAGCATTTTCTTTCAAAGTAGTAAAAGAGAAAGAAGAAATAATGTTAATGGATTGTATTTCTTTTCCATATATAAAGTAGAATAATTAACCAAAGAACTAAGCAAAAGAATCTGAAAGAGTTATCTGTAAACCTTTCATTTGCTTGCTGAGCCCACTGAAGTCAATACTCCTACTGATTTTAAAATGTAAGATATCAAAAACAGTGCACAGTTTTCAAATGACAGTGAGGTGCAGTGAAACTTGTGAGACTGCTGGTTTTGTGAAACCTCTCTGTATATTTCTTTATGTGTGGACATGAGAGTCTCACTTTTTCCTTTAAAAACAAAACAAAAAGATGTTCTGGCTTTCATGCTTTCTGGGAAACACCTTAGAAATACGAATGAGTACATCTTCAGTTTCTGACTCAGAATCTAAACCAGAAATTCCCTAAATTTGTTATCTGTCATTGAATCCTGCTTTGTCAGATTAGGAGACTAGTTTAAGTAATAAACTGAAACTGACAGTATCATTAAGCTTGTCATTAGTTAAAAGTGACAAAGCCAAGACACTGAGTTCCCAACTTGGACAAGAACACATCATGCCATTTTCAGTCCTGTGGACCAAGCAAATCATTAGCGGCATTGAAACCTCCAGAAAGTTGACTTAAAGAAAAAAATTATTGCAGCTTTTATGCTAGATCTTTCCACTGGAAGAAAAAGGAGAAGTAAATGTTAGAAGATTAATCATCCCAGCAGTAGGACAGTAGTGTCAAGACAGCAAATTACAGTATACAATGCAATAGCAGAGGTCTCTAGAAATTCCAATGTACAATTATCAAACCAAATGTAAAATTGTATACATGTCCTCCTAAGGAACTTGTAGCTGACCTGTTTTACACATACAACACAAGGAACAACAGTTGCAACCTTTAGCTCTTTAATCAGTGAACCAGAAGAAGACTATTTTTATGGAACTACTAGGGTATATGGATGGATATATTTGAGCCATATACCTCTTTACTTTAGAGGGCACAAGTACGTGCATACCTATTAAGTAATTACAATATTTCAGATATACAGCTTAATGGAAGCATTCCCATATGAGTAGAAGTCGTGTATTTGCAGATGGCATTTAAAGTTTACACAAAGCTGAGGCAATGAAGGTGCAGCCACCATTTTTACTGCAAGCACATTACCTGAGACACTTCCCAAATTATTGTTTAAAGTGGAAAGTGATTCCATTTGAAAGCTCTTCACAGTGCAAAAATCCACAAATTCTGTCAAGTTTTTCAAAAGCAGCATCTTAAAAGTTACAGCACATAGTGCAAAAAGCTGTTTTAAAAATCAGGTCATATTATTTCAGTATCCACATACAGCATTAGGATACTAAACTTTGTTTTACTGAAAGCTCTGGTTTTCTTTTAAACTTTGTCAGAGTGATTAATTCTGCAAGAACTAATTTTGCGTTCTGCACAATGGTTTTCGATTTCTAGTCTTTGAACTATTTACTCCAAATTATATCTAAAATTTTTACAAAAAACTAGGAAAAGTAACTCTATTATGACCTAGCTTATATTTGCTCCATAAAGGTCTACATATGCATTGGAGATTTTAAAGGGGTCTGGCAGTGAAAAGCAGGTTGAAAGCTACTGAAGTAGTACATTCTAGACACTAAATAATAGTTTCCAGTGTTCATAGAGTGGTGTGATGGCTGTACGGCTGCCTGCCCCTTTTACTATAGTAAAACAAATTATATTTACAAATAGACCTTTTCCAAAGTCGCCAAAAGCATTATGCTACTTAATGGCACAGCAGTTTAGATGATAATCTCATACATATCCTTTACCTTACTTATGGGATTATTTTGTGGGTTTTATCCTGATTCCCTAAGGAGACAGGTTGTTTCCATTCATCTTGTTTATTTATCTGTTGGTTCTCCCCTAATAATTTTTAACACCACTGGCAAATTTTTGCCAAATTTGACAGAGATAGAAACATCTCAAGGATAATTGCATCCCTGCAAGAAGTTTGAAGTCTGGTGAGAGGAAAGACATAAATGCGTGTTCCTCTTGAGGGAGCTGAAACTCAGGCATAGTAACATCTATTTGGCAGCAGCTTACTGTTATCACCATGTGTGTACTGTTTCACCAATCAGCACATATGTGACTCTGTAGTAATTGCAGGATGTGGCCTTTTGGTAGAAATGCCTGATTTACAGAATCTGGTCAGGGAGAGCTCAAATTATTGAAATATGAAGCTGGGATGATGAAGGAGAGAAAGAAATACCTTTAGGAAATCAGTCACCTATTGCTTATGGAATAGATTATTGCTTTTGGAGTTGGCAAAAATTATGTAACTGTAGAAATGCGGTATGTAATTCCTAGTTTGGATTGCATTAGCAAACTTTTATTACTATGTTTTATAATTTGGATACTTTCCTTTATACAGTTAGTACTGTGCATGACAGTATATGAAGTAGGCCAAACCATAGCAATGTATGTTGTGATATTATCACTTACTTTCATCTTCCATGTAATTTAATGTATTCTTGTGAAGTTTGTAATTCAGAGTGGTAACAGGTAGCTGAACATTGGTGCATCAATTTTTATGGCAAGCCATGAGTTGTTTTCATACAGTTTAAAACAGTAAGGATTGCTGCAAATTGATTAACACAGTAAGAAGCCCTTTCTTTCAGTTTGGAGAACTCCAGTGAAAGTTCTTCCTGCTCTGCATAACCAAAACCATATTTTTGCATTTCATGTGGATCCCAGTCTCAAGACAAGTGTCTGGTGCTCTTCTTGTAATGTCAGAAAACATATTTAAATCATTTTGTTTCTAGTCTTGCTTTCTATTCAACACACTTTGGCAGTGATTACAGTAGTGTAGTGACTTTTTTAGTTCTTCATCTAATTATATTGAAATAAACACAGTATTTCAGGTAGCTGTGTGTTAGCGTGACCAGATTTTAATGGTGGCTATTGCTCCATTAATTTGCATTTTTTGAACTGTTACTCTGGTTAAGGTGTTTAGACTGTAATGTGAGACTGATATTACCAGTATCAGTTATGTGTAACTGGCAACAGAGTTAGAGCAAAAATACCAAAATACACAAAACATACTAAAACCTCATACTTGATATAAATACTCATGCATTTATTATTTAGGCACTGCCTTGTTTAGTGCAAGTCACAAACAACTATGTAAATAAAAAAAGTCAATGATTCCATAGCGCAAGTCTAATTAATTCTTTCACATATTGAAAATGTAATGGCATCCTTCATCCTTCTACACTGATGAGACTATTCATAGTCCTTAAAGTGTTGCATGTACTTAAGTAGTTCTTTGAGTTGGACCCCTTTTGTAGCAATGAACATCATACAAATACATCAGGCATATGGGAGGGACTGGAAAGTGCATCTACTGTACCATTTTATAAGTAATATAGCAAATGGAAAGCTACATTCTTGAGGAGTAGAGAGGCAAGGACATTCTATTAGTTTTTAAACTTGTATTCACTATATTACATTTTCCTTCCTGAATAAAACTCCTCAGGAATAGGTCCGTTTCGGATTGCCAGTGCTGGCTGGTGAAGTATGTGAAATTGCATGCTTCACATTCTGATGCAAAAGAAAACAGTAAACTAGGAAAATGCAGATACGTACAGTTCACTCTTTAAACAAGCAATCATAGTATCACATATTGATAGCATTGCTTTCTGCCATGTATTTGATTTCTCTTAGGAATCAAGGTGAAGGAACTGCAAGGTGAAGAGAAGAAAAAGCAAGGGACTATTTCTACAAGTCAAATACTAAAAGTGAGACACCCTTTCTTTTAAAATCAGGTTTTGCTTGTGCTTTGCTTCATTTTGTCATCTTATTTTTGCTACCGTGCACCTTTATGTAGCAGGGCGTGTAAGACTACAAACAATTTTTCTATCACTCAAGACTTCTGGTGTTTTAACAGCATTTAGCATAGGATTAACCTCATGAACTTTAGTTATCTAAAAGCTTGCATCCAGTCTGTGCCTTTCAACTCCACTTCCTCTATAGACAGTGAAGAGAAACTGGAGTTTCCAAAAGGGCATTCTGTACATCTGTCTTCAACCGCTGTCACAGGCATGATATGACTGGTGTCTAATCTCTATTTAGGTCTCGTCTCACTTAACTGATTATTCAAATTTAGACAAAATAAATCCCATCATCGCTGTAAGCTTATTGGAAGATAAACTACTTCTTTCAATTAGTGAGTGAGACAGTTTTAAAGAAGATGAGCCTGTGAAACTGTAACATAACTACTTGTTCCCCAACAAGCAACATTTAATTCCAGGCTTTTCATTTCCTTTTAAACTAGAAATATACACCTTTTTTATTTTCTACATCCTTCTGTGTCTCATTATTCCTTATTATCTAGTCATTCACTAATGATTATACAGGAACTTATTTCTCTTTTTTGTTGTTGATCTAACACTTATGAAGTTCCTTGGGATAATGTGTTACCTTCCAAAATCCAGTCTACAGAATCAACAGTGAAAGTGTTGGTTGATCCTGTTTCCCAGTGTTTCACAAAAAGGAGATACAATCCTGAGCCTGAAATAATCCAAGTCAGTGCACAATTTCTTACCAACTGGTTTTATGTTTTGCTAATGAAATGTAGGCTGAATTTTGTGTAGCTCATACACATAAACCCACAGCAATGTTTTCAAATAAAAACAGTCCCAAGTGAGCATTTAAGGTCGTCAGCACACTCCAGTAATTGCCTCAAATGATTTCATATTTTTTCCTTCCCCGTCTCCTACAAATTAGTACAGAGGAAGATATGCACACACAGTACCAAAAGAGAGAACAAGGATATTGATGAAAAATTGGTTGATAGGAATGATGCTGCACCATAACAAATCTCACGTTAAGTTAGTTTACTTGTGATTATTAATTGTAATAATTATTATTTTTACTAAACTAAAATTCAGTCCTGCAATTGGTTCTGATTGCTGCATGAAAATCTATTAAGCCAAATTAATTAGGTAATGTTGCCTTACAAGAAGCATCTAATTATGATTTTAGGTTGTTGGGTCCTTCTGGGACAGCTTTCAAACAAGATCTTTTACCTTTCCACAGAGACCGGTTGATTTGTAAGTTTCGGGTTTTTTGTGACTGTTGGGGTCCTCTGAACATTTCCTTTATGAAGTCTGCATACAGTGAATTATTTCAGAAGACTAAACTAAGCAGCATTCTATAACTAGAGAAGTTAAGATATTCAATCAATAACTATATGAAAAGTATACTCTGATATGCTTCTCCTGTGAGAGACTTAAATATAAAAAGCAGAACAGAAGAAATCTATAAAGTGAATTGTTGTCATGACTTCATACATCTGATGTTTTCATTAGGACATGACATTTATGAAAACACCATGGTAATCATACATGTATACAAACTCAAGGTTTTTTCTGTTGTCTGTAGAATCCAAAACAATCACCTGTGCATTGGTGTCTTTTCTTCACTCTGTATTTCACCTATTCTGAGCATTTTAGATGAGCCCAGTAAAGGGTGGCTGGAGGTTCAGAAGGGCTCAGATAGGAACCAAGTAGACATCGGGAAGGAAAGGCTGGTCAAAGCAAGATAGGAAAATTAGAACATGCCTCCTTTCCAGGCCGTGAGCCTGCACGTTTGCTCAGGCAAACTCAATGGATGGGTGTGCTACTGGGCACAGTCAGGCATACAATGGGAGAGACGTACCACTGCATGTTGGAAGGGAGATAGAAAGCGCTATCATTATGGTTTCTTGAATGTTGCTCTTTCAAAGAAATACAGATGAGGACAGTGAGAGCAGCTTGCAAGGACAGACCAAGAGAGAAATTCAGACTTGATGTTAAATTTTCCCATGTTCTCAAGAATTGAATGAGAGAAGTCTTGCATGTAGAGAAACAGTACATTTTTAAAGAAAACTTGCTTATACTATCGTAGGAAATTGACTGAAGTCCCAATATCTGAGGACGAAGATTAAAAGATAGAATTCTGCCTGCTGAACTGGGTCGTTTAGCATATATGCCAACCTAATCGTTTACCACAGTCTCTTACCAAATTCAAATGAGCATTGCATCATTCCACAAGCAAAACTTTGACTTGTCATCACCTCTCTTTTGGGACCTCATAAATATTCTGTCAGAATATTTTGTCTGGCAAAAAAAAAAGGTGATTGATCTATTTTGTCTTTAACAGTGTAAGTCAAAGCTCTCAAACCTGTCATATCCCTTGTATACCTAAGGGCAATGTCCCTGGGTTGTTTCTACTTTCTGCATTTTTGATAAGCCCAAGCAATCCATCTCTCAATTTCTAAAGCAAGAGTTGTAGATGGACTATGTTATCTAATCTTAAGGTGTTTTCTGGTGCCAAGGAAGAGTGTGCACTGAGTCTCCTCTACTTGCGAGTGACTCCAGCCTTTTACCAGTAAACTAGAAATCGGTATCCATTATATCCTCTTTGGAAGAATATCCCAGTCTGATCATGGGCATAGCCATAGGACAAGAGATCTATCTTATTTCCATTCTTCCCAAGCTTCCTCTCTGCACATATGTACTAGAGCTGTAATTTGTTATGTGCTGCAAGTTCAGCAGATGATTGTTTTAATCTTGGGACATGCCAAGCACACAAGGCAGTTCATCTCCATGTGTTTTCTTGTGGAGCTTTTTAATAAATAACTAGAATTTTGGAGCATGTAGTATATGGTTCAGCTACCTCCACCAGCTGTCTTATGAATAATGTACATATCTTTGATTTCATTTCTATCCAAACAGTGGCTGTGTTGGTGCAGTAAATTTTAAAGACGTTGACGATGTCAGTGTAGACTTAATCCCACTTAATCATGTGTGAACTTCAAAGCCTCGGTACACAAGCACTGCACAGTATGTTTCTTTTATTAGCGTGGTTTAGATACTGCCTCTTGAGTTCTTGTTACTTGGGAAAGGGGAAAAGACAGTTAAAGATCTGGTCTTGGGCCAAAAGGATGAAAAAAATTGGGGGAACACTACTTATTCTTTTTAATAGCATAAATGAGGTCTGTTAACACAGGAAGACGGTGGGCCTTCAGACGCAAGATTGAAATTAAAGAGTCTTTTTTAATAACTGAGTCAGTAGTAAATGGCCTACAGTGGTAACTGCCTACGGTGGTCAGTGTAGGTCTGTCTAAATCTAAGGAACCGTTCAGCCTAGGTATACAAAATTAGTCAAGGAAGCTGATACAAAATAAGCAAAGAGATGTCTACTGAAATGGTGGTATAACAGATTTTATCCATCTACTGGAGCTATGGTAAGCTTAAACGCAACCTGTTTGACTACGTATGAATTTGTCATAGAACGTTAAGGCCTGATTCTTTATTGTATCACTTCAGTGTTACAGTTTCAGGGAAATTATGCTCCTCACATCATGCATCACGCTTTTCAACCAAAACTGTTGATGAGGTTTCTTTCCATCCAGGAGTTGCTTTGTGGCCCAAGTGACCCTTGCCATCCATGTAGTACAGAACAGTCGTAATGGACTAACAATAACTGACTGTTGGACCAAAAGCTGCCCTGAGTTTGCCCATCCTGGGAAGTAAAAGCTGCTTGTGGTAACATCAGTGCAATATAGTGTTTGGTATAATTAAGTCTTCACAATCAGCAGGCTCTGACCTAAGCTGGGATGGAAATCAAAATATACTCTCCCTCCTGCTGTTAACCTTGCTAGACTAATGCACAACCAAGTTTTAAGAACTTGGCAGGCACTTTCCATTTTTCTCAGTTGAGAAAGGTTGCATGTGAAGCTAGTCTGAGCACATCTGCTAGATCATACCCCAAAACACCTGACTCATGGTTCCTGCTGATGCTGAGGCTACCTAACACAGGCATTCCTGTAAACTCCAAGCAGGAAGAAACAGATTTGCATTACATTCAAGGCTCAAGTGGGGAGGACATGGAAGAGAAGGTTCTGAGCTTAGCATGCACCAGAAATTTCTGCTGATGCCATTCTAGATAGAGTCTGTACTTCCAAAAAAAGCTATTTTCAAACTACGCCATATTTTCATACTTCAAATGCTTCCAGTTCTTTAGTATTAATGAACAGGTCTGTTTGGTAGAAGTGGGTGTACCATTATTTGATGGGTAGTATGACTTCAATATTGCCACGTTAAAAATGTGTGATTTTTAACTTTAGTCACTAGGTGGCCTTTGAGTTTGCAAAAGCTCCCTGAATGCCATTACACCTTACTTTTAGCTACATCACGAACTTTGAAATTCAAAGGTGTTCACTTTAATCCTTTTCTAAAGTTGTCTTTAGTAGCTTGAGCTGGTATAAAGCATTCATTTGCAAACTTTTGTGAAAGTGAAATGGTAAAAGTAACAACTTAATGGTAAGAACTAAAAATGATAAAACAAGAGGAAAGAGACTGTGCTGCTTACTTGATTTTCTCTTTGCATATGCCTTTCCTTTCTATCCTTTCAGTGCTCTTGCACAGTCCACATTTGTGAGGAAACTGCAGAAGGGATACTTCACTGGGGGAAGCAGGGGGAGAGAAGTTGTAAGAGTATTGCCCTCTCTTTTCTGAAGAAAAGACATAATGCTGGGCCTTACTCACATATAGCAGAGTATGGGTTAAACATTCCTAGTTGCTGGGACCTGCCTTGGAAGTAGCTGGAATTTCTGAGCTCCACCTTAGGTCTATTCATTTCTATTTCTTACATCAGTTTCAGGGAGAATGCATATCCTTTTGCAGAGCATCACATGCTGTCACACATGTGTAGGGAACAGCACATCATTCTTCACACAGCCTTACTCATGACAGCAGTAGTTTCACAGGCAAACTAAGGTGCTAAGCATTTTAAGATGGTCAAATTTGACCTGTATTACTACAACCAAACCTATTAATACCAAGCTTTTATGTACATAAGGCACCATTCTGATTGTTTTATCTCACCTCCTGCACAAGTCATCTGATTTCTCACAGCCTTCATCCAACTTTTAACTTCTGCTTGAATTAGAACATAAAATAGTATAAAATGATTATTGAGAAATGTGCTTTAAAAATAGAGTGCACACAGCATACAACATGGTGCTGAACAGAGACTTCTGAGTTGTAGGGAAGTTAGCAGAGCTATTAACCCTTCGTTCTGCCATGTCATATTTCTGTTGCCATACAGCTTTGAAGAATAGAAGCTGATGTGTACATTGTGCTACAAACAGACAGACATCTTGTCTGGAGTGATTTGCAGCATATGGTCTCATGGTAAGCTTGAGCAACAGGTTCTCCGGTATTCTCCATGTCATTTTCCTGTTTTTTAGTGAGTGAGGCTATGGGTTTCATTGATTTCTGGCAACCAGGAGACCAAGATCTCTGAGACCTAAAGGATTCTGACATCTCAAAGCTGTGACAATCTCAATTCCATCTGAAAAATTCTATGAAGTTTTTCGTATTTATTATCTGTCTATGATTGTCAGACATCAAGATTGCTATGATTTTAAGCAGAGGAAAGAAGAAAGTCAGAAAGAAGACATAAAAGTGATCCCTGTACGGATTTTTTTCCTGCTTTGTGTGCTTGCTAGTAGTTCTGAAAAGATGTGTAAAGGTATTAAGGCTGCTAGACTCCCGCCAAAGTCCTTGAGAAGTTAGATACAAGGATTTGAAGTCTAAACATGCTTTGTAAGTCTGTAAATGTAAAAATCTCTTTGTAGATAGTCACTTTCACTTTTTCCTGGACTAGCAGTTGCACTTCCTGCCTCTAGCACTTGGGCAACAGCATCAGCGCTCAAGCATTAGTCCAGAGTGAGACACTATTCTTCCCCAGACCGTGCAAGAAAGTGGTTGCCATTCAAATTATTAGCAAAGCTGAAACCAGCTAAGAGTCATCTGTCATGTAATTTCGCAGAGACAAACAGGAAGAGTGGTGAACCTGGACATGTTTTGCATGTTACCCTTGCACCCACCCTCTCTTCCTTTTGGCAGAACAGGAAACCGTCTTCTGTTTTTCTTCTTTTTTCTTAAGGAATTAGAAAAAAGAAAAAAGTCATTACTTATGCTGTAGCTGAGTCTAAAAGCCCCTAGAATAAGATTGGTGTGGTGAAAAGCTGCTGTGCATAACCTAGCACTCCAGATAATATTCTGAAATCCTTAGCGTGCAATTTGGAAGTTTTACAGATGGGAATCCAGGTGCAGTGTGGTTAAGTGGTTTGCCAAATCCCATTGGGAATGTGTAGCACAGTTAGGAGTGAAACTTCATGTACCTTGAGTCCTAGCTTGTGCCTTTTTTTTTACCAAACTCTGCTATTGAAATGGTGCTTTGCTGAAACCTGATTTTAAAAATATAATAATTTTTAAAAATAACAATTAGCGCAACATGATGGCCATAGTTCTTTAAAGTTAGGCTGAGACACAAGTGAAGACTTAGGAATATAAGTCATTTTTTTAATCCAGTTTTTCTCTGTGGTTCAGACATAGAACAGCTGTGGGAGCCTTCACCACATGTAAAAAGCCATGTCATAAGTGCTGTGATTCATCTAGAAATGCTAAATTTATGAATCTGAACTTATTAATCAAAACTGTGTTTGTGATCTGGTGGAAGTCTAAGGATGATCAGTGAGCATTTCCCTAAGGGAGCTGGGGAAGTTATTTTCTCAGGTCAGACTCTGCTTCACACTTGACCAAAGATCCTGGATGGTAATTCAGTTCCTCTCATTTGCTTCTAGGCTTTTATTAAAGCCTGTATTAGGGGAAAAGGATCAACTACATCATCCCTTGAAGTCTGTTCCGGTCCTGGAATGTAGCATCATTCTTAATATCCTCAGTTTGTGTATGCACCCCTGAATTTGCTTTAGGATGAACTTGTTCCTCTCTTTCATCCTCAGTTATATTGCAATGTATGCCTTAAAGCTGGAATCTTCTATCATTTCTTTGCCAACAGCAACATAAAAATCTTTTTTTTAAAAAGAGCCAGTCAAAGAATTAGGAAGTTGTTGTGAAACAGCACTCTGAAAATCTCTTCCTAATGCTGTCCTTTTTCACCAGCAGATCTCCAAAAATCTTTTATAAAACATAACATGATCTTGTCTTACAGCTCAGTGCTCCATCAAGTAGACTACAGTCAAAGCACAGGAGTTACAGGTTTGAATCTCGCCTTTTTATATCACTAACTAGTGAAGACTTTTTGTATTTTCATTGTATGCCGTGTAATTTTGTTAGGTATACTGGACAACAATTTTCCAGTGGTTCAAGTGGCTTTTTTGTATTTTTAAATTTACCAATTTTTTGTGCATATTTTCTTTTACTTGTGCTGGGTTTTTTTCCTACTTTCTCTTCTTGTCACCCTACTTTAAACTATCTTCTTGTTTTTACTTTCTTTTCTTTCAAACCCATGAAGTGTAAATTCCATTGGAATCAGTGAGTTAAAGGTATTTGCTTAACAAGATTTCCTGAACAGGGATAGTATTGAGTATCTGTTCATATATTTTGGAGAACTGAGACCTCTGTGATTTGTTTTAGAAGTCATTGAACTCTGAACTGATTATGTCTGTTTTCCTTGGTTATTTTTACTTTGTTTCTTACTGATTTTATTATTCATTATTTGCTTATAATATTTATTTATTTATTTATTTGTGGAAGATGAATACTGCATGTGGTTTTATATGTCACATAGCTAACCATATACTATGTAGGGAAGCAACTGAGAGCTAAAGAGTATGTTTTGTGCAGCCAGCCAGGCTTTCAAAAATAGCTCAGCAACCACACATGAAAACCAGAATTCTGAAAGAGCTCACATTCTGGGTGCATGTTGATTGCTAAGCTCCTGCGAAAATCTGGCCACAAACACCACAATGAAACTTTTAGGTGCTGAGCACTTTTAAAAATCTGATCCCCTGTGTGTATTTGCTGCTCCAACCCAAATGTGTATCAGGGAAGAGGAGGATGGTCCAAATTCTGAAGAAACACCGTTATTTTCAATTCCCTTGGGCAAGTTACACAGGGAAGGAAACTTTGCAGCACAGCTACAGAGACTTCCAGGAAGGCTCAGACTGCTAAATTCTTAGGGCACTTTTGAGAGGCTACATGTTATTAATAAGTGAAAATAAGTAATGACCCAATTCATTCTTTCTTGTTATTAACAACTACTTTGAAAACAATATCTTTCTTATTCAGAAGCACATTTTGAACCTAGTAATTTTGAAAACCATAGAGAAACTGCTTTTACTGTATCATATGGATTCCCAACATAATAATCTACTGTTCTCTTTTTTTCAAAACATCTGGACAGGTATGTAATTTTGTATAATTCTCCTCCTCCCCTAATCACCAGCTTTTTCCTTTGTTGACCTCTTCCCCAAGCAGCTGCTGAAACAAGGTTATGCTCTATGTGGTATTTTAGTTCTGCAGGTGTTTTAAGGGTCAATGGAAAAAAGCCTCCCACGCTGGTGATGGGGATTTCCTCTGTAGCATTCATGGGCAGGCCTCTGGTAAGTGCTCAGTCGACAGACACAAGTGACTCTGCTTGGCATCATTAAAACTCCCTTACACCCTCAGTGAATTAGTAACACTTAGTGTAGTAATAGCGTAGCACAGGGTACATTCCGAGCATACACAGCAACAGTTCACATCAATCAAGTGTTATATCTGACTCTTTGCTTTTCTCTTTTGTGTGTGTTTTTTGTATTACAGCACAGCAACTTCCTGATTTTCACTGTGGTACTTATTGGAACCTGTCTCCTGAAATTTGCCAAAAGCAGTTAGAGCAGAGATTTGTTTTCTTGTTCCACATTAAAAGCCTCTGCTTCCACAATTAAGTAAAAATCTGGAAGTTATTAACATTTTAAAACTTGCTACTCATAATTCATCAGCTCTTATAATACTCAGTAGAGGGCAGTGCTTACACAATACATACACATTCCAACAAGGTGTTCCTTAGCAGCACTTTTGCAGCATCAACTAATTCTTTGCCATAGCACTGGTAGATTATAGTGTTAGTTTTTGAAAGATGAAAACTGAGGAGGCTGAAGTGACTTGTCCGAGGCCACAGAGGTTGTTTGTATCAGAGAGAGGACAGGATCCGACCAAAATCAATTTCTGGAAGTAGCTGATTGAAATGGGAACTTAATACATACAGCTTCTAGGAAGACAAAGTCCTAAGTGTTTCAAGTCCTGCAGTTCTTGCACAAAGCTGTTCTCTGAAACTACCCTTTATTCTTGGTTTCTCGTTTCTCAAGCACATTGGGCAAAGTGCTACTATCACATCAGTGTATCTGTAGTGACTTCAGTCATATTTCTTCAGTGTGGTCACCTTACAACTGCCTGTGTGCATGCATCCCTTATAATTTCAAGTTCCCACAGAAACCTCACAGGCCACAATTAGCTGGGGACAGGATCCTCTGCTGCCTTGCACCTTGCATAGTCATTTCCACGGGCTGCCTAAGAGCTTTCCCACAATGTATCTTTTCTTCAGAAACTGACAGCTTGTCCACCACGTATGATTTTCCAGTTTGAGTCATTCATGGGGCTGAGGGTGAGGGATGCTGAAATATCCTACTTTGACATTTTCCAAATGAGGTTTTATTGCTGGCTTGAATCTTGTTTCTGAAAACTATTACCCTGCACTAAAAATGGGTGTTGAAAAAGTTGAAAGCAGAATAAAACTATTTGAAATTGTAGAAACAAATGTTCCAGTTCAACATGATTCAAAATATTTCTGGGGAATTACCATTTTGAGGGTTTTATCCTTTTAGAAGCTCCACATCCATTTGTAAATACCCATTCCCTATCGTGCTCTGATGGCTGAGTGAGAAAGCTATGACATGCACCCAGTATGCTCTGTTCAAAAACCGTGTCAGCCCCATTCTTTGTTCCACATGGAGTGCCTTGTTTTGACTTCACAAGTTCTCTCAGGTATGTTCTTTCCCAACACAAAAGACTGTATGCATTGAATTTCCTGACACAGGATCACGTCTGAGGCGTTTTTGCCACAGGTTATTCTGATTGGCAAATAAGATCATGGAGTAAAAGAAGGACCACAAACGTGTCACACATCCCTTCCTCGAAGGAAATTTGAGGTCAAAGCCAGTTGTGAGCCTTATGAGTCCATGAGACCTGAGAGGCCTATTTTATAACTGCAGTAACCAGAACAGCTACTTAATGACCTAACCTGGTGATTTAGTTCTATGAGATTTACAGAACGGTATTTCTAAGAAAGAGTAAGATGTTGGGAACTCTTTGCTTGTAAGTTCAAGCTGAGAATCTACTGGATTGCTTTCACCAGACAGAATTTTTGCACAAAGAACTTGGATACCTCAGTTGCTGAAGCTAAAGTGCTAGATCCGAGGTTTTCAAGAATTAGGAATTAATTGGGGGAATCTTGATTTTGGTCCCATAAAAACAGCTGACATGGAATTTATATGGCAAACCTGGGCATCCAATGCCCTGGAGAACCTAGACCATCACTTCCAGCTGCTGCTCCAGAACAGCATGGATCTTCTGCAGGTTCTGTGCTATAGGTGGTTATATCAGATACCTTAAGGCATCTCAAAGGGTGGCCAACTAAATTAAGTACACACTGTTTTTCCTGAACACTACCAGGAAATAAAAATCTTCAAAGACATCCCAAGATGGACATACGAAACAGAGGCACACCAAAACAGAGGCACTTAGAATCACCATATTCCACTTGAAAAATCTTAGAGCTGGCACAGATTCAGCTGTCAACACTATGTTTCTTACTGTTGGGACTAGGAGCTGCTAGCATGATAACAAGGAAGTGTATGAACAAGAGAGATGTCATGGTTACAGAAAGAAAGCTTGATGACGACAGCATAACCACAGAGGAGTTTTGTATGTTGCCCAGTGGTAGCCTGGCACTTAGTTGTTTTCTTTAGTAGCAGCAATCTGGTTTAGCAGCTCATCAGAGAAAACACAAAGAGCTAGACAGTGTGATCCAAAAACAAAAAACCAAAGGGGTATTTTTTTAACCTCAGTTTCTTCTGCTTTATCACATACATAACCGCAGCACATTTTTGCATCTTCTTTGCAGGTTCCCAGAAGAGCAGCTGCTTTACTGTAGTGTAAGCTTTCTTACTATCCTGGTACTTTTAGCTTCTCTCTGCCCATTTCTCTTCTCTTTCAGAGATACATCCTTTCCACATGTTGTGAATGTACCAAATTCTGTCAATCGTTTCTAACAGACAGTCTAGTACAAGTCTTCATCTTGAGTCATCTCTCAGGCTTGATTTTTGGGCCACATTTGGCCACTTATGATGGTTTTCTCTTCCAGATTTGCAGTTTTTAAAGGTCAGAAGATTTTATCAATCAGATGTCTCACAGTACATAATGTATTCTAATATCTCCACAGTTGTATAGTTATTATGTGAGTTAACTCCAAATAGGCTTATAAAATGTTGCAAGTTAATATGGGGCTTCTTGTTGTGCTTCTTCTCTGTGACGTTCATACAATTTCAAGGAAGTCAATGGAATTTCTTCGTTACATATGAGAGCTGTATCTTGGTACGTAGCACATCACCAGGGTAATAAAACTGTTCACAGTCTGATTCCTTCAAAATGATATCACATTTTCAGGTTTGGATGAATGCATGTGCATATACTCACACACACATAATGTCCATTGTGTCCCTCAGTGGGATCTTTGTATATGCAGATGAAATTTCCTACAGATACCTAATCTGCATGTAACCTAACAATTGTCTGATTTGACATGAAAAAGCAAATTTGTCTGCAAGTCATTTTGGCCAGTTCTGAAAATACGTTCTACTGCTGTACTAGAATTTTAGGCCTCCTGTTATCCCTGCATGGCTTCTGTCAAGACAGACAGCAGATTTGTTACTTGCTCAGCCAGCTACTTGGTGATTCTCTATAGGTAACAGCTTCCCAAGTGCAACAGAACTGTTGCACTGATTCTACAAAGCCGTCTTCTCTGGAGGGTCATGTACTGGAGCATGGCCCAGGGAGAAGAGCAGTATATGAATGTCTGGGTTAGTGCAAAACTACCTCAAAATAAGACAAAAAACTAAGTGGTCTTTCCGCTAACTATGGGTACAAAGATTACAATATATACCACCAACGCTCCTGTGGCAAGTATAGTTCACCCAGAGTCCTTTCTTATAATGTGGTAGGTAGATACAGCATTTTGTCATTACCTCTGCTATTCTGGTGAGGAATTTCAGAGCCAAGTTTCCTAGTGCACAGGTCATAGAATTTTCTGATAAACCACATTTTGCACATATGCCCAGTTTTGCATCCTGTGCTGAACTTAGTTGTGGAGAAGTACCTGATCAGCTGTACTGAAACTAATAACTTTATGCACTTTATAATTAAAGAAACTGGTTATTTTTACCCAGAGTACAAGGGAACCAAAAAATACCTGAGATTATTTTAAAGGAGACACTTATCATGCATACGGTCTGAAAACCAACAAAAGACTAATGGAGGCAAAGTTTACAATCCCAAGTACGTAGTTAATTCAGTGAATGAGTTTGTCATGAGCTCTTACCTCCATGTGTATAGGCAAGTCTGGATACATGTATAATGCAGCAGTATCCTTTTTTGAGCTGTCAGTATAGAACAGTACTGATGACACTCTCTGAATAACTTTGTGCTGCAAAAAAAGCTGTTATATTGGGCATTTAGCTTGCTTTATTTTTAACCTTCCTGGATTATCTCTCTGAATTCATATTAGTACCTTTTTTTTCCTTTTATCTTGTCCATCTCTACTTCATCTTGCAGCAATTGCTATCAAAATTTTCTGTTGTGCTTCCTCAGATAAATAGAGTTCTTTCCTCTGTCTCTTTAAGGAACTTTCTTTTGAATTTCACATTAAAACTTAGCATCAGAATTAACAAAATGCTTTAGTTTTCCAAGATGTGGCACATACTGTCTCAATCCACTAGTCTACTCAAGCTATTTATTATTTATGTGTCTAAGCAGTGTTAATAATATTACATATACATGTAAGTACATTCATAATAAATTCTAGGGGAAATATAGAGAACTTCAGAATCATTTGGGATATTATCTGAGGTTTAGGCCATGAGAAATCACACCTGTTGGTCTAAAGCCTTCTAGCTAAATTCCATATTTGAAGCTGAAACCTAAACATGAAATAAAACTGTATCAAATTTTTAAGGAATATTTCCATGCTTTTTGTGCTCTATGTGAACCCCGTAACCCCATTTTTTCTTTGATATTAGGTGTTTCTTGTAATCATGAATACTGTACAGATATTCAACCTAAACAACTGGGGGGTGGGGGGGTGGGAAAGGAAAAGTCACTGCAGAACTCATTTTTGCCATGTCTAACCAAAGATTTTGGGTCAGATCATCAGCTAGATGATCATAAAGTTGTTTCACTTATCTTAAAGAAGCTATGCCAGTTCATACATTCTAAGGACTGCTCATTATATTATGAAGAGTTTTTACCCCATCCATCTTTGATAAACACTAGCTATTTTAGAACTGATCTGTAAGTCATATTTCAAGCCTATGGTCATTTAATTTACCCTTTCTCTACCCCTCATCCCCACTTTAACTTTTTCCTTTAGCACTCCAGATATCCCTGGATACACTGGCAAGGTTCATTGGTCAGCAACTCACCCAGCAAATTCTAATCTTCCATCGACAACCCTATCAATAATTGTACGAATGCATGGGTAGGTATGAGGTATATTTCTCAGCTTGTTCAGAAAGATTATAGGTAAAATCCTAATTGCATTCATTCAGTTAAAGAATAATTAAATGTTAAGCATGACATTCCGTTGGCTTAAAAAATACAGAACAGTTGGGGTTGGATCCCACCACATTATTGTCATGCTAATCTGAAATGCTTTTGAGGTTTTAGAATTTTTCTGGAACTTTGTAAGGTATGTATTGGGAAGGTACCTTAATACTAAGGTAAATCATGATTTCTAAATGTGGATTATTTCTACACTGAGAATTTTTTTCTTTAGCTATAGTCACTAAGTTATGGTTTAAGTGACTTTTTTTTTTTTGATTGATTGATCTGTATGTGTTTTGAAAGAGGCCCATGGATGTCAAAGTTAAAAATTCCCAAAAGAAAACTGTTGGTGTTGTGTGTCCAAATTGGTGTTGACAGACTTATGAAATGGTTATTTGTTATACAAAAATAGTTGTTAAAAATGGGTGGGTTTACTTAGAAAGCAGTGCGAGGCAAAATCATGCCATGCGCCCACACCGATGCAGCCCAGGACCCTATGACTATGAAATCATCATAGCCTCACATCACTATTGTGGCTACCTAATGAAGTGAATTAGTAATCTTTATTCCCTTTTGCTCTTCCATACAAGGCTTGTTAAATCTATGGGCCAATGTAAGTATTTAGGTGTCTAACTCTTGTTGGTTTTGAAAGAGCTGGACACTTCAAAACAGTTGAAAAACGCTTTCCCTTTAGTTAGCACAAAGAGCTTCTGACATTGGCAAAGGACCAACCTAGCCTTTCTCCCAGTAGCTTCAAAATAGCTTAATAACTGTTTGGTCTCTTTCCTATGATTTTGCACTTTAGATTCTGATTTCTTGTTATCCATAATGATCTAGGACATGATGACACTATCCCAAGTTTCCATGTTTTCCTGAGAAATTTATCTTATGTTAAACTGTTTAAACTGGCCTTAGGATTCTGTTCACAACACATCACACTTCTTTTTCAGCACTGAGAGTGAAAAGTATCCAGAAAAGGCTTGAGGAGCTTTAGGGAGCTGCCTGGCTTCTAAAGAATTCACCCTGTCAAGTGTTTCATCATTGTGCAAAATGCACTGCCTTCCATTTCTGCTGCCCTCCATCCATTCACCTCTGCTCTTTTTCTCTCGTGGTTATACTTTGAAAATAGACAGTCACCTGTAGTCACAGTTTGCTGTTGACAGGAAATGAAAAGATGGAACAGCGTCCTGAGTCTCTATAGGCTAATAAAGTTGAACTTGGAGCAGCCTGATGCAAGACTAACTTGCCTGTAAATGTCACAGACAAATAAAAAGGCAAATGTATCTTAGGAAAGATCATTGACAAACTTCAGACAGATACCAGATTTCAAGAGCAAAAAGACAGGTGCCACTGCGATCCAAGAAAGCAAAACACATCTGTTACTTCCTTTTCCTTTATACAGGTGTTACTGTGGGTGTAGTTCATAGTGGATGAATTTTCTTAGTTTTCAGTGGATGGCAGGAACAGGGTTCTTTGTCTGTGCTAAGGGATACTTTCCAGAACCAGGACAGAATCCCCTGACTTTTTTGAAGAAGGCTGTGTAGGAAACACATAGCAAGCATAATCATACCCAGACATTGTAGACCAGGTTTTACCAGCTTTTTTTCTGAGCTGTAGTACATTCCCCTGAGGGTAGTACCCAGTCCTATTTTACTTTCTCTGGGCCTACTTGTGGAGTAAAATAAGTGTTCACTGACTTAAGATGGAGGATCATAGCCTCTATGAAACTGCTGTGTAAAACTATTAGGGATGCTGGTAATCTCCCCCCAACATCAGTTAGTGATGCCCATAAAAGAGAGATGCTTAACATTTGTTTCCTTCCCTGCTAATTTCAGTGGCCACAGGTCAAGCTAGACTGTGGTGGAGAGATGAAGAGAACAGAGGTTATTCCTGAAATCTGGGATCAGACTACCCCAATTCACCTTCACATGCTTTTCATGTAGAACATGATCTCAATTCTTACTGTTTTTAAATTGGTGACCCCTTTTTTTCTCTCTTTGATCATTTTGAAGCCATGACTGTAATAATTTCTCAGAAAGTAGCAAGTGATTGCATGTGGTAGATGATTTTACAGCTGCTTTATTTGACATATCTACAATATACGGTCAGTCTCCTGAAGACAATTATGGGTATCAGAGAGAGTCTCTTGTCTACTGCTGACATGGTCTAATAAATGTTCCTGTCAAAAGTATCAGCAGTATCAGATAGACCAGGCAGCATGCAACCACTTCTGCACTGCACTTCCATTACATGGAGCTTCCACAGTATGTAGGGCAAAATCGTTTATACCTGTTTTAAGCATGCTGAACTCAACAGGATTGTATAGAATATAGAACAGAAGAAATATGGTTTCTTTGTCTTCGAATATGAATAGTATTTTTATATGTCAAGTTTTATTGGTGTATTTTTATTGTATTTTTGCTTCCAGGTAATCCCAAGGTGAAGTCAGAAAATTAGGTTTCAAAGTCCTTTAGTACAATTAAATTATGGCAGCATTGTTTAGCTTTTGCATAGGGAGGAATGTTTTATATGTTGTTTTGTGTTTTGTTTTGTGTTTGAGTGAACTGTTCATTACTACTCAGAAAACATAAATCCATTTGCACCATGAGTTGCATGGATATTCATTGGCCTCACCATATTTAATATAAGTTTGATTTTCAAGAGAAGGGTTGCACCTTTTCAGCAAGTTGCTTTGGAGAATTCAAAAGAGGTCTTTAGGTCAAAAGAAAATATTTTTTGTTTGGAGAGTGAGTGAACATAAGAGTCTCTGGTCAGTTCTGTGTCAGCCCTGTTTTGTTTAGGTGTTTTGCAGCAGAGAGGCTACACTAACTGTCTTGGTTTAACCCCAGCTGGTAACTAAGTACCACGCAGCCACTCGCTTACTCCCCCCTCACCCAGGGGGATAGGGAGGAGAATTGGAAAGGAATGTAAAAATCATGGGTTGAGATAAGAACAGCTTAATAGGAAAAGCAAAAGCCGTGCATGCAAGCAAAGCAAAACAAGGAATTCATTCACCACTTTCCATGGGCAGGTAGGCATTCAGCCATCCCCAGGAAAGCAGGGTTCCATCATGCCTAACGGTTACTTGGGAAGACAAATGCCATAACACCAAAATGTCCCCGCTCTTCCTTCTTCTTCCCCCAGCTTATCTACTCAGCATGATGTCTTATGGTATGGAATATCCCTTTGGCCAGTTCAGGTCACCTGTCCTGGCTGTGTCCCCTCCCAATTTCCCATGCCTCGCCAGCCCTCTCACTGGCAGGGCCCAAGAAACTGAAAAGTCCTTGACTTAGTGTAAACATTACCCAGCAACAACCAAAAACGTTGGTGTGCTATCAACATTGTTCTCACACCAAATCCAAAACGTAGCACTGCACCAGCTACTAAGAAGAAAATTAACTCTATCCCAGCTGAAACCAGGACACTAACTTAGACTGTAGGTATAAGATTATTTATAGTGCCTCTTCTTGTAAAAGGTTAGAAGCATATTAGAAGTCTAGCATAAATTGTTCCCTCCCAGACTGTCCCCAGCATATTTTCTAATGCCTGTCCCAGTATTCGGTACCACAAGGACTGGGCATCTAAAGCAGGCACGCCATGGTGCCAGCAAAGTGTCTTTTCTAGACTTGAAAGCCAAACCTTCAGCATCACCTCCAGGCACTACAGGACCTTGTGTGCTTGAATGCATTCAGCACACTCATAGCAGTTCTCCACAGACAGTGTGCAGGTTAGCTGTGAAGCAACTGTGTGTGTCCAAGAAAGGCTGAAAAGATGCAAGAGGCAGAACACAGCTCTCTTACAGCTGATGTAGGAATCTGTCTTTCAGCATGTTACATATATCCAGAAAGTAAGATTTAAAATAAGTTGTAATACTCTTAGGCGGTTTTGCCACGGCTGTTCTTAAGGGAGCTGGTTCTAATACCATGGAGTATTGCAAATTGTTAATAGTCTCTGAGGCCAATGGGAATAACTGTTTATGAAGAAAGCAGTGAGATGGGAGAGAGGGAATGTTTAGCAATATGAGAACACATTTAAAAAGTCTTTTTTTCTCTGCCTTTGTGAGACTGCAGATACATAGCCAAACATGGAAGCTTGTCTCAGTATAATCACCAGGGACCTTTTTCTCAAGTTGTGACTCCAGTTAGTCCTCAGAATTCTTTCAGCAAGACAGAACCAGAAACCATTACAGTTTAGAAAATGTCAATCCTTTTTACCTGCATAACTGAGAGCCTCAGTGTCTGACAGTGAGAAGGAAGGAAATGTGTGAAGATGTGTGGATACTTTAAATACGGAACAAAAATAAAATAACATAGAAGTGGGTGTTTGTGGTAGACTTATTACATTATTCTCATTTTTATGACTTACTAGCGTTGACAGTTAAAACCATATTAAAAACAAGAGGAGTCATAAGTCAAAGGCTTGAAACGTGTTCTTTCTTGTTCTTACTGGCTTGCCTTATTAACTAAGGTTGAAAATGATGCTGTAGCTGTTCCATCCATTGACATAAACATTTTGTGTATATATATACACACACACATACACATGTGGATGCACATATGTAAATGTATTACTAACCAAAAAATCATTACAGAGTGGCAACCCTTCTCACTAGCCTTGCAAAGATGCTTAAATGTCACATAGTGAGATTTTAATCTTTGCCTGTACTGACTCTGTGTGTAGTAGTGAATAAAAGGAGGCAGGTTATGTTCTTTGATCTGGAGGCTAATTAAGACTGAGTGGCTTGCATCAATGCTTAAATTCTTTTATGCTTAAACTGAAAACAGTTAAACAGGGAAGATGGAGGGCCAATACTTAAGGATTTGTCTCAGCAGTGTTTTATTTTCTCATGTTGTTGTAGACAACATGAGGAAGTTGCATCCCTGAGAAAGAGAAGACCAAATGTGAATTTGTAGGCCAGGGAGTTCTACAGTTCTCAAGGGGCCAAAATAGTCGGCATAGTTTATTCTAATTTGGACAGCCTGGCAGCTTGCTCAGAAGTTTCTGTGCTGAGGTCTCTGGTATTACCCAAATCATATCTATACCTGCCCTGTTACCTCTCCTGCTTGCTTTTCTCCAGCACAGGTTTTCTCCAGGCTTTTGAAGTACCTGCGTAACATGTTTGTAAGAAATAGCTTTCCTGTAGCCACTTAAGGGCTTTCTGTGAAGGGTTATGAAATGCACCAATGGCAAAAGGCCTTTTTAAGAGCAGCCTGGAAATACTCACTAGAAGCATTAGTGGGGGACATTAATCACAGAGCCAGAAGACAGCAAATCTGCAGAAAGAACTAACATCTCTTAACAAAGGGGTTAGATCCTCAGCAACAATAATGGGAACTGAGCATCCAAATCCCTGACATTGCTGTGCAAATCTCAGTCACAGAGGATATACAAGCCCCTAGGGAATGCGAGTTCACAGCTAAGCAAGACAAGTACTAACACTAAGGTATACCATTTCCCCTAACAAGACTGTGGCAGATTGTTTATCCTAAAGTAGAGCAGAAAGATTCCAGTTCTTGTAATGTCTGACCTAACAAAGAAACTATATCACTTCTAGCTTTCTGTATTTTCATCGTGCACAAATCACTGATACCAGATTTTTTAAAGGAGATGCATACATCTCATCAGTTTCTCTGTATGCATTAAATTAGAACTTATGTGTACATGTGCAAAATTAAAGCATATGTACAGGTACAGGAAAGATGCAACCTGCCTTTGCCTTTTGTGCTTGTACATTTTGGACCTACGAACATATACAAGTCAGTGAATATTTTAGATGAAATCATAGTCTCTTTTACCAGTTTGGCTTATTATGTCCTACTGAATTATTATGTATCATATAAAAATATTTGCAAATTTGTTACTGGTTACAAAGACTATGTTGTTATATGCTTGAGAAGGATTCCAATTAAGTCTTTCAGAGCCCCAATTCTGCAGTGCAAAGAGAGTGATCTGACTTTGGTTAAGAATGTAGGAACTGTCTTTGTGCAATGCAATGCAGCATCACAGGCTATATCTTGAACAGAAACTTAAATTCCATTCAAACTAGCAGATGAAAACTGATTACATTTTAAACCAGCAGTGGGCTGAGAACACTGACTGCAAAGACAGATGCCATCGCTTGAGTAAGTTCAGATTGGTTGCTTTATGTATAAAAACATTTTACACATGGCATAATTAAAGCACAATAATCTAAGGAGATGGGAGTGATATTTAAAGTGGGACAGGTTCTCAGCTGGATAACTCAGCATAGTTTTCTCTGACTTTACAGATTGGTTAAGAGCCAGAATCTCTACATCTGATGAGTGAAAGCTGTATATTAGAAATACTCTAGATAAGTCAAAATTGTAAAAAAAAAAAAAAAGAAAGAGATAGGATGATTTTTACACTTCTTCATACTCTAGGTCAAGCTGAGGAAATTTATAAAAAAATAAACAGTGGGGAGGAAAGGTATTTTTGAAAGTCAGCTTCTAGTTACTTTCAGTTTCTGTGAAAACTTGAACAAAGAGCAACAAGCTTTTGGGCTTAAAGAACAAATGGAAGGGAAATACTTGTATCCAAACTATAAAAAAGTCCTTCATTTCACTTAAACTCATTAAAACAACAAAAAGCATGTTTTTAAACTGTTTTTCCCATTAAGAAGTTTTTATTATTTTATCAGATCTATATTTTGATCCTAAAAGTACAAGATGGTATTCCTTGAAACCTCAAAGAGGGATAATTTTCATATATTGAAACAGAAGAACTTACAAAACTAATAATTAAGAAATAGGCATGTGACACTTTCTGTATAAGGCCTATCCCTTTTTCTGCTGGTTGCAATAGCATTGCTCTTGGCAGTGAAGACGGAAGGGGATTCTTGCCATCATGTCAATCCTATAAATAGCACCACTTGATTTAATCTGAACCCTTCTAGATTCATGTGATTCATGGTATGGTGAGCTGGTTATTGCTGTTTTAAAATTTTCTGACTCTTTCACACTATCCTAAAGAGAAATAACCCCCTCCCTCTAGAATATCTTTTCACTTGATACTGTGACATATGATATAAAATATATCAAAGAGGGTTGCTATTAAAGAATCTCAGTTTTGCCTTCAGTTGGAAACCATTGAACAAATACTTCAGTTCGTGAGCCGACTTCTGCTTTCCATCTGTTGAATGCCTTGCTGAATCATAGATGCTGTTAATCTATACATGGTGTTCATAAAGCAATCAAATTTCAAGTGACAAAAAAATCATTTTTGGATCTGTTCCTTTGAGTTATGGCATCAACACCTAGATGAACAGGAACAGAGTTGGCTTCCGGTGTGTAGTAAAACCACTGAAAAACAATGCTGCCATGAGAGAAATGGTTTCCTGGGTAGAATTTAGTTGGTTTTCCTTCTACAGTCTTCTAAGGGCTACGGAAAGTATAGTCTTCTAAAGCAGAGCATTTACACCTCGCAAAAAGTCACTACAGTTGCAGCTTGTTTCACAGAATTTCTCTTTATAACCATCAGGCTTTGGAAGTGAAATGAGTTGAAAGTATTTTTTGTAAAGTAGTTGTTAGCATAGTGACCATGCCTTTAATATGATCACTTCAATGTACACAGTAAACATGCCTTAAACGATTCTATTTCTTTCTAAATATCTCTAAATAATATCTATATCTTTTTTGTATATAAACACCTTCAAATACATTTTTGCATTATGTTTAATGGTTTGATCATAAAGAAACATTTAGACATGGAAAAATAGGCTACAATAGAACAATTATCATAACTTTAGCTAAAGTTCATATTCTTTTAGACTAGATTCTTTTCCCTCTTGCTCCTTTCAGAAATATGCATTTTAAAAAATTGGTTTCCTTTGGTTTGTTTGTTATTTTATTCCTAATGCTTCTCATCTGCCGTCTAGTAAAGGTCATAGAAATATTAATGTACTTCCAAAGCAAGAGGACCAAAAAGCTTTGCTTTCAACATAGCTTAGAGTATGGGGATGCAAATTGCAAAAAATCAGTGGCCTGTATCTTCTCACAGAATTATTTAGTAATGAATATACCAAGTGAAAGAGAAATGTCTGTTGGGTAAACAATACACATAAACAACTTCATGGTAGGAAAATAATATGATATAAGGGGCTGTGGTGATCCTAGCCTGAAATCTTGAAAATGACTGGAGAAAATAAGGTACTTACAGAGGAGACAGAAACCAAAAGCATATAATAACTGGAAACTTTGTTTGTTTTGCTGTAGATGGAAGCGTTTTTTATTTAATAAAATACAATTAAAAACAGAAAAACATCATGACCAAGTAGAGGATTTGTGTTGCTTTCAGAAATTGAGAGATAAAGTATTATTTACTTGGATAAGTTTGGCAGAGCAGAGGGGAAAACAAAGTTTAAGTGGGGTATTCCCCTCCACTGGTGGCTAAAAGCTCCTTGTTTTGGGTCTCAGCATCTGTTAGCCACTGCTGACTTTTCTGTCCCCCCAGCAACGTGGGACTCGAGACGCTTAGCTTACACTTTAGAACAGGACTCTGTTTTCCCCAGTGTGTGGGGGTACAAAGTAGCCCTGCAAAGTGTGTATCAAGCTATCCCAGAGGAGATTGCTCTCAAAATACTGACCTATCTCATGATGAGGCAGGACAGCTGCTTACCATCTCATCCACGGTCCATTTCTACTTAGAAAATGTAATTGCTGGCTTTATAGTAAGGAGTAAGGACACCCGTTCCCTTGTAAATACTGTTGCATGACATTTAATGACAGTAAGAAGTCAAGACTGCGCCTCATGTCTTCTCTGAAAAACAGCAGCTCTGAGATCAGCCTGAGGAAATGTGTCTCAGTAAAGACTGAGAAAAAAAATAACTGCCCAAGTCATCCCCTCATTTACTAAATTTTATTTGCATTGGGAGGTTCTCTGAGAAATAAGAATCAGGCCTAAGTGTAGTTGGTTATGGGACAAGACAAAGCTGTTGCTGCTGCTGTGTGCTCATTACTTAGTCTAGTAATGAGCATATGTAGTAATTTTATGTGAGATATATATATATACACACACACATGTAGGCCCTAAAAGTCAAAGGCCCTAAAAGTCAAAGGCCTTTAAGCACCCACGTTCCACTCACTGGTGGTTTCATTTGCCTGCATGTGCAACTTTGGAGCATCAGTAACTCAGCACCTCGGTAACATTAGAGTAATGGTGGTGTAAGTGCTGTTCCTTTTACCATGGCTTATACTGCAAGCTTCTGACAGTGTTTTATCTCTGCTGCCATTAAAAAGATAATAGTCAGGTTCCATCTTTAGATAAAAGGCATTCTATGGCTCCTCATTGTCACTCTGCATGAAACAAATCTGTATGTGTAAATTATATGTACACTCATTAGTTTAGGATTTTGCCGTGAATTTCTGTAGCATTCTCACAATTGGAATACAAAATGAAATTTCCAGGACCTCCTAATAAAGAGCTAAACCACACAAGTAGCAATATGAAGGAATTCAATGGAACTATTCACATGAATAAATCACATTTGTGCAGCTTCTCTCATCTTTGATGTGGCCCTTTGATTCAAGAAATTATCCCTATATAACAAAGTACTTACAGAACAAAGCTGAGCGCAAGCATACTGCTAGCTCTCAATTTTAGAAGAGCATATACCTTGCTGAATCCTGTGGTGTAGTCCTTCTCACCTATATCAGTGACCACTAAAAAACCTATAGATCACTTGCTCGACACCACTTAAACTGACTGTTTCATTGCTGATAGGAAGTCTAACAGTATGCAAATATTGCAGTTATTCAGTCCAGCAAGAATGTATCTATTAAATCCAGACATTTCCTTCAACAAGAACCTTTGAGTATTCAGTAAGCCCATTACTTTTAGTTAAAAAAGAAATAATTCTTAGACTTTTTCCTTTAAAAACTGAACTAAGTTTCTTATAGGACCTCTATGTGTTTTGAAGAAGAAATGTCCAATATATTCTGCACAGGGTGAAAGTAAAACTCTCAGCTGATAAAATTACTTGCAGCTTTCTATCATGTTCAGTTCACCAGTGACTGCCAGTCAATTCAGGATAAAAAGCCTACCCAAGGTCAGAAAGAAGTCCAGGCCAGTTAACCAGGTACAGACCTGAGAATTAGGGCTTTCCAATTTACCTGCATCATGCTCTCAGTTCTCTTAACCTTCATTTCCTACACACACACACACAGAGTCTTTTAGTATGGGGATAAAAGCACCTTGCTTTGTAAAGAAGAAAGAAAATCAAGGAGGAAAAGAGATAGCCAAAACCTAAGTGCTCTTACTATTATTCTGTATTGAAAGTAAAATGCGAGCTAATTTCTTTTCCTGCAGGCTCCACGTTGCTCTTGCTATTTCTCCATTTGTCTAATTCCAGCCTAACTTGAAGAGCTGTTAATGTGAAATCTCACAGAACTTCCTAGGCTCATTTCCATATTTTTTTGCTGACAGCCTTGCGTGGGACAATTAAATAATTTGGGTAAGCAGTCACCCCAATCAAAATATTTTCCAGTTAATTAGCAGATCAGATATCAGTGAAAAAAGCATATAATTGTATTAGCCACCATCAGTTTGACACAGTAAATATGCTAGTATGTACACATCTCAAATAATGATACAGTCAGCAGGCTGTAAATCAAACTAATTTACACTTAAAATAATTAGAGAATAAAGGAGAAATGACTGGAATGACTGAAGATTTCTTGAAGGCAAGCCTTCAAGCCTACATGCAAATGTAAGTGATTAAAAAGAAAAATCTTAATGACAGCCTTGATAATGCTGCCTAAATGCAAGGTAACTCAAACTATTTACTTTATCGGGAAACTGGACAAGCTCCAAGCAACACCAACACCACCACCAAACAAAACAAAACAAAACAAACCCAAAAGCAAAACCATTCACTGACTGCAGTGCTATGTAAATCGTGCTGCAGCTTTCTAACAGCTAAAGATTAAGTGCATTAAGTGTGAGTCTAAAGCAGAAGTCAGGTGGGATTTAATTGCTCAAATCAAAACCTGAGATTAATTCTCCTCCTCACAATATACATAAAGCTGCACAACTGCCAGCACATCCTGAAGCTGACCCTTTGGCTTGAAAGTTCCCTAGATACTGAGGCTGTATACACACTGGTGAATTAAAACACATCAAGTGCCACTTGATGGCACTTGGGTCAAGGAACAGCCAATATCTATGCTATTAACTTGACAAGAGTCCAAAACAAGGATGCCACCAGTAAGAAGCATTGGTAACTCCTGCCAATTTCCAAATTTATGTCTGAAATTTTTTTGGGTGGGTGGAGAAGAATGCCGTTCAGCATGAACCAAAAGTATGCCAGACGCCATGCTAGAATGCTAATAGTATAGCTGGTCCAGTTGTACAGCCAGGAGGAGTCCCCAGTGGTGTTTAATTTGCTCACATAGACACAGCTGCAGAAATCTGCTTCAGAGCTTGCACAGAATTACCTGACACAGTGCATACGTAAGCCAGATCAAGTTCCAGAAACAATCAATAAACATGAAGAAAGAGTTTCCCCAAGCAACCTGTCCCCTGGGAATTAGGATGTGTCCTTGGGAAGAAGAGATATGGGTAGGGTTCAGAACTGCAGCAGGAATAAGATGGCTATAAGACTCAGAAAAGAATCATGGAGTCATAAATAAACATAGTTTGGAGTGAAGCTCTGGAGGTCATCCATTTAAACACCCTGTTCAAAATGAGGACAATGATGAAGGCAAAGCATGTTGCCCGAGGCCTTGCCCAGCTGGATTATAAAAAATCTCCAGGAATGGAGACTCCACAGCCTCTCTGAGCAACGCATTCCAGTGCTTCCCAACTGCCCCTGTGAGAAACTTTTCCTCATATTGTCTCTGTTATGGTTTGTAACCATTCCCTCATGTCACTTGACATTGCACCTCACATCTGGCTCTGTCTATTCTGTAACCTTTCTTTGGTCAGTTGAAGGCTGCAATTACACCCTCCCATCTGACTCCTTTTCTTCAGGCTAAAGTAACCCTGTTCCCGAGTCCCTAGATGATGTGCTCCAGCCCCATGGCCATCTTTGTGGCCCTCATCTGAACACTCTCCAATTTGTCATTAGTAACGTCTCCTATCTCCAGGCAGCTTATGGTTTATCCGGCCTTTTGAATCCTTTAAGCCAACAGACTACTGAACTTCCATACCACATAAAGGAGATGTGGGGAAAAGGGAGGAAAGAAGGGAAAGTAACTTCCCCACGTGGTTTTTTATTAGAAAGTCTCTGGTAGATTTCTTTTGTTGTAAAAGCTCTACTCCTCAATAAACAATAGCATTTTATATAGACACAGTAAACATGCTAGTGTGTGTGTGCATGTGCGTGTATGTATATATGTGTGTGTGTGTTTATATATATATATATGGATACATATGTGTGTATCTCCCACTGGCTGCGTTAAAGTGGCTACACACCAAGTGTTTCACACAGTGCAGCTGCAGGTTTTCACCTGCATTTGCAGTTCCTGCCTCTCCTTAGGCACTCTTTCCCACATTCCCTTTGTCTACATTAGGGATGTGGTTTCCCCTATGAGATGGGGTTACCTCAGAATTTGACCCTGCACTATCTTTATGGCACTTGCTCTTTTTCTGATTTAGCCCTGAGTGACTGCTCATTGTAAGAAAATTTACTTACACATTCATTTTTGCACTGCCCTGGAAGCCATATGTTCACTTGCAACCATAACCCCCCTCCTGAGAGGCAGTTCTGTAGCATAGATGCTATTTTTCAGCCCAGGACAGTGTATCAATTGACTTGCAACAACTAACCTGCTTCCATACACCACTCACGGGCAGTGTGCTATGCATTTACTTTATATCAGCTACTCCTCACTCTAATTTACCTTTCAAGTGGGCTAATGAAATGCAGTGCTATAGTCCAGCTGTATTAAAAAAACCAAAACAACAACAACAACAACAAAAAACCCACACCAAACCCACCACCCCAACTCTGAAGTACTGAATAGCAGAGAAAAAGAATCTAATATAACAGAGACAGGCTCCCATCATATTTGTAAAACTTTCCCAGGAAGGAAATCCTGTCAACTTTCAAAAGTTCCTCATCTATCCAGACATTTCAGTTAGAGATGTGTTTTTGTGTATAATAAATTGCTTCTAGTTGGCTGAAAATCATTTTTTAGCTCTTATCTTTGTGATCGGTTACCTCTGCTGTTCTTTAATGGCCTTCACCTCATTATGCAACTAGTCATTAAAAGCTTAGTATCCAGTACAATGGTAGCTTATGTAAAGTGATCTATGAGAGCTTTATATAGGCTTACCAGCCGCAGCCTTAATTTTACTCATTCGTCTTAATTTTTTGTAATCATTTTTTGTAAAAAGGGTATAATGTCAGGCATGCTTCCCTGCTACTGACAGATCCAATCTAGCAGATAATTACCATAAGGAAATTGATGTTTTAGTGTGCAGGGGAGAATTTAATTTACTCAGACATCCTACAGTACAATGCATTCCAAAAGATATGGGGATTTAAGTTTTTAAGAAATTAAATTTCACTATTTAACATGATTACTTATGTTGAACATCATTAACTAGCTTTTTTTTAACTGTTTGATATAATTACAAGAACAGTTATTTGGTCTAAAATCCAAAGTCGTCTTTAAATAAGGGTTAAGGATCCATGAAGTACAAAAAAGAAGGTTGCATTCTTTCTCTTCCCCTCTCCAACACCAGCCTTCCAGCAACAGCATTAAAAAATCTATAGAGATTAACTGAGTCAATGCCTGAACTATAGAGCTTTTTCCAATGATGTTTTAATAGATCCTTTGTTATCCTCCCATTCCACCTCAACTCCATCGGTCAGGAAAGCCTCTTTAGTCCTATTCACAAATACAAATTGCTTATAATATTTCAAAAATGATAGAACCATGAAGGAGTTGCTGAGATCCCAGTTAAGCAAGGTGATTAACTTACGCTTAATTTGGGGCATTTGATTACTTCAGGAGAAATCCATGGGATTCAGAATTAATTAATTAATGTCTATAAAACTGTTTAGTCTCCATGAGAAAGCATTCTTTCTAAGCTACAGCATATATAGCTTGCAAGCAGAACACACAAAGTACAACTAGGAAGACCCAAGAAGTTAGGTCTTTTGAAAAATAAATTTTTTAAATCCTGAAAAACCTTCCTCTAAAAAGTCCAGAAGCTTTGCTTTGGTCACTGAACTTCCTTATTAATATTTCAGCCAAAGAATTAAAGCAATGGAATTTTATAAGCCTGCTCTTTTTTCTTCTTTTTGTTTGAATTTTTGCTAAATATTTTAAGACAACTTTTCCTTCTTTCCATTTGTCATGAGGCTGTACAGTCAGAGAACAAAAAATACAAAACTGTCAAGAGTGTGTGACAAGTATGTGCAAGTTGCGGGATCTATCAACAGAATTTGAATAGCATCGGCAGCTACCTCATCCTCGTAACTGTCGCACAGAACTAATGCTGATTTAAAATATTCTCTTAGGACACCTTTTTCATTCTGGATTAAAGTGCCCTCTCCAAGGATAGGAAGCCCCTATCACATGATGCTCTAGAAATTATGCTCACCAGAACCTTTACTGAAACTCCATTAGAAGTACAGTCAGGATGGGGGGGATGGGGTGGCGTGGGGTGTGGGTGTGTGTGTGGATGAGGGCATCTTTGCTTTAGTCTGGAACTGGAGAAAGCTCCTGGCTACCCATGGTCTGACGAGCGTTTCTAGATGGTACAGCAGACTTCTGATCAGACAGCGTTTTCTCTTATTCTTTATTATTTAAATAAAAGACATTAAAACCAAAGAAAGAACTATTTCAGTAGGGGTAGAATAAGGCCAGCCATTGGTGCCTCAGATAATCTAATCAAAAATAGCTTCTGTCTGTCTTTTCTTAAAACAGCTTTGTCAAAGGCACACTTTTCGTATTTGCAGAAAAGAAGCTAAGAAACTGTAAATAGGAGGGAATTACATGACTGTATTATTTTTAAAATAAAAGGTAAAGCCATGCCGTTTTTAGTTACAGCCATAGACACACAATGTAAAATGGAAAGAACATAATGTCAGCAATGACATCAGTGCTGACTTCGTAGTAGCTGTTTTTTAGAAGAACTGCATTTGTAAGACTGCCCCCAAATGCAGAAAAGAGCCAGTCAATAACAATGGAAGCATGGAGGATATGACGATGTGCTGTTATACAGTCTGAAGGGACTGCACGTCACTGGAGTCAACATCTCTCCCAGGTCATGGCTTACCTTGGGGGGACAGCTAACAGGGGTGGAGGAAGTGAGAGGGAGCATCCTTTGTTATAGCAGACATTGCCTGCTGCGGTGGTCTACTCAGGTTATTTATTTTCCAAGTGAGTAGATCCACTTACACTGGAAAATACTTTCTCCTCAGTTTTTAACCATGATCAAGCTTCTGCTGGCAAAATTCTTCTACAGGATTTCTTAGAAAATTTAAACAAACAGAAAAGCAATAGTCTAAAAGGAATTATTTCACTTTCTGAAGATTGTCAAAAGTCTACCAGCTTATATAAAAATCCCTTGCTCTGAGAAAAGATCCTGCCTGGTAGATATTTGCCTAAATACTGAGCTTGGCTTGTCTGTGCTTTAGAAAGGGAGGTCTTGGCAGCTGAGGAGATGGGCAATTGGGCAAGGTACATGTATCATCCATGCAAACACACCAAGGCATCTATTCCACAGATGTTTGCAGTCTTTAGGAAATCCTAGACCTAAAACTTGCAAAATAAGTAGAGGAAAACCTATGAAATTCAATGGGCCCTCAGTCAGTACCCCTAATTGCACTTTCTGAATCATTTTCTACCTTAGATAGTGGACAGGAACTTGGCTAGTGCATGACGTCCCAGCTGTGCCTTTGCCAGGCACTGCATCACCTGCTCTCAATCGTGTGATTCTCTGTAAGCACCTTACGAACTTACATATACAGTATCTGTATGGAGCACAGTGCACACTTATACATACTTACACACATTTGTACTATATATATGTATAAACATATATATAAAATTATACCTAGTGTAAAAAGTATCTACTTTATACACTATATATATAAAAGAGTATACAAACACACACTTCAGCTGTTTACTAAGGCATGCACAGACATATGTTGCTGTCAAGTCCAACCCAGAAGTCTTCGAGCCTAGGAAATATTCTGCTCTTTTGCAGACCTTTTTACAATGATTTTTTTTTTCACCTTGCACCATCCCCAGAGCTGTGAAAAAGCAGTGAGATTTTTTTTTTTTGGGGGGGGGGGTGAGGATTTTTTGACACAGAGAAGTGTGTTTTCCTTTCCCCTTATACTCAGAAGACAATTTTACCTCACATTTCCAAAAAGTTGTAGCTTCACACAGAGGCCAGGCACGGAAATTTTTAACCTGAAGGGTGAAAGTTTGAGCGAGCAGTTTAGGTGGGTGACTGAGAAGAGTGGGTTAGAGTGGAAATTATTGCACAACATTAACAGAGACATGTAGGGGGATACTGCTCCTGTAATAGACTGGTATATTAATGAGAATATATAATGGGGTATGCTATGCCCTTTCAGCATCTAGCAAAAACCTTAACTTCCACTGAAATATAATCAGAGACCATTTTTTTACCTGGGTGGGTGCCCTTGTCTTCTTTCTTCCATTTTTTGTGGGGAGGGCTAAAAGAGTGAGCAGTTTGATGTCGCTTTTTTTAGTCAGCGAAGGAAAGATGACATCCTCTACACCTGCGCAGAGCCAGGACCAGACTCCCAGGGGTTTCCCTGGGAGAGCTGAGTCTCACCTCTCTGCCTGAGGTCTTCGGGCTCCTGGTGTTCAGAAGACGTCAGGATATGATTCAAGAAGCAATCCAACAAAGCAAACACCCGTGGTCCAGGATACTCTTTGGCCAGAGCCGTGTGTGGCAGAGACAGTCACTGCATACTGCGGGCAGCCAGGGGCACGCCTGGAGGGAGCATGGTGTTGGGTGGAATATGGATTTGAAAGGCAGATTTGGAAACTATGAGGAAGAGAGTTGGCTGTCACTCAGGGGAGAAGGGCAGTTGCTTCTCATCTTGCTTCTCTATAAGGAGACAGCAAATACACTGGCTCAAGGATAAGCTCCCTCCCTTAGTGGTGGAAATGGCAGGCCTCCCTCCTGCCTGTCTGCCATCACCTCACTCTGCAGGGCGCTGGCTCCAGGGGAGCTGTTGAGACAAGCACACAGCCAGGACTGTGACAATTCACTGCCACCTCCGGGGCAGTACCACAACCAAGGCACCATGAAACCACCTGGGCTCTCCTGCTGCCCCAGGGAGCAGGCATTTTGCAGCAGTTACAAATCCCATGCTGATACTCACCCCCCCCGGCGGAGTCCCTGCAAAATGATATCAGGGCCCAGACAGCACTAATGAGTCCTAATGGCCCTGAGCAGCCTCACCTGGGACCTTCACTCACCCCTATGCCCACAGGCCCGGGCGCCATTGCAGGCACCCAGCCTGCCCTGCACAGCTGCTCCACAGCAAGCTCAGGCCTGCGGAGCCTCTTCTCCCTCCATGGCAGGCCACAGCAGGGCTGCCCTGCAGAGCTCTGTGCCCAGCTGTGTCGGGCACAGCCGCCATCAGGCCCTGGGTGGCCTCATCCTGCACAGCTGCCCAAAGCCAAGGCACAGCCTGGGGGCCAGCAGGTGAGTCCCTGCTAGTCCCTGCTCAGGTGCGGTGGCACTGGGAAGCAGAGGGTGGGAGGCTTCAGTCCAGGCAGCACAGATCTTCAAGCCGTCCAAAGGTATGTGCTTTATATTGTTTTTTTAACGTATGGGGCTGTGAAAAGGTTGCTTAAAAGTTAATATTAAGTTAGTCTTGTAAAAAAAGAAATATATATATATATATAAAATACCCTATAACAGATTTTACCTTAAGGCTTTCTCTGAGTTAAATTCATTTCAGTTCTGTTTTTCTTGTTATCAAGTAAATGAGTTTGTGGCTTTTGATTTAATGATTATGTTTTATTGTAGCTGAGGCTATCTAATATAATAGAGGATGGGTTGGGTTTTTTTCTTTGGCTGTGAACCTGTGTTTTTGTTGGAGCCTTTGAAGTGCAGGGCACACCACCACTTTCCAAAGAGGCAGCAGTCACTGGCCCCCATTCTATGAACAATTATGTGTGTGCTGACTTTCATCGCATTAGAGGTTTCTGTTAATTGCAATAACGCTGCTCATTCCAGTAAATATGTACATAAGCAGGCCTAGAAAATGGATAGATAATCCCTTTTTCTGCTATTTTGACTCTGCTACAGAGGAAGAGGTGAGGGAGAGGGCTGGCCCCAATGAGGCTGCCGGGTTGCCTGAGGGAAAGGAGCTTTCCAAAGTTCTGGGGAAGCTCAAGTTTGGGACCCGTTGCTGCTTTCCTCCATGACATTATCAGCACAGCCAGGCTGACAAGCCTTCCCGTGCCATATGGTTGCTCCAGGAAAAACCCCCAGAGCCGAAAATTCAGCCGTGCCCCACATTTGACATAGCCTTCATCCCTGAATTGTAATTACTTGTCTGCAAATTCCCTGCTCAAGGAAGAAACAGTAAGGGAAGATTGAGGTTTGGGGAAGGACAGGAAATGAGCACACTGACAGTGTGGGAAAGATTGCAACCGAAGCGGCAAACCTTGACAACTTTGAGAAAGAGGGAGATGCGGTTGGAAAATACAATGACTGGAGGAAGAAGTGGAGATGAGGATAAAATGGCTGGTGACAGCAGGGGAACTGTACAGGGAAGGGGTGTAGAGGTGCACTTGAGTTAAGGGGCAGAGCACAAATATCTTATTGTCAAAGAAGACAACGAAGTACGTGGGTGTGTAAACAGGTAGGAAAGGCGGGNNNNCGGAGGGGATCAGGTAAAAGTTTCTTTTTACTATGGGCAAAGCCAAAATTCCCATGGCTTTATAAATAGATGGTCTTGGGTTTGCAGAAAAAAAAATAAGAAAAGCTATGGAGAAACTTTGCTACTACTGAATTCATTGATAACCATTGAGTGCAGAATTGACTAAATACTAACCACCTGAAAATCCCACACACGTTATCTAGAGACAACTCTACTGAAAAATTTAGGGGACCCTCCCCTACACTTCCCAAACCAAAACAGGAGAAAAATAAAAAACAAACAACTCAAATCTCACTAAGCTGTCACGTCATGAAGATAGATACAGGAACTCTTTTGGGGTTTGGTTTTGTTTCCTACTTTGGACATTAGCCTCAAGAGCTGGAGGAAAAGAATATCATACATCTAGGAACTAAAACTGGAAAAGACTGCTTCTGTCTCAGTAACCACCATACTGTTTGCTGTGAGTATCTGTAGTAACTTGTATGCTTACCGTTCTGGACTCTGCTAGCTGATATGAGCCGTGGGTTACTTGATTACCACCTTGCTATTTTTACATATTCTTTTTCATGAATCAAAACAAAGGCTGTTAGGGACTGAGTAGTCTTTTATTCCAGGCGTGCACTGTAGTTAGGAGCTGGAAAAAGAATTGTTCAGATAAACTGTGTGACTTAATACTTGGATGTAAGGTAAGCTTACATTGTTGTGGCCTAAAGCCTTACCTCTTCTTCCAAAGACATGACTTTAAAATGATGATTAAAAGGCCTCCTCAAGAGAGGCCTGTCCTTATTAAGCATTCTTACATCCAGTTAAATATTCTGATTTATTTGTGTTAGAACTTGATTTAATTGCGATGTGGCCAACCAGCAGAAAGGCTGTTACTGACTTCAGTGGGCTTGGACCTGGCCCATTTGCTGACAGGTACATCAGGTACTTTAACCATGTCTGCATTGAAATCAGAGCCAAAGGTATAGTATCGCACCATGATAGCAATTGATAAAGGAGACTACCCAGCTAGTTTCTCACTAAAGTCACAGAATTCAGGCAGTGAAATCCCTGGAGCAGTCAGTGTGCTGCAAGCTGTTCAAGTGTGTGCTGTGGTTTGATATTGAGTGCGTGAGAAAGAATCAAGCTAGTGGATTGGTGACTAGGTGCTGGAGAGTAGATAGATAACAGCTTAGGATAGTTCTTCCATGGAAAACTCAGTTATTTTTAAAGTAAATCCATCTTTGTAGCTAAATAAAGGGAAAGATTTTTTTAAAGTACTAAAATTCTCCTTGCTTTCTATTTCTTTTCTCCTTTTCTATTTCCCTTTTATATGGGAGTCACTCACACTTACGTTCACTTTTTTCCTCTTCTATAAGCAACTCGATATTCCAGTAATCTGTTCTAGATGCCTTATTTTCAAAGACATTTCCTGCAACTGAAGAAATTAAAACGAATCATCATAGTCTTCAGTTCACATATACCTAAAAGCACATGGAAAGGTTTCTTGTGTGAACTCAAGTTGATAGTTTAGAGCTTGATAAGAAAGGATCTAGTAAATGAATGCTTAATCATCTTATATTTAGTAGCCATTGAGATTTCTTCCCAGCATGGAGACAGAGGCTTCAAGTTGGAGAGACATCTTTTGACCCACAAATATTTCCCTAGTCCATTGAAAATGGAACATGGAATTAAGACAGCTTTAGATACAATTTGACCTATGATCTGATCAATAAGGGACTTTCACCAGAGAAGCAGGTTCAAGTCCTCACAGATGAAGAAAATTTCCACATTCTGAAAGAGTCCTGTAAGCATTTAGTTAAAAGTGAGGTTGCTCATCTTCTGCAGAGAAGCTTGGCTTAGATACCTAATTCACAACTAGGTAGTGTATTCATGGGGAAGGGGGAGAGGTTTCTCCTTGTAGGAAAAATGCCTCATGCTTTTCAAGCCGGGGCTGTAGCTGCACTCCCCTCCTTGGCAGTATTTGTGTGCTCTAGAGAACTGCCTGTTCTTGTAGGGTCCCATGCCTGACCACTTAACTTCTTTGCATGTATTTTGTAAGGATTTTGAGTGCCCAAGTCAGAGCAGTAAACTCTGCCAGATTGCAAGGTGGGTATGTCAGTGCCTTTGTTCTGCAGATCTAGCATTTTTTCTGTATATTCTAATCCTCCATCAAGAGATAGAAGTACTTTCTTTTATCGGGTATTTTTTGGAGAGATCCTGATTCCTTCCTGGGGGCTTTCAGACAAAAACTAGACTACAGATGTAGGATAAATGTCCCAGATAGTGACTCATTCCAGTTAGGTAGACAATGAGGAGTAGCATGCAGTTTTAAATATCAGTCATTTGTATCTAGTAATGAATATTTCTAGTTTCAAGATGACTAGCATAATGGCATCTGTGTTTCATTCTAGAGCAAAGAGAATCAAAGTAATATAAAAGAGCAAGAAAAAAAATACATATTTATCATTTGTGTTCATTTGACTATGAAAAAATTACATATTTATGCAAAGCACAAATGCCCAGGGCCACCCAGCTTCACAGCTGATCTTAACCAGCAGGGCTTCCTGTGAAGCTGTTTTGGTAAGCACCTTGCCTTCACATGGGACGCAGGAAGGGATCACATGAGATTGGGCTGGTTTGCATCCCTCTGCATCAGAGTGCCAAAGAAAAACCTGCAACTCAGCAGTTCCCTTCACATCAGAGGAATCCTAGGTTGGAGTGGAGCCAGTAAAGTAGCTCTGTTGTGCTGTCTGTCCAGTGAAAGAGGGGCCATGGACAGAGAAGTGCTATGTAAAGAAGATTGCTTCCTACTAGCAGAATCAGTTGAGCCCAGAGCAAGCTGTATGGACTCTGTGCACGGCACTTGGGACGTGCTGTGCGTGATCACAGCTCTAGCTCTGCCTTGATTCAGTCGAGCTCGAGTACCCAATGCCACTGTAACCAAGTCAGCAAAATGTCAATCGGTGTAGGCTGTACAGATCTGCCTGGAGTCCCAGGGGCAGCCAGAGCAAGCCTGCGCTGGAGGCTGTGCTGCAGTTCTGGCGCTGCTAGGCTGAAGCTGTCTTGGTTAGGTCAGTCCGTGCCAGAGGGCTGTATCTCCATCTGCAAATGCAAACATGCCTGGCGAGTTGTTAGAGGGGCTGACAAGCTCCCTCATACCAGCAGATCTGCCTTAAATGTCAGTTGTTCCACCCAGCCATACTCTAGCATGATCCGAACAAGGGCCAGAGCCTTCACTGCAAAGTCTCAGGTGTGCTGGAAACATATTGCTGTACCAGAACAAAGTGTACTCTTTATGCTTTCTTTTATTATCTCCATTTCGGTGTTGAAGAAATCTATAATTTTTGTTGTATGGCTGAAATTTGGCTTTCTTCTTTGTCATTGTGTTTGCCCTTGGTAAATCATAGGAACAGAAGCTCTTGGCGATGAACTTTTCCTTCCTAGCTTTTAAATAAGTTTCCTCAAACTGCCTTTCTTTTTAAGATCAACTTGACCTAAGTTCAGAGCTCAGAGTGAACAGTGTAGTGTTTTCTCTCTGCATATATTGAGCAGGAGAGAATTAATGAGGAAAAGCATAGCTAAAAGGCTCACTGGAACTTTTATCAGAATGCTATCTACATTTTAATAGTAGAAAACCTGCTACTTTCAAAATCCTCACTACTTCCTTCTTTCAAACAGCCTGATATATTTCTGGAAAAATCTTTCCCACCGTATTTTCACATGCACTTCCTATTTCAAACTGAAAAAAATGTGTCACAGATTTCTTCTCGATAAGTATGTGCATAGGCAAGTTCCTTGACCTCCCTTTTCAGGGAAATCTCTGCCTTTGTTTAAAAGCACATGTTCTCTGAGCAGACAATCATTTATGTTTTTGGGGTGCCATCTGTGCTTCATCTCATAATTCCCGGAAGGGATGAGGTACACTTAAATGTTTGTGTTAAACTTTCAAGATTTTAACATATAAGAGTGTCAGGCGGTTGTATCAGTGAAAATTTGAGATTTTTCCATTTACAGAGACTGATTAAACTGCACTTTATCTTAGGGGTCTGTAATCAAGTTTGATTTGTGTTTCATCATGTAGATAAGAATTAATGATAATCAGAAGTAGAACCAAACAAAGGAGTAGATTCCTATCTTGGCACTCGGAGTACTTGATCAGAATCTAGCAGATTCAAAACTTGTGGTCAAGCCTTTGTCCTTGGTTAGATTTACATATCATTCAGAGTTTCTTGGTGTTCTGTATTTATGATAGAAGGGTGATAAGAACCTCCACCTCTGATACTGACCTACCTCTGCAAAGCAGCTGTTTAAAATAGTTACTCTCACAGCATGTGATTTGGGGGGGAAAACAAGGAATGGAATCTTATCAGTTGAGAATTTGATTTATTTAAAGAAAGCTTTGCTGTTATTGAACCTATATATACATATATAAGTACAGTTTCACAGCGCTTCAGACAATGCATTTTTTGGCTTTAATGCATTGAAAAAATGTGAATTAATTCAGAGGTTTTCTGTTTATGAAATGAAATCATATTTCCCTCTTCCGTGGGTTTTAACATCCACCCTTTGCAGCACAGAGACAGTTTTCAATATTGTGATTTTCCTACTGTTAGCTCTCTCAGTCAATAAAACCACTGTATGTGAGAAAGCTTACTGTAAAGTAGAGGTTACTGAGCATCATCATATTCAAGAATTAGGCATGCCTATATAACGAATGTCTTTTAGTGATCTGATCATCATTACTGTTGAAATGGAGGATATTACTATATTCCTTACTCAAAACATTCCTACAAAGTCAGGCATGACTATCAACTGCACGTTTATTCATGCAAAAGAAGCCTACAAAATGTAGGTGTTCCCCTTACATCAACTTATATCCTGTTGACAACTCAAATGACACTAAGCCCATTTATTAGTTTCTAGTGGTTTAACTGACAACTTTTGGTCTCATAAAATGTACTATAAATACTATCTGTAGCACAGCTTTACTGTTCAGTGGTACACCAAGTGTTCTGATGGTTGAGAATGCTGTTTCCCAGTGGGAAATGTGGCATTTGGCAATCATTTCTTCCAGTTTCCTTTGAGGATATGAAGGAAAGGTTTTACCAAAGCAATTCCTGAGTAAAAAACAAGCAACAAAATTATTAATACCAAAGCACTGGACTATGGAATGAATGCTAAAGTGCAAACTTTATTGTACCTTAAAAGTAGATAGGGTGATTGCATACCTCTACCTCTACAGGGAAATATATGTTTGTTCTCTTCATACACGAGGTTGGTGGGAAAATTGCGTGGGATTGATTTCATGAGTTTGGAAATGAGCCCTGGTGTTGAGAATGACCTCACAGCCCCAACTCTGAACTCACTTGGCAGTGTGGATGGAGGAGCCTCTTGTCCCAGCAAAGTCAGCCCTGCCAGTGGTTTCAACACAGAATTAAAAACAGCCTGTGCACTTATTCCTCTTAGTTCCTTGAGAGCTGGGCTGCCCCAATCTGGTCAGGAAAAGCAAGGAAGTGTAGAAAGACTGCAGATTTAGCCAATATAAGATACGTTTGCTGAACTTTAATCTCACTTTTCCAGTACCTGTTCACCATGTTCCTCATCTGCAGAGAGTTTATAGTTGATCTTTTTTTCTTCCTACCTCCTTTTTAAGGACATGAGGGTTATGGGGCTGTGCTCTTACACCACCTTAGGCAGCAGGCAAACTAGTTGGTGACTTTCAGCTACATTTGACATGATGAAGGGATCACAAATATATTTAATTCCTACCAGCCTTTGTAGAGAATTCATGTCTGTATGGAGAAAAGAGCCTGAACTGGGAGAAAGCAGAGGGAAGTTGACCCCTGCCCGGCCTACCGGCAGAGGGCAGGTGACCAGCCAGCGTGTGCCCATCGCCAGGCTGCTGGCACCTGTGTCACCCGGAGGCAGCCACCGAGCTCACCGCCTCCCTCTACACGGCGTGTGCAAATGATGTGGGAAGAGAGCAGGGGAAGGCACAGTGACAGAGACGCACGCCAGAAGGTCAAAGTGGCATATGGGGGGCTGGGGTTTGTAGGAGAGGGGCACGTGAAGAATGAGGTATTTCATTCCAGAGGAAACAATGCTTCATACTCAAAGAACTTTTTTTTTTTTTTATATATAAACTAATCATTCTGTTTCTTTCTCAGTTTCTTTTTTACATGACCTTTCCCTGCCCACACTCATTAACCAAGCCTGTGGCAACACGGCATTAGCAGTTTGGGTGGGCTATACATTTCCCTCAGGAGGATTTTAACCATCACTTAGAAAAATGAATTAAAAATCTCATGTGAAGATGCAGATGCAATGAACTGAACGAGTTAAATGCTGATCTCAGAATAAGACATGAGACCACAAAACCATTTTTTTAAGCCTCAGAATAATAGCCTCCCTGCTGAAGCAAACAGAAAATGTGTTGCCTGTGCAGATAAGAGAACTTTAGACTACCTTTGAAACTGTGATTCAGCACACTGAAGTTGCTACTGTTTTACAAGCAGGTGCTGACTCATTTATTAATTACATATCAATGGCAAAACAATCAAAAAGTGTCACACTTTTTCTCCAGAAAAATTTAGACATTACTGTCAGTAGCAATCATGAGCAAAGAAGGGCCAGAAACGGCTTTTGGGAAGGCAAATGATTCTGCACTCTCTAAAGCTGACTGGCCCACACTGGGAATTACAGACAACTTTTAGTAACAAATCTGATCACTGGTAACAAGAGAGGTGCTTGTTCTTCTCTGGTCCTAGATGTTTGGTCTCTTCAAGTGTGATGAGGAAGGTCTTAATTTGAAGGGGATCGATCAAACTTTGAATGTTGTCCTGAGGAACCATTAAAGGCAAAGAGAGAAGGCAGTCAGAGACAGGTTTAAAGTTACTATTCCTGCAGTTTCATTCTCTTTAAGGCAAACTGATGGGTTAGATCAATGGCCAGCTTTTTTTGTTTTTTCCCCTTCTTCACAGCAGCAAAGAGATAATGTGTGTCTCTGCAAAGATCTACTGAATTCAGTAAATGTCTATGAAAATGTATTTAAGGGGTTTTTATGTGAAGCTACTATTTTTCCATCAAAAATAACATGTTAACTGATAGTTAATTCTGTTCAGATGTCCTAACAGTGGGTGCATAAAAAATCAAGGACATGCCAGTTAAGCAGTCATTAATATCTGGACAGTCATTCCCAGTTGATGTAACATTCAGCATCACACTCTGAGTTTATCCAGGACAAGTGATACTGCACTTCCGGCATATGACCACCCATACTGCAAACCTCCAGTTACTTCCATACATGACTAAATTGAGTCCAGCTTCAGTAATGTGAGATGTCATATGGAAAATGGGCTTATGCTGTGTGAACATACAGTGTACCTAGAAGTTTTGAGCTCAGTGTTTGAATTGGAAGGCAGTGCTATGGAGCCCTCCATCACCAATGCCTTGCTTACTGATTTCACACTTTCTCACAGGTTAAATAACTTCAGTAATTTTGAAGCCCTCCTGTGGCCTCCTTGTCTTTTACTAGAGAATTTAGTAGAATGGATAGCAGAGCAGCACTGTAGAGATACTGGCTACACATTTCTGGGTTTGTAGAATTGGTAAGGGCACTTTCTCAAAACTGACCTTGTGTCCATGTGAGACATCTGTGATTCAGTTTGTGTCCAAGGATGTTGCCCTAACTCACTCCAAAAATGCTTTGGAGCTTGCTTTTATGGATAACTCTTTTGACTGAAACACTTCAGGAATTTGAAAGCAAAGACACAGGTTAAACTAGTGTTGATATAACCTTCTCAGATCTCTCAAGATGGAAACAGATGGTGAAATTGCCCCATGCTTCTTCTCCAAGACTTAAACATTTACATCAAAACAACTTCTCTTTCTTGTAAATTGGTGCCTTGGTTTAAGGCAGGGCAGGTATGGAAACCATGAGCAATGACCAATTTGCAAGCGTTGCTCTCATTCTTCCTCTAGACCAACATCTGTGCCTCACACCCAGGGAAACTGTCTTCTCAGCAAACCTGGGCAAGTGGATTCAAAGTGCTTGCTCTGCATCTCTCAGAGTAGGACCCAAACTTGCATTTTCTGTAATCTAGCTGAGCAATTTATTTAATATGTGTAAAATGATCCTACTACTGCCATTTATTTTTCTGTATAGGCCTTGCTATACTAAGAGATGGTGACCTAGAAGTAATATAAATCCCACCATGACTTGGCAGGAGTGAAGTGCTTAGCTGCTCAGAGGAATCAGACTCTAGCAGTTGTATGGTGTGTCTAGAGATCAGGGATTTATTTGCCTGGAAGAAACACAAGTATCTGTAGGGTTAGGCAGCTGTTGAGCGAAATGGATATCAGTAGTGTATACGCGCTGAATTCGTGTGCCCCAGTACCTCTTGTGAACCTGGCCCAAAGCTTTCCTGTGTTGCCCTGCCAAAGTGCCTGAAGTCTAACCAATTGAGAGATGAGAAGCTAGGCCACTTTTTATGCTTTTTGCTTATGGTTCCCTGAAGGGTTAATTAGTTTATAGCAATGATAGCTTCCTGGTATATTTACAGCACTTCTCATCAATAGAGTCCAACGTTAGTTTTGGGGAAACTAAGGCAAAAATCAGATATTTGCCCAAGTTCACACATCTAGTGAAGCTTAACACTAAAGGCAGCTCTGCTTTGTGTATTGACTTTTCTTTCCATGTGCCCCCAAAGTCTGACTTTGGAATTCAACAATTAAAATTTGCCTGTATTGCACATTCCTGAAGACATGCACTAGCTAAATATGAGAAATACCACAAAATATTGCAGAAAAAAATATCTCCATTGAAATGGGAAGGAACTTGGACAGCAAGTTCATTGGAGCAGGATTTTAATCCAAAATAAAAAAATGCATACTTTCCCATGAGTATGTATGTATATGATGTATAATTGTAGTTGTATAACTATATGCCATTACAGAACCACATGATATAGTATATAATCACCTAACGCACTATAGGAAATACATAAGCAGAAGACAGTCTTCACTGAAAGTATTTCACACTCAGGTGTTTGGTAATACAGATGTAGTGGTGTGTGCACTCTCCTCTGTAGAAAATGGGGAACTGTAGCTCTCCTCCAAGTGCTCAGGAGAAACAGAAATATTTATCTAGTATTAAATCTGTAGCATAGTGACTTAAGAGGGGT
>JAVJGI010000040.1:79824273-79849379 GCA_035590275.1 Ibycter americanus | reverse complement strand
CCCCCCCCCCCCCCCCCCCCCCCCCCCCGGAGTTGGAGGTGCATCAATGTCCTCTTTCCATAATTTATTTTGAAAAAACCTATTAAGCACTGGTTTTCAAATCTGAGACCTGTAGCTAATTCCTCAGGTGTATGGCTGTAATGAAGCTTATTGCATCATGCCCCTAGTCTTCTCTTCCTATAGCAAATTTACTTTTTTTTTTTCCTTCTTTGCCCATCACGTAGCATTTCAATATTGCCTCTTTAAATATATGAGTCTGTTGTTGTTCATATAATGCTTTTAATTCTGCTAGCTGCCAGGAACTGCTCTAAATATCAGATAAAGCCTGATTATTTATATTTTTTTTTTTTGCCTGTGCCTTCAAAACAGTTAGTTACAGCCGTGTGGCTTCTTCACATTGTTTTTTATCATCTGAAGACTAAAGGTATAGTGTATTTTCTCCTCTAGTGATCCGCACCTGGCTTTTTCATTCTCTCTTCCTCTGAAAAGCTTCTGCCGCTGCTTCCTCCTGAAGATGCTTCCTGCCCACATTACTGACACATAGGTTCCCATTATGCCTTGTAGCATTCAATCCAGCACAGGAGGCCGTAAAGCTGCTGTAGGAACAGGAGAAGCTGCTGCCAGCTTCCCAGCTGTGGAGGATCCCTGCAGAGAGGGAGATTCTCTGGGGAGAAACCACAAGGTCTTATGGCTCCCTCTGTGCTGCACAAGCAGTACCAAAGATATAGCTGGATGCAGAACCCAGCTAAATTTTATCTTGTTGGAGGAATATCTGTTTGAAGAATAATGTGGTGGTAATTCAGAATGTACCTCACCCTACTAAGCTGCTTTGGCTGATGCCTCGTTGTTGAGTTTTGCTTTCCCTACTGTTTCACATGGTCTCTATGTGACACTTACATGGGCAAAAATGAGGTGTTGCTCGCAAAGAGTTTCCAGAGCAAAAGTAATGGGGGGTTTTGTTTCCTGGAGATTAGTTTATAGTTGGTGTGAATCAGCCTTGATAAGATCAGCCTATAAGAGGGTAGCTGAACATGATTTCAGGTTGGGTTTTTTTACTTTTTTTAAAAAAAAGGTCTATTTTTGACCCAGAGTGCTATTTTATGGCTTGCATTTGTTCCTAGAGGAGCCAGAACACTATTGCAGTCAACAGCTGAAGGGTTAGATTTTACAGGTTGAGCCTTCATAATCTGTTTATTGCCTTGTCTTTGTCACATGGCTCACTGAGGTGATACTGCCAGCATGCTCATATACATACTGTATCTATGCTTCAGGGAAAGTCTGCACCTGAATGTCTCTAGTGTGCAGGTCACTGAATAGTTCAGAGACAAGGGTGTAGTCTCAAGCTACATAGGACCAGTAACTGGGTACTCTCAAAATCCAGGCTAGGACTCCTTCCTCACTGTTGATTCACGTAAGGCTGTATCTATGAAGTAGAGAGGTTAAAGGTCCTTGTGTAAAGCTGAGAGGAGGATTCTTAGACTGTGAAAAGCTTGAAGTTAGTGCAGATCTCTGTTTCAATGGGAACGCTTTTGGGCTGAGAGAGCTGTCACTGCCAGATTTTGCTAGTATTGCTGCATTAGTTAAGAGTGAGAAACAAACCACAGCGCTGCCACATATATGTGCCAGGGTGCTGCAAACAACCACTGCAATCCTTTTTCTGGCAATGTATATGGTGTATGAGGCAGGCAGTTTAGGAGTGCTAGGATAAGGGCTTTGTCAACAGAGGCTGTTTCTAGTGCAGCCAGGGTATTTATGAAAAGATCAAAAGAATTCTGGAGAAAGTTGTTCAAAAAAAGAAAAAATGTGAATTTCTGTTGCTGAAAAAAAATATTTATGTGCAAAATGTCCATTTCTGGTAAATATTTGGTGGACCGTGGAGTAGGTGAGAGAGAATGGCTGAAAAAGGAAAAACACAACATATGAAAAATTCCAAATTTTGAAACCTGTTATTAAAAAGCTTTTAGTTTGTGGCGGGGGGGGTTGGTTAGTTGGGTTAGGTTTTTTAGTTGAGTGGAACTGTGAGAATTGGCATTAGTTATATGATATGTGTAGTAAATTATGTTTAAGATAGGCTCTAAAAAGCAACTTCAAATTTAGAGCAATATATATGTTTTGTTATAAATACTTTTTCCCTTCAGAGATAATAAAACGTTACTTTCATAACTAAAAGACCATTCAGAGATGCATAATGGTTCAAGTTTAAGATCCACTCAGTAGATGAGGGTATACTCCAAAGTATTTATGCTGAAACTATTGATGCTTAGGAAGAGCGACTTTTTCTGAAGCAAGTCTGAATGTGTTCCCTACCTAGCAGGGTGTGATGCTCAGTGTTCTCTTCTCCCACGTGCTGCCCACCCAGATTATGTGAGAAATGTTTGAGCACCTTACTATATATAGTCAAGACTATTCTCTCCTGCCAAGGTCAAGTGGGAGGTGTGAAACCGAGATGGGGGAGGAAATGAGCCATGTGGGAGTGAGCTGGTACATCCTGAAGCTGGGAGGCACTGGGAAGAGATGGTTCAGCTTCGGCCATCACATCCAGCAAACCTGTCAGTGGGAGTGCAAGGCAAAGGGGTGGTGCAAAAATAAGTGTCACTAATACTTGTGTGGAGGTGGACTGGGGCATTTGCTTTAAATGAGAAGCTTGAGCTCTATGAATGAAGCTTCAGGGGAAAGGTGGGACTGAAAGACATGGGTTAGAGGAAATCGTGAGTATGCTTGCAGCTCCCCTTTGTGAGCTGGCAGCGTGTGTGCTGGGACAATCTCCACATGGGTTGTGCAGGAATGACGTAGAGAGAGTCATATATTCCAGTAGCCATATGTGATAGAAAAGTTCCCATGGCTGAAAGCTTTGTCATGGCTAAGTTAATCTGTCACTTGTAATAGGTATTGTTGTTATAATATGTATAGTTGAGCAGACAATATTCCTCAGCTCTAAGAACTTTACTCCCCTCAAGCTAAAATCTGGTAATGGAGAAAGACATAAATTTCAAGTGAATGCTTTTTTAAATCTTTTTTTTCTTAGGGCTTTGTGGTTTTCTTTTTTAAAGTTTTTTTTTTTTTTAAATTGAAAGTTTCTGCCTGCACTAATGATTGATTCTTACTTGAACTGAGATCTCCTACATTGAAGGGCTGAGTGCTTCACAAACAGGTGCAAAGAATGAGTTTCTGCTCTGAGCATCTCTCAGACTTGGAATCTCAGAAACAAATGCTGCATCTACTTCAGCGGGAAATGAGTGGTGTGTTACTATTTTTTCAAATAAAGAGTTTAAATTAAACACATATTAAGCAGTGAAATTGCAGGGGAAAGCTAACACAGCTTTGAATGGGACCTGCAATTTATTCTCCCTATAGATGATGTTTGATGGCTAACCATGACCACTGAACAAGGATTAAAGCAACTTCTACATATCTTGGCATGTGCTTTTCAAAAATAAATTATTTTTCTCAGGTAGATGAGATTCCTTCTGTGAGGAAGGAATGTGCATCATTTTAATTTTACAATGGGAAAATGCTTGTGGTCCCAGAAGAAAAGCCGAGTAAGGAATTGGACACAGGTTTTCTTAGCTGAAAAGTCTTTCTTTGATGGTTTGTTTTAGAATTCAAGTAACATTTGTGAGTTTATATATGAACTAGGCTCCACTGGGTTCGGTAGTACTCACTTCCAACTCAAGGAATCTTAAGCAGCTTTAGGATGTCAAACAGGCAAAATTTATGTATCATTCATATTTTACAACAATACATGTGACTACTATATTAATTGGGTGAATTTTTCTTTCAAGCCCAATGAAAGAAAAAAGAGTTGGTGTATTGGACAAAGCACTATGTTCTGGAATCAGAAAAGAAAAAAGGAAAAGTAGGGTGGAAAAGAGGAACTATTTTATTAGGCTGCAACTTGTATTCTTTATTTGGCATCTATTTCATTATCTCCTATTTCCTGACGATAGCGTAATGTCCTCTCTTTTCCTGTTACCCAAGCACTTTACAGAACATGTGTTGCATGCCTATTGGCAATCATGGACAATTTGACATTCTCAGCTTCTTTTTACATGACTTGACATCAGTTCTTTTTCAAAATACTACCACCAGCAGCAGCAGCAGAATATATCTCCTCCTTCCCGTCACTATATTACACACTGAAAAACAGTAAATGTTTCCTGCAAAAAATTTTAAGGCTACAGATCCATTTGTGTGTATTTTGACTGAGTTACTGTCCTTGACTGTTACCCTTCTGGAAGTTGGGGGTTCTCTTGGTGGTCCTGGGGGCATGGGACACCCTGCAGCTTTCCAGTCATTACAAGGAAATGACCCTGTTCCAACCTCTTCCCAGGATGGGTTTTAAACAGCAGAATCAGGCAAGCTGTAAGGTCTTCTGCAATCACTGTCAGTGTCTCACAGTGTTTTGTGGGCAGTTTGAACAGGTTCTTTAAGTGATACCAAGAGACATGTTCCCTAGCTCATATCAGGCATATTTCCATATGTAAATATAAAGCCAAGACAACATCTGCTCTTAAACCCACTGAGATGGGTTCCTCTTCACCCTAGAAACCCAAATACCTCCCAAGCACAGGTCTTATCCTGCCAGGCAGCTCCTTCTGTTCAGCAGACTTGGATCTTGGAAATGTCACCAGCTCTGAACTGCTCTGACTCTCCTCTTCCACCTGGTTCTCAGCTGTGCTGTCTATCCTGGACCCTCAGTGAGAGCCAGACGTATGTTTTTGCAAGATAATACATCCACTCTCCTTTTCCATAGCTGTCTGTTTCTTCACTGGGAAAGCATGTCCTGCTCAGAGCATCTGTCATCACTGCTGGCTTAGTTTGACATGGCCTTACTACTGTGTTATACCATTTTTGTTTCAAATGTAGCTGGGACTTCTTTACAACACTTTCTTATAGGTAGTGACCCAACTGAATCATTGCTTTCGAGGTCAGAGGCAAGACCACTGAAACTATTCTCTGAATCTATCCCGTCCCTATCTTTTTTTCAGTGTCACCAAGCAGATTCTTGGTATCTTACCCTCTTGTCTCAACTTATCATTCCCTTTGACGTAACAGGGAAGATACAAGTTTCTTATCATTGGTAATGATCAGTGACTTCTTTTCAATAATCGGTGGGTTTGAATCAATGCAGGTCCACAGTCAATGTCAGTATTTTCTGACTGATGAAAGTTCTGAGTTCAGTAACGAACACATTTCCTTGCCAGTTCATTCCACAGGGACTCTAGTGCAGGCCATGCAGTGGTTAGATTTCCTTTGTCAATTCCACTCCTACCTTATGTCCTGGCATTTTTCTTTCCATTTTTCATTATTTGTTCCACAATGTATATACTGGATTGGGATTGTCACGCATGTGTTCTTTGCTGTTCCATTTGCGCTGCTACCAGGGCTTCTTTTCTTGTCTGGACTGAACTAGTAGCTGTTAGGGTTTGTTTTGGGAATTCATGATCAGTAGAGATGAACTTGTTACCTGGAGCTTCTGTAGAGTAAGGCTTGTTTGTTGTACGACTCTTCGTTATAAGAGCAGCCTTTCTGGTGTCTCCAACAATGCTGAGTGGGGATCTGTGTGAATGCTAGCATCCTCAGGTATCTAATGTAAGTATCTAGTCAGCATTTTTTACTTTGGTTTTCAGGTTAAAATAACAAACCCCAGATCCTGTATTTCTCAGATGTCTAATTCTGCCAGTGGTCACTGTAGTGGTCAAACACAGCTACCAGGATTTCCTGCTTTTCAGGCACCAGTCCTGGCAGCATTCACTACAAAACTGCCATGGTAGTTATTTGACTAACTGCCAGTAGGCCCTCAGCTGCTGAAGACCACATTTCCTGTAAAAATGTTTTAAAGAATTAATATATGGCTATCAGATATTACTAAGCAGAGCAAGAAGTTGATATACCCATGGCCAGAGAAAAACTGTATTTTATCTGTAATGTACAGAGCATCTATTAATCAGCAATGTTTCCTGAATTGCTAGTAGGTGGAATTTAAATACAATTTAATATACAGTATTCTACTAAATCCCCCCAATTCTCCCTCTTTTAAGCTACTTCCAGGGAGGAGCTGCAGTATACACTTACTTGGGTACGTCCATACTTTTGTTTATGTAGACATTAATGCGTACCTTCTCACTTATTTTTCTTATTAAAGGAAGTGATTAGATGTGAGAAACATTAGCATGGGAATGTGAAGAATGACTTATGACCTTGACTGTTTTCCAGGCAGAATCCTAGGGGAAAAAATGTTGTAGTCCATAGATGACATCATATTACAGTATCACATTACATATCAGCTAAACTAGGAAACCCTCTTTGAAGTGCCTTACATGTGTATGCTTTTTTTTATTAAACACCATCTTGGATATAAAAGTTGTAAAGAAACAAATTTTTTTTGCCTTATTATTGTAGAGTTTGTAGGATTCCTCTTGTACTCTTGCTGCACATGAAATCTGCAGTGTTTCAAGGCACAGGCCTTAGGTGAGCGAGATTAATGTCATGACAGTAAGGGTGATTGATGGAAATGGCCCTCTAAGAGTACATCCAGGCCTTGCAGCCAGGGCAGCTTTCATGCATGAACCCTCCATTGGTTCCTAAAGCAGCAAGTGGGCAGGCGTTTGGGATGATCTGGTCTAAGAATAGAGACTGAAGAACAAGAAATTCCTGTTCATCGGAGTTTTCTGTCTCATCTGGAACATCTAGTGCTTCAGAGGCGGGAAAATACCATGACAATAAAGGGGGTGGAAGAGGAGGGCTCTAGCTGCCTACGCTTTTCCCCATAAAAGTACACTAGCTGAGTGCAATGATAGGAACATGGGAGACCTGAATAAAAGAACCTCTCTTGTACCTTTTGAACTATGTAAGCATGGATCTTTGCCTAGAGCACCTATTGTATTCAACAGTGAGCAGCTGCTGCTGATATGCAATTGAGAACTGAAGTCTATTTAGAGAAATAATTGCTTTAGTTTCCAAGATGCTCCTGGAAATAAGATCTAAATTTCTCATTATAATCTTACCTGGCAAAATACAGTATGTTCTAAACAATAATTAGAAATTCTTAAATTAAAAATTCTTGAAGAAGGCGAGTTAGTCTTCCAGGTTTGTAATGGAGAAAAAAGTAGAAACAAACAATCCTCTTGTAAAGGGGAGAATACTAGTTGTGTCCTGTTCGCTCATCAGGGTAAGAAATGGAACACCTGCGCTTGTCCTTTCCAGAGTAGTGCTTGGGACTGTATTTTTCACCTGGAGTATTTTCCTTCGAAAGAAGAAAGAAAAAGTCAAAAACAAAAAGAAAGAATGTGATGTGGATACTTTTGTTTTTCCAGCCCATCCCACAAGATATGATGTAGAGAGCTTTATTGTCTAAGTTTATTCCAGATTAACTAGTGCATTTGGGTAATTCTTTTGTAAGTTTTCTCTCCTTAAATTGCTTTTAAGGGATAGCGCTTTTCAAATGCACCCAAAACTGTGAGTAACTTTCAAAAGTGTAGGCAGCTAGCATATTTCTTGCATTTTGCTGTTAAATGACCTTGTTCCTTTCTTATGCTTATGATCTTCATACTTTTTCAGAATGGCAGAACTGACAGTGCACACAGTGGAGCTACACAGGTGAGGCCCTAAATACACAAAAAATCTTTCATATAAATACAATCTTAGAGTCAAGTCTTAAATACTATCTAATACTGGGAATCAGGACATTGGTTAAGAGGTTGCTAATTCTGAGAATTCATCTCCTGCATTTTATAGTTAAGAATTTCTTCCCTTTTTTTTTGTACTTCACAACAAAGATTGTAACACTTGCAATCTCCCTTTTAAGGAGTCCTCCTGGCAGGAGGACCAATAATCTTCTCTAAGGCAGTTCAGTTGAAAAACAAACTTTCCTTACATGGCACCCAAGTTCTGAACCAAACTTATATATGCTATCATTTGTATATCAAATAAAAATAGATGGCTCAGCATTTTAGGGTTTTACCTCCTACTTTTTTGTTTTCTTTTCCCCTCCCTGTTCCTACTAGCCCAGATGGGTAAGAACTGAGAACTGCAGGATTAAACCATCAGCAACAAAAGACTTATTTCCAGAATTCTAATTTTGTATGCACAGCTGCCCTTTTAAAAATCCTTATTTTCAAATGAAAATCCTACAGTGACTTCCAACAATCCTATCTTACACTGAGTGTTCACCTGACTTTTTCCAGAAGTATGGATCACTCACAAGTCTCATGGTTCTCAGCTGAAATGAAGACTTCTCAGCTGAAATGAAGCCTTGAGTTAAAAACACTGGTTTTGCCAAGTGTGATAATAAATATTCAGCCTTTATCTTTTAATCCACTGGCTGATGCCATGCAAAGATGTGAATATCGAAGGAAAGCACCAACTGTGCTTCTGCCTCATGAAGCGCAATTGTTTCCTTTGCTGTTTATCACTTAAGAGTAGCAAGAACCACTGTACCATCTTCCTCTATGCAGTGAGCCTCATGCTACCAGCTAAACTCTGGTGCTGGCGGGGGCCTTTGGGGGCTCTGTATCATAAAGGCTAACTGTGAAGAAAGCATTAACATCTGCTGTCTGAATACAAACGTTGCTCTGAGATTCCTTCAAGTGCAAGGGGACTAATCCTTCAACCTTTTCTCATATGGACCACATCTTCTGAAGGCAAGAAAAATGCAGATAATCTCCAAGTAGACTAGGTAAGGTAAATATATGCCTTACTAATGACACTGGAAATACAGCCTCCTGCTACAACACATCCTGTTCCTGTGACACTGTCTTGGGGAAGGACAGTGACTATTCCTCTCTAGTAACACATCATCAGTGTTGAGTGTCAGTGGAGCTGAAGAGTTGTTGTTCACCTGTGTTATATCACAAAGCATAATTAAGTCATTGAAAAAAGAAAGGGAAACATAAAGAATAATTGATAGCACGTTTCTGTGGGCCACCTCAGTCATGAAATCTGTTTTCACGGCTTACCTGGTTTCCACCAATGCAGACAGATGAGACATATGGCTCACAGCCTGTTTTAAAAATTGCTGGGGAAGCACTACCTTCTGTGAGTGGAATTAGTCTTCTCAATGACTGAACAAGTCCAAGTCCAGCTAGGACAAACGAGGCAGAAAATGGTTTGGAAGCCAGATCAGTTTCCCACTGTAGTCATACCCAGTCTCCTTTGCCTGAAAAAGCTGAAAACGAAAATAGTGCACACAGTTATGGGGGTTTGTCCTGAACAGGGAAAACTGAAGGGAAGCAGGGAGTTAAGCTACTGACAGTGTGTGGTGGGTTGACCCTGGCTGGACACCAGGTGCCCACCAAAACCACTTTGTCACTCCCCTCCTTAACCAGGTAAGGGAGAGGAAATATAATGAAAGGCTCGTGGGTCGAGATAAGGACAGGGAGAGATCACTCAACAATTGCCATCACAGGCAAAATAGACTTAACTTGGGGAAAATTAGTTTAATTTATTACCATTCAAATCTTAAAACCACCTTCCCCCCACCCCTCCCTTCTTCCTAGGCTTAACTTCATTCCCAATTTCTCTACCCCCTCCCCCTGAGCAGCTTGGGGGAATGGGGAATGGGGGTTACTGTCAGTTCATCACATGTTGTTTCTGCCGCTTCTTCCTTCTCACACTCTTCCCCTGCTCCATCGTGGGGTTCCTCCCATAGGAGACAGTTCTCCATGAACTCCAACATGAGTCCTTCCCACGGGCTGCAATTCTTCACAAACTGCTCCAGCGTGGGTCCCTTCCACGGGGTGCAGTCCTTCAGGAACAGCCTGCTCCAGCCTGGGTCACCCACAGGGTCACAAGTCCTGCCAGCAAACTTGTTTTAGTGTGGGCTCTTCTCTCCATGGGTCCACAAGTCCTGCCAGCAAACCTGCTTCAGCACAGGCTTCCCACAGGTCACAGCCTCCTTTGGGCGCATCCACCTGCTCTGGCATGGGGCTCTCCATGGGCTGCAGGTGGATATCTGCTCCACCATGGACCTGCCTCCATGGGCTGCAGGGGGACAGCCTGCCACACCATGGTCTTCACCATGAGCTGCAGGGGAATCTCTGCTCCAGCACCTGGAGCACCTCCTCCTCCTTCACTGACCTTAGTGTCTGCAGAGTTGTGGCTCTCACATAGGCTCACTCATCTCTCCTGCTGGCACAGATATTTTTCCCCCCCCTTCTTAATATGTTATCCCAGAGACACCACCACTGTCACCGATTAGCTCAGCCTTGGCTAGTGGCGCAGCTGTCTTGAAGCTGGCTGGCACTCACCCCATTGGACATGGGGGAAGCTTTTAACATCTTCCCACAGAATCCACCCCTGTAACCCCCCCACTACCAAAACCTTGCCATGCAAATTGACTACACAGTGAGGTAACCTACCAGCTCCCTGGTCTCTGGTTATGTTGGAAACCAGGAGTTAAACCCGTTCTGTAACTTTTTATTATTCTCCCCCCAAATTTTTCATCTCTCAGACTGTTGAAGCATATTGCAGGGGTGCCTGCAGCAATGGTGAATTATGTCAGGTAACAGTGACAAGAGTGGGTGAGCAGCATATCATAGGTTTGGGCCTTTCTACCAAGACTTTAATGACTGGAGGCAGAGAGCAGTTGTAAACCACTTTCACCATAACCTGAAGTGCTGACTGCTTTGAGTGATGCTGATAGAGGGCAGAAAGCTATAAAACCACCCTGTGCCTCCCGACCCCGGTAGCAAAATTGCATCAGTTTACCTGTGATCTAAGGAAGACTCAAGAGCAGTTAATGTATAAGCAAGCTGGTCTATAATTACCCTAAGAACTAGTTTGAGCACATTATCACTGTTATAAAATGTAATAGCAGTATTACATAAGCACAGTAACAATAGTACATCTCTAAATGGTTGCAGACTGCCTCTTTTGACAGCTGTGGTAGAAAATGGATCACTGGATGGTCATGAAATGAATATTTTCCCTAACCAGAATGGAGAGCTTTATTACCCTTATAATTACTTGTTTAGCAGTCACTTATTAATTTTTTTTTTTAGTCCATGAGTAATAAAATGGGCCTGTTTATTAAATAACATTTTAATTAGATATCATTTTTAACATGTGCCAAGTTCTTAATGTTTTCTCCTATGCAATTACTTAGATAAATGCTTGTATTTCTGATAACTCCATTGACACTCTCAGCCAAACTAAGCCTTCCTCGGTATACAGCTCATATAAAATAATAGGCTCCAGATGCCTTCCCCTAAACAGCTGTTTTTTAACATATTGCAATAGAATATTGCTTATTTTACTAAATAGCTTTTACAGACTTCTGTTAGATACTGTGTATTTACAGCTCATTTGAATTCAAATGTACTATTTTTGCTCAGCTAAATTTCTTATTGACTGCACTGGAAAGCTTGCATTTAAACATTTTTTTATGAAATTTCACATTTTCATTAAAACACACTTCAGAGGCAATGTTGACAAATTGTTTTGCAAATGTCTACGCACTATTTGGCCATGCATAAAACTTGTTTAAAACATTATGAATGTTGATGTAATGTTAAGTAAATATTTTAAGTGTTGATCTCAAAATGAAATAGTCACAATCATTTTGATGATCTGAAAATGTCTTTCATCTCTTTCACAAAAGCTGAACTTCTTTTTTTTTTTTCTTTTTTTTTTTTTTCTTTTTGTTCCTATTTTTGAATGTGGATCAGCATCATCAGAGTGCCTGCCTGTTTATACATGAGATATTGGCAGAGTTTCTTCTCTTGTCCTGAGACTGAAACTCTTGTTCAGGTCAAGAAGAGAGATGACTGTCTTTTCACTAGCACAGAGTATGAGTAGATAAAATGTAACACTTGTTTGTGCAAGTAAAGCCCTATTTGGCCAGATAGTGCACCTAATTTTGGTATAGGTATTAGGCTAATGAAATATGCATTCTGGTAATAGCATGGGACCTACAGATTCCTTGCACAGTGCCAACTGATTTTAGTAAGCCTTTGCTGATTTATGCTCACCAACAATTTTGCTTTCTAAATACATAGTTTCCACATTTTTATCTGTTGCTTCCCTAGTTCTTCTGTACAGCTTCAAGGTGGTTTGAGGCTAAAACTGGCCATCATAAATAGCAATATAAATTGTCATATGAAACTCAGTTTCAAACATGGACTTGTATTTCAGTCTGCTATCATTTTTAGGAGTTCCAACATTGTGTCCCAGAGCTATCTGGAATACTAGCCATTCAAACGTCAATGCCATTTCACCAGGACAATTTAGCCACTGTGAGGCATACCTGTATAAGGGATACCATGTGTTCCCTGCTTTTCCATTAAAACCTTTTCTTTGGGATTATTCTAGTATATGCTAGTTACCATTTCTCAGTAACACTGAGAAACAAACATCCAGTAAACAATGGATGCATAAATCCTTGTTTATAAGTTTAAACTCAGTTTTGGAGATTGAAGTAGGGTAAGGGTTCAAGCTGACTGTAAATGAGAAACGGATTCTGTTTGAAATGAACATTTCCATTCACTCACAGGAACAAACGAAAGAAAAGGAAGAAATTTTCCTTTCCTCTGGAAAATTTCTACAGTATTTTTCATCATAGGACATTATCAAGGATAAGAACATAAATCTGTGAAAGATCTACATTTAATTTTTTTCATTTATGAATTCTGAAGGGCTCTAAAGAGAGCAGTCTTAGCTCACATGTATACCTCAATTTCTATAACTCAATCACTACAAAAACAGGATTTTTTTAAAAAAAGTAGAGTCCATGATCACTTATACAGGTAGCAAAGAGGCTTTGGAAAATGAAGCTTCCCAAAAATATAAGAACCAGGTGAATTTGACTGAGGACTGGTCTGTAGACCCAAGTGATGGATTGCCTGCATGTCAGATAGGTGAAGCAATTTGCAAAAATGCAGGAGGGTTCCTTGATTTTGTGCTGCAGACCCTTATTCCTGTGGCTTGTATTTTTTCTGCTTTTACTTAGGTTGGGTTCTACCCTGTCTTGGACAGTCAGTCTCACCATTCCATATGACATTGCTCAAGTTTTTTCTGCTTAAAGTTGTATACTGTACCTGGTAGTAGAAGCTCTGGACACAATAAAATTACCTTTAGTTCTTACAAAAGGATAATCCTCTGACTGGCATCACTTACAAGTGAAGCCTTGATTATATTGATATTTCTGTGTAGTTTTTCCTAGTTTATCTCATGCTGAAGGATGGTGGAATTGAATGCACAGTTTTCATGTGGTTAGAAATGGGATTTGAGATCCATATCTGAGTCCTGGGCCTTCTTTGGCCTCATTGGAAATTCTCTCCAACACAAAGACGTGGCAGTGTTGAATTAAAATGACGATTCAGAAGTTCCCTAGACTGCTGCCAGGTAGGGCAAGTACTATTGTCTCTGTGTCATGCTGCCTAATTCACAGGAGTAAGGAAAACACCATCATGTTCCGATATCACCAGGGCTCTTTGGAGGCTTTCTAAATTGACTCAGATGTTAATCAACCTTATTTTCAGGGGAGAGCTGTGGTGTGTCACTGGAGTGCAAAAGCCACAGACGACATGGGCAGTGTTGCTAAACTTCTCAGAACAGAATCCACAAAGGTCAGTGAACGAGGAGGGAAGCACCTCAGCTCTGCTCACATTGACTAGTTTAAGGTCCTGCTCTTAATCAGTCACATAAATAACTAGCCTGCTGGGAAGCTGGTACTTGATAGTTACAGCCCTGAAATCTCCTTTGATAGTTAAATTTACCCTATGATGTCTGCTTTTTTCTGACAAAACACAGCAGAAGTTCTCTCACCCTGCTTCCTGCTCTCCCCACACAAATTTTTATCTGAGAGTCCTTGTTACAGCTGTAGGAGACCTGGGTTCAAGTTCCCCATCTGTCTGTAGGAAGGAGCCTACATTTTGCTGTAAGAGAACATTGCCAGTTGATTGTACTGCTGAGGTATTGACCATTCAGAGTAATGGTGTCTTTGTCTTGCCTGTTAAATCCTAACAGCTTTACACAAGTGGGGAAGAGGCTTGGAGCTTGGTCCTGTAGCTGAGTGCTTTTCAGGACTCCGCAGGAGTGCATGGGAGTTGCAGAGATTGAACCATCAGGGTGCACAAGTAAATCTGAGTTTGCTCAGGCAGAGGAGAAATGTCTATGTGAATGCACAATGTGATGAATGGTCTAACTGCTGGCTTCTGGGGTAAAAGCAAGGTGCTGACTTCACTGGAAAAAACACAAACTGAGGGGCTGCCAGATGGAGGTGGTAGATGGGTCTTAGTTTGAGACTGTGGATTGTTCTACCAAGATACCTAAGCTTATAACAGCAACATAAATGTCAGTTTAAGACCTTTTGTGCATCAGCTTCCTTGACAGTTGGATCTGAGGCTTGGACCCTGCCTGTATCTGAGCTTCTTCCTCTCAAAAAGCCTCCTGATGTGAAGATTGCCTTATCATGACAACCTCAACTCGACTGAGTGTTTGGAAATGTTCTTTAGACAAGATAAGTTTCCTTTTTACAAGAAAAAAAAAAGAAGAAGAAGAAGAAGAAAGAAAAATGGGGAACACTGGTGCACTAAGGATTAATAGAATCTTTTCTACTTAATCAGTTTTAAAGTCTAAGAGGCTGCTACCATGTCTAGCTGTTCTGGTTTCAAGGAGAGAGGCAAACAATGCTTGTCAAACTTGACTCTGAAAAGACACTAGCTTTTTCTGTGGTGGTACCCCTCAGTTTCCATTGCACTGGCTTGTCCTATTTTAAATTTGTAATGAAAGAAAAAATTCTAAAGCTGGTAATCATGCGCCTTCCTTGTATAAAAACACATCTTGTTTTTATCATCAGTAACCTGTACTACACAAGAGCTCTGACACATACATTTCAGGATAGATTAGGAATTGCCTGCTGCATTTACATAACATTAAAATCACTGTCTAGATACACAAAATAAAATGAATACCTTCTTGATTCTCTAGTATGGGCTTGCATGAAAACGATTTTACCTTGCTTTTTTTTTTTTTCCCCCCCGTGAATGCAACAGCCCCTCTCTTTATTTAGTAGGTTGGAAGAGAAGGATTTGATAGCTGGCTGAGGGGACATATGTAATTCATTTTTCTGGCAAACTTGGACAGCATGCTTACTGCATTTGAAAAAAAAACGGGGGGAAAAGTGTTGCGAAAAAGCGTATGGAGTGTGTGACAGCCTGGCCCTATCTGACTCCCCATCATTCCTTGCAGCTGCCGGAAGCCAACCGCTCGTCTTTCCAAACCACAGGCTCATGTGGGTAATGATATGATTTCCTCTGTCTTGTGTTTTGTGTATGTGCTTTAAGAAAAGTAACCCCCTCAAAACCCTACGCACCCTGTTAATCAAGACTGTACTAGCTTCTCTCATCCTACTGAAGTGATTCTTGCAATGCTGGGACAAGCAACTGGAGGCTTCATCTTCTGTCCCAACCAGAGTGTTTGTCATCATTTGTGTTTTTCTTGATTGTTTTGAGCTTTATCCCTCATCTCACTACTAAATAGTGCCCTCACCAACTGAAAAAAAAAAAAGGAAGTGGAGTTCATATATTCTGGTTTCAGCCTAGTAAAAAATCTTTAGTATTTCACTTTCTTGGGAAAATCATTCACATATCACAAGAAAAAAATGCGAAATCAAGACTTTTCTGTTGCATTTATCATCACTGTTCTCTGTTGAGGACCTTTAAAATGCTGTCTGTATGTCTATAAATGTTGGCAATAACAGATATTGGATCAAGAGAAGTAAGGCTACACTAATGTTGGAAGTATCCATATACCAATTTCTTATGATTGGAAATACCATGCGGTTTATTCTTCAACAAGCATCTTGTAGTCCATATGAAGCCTTTCCCACTACGTTGTAACTATAAATTTCAGTGCTTTTATGACTATTACAAACAGGCTGTTGATTTTAAGAAACAGTAATTCTGGTTTTGTACAAGGCCATGGGTGAGAACTTCGAAACAGTGAAGGAAAGGGTAGAATCAGGAGCCATACTAGTGAGGAGCAGCATGAGAGAGAGAACAAAGATTCCTGTTTGAAAAATAAATTGCTTGATGGTGGAGGCAAGTTTCAAAGGCCCACTGATTGTCAGGGCTTACATTTTGATAGGCAATGAGAGATTATAGGCCAGAAAGGCCAAAAAACCCCCCCAGATTCTTTCCTTTTTTAAGTGATAGAATGAATAGCAAATAAAGGTATCTAGGAAAAAGATTTAATTTGGTTAAAGGGGCAGGCAAGCATAAGCATCTCTGTAGCCATATTCTGAATGAATATGACTGCAGCTAAATAATTTTTGTCATTTGTAGAAGAAAGACTGTTGCAGTAATCAAGATACAAGGGGATAAGAACTTGGAATTAGCTGTTATAACTGTTGAATGTGTAGCGAGATCATTTTTAGAAATGTTCTCAAATAGTTTTCAAGTATTGGCAATAGTCTGAATGTGAAAAACATGACAGTTCTGAGTTGAGGAGGAGGTTTTTGCGTGATTGAGCAAAGAAGCGGGATGCTGTACTTTGATGTACTATGATTCAGAAGGAGGTCATGGTCAGCACTTGAGGTAGAGGAATGACACCTGTTTTGGCACTGTTGAACTTGGTTCAAGTTCATTTCATATTTAAATATTAAATATTGTGAATATTAAGAGGAATATTCACAAAGACATGTTAGAGAAGGCTGAAATTTCAGTTTGGACAGAAAATGACAGAAACCAGACAGAAAAGTCTGGTTGATACGTCTGTCAATTATAACATGGAATTATTACCTGAAATCGTAATTGCAAAAGCAACTTGCATCTTCTTGGGGGGATTGCAGAGAAGAGGTCTAGGGCAGAGCCCAGAAGCCTCCCCAGAAAAAAAGATTTAAAAACAAGAGGGGCTCCCAAAAAGCATGATGAAGCTAGGAGGAGAACCAAAAATCAGCACTGGTTTTGAGGTCATCAAGAAAAAGATTATGTAAAAAGGATGCAGACAAGACAAGAAGGAAAAGAATAACTAAGTTCTGTCTCTGAAAACTGGCTGGTAAGTGATCATTAGAGATTTTGATCAGAACATTTGGGGGTGGTGGGGAGAATATCACTATATCCTTGCCTGTACTGATAACACTTCACAGGCATCTGATTTTGGCCACCATGTGAGACAGAATATTGGGTTAGATGGTCCTCTGGTCTGACCAAGTTTAGCTGTTCTTAATTTCAGTGGAGTAAAGGTGCAGAAACTAGATTAGACACTCTAGGGTGGAAATGGAATACATGAAATCTTATCAGTGCTTGCAGACAGTGTACTCAATGTGTTCAGATATGAAGGGAAAATGTAGGAGGTAACTACACAGGCAAGGGAAGTCAAGGATGGGAGAGACTGATGCAGAATTGGCATGGGAACAGGGGAGATGGATTAACAGAAGAGTAATGAAGAGAGTGAGAATGGGCAGGAGGGAGATTGAGGGATGATATGGTGGATGGGTTTACTGAGGAAACTGGAAAAATTAGAAGAAGATAATTGCAAAATTCCCATGCTTGTGGGAGTGGTGAAGGAAAGCTGCAGGACATGAAGGAGGCAAAGTGGTGCTGTTGGGAGTGTAGAGGTCATACTGGGCCAATTTGCCATTGTTACACCTTTGCAAATTGTCAACTGGAATAGCACAGTGCAGCACAATTGAAGTCATCTGTCAGTATTCAACCTTTTTATTAACAATAATGAAATTATGCATGCAATATAAGGAATGTTATACACTTACAACTTGAAGTGCATTCGTCAAACAGCCGTACACAGTCACCAATTGCTGCAGTGACTTCAGAACAAGTAAAGAAAGTGCGATTCCCTGACTGCTTTCCCACTCACCTTGGGGTCTGCCGGATGGTTTCCTCTTGCTGCGCCCTTACAGCAGCAGCCAACTTTCCATTCACTCAGTCTCCACCACCCTTGTCAGTGGGAGACTGGGTGCGTAGATTGCTAAATCCTGTGCAGTCCCACTCAGATCTCAGAAATTCAGAGTAGAAAATTTTGGGGGACTATTTCCCCCAAAATGACCTATGTGATTTTGGAAGCCTGTACCACCATAGAGTGGCCTTACTTTAGATGGTCTGAAAATTCTATACTGGCAAACAATGGTAACCTAATGGCAAACTAGTCCTAACATGAGTACCTTAATTTGCCACTTATGTAAAATCCATTAAGATCTCAATTCACTTGGGGAATACAAATGTCAGTGTAGTGGCATAAATGTATCAGATGAATTGGAAGGTGTTTTCACCTGGCAGCACTGGAGATTGAAAGTTGAGGTTTCCCCTCAAAAGCCAAACTCAGCAGACAGCTTCTGACTTTGGTTAAGTATTGGTGCAGTAGGAGAGAAATGAGAACCCAAACTGCAGTTCTTTAGAGGGTAAAAGTAGGGGGTTTTGTTACTTTACTTAGTTATGCATTTATTCATAAGATATATTAAACGGTATGTATGTTTGTGAATCTTTTGACTTCCCCTGCCTTAATGTAGTTAGTAATCTCAAGTTACTTTATTTTTTTAAAGCATTTCTGTTCTTAAATTTTCAAAATGTGACAATGTTTCTGATACCTCTTTCTTCACCAAACACTTCATGGAAAAAGAAAGGAGCTGCCAGAATAACCATAAAGGGGTTTTGTTAGTTTGTTTGGGGTTTTATATTTAAATTGTACCCCTAACTTTGTTGTTTCCCTGTGCATTTTCCCTTGAAATATTACAGCTGTCAGACTAATACCTACTAGGCCAAATTCTCACTTAGGATAGATCAGACTAGCACTTTCACAGCTGGCTAGTTTGCCTTACTGAAGTGTGGAATTCATTTATGTGATAGAGTTTAGGAGTGGTGAGTTTGGGGTTTCATTTTGGTTTTTTTTACTAATAATAACCTGTAGCAGCAACCACAAGAACAACAAAGTGGCAGGAAAAACTTTTTTAGTAAAGGATTTCTGCATGTATTTGGAATAAAGAAGAAAAAAAGATGAAAATTTGCAGATTCTGAAAATGCTGAAGTTCTGAAGTTATGGTCAAATTTTCATCTCCTCTCTTATTTCAACATCAGTGTATCATTTGCAACTGAACAATAGTTAGGATGCAGAGCTTGAAGATATATAATCACAAAACAGGTCCCAGGATTTCCTGGATGTTCGTACTTGTTGTTTAAACATACACACAAAGAAATACTCCAAGATGTTAAAAATAACCCAAAAGCAGAGAGATGCTATGTGGAATATTGACTGCTTCAGCTGTGTTCAGCAAGCACCATTGTTCTCTGATCAGAAAACTGGGTCATGTATGTGGATGTTTATTATATTAGCTCAGCAGATGTGAGTGCTAGTATTTTCTGAACCTCATATACAGCATTCTACCTGTTCAGTCTGACTTTTTAAAAAAAACCGGAGCCCCACAACTGTTGGAGGTAAGCAAGAAAAATGTTCTCATTTACTACATACCCACCTTTATCCAATTATGAGCCAAACTTTTCTTCTATGTAAGAATAAGTACTTATTGATTTAAGAAGAAACAGCTATATTGATCCAAAGGGAAAATACACTGTACATGTTGATCAATATTAACCTTGCAGGACAAAACATCCTGATACTCACTTCAAGGCATCAATATATACATATTACTGCATGTTTGTGTCATTAAGTCAGGTAACTGGGCTAGATTTCCATCTAACAGTATAAACTCTCTTAATGATTATTTTTCTAGTCAAATATTAGTCTCTAAAGGGAAGAAGGAGTTAGAGAACCAGAAAAAGAATAATTGTTCACTTCCCTTGAGATAAATAATACTTTTCATTAAACTCAGCTGATGCCTATCAAGAGCTGCTAGACTGATTATATAATATAAGAAGTGAGAAGTCCTCCAAATTCCTCCTAAAAGTGTTAACCTGTACCAAGGTAAAATTGGAAATCTAAGCATACGTGTCTGAAGATATTTAGGTGCCTAGTTTGTAATTAGTTCGATGTCAATGAACTTGTACAAGAAGGAGCTGTTTCCTTTTAATTTTTGAAGACAGAGCTCATCTGAATTCCCAGAATACTTTTAAAAAGTCTGCTCAATCCAGGCATCACCAGCTCTTTTCTTTCAGCCTTGCTGCAGGCCAGGGGTTTCTTCTTGCTGGAATTCATTGACACAGAGCTAACCATAAATTATACAAAGATAAACTAATTATAGTGTAATGGGGCAGTTGTGGTACACATTTTTTTTCTCTGACATTTCTTTTCTGTCCCGTAATAGCTCTAACACTAGCTTAATCATTTTTATTTAAATGTTTTCTTTATGGCTAATTTCACCCTAGTATCATTCGTCTCCATCTTGAGTCTCCTGAGGCACTTGCTATGAAGGACACACCCAGGGAAGGGGCAGGCATGGGACAAAGAGAAGCTGTGAAAGCTACACAGTTAATATGTATTCTTGACATGATCAACTCCTTAATAAGAATGTATAATACATGTTGCTTCAGACCAGAATAAACAATCTGGCCCTGCCTTCAAACCACCTTTATTGTCTCCTCCTCTACAGAATATGCCTTAAAGCTGTGGATCCTTTCTGCATGACTTTGCCCAGGTGGGGCTCTTCCTAAGCCTGCCCATAGCTGAAAATCATGTTTAAATTCTCATCATCTTGTGCCTCAGTCACCTTTCACCTTGTTTCTCACCCTTGTCAGAGAGAAGCCTATCCTGTCCTGTCCTGCTTGCATCCGTTCAAAATGCTGGAAGCATCATTGCCTTAGCACATGATTTGGGGGTTTGTATCTACTCCTGTCTCTCCATCCTCAGTTTAATCGAAGACTTACTTACTGTACTTCTGCTGGCAAGTTCTTGTATCCCTGACCGATCTCCCCAGCCTGCTCGTTCTCTTTTGAAAAAGCGGAACTTTCTCTGACTACTTGTGAGGCTGGGAAGGATGTGTCTATACATACCATACTTCATTTTCTCTCTTGAACCTGTTTGTACCTATTATCCCTACAAAACTTGATAACTACAATGGTGTTATGCTTCAAGCCCCAGCCTATTGATTTGCTTTATATCTCACTGTTTCCTTGAGTTCCCTAAGCTGTGTGTAGCTGTTGGTTGTCCGTTGTCTGACTATAGGTCATGAACTGTTTGCACACTACCACACATGATGGAGTCCTAGACCCTAAGTGGCACGTACTTGTTTTTAGGTAACACAAATGATAAAAATAATCTGAAGTACAGCTTTTTAGAATCCCAAGTTGTAAAAAGCTGCTCATCTGTGGAATGGGCATGCCTGAACCCGGATGAAGGGAGGAGATACTATGTTCCCTACCTATGCTGTGCATCTGCTGGAGTAATCAGCTCTACAGTGGGAGTCAGACAGCCATGCTGGTATCTTCAAGCTAGTACCAGTGCCTATTTGTCTTTCAGCCCATTAAATTTAAATTGCAAGGTTTTGGTAGCAGAGGGAGCTGCAAGAATGCCTTCTGTGAACTGCCCCATGCCAGACAGAGCCAGTTCCAGCCAGCTCTAAGATGTACTGGCTGCTGGCCAAAGCTGAGACCATCAGCAATACTGATGACACCTCTGTGATAACATACTTAAGAAAGGGTAGAAAATGTTGTGCAGCAGCTGTGAGCAAATGTGAGAGCAACAGCCCTGCAGACACCAAGGGAAGTGAAGAAGGAAAGGAAAGAGGTGCTCCAGGTGCTGGAGCAGAGATGTCCCTGCAGCCCATGGAGAAGACCATGGTGAAGCAGGTTGCCCCCCTGAAGCCTGTGGAGGACCTCAGTGGAGCAGATATCCACCCTGCAGACGATGGAGGACCTTATGCCACAGCAGGTGGATGTGCCCTGAAGGAAGCTGCACCTCAGAAGCAGGCTCCTGGCAGCAATTGCACTCCATGGAGAGGAGCCCATGTAGGATCAGGTTTGACAGCAGAACTTGTGACCCTGTGGGGACCCAAGCTGGAGTAGTCCATTCCTGAAAGACTGCAGCCCACGGGAAGGATCCATGCTGAAGCAGTTCATGAAGGACTGTATCCCATGGGAGGGACCCTTCACTGGAGCAGGGGAACAGTGTGAGGAGGAAGAAGCAGCAGAGACAAAGTGTTATGAACTGACCACAACCCCCATTCCTCATCCTTCTGCACCACTCAGGTGAAAGAAGGTAGAAGAGTCAGAAGTGAAGCTAAGCCTGGGAAGAAGGGGGGTGTAGGGAAGGTGTTTTTCATTTTCATAGAATTGTAGGATCATAGAATCATTTAGGTTGGAAAAGACCTCTGAGATCAAGTCAAACTGTTAACCCAGGACTCCCAAGTCCATCACTAAACCATGTCCCTAAGCACCACATCTAAGCATTTTTTGAATACCTCCAGGGATGGTGATTCTACCACCTCCCTCAGTAGCCTGTTCCAGTGTTTCACCACCCTTTCAGTGAAGAAATTTTTCCTAATATCCAATCTAAACCCACCCTGGCATAACTTGAGGCCATTTCCTCTTGTTCTGTTGCTTCTTATCTGGGAGAAGAGACCTACCCACACCTGCCCACAACCTCTTTTCTGGTAGTTATAGAGAGCAATAAGGTCCCCCCTGTATCTTCTTTTCTCCAGACTAATTAACCCCAGTTCCTTCAGCTGCTCCTCATACAACTTGTTCTCTAGACCCTTCACCAGCCTCGTTGCCCTTCTCTGAACACACTCCAGCAACTCTATATCCTTTCTGAAGTGAGGTGCCCAGAACTGAACACAGTATTCAAGGTGTGGCCTCACCAGTGCTGAGTGCAGGGGGACAATCACTTCCATTGTCCTGCTGGCCACACTGTTTCTGATACAAGCCAGGATGCTATTGGCCTTCTTGGCCACCTGGGCACACTGCTGGCTCATGTTCAGCTGGCTGTCAACCAGCACCCCCAGGTCCTTTTCTGCCAGGCAGCTTTCCAGCCAAGCTTTCCAGCCACTCTTCCCCAAGCCTGTAGCGTTGCATGGGGTTGTTGTGACCCAAGTGCAGGACCCACCACTTCTCCTTGTTGAACCTCATACAACTGGCCTTTGCCCATCAGTGCAGCCTGGCCAGATCCCTCTGCAGAGCCTTGCTATGCTCAAGCAGATCAACGCTTCTGCTCAACTTGGTGTCGTCTGCAAACTTACTGAGGGTGCACTCAATCCCCTCATCCAGATCATTGATAAAGATATTAAACAGGACTGGCCTCGGTACTGAGCCCTGGGGAACACCACTTGTGACCGACCGCCAGCCAGATGTAACTCTATTCACCACCACTCCTTGGGCTTGGCTGTCCAGCCAGCTTTTAACCCAATGTAGAGTACAGCTGTCCAAGCCATGAGTAGCCAGTTTCTCCAGGAGAATGCTGTGGGAGACAGCATCAAAGGCTTTACTAAGGTCAAGGTAGACAACATCCACGGCCTTTCCCTCATCCACTAGGCGGGTCATCTTCTCATAGGAGATAAGGTTCATCAAGCAAGACCTGCCTTGCATAAACCTGTGCTGGCTGGGCCTGATCCCTCAGCTGTCCTGCACATGATGCATGATGGCACTTAGGATGATCTGCTCCATGACCTTCCCTGGCACTGAGGTCAGGCTGACAGGCCTGTAGTTCCCCAGATCCTCCTTCCTGCCCTTCTTGTAGATGGGCGTCACATTGGCTAACCTCCAGTCTTCTGGGACCTCTTCAGTTAGCCAGGACTGTTAGCAAATGACAGACAGCAGCTTGGCAAGCTGCTTTGCCAGCTCCCTTAGCACACTTGGGTGAATCCCATCCAGCCCATAGGCTTGTGCATGTCTAAGTGGAGCAGCAGGTCTCTAACCTTTTTCTTCTGGACTGTGGGGACTTCATTCTGCTCCTCCTCCCCCCTGTCTTCCAGCTCAGGGAGCCGAGTACCCAGGGGGAATCTGTTCTTACTACTAAAGACTGAGGCTGTCATGGTTTAACCCCAGATGGTAATTAATTACCACGTAGCCACTCGCTCACTCCCCCATCACCCAGAGGGATGGGGAAGAGAGTTGGAAAGGAATGTAAAACTCAAGGGTTGAGACAAGAACAATTTAATAATTGAAATAGAATAAAAATGAAAGAACAATAATAACAATTATGACAAGAACAGTTATAATGGAAAGGGGAAGGGAAAGAATAAAATCCAGAGAGAAAGGAAGAAAGGAACACGTGGTGCACAACACAACTGCTCACCAGCCGCGACCGATGCCCAGCCAGTCCCTGAGCAACGATCCAATCCACCCACCCTAGCCAACCCTCCAGGTATATATACCAGGCATGACGTCCCATGGTATGGAATACCTCTTTGGCTAGTTTGGGTCAGCTGACCTGGCTGTGTCCCCTCCCAATTCCTTGTGCCCCTCCAGCCTTTTCACTAACAAGGCCTGAGGAACTGAAAAGTCTCACATCAAAGCCAAAACACAGCACCACACTAGCTCCTAAAAAGATAATTAACTCCATCCCAGCTGAAACCAGGACAGAGGCAAAGAAAGCATTAAGTACCTTAGACTTTTTCTTTTCCTTTGTGGCAACACTCGTCCTCAACATCCAATAAAGGATGCAGATTATCCTTGGCCCTCCTTTTGTTTTTAATGTATCTGTAAAAACATTTTTTGTTATCTTTTACAGCAGTGGCCAGCCTGAGTTCTAGGTAGGCTTTCACATCTCTAATCTTTGCCCTGCATAACCTCCAGACATCCTTATATTCCCCCAGAGCTGCCTGCCCCTTCTTCCAAAGGTGGTGAACTCCCCTTTTTCCCCTGACTTCCAGCCAAAGCTCTCTCTTCAGTGAGGCAGTCTTCCCCACCAGCTCGCCTTTCAGCACATGGGGACAGCCTGCTCCTGCACCTTTAAGACTACCTTCCTGAAGAATGTCCAGCCTTCCTGGACCCCTTGGCCCTTCAGAACTATCTGCCAAGGGACTCTGTCAACCAGGCTCTGAAACAGGCCAAAGCCGGCCCTCCAGAGGTCTAAGGTGGTGGTTCTGCTAACCCCACTCCTTACTTCGCTGAGAATCAAAAACTGTCACCTCATGATCGCCAAGCCCAAGATGGCCCCCAACCACCACATCACCCACCAGTACTCCTCTGTAAACAGCAGGTCCAGCGGGGCATCTCCCCTGGCTGGCTCACTGACCAGCTGTGTCAGGAAGCTGTCTTCCACAC
>JAVJGI010000040.1:79723684-79815847 GCA_035590275.1 Ibycter americanus | reverse complement strand
TTTCTTTTTTTTTTTTTTTTTTAAACATTGCGCCGCAGTTTGCGTGTAATCCAGGCGGTTTGGGGCTCATCCTTCAGGTTTCAGAGATGAGCAGCCGTAGGGAGCTGGCCGGGAAGGGGTGCTCGTTGGTTCGAAGGGGAGGGAAGGGCTGGCAGCGTTGCCCCCACGCGGGAGCGGGTGCGGACCGCTCCGCTTTCTCCTCCTCAAGTCAACGCCGCACTCGGGTTCATTAAAAGCCCGAGGTCGAATTGCTTGCGCCTGTAATTTGCAGAGGGGAGGCAGGTGTGGAGGTTGTAAAAGCCATTAGGAACTTGTAAAATTAGCAGGCCCTGTGTGCTTGAGGGGAACGGCGTTAGAGGAGAAGTTGCTGACTTCCGAATAGCGGTGCCACCAGAAGTTTTCCTCCTTGCGATGCAGCCTGTCACAGCTGGAGGTTTTCTTTTGCCCTGCTACGCAAAGTTAGCCTCTCTGTGAAGGGACAGTTTCGCTCTGTAGTCATTCTTTAAGAAGATGTGCATAGTTAGAAACTGTACGTGTGAAGAAACGACTTCCCGCTGCAGCAGTCAATTCTAAGGAAACTTTGAATTTTGTGCTTCAAGAAACCTGATTACTTCTTGGATTACTTTTCTGTCTTGGTCTAGAAGGTATGGTAATGCTGCCAGATGTTGTGCAAAGCATTCTGCTTCCAAAATTGTTAGAAGTTAATAATGCTGTGTCAGAAAAAAATTGTAGCTTATGATTGCAAATTGTTTCAAAAAAGTGATGTTTTGTGGAATGCAAGAATTTTTAGACTGGTATGGCCACTGGCTTAAACTATGTAAATTACTGTATGTGTATATATATATACATGTAATGTTGTTTCTTTTCTCTTTTTCTCTTTTCCTCTTCTTTTCTTTCTTTTTTTTCTCTTGTACTGAGTCTGCTTACACATGTAAGTGTAAGTAGTGTTTTCAAAGGACTTTGTGTGAGGATCAGAAGTTAGAATGAGAGCTTCCTGACTAGGTATTTTTCTTTTCGGTAGCTAGATGCTATCAAGGTTACATCCATATGCATTTACTGTCCAGCTGTCCAAAAAATACCCAAATGGAATAAACCAGGTATCTAATCCTGATTATATTTATGCATTTACCTTAACAACCCATTTGCTAGACCTTAATAGTCTAGTTTTAAAATTGGGAGCTATAATGCTTCGTAAGGGCCAAATCTTTTAAAAGATGCACTTGGTTAGCTTCAGTTGACTGCTCACATCAATTGTACCTCCTATGCATACTGGAGTACTATATAGTATAACTCTCTATTTAACATTATAAATGATCATTGAAATATAAAGAAAAGAGTATTAATATATTGCGTTTAGAAGTAAGTACTAAAATTCCTTGCAAATACTTGGAAAGCCTTTATCTGAATCAACGAAGCAGGGGCATGTTTTGAGTGGCTTGTGGCACTGCTGTCTTGCCTTGCTAGCGAATAGCATAGTTCAAGGTGTTCTGAGTCTTTAATGAAATAGACAAATTAAGGGTGGGATGGCTTTCTTATATGAAAATGTAGTTCCTTACAAATTTTCCAAACCAAATTTTTGCCCTTAAGTAACTTTGTTTATTCTTCTTTCTCTTCTCTAATGAGGGAAATTGTTAAGTCAAAGTGAGAATGGATTTGTTCATGTTACCGTGAAAATGCCCAGAATTCCTCTTAATGAGTTAATGTAACAGTAGCATGCAGTAGTTCATACTACGTCCTTTTCCAAAAGGTGTCATTGCTTGCATGCAGAAACTTCTTTCTAATATTGATATGCTCTGCTTTGATTTAACTTATAAGTATTTGGTTTAAAACTGAATAAAAAATACAGGATATACTGCTTAGACTGCCGTATGCCCCCACCCCCTCAAGATACCTCATTCCTTAGCAAAGCTCTTCCAAGTTTTATTTTGATGCCTGTATGCCTTATTGCTTTATCAAAGGCTTTGAAACTGCTGCATGTTGACATGAGAAACAAGTAAGTGTAGACCAAGAACTCTTAAAATGATAGCCATCCTTACGATAGCTGTCCTTAGCAGAACTGCATAGGCGAAGTGTCCAAAATACTGCAGAGCTCTGCGCTTTCTATAGTTCATGTTTCTGTTATCCCAGACTTGCTTCCAACCTTAAAATACTTTCTCACAAATATTAATATTGGTGACTATTCATTGCATGTGCTCTTTTTATTTTTTTTTAAGTAGCCTAAACTCAGAACTTGATATACTGCAAGTTTATAAAAAAATAGAAATATAAATTATATCCCTAATGATATGGTAAATTTAAGATTAAAGTCAAGGAGAAGGCAGGTTTATCTACCACATGAGAAAACTGACCAGACTGAAAACAATGGAATTCCAGTGCTGGACAACCTCAGGAGCCAGGATTCCAAGCCTAATGCACTGATACCTGCAAGAGTCCTCTACCTCCTGGGTACAGCTTCCAGGGGAAGAGACAGGGATGCAGAGGCATAATGTGGAATTGTACTGACTGTCCTAATTCGGTCAGGAAGGACTGCTGGACCCCGGTAATTAAAGAGGGATTACTAATGGGAAGACAGGGCAGAGGACTCTTGTTTCTTTGCCCTTCATGCTCCCAGTAACTGGAGAAGCTTAGACTCTGATCCTGTGTGCACCGTTTATCCCAGCTGAGTGTATTTCTCAGGGTGGCTACCTTACTTTAAGTGAACAAAGTGAGTGGGTGTATTTTTAGTAGGTCCCATACTCAGGAGTTGCAGTAGAGAGACAAGCTTGTTGTACACCTGTGACTTTCCACCTCGGCTCCCGGCTGCCAGTGCTCACTCCAAGAATGGTCTGGTTGCATGTTTCCTTACATAAGCATGAATGACACCTTTGTCATTTGTGTTACATGCAGTGTACAATAAAAAATGCAATAGTTTCCATCTTGGTGTTACTGTAGCAGTTTTCCTTTCCCTTGTGGACCTTAATATCAAAAAAACAAACCAACCAAAAACCCCAAACCCAAACCTGGTCCGCTTGCCACTTCCACTGCATAGCAATGCAGAAATGTAAGTGGAGAATCAATCCACAGAGTTTTACGACAATGCAAAACTTGTTTCTCATCATTAAAATTGAATAACTCCAAAATGGAGCCAAAAACATTTCCAGACATATTTTATTTGAGTTTAGGTACTTCTTGCGCTAATGTTACAATCTTGCAGAAAACAAGGAAATGGGTACAGTCTGTATTTCAGCAACAGAAGACAAGGGCATAATGAATTGTATGCTGTTCTGGCAGATCATTTTTGGAAATGTTTTCTTAAAAAGTCCAGAGGATATCAAAAGTCATGGATCACAGCCTAATTGTGTGGCTCTTTGTCAGGAAAAACTTCCACTGAACACTTGTGGGATTTTTTTTTTCCTCCGGTTTTATGTGCAAGAAGAGCTGGGTCCATAGTGAATTTTATTGTTTTTCAGTCAAGATTCACATATGTACTTGATTACATTTTGACTAGTCATTATTTTCTACTATTATTAAAAGTAATAGAATTAGACTAAAGAAAACATGGTAAAGTAGTAAAATGTAGTGTAGCAATGATGGGATCTTTGGAAAAAGTTGTCATCCTTACGAGCACAAGGTGCAATGCGCTGCTGGCACCGTAGTGGGCTCCCCCAGAATTCTCCTACTGGGGACAAACCCCACTTTTCTAGGAAGTGTAAAATCACAGAGAAAGAAAGGTTTTGGAACCATTTTTTCTTCTCAGTATCCTTACCCCCCAAAAAAAAGAAGACGGAGAAGGGGAGGAGGCTGCGCTGCTGTACAAATGCTGTTGGATTTGATGCAGTTGCTAGATACCTTGTATCGGTTGAGGAGTGTAAGTAAGGGCTCTTACCAGTTGTTCTGGGACTATGATTTTTTGGGAAGCCTATTTAAATGCTTTCAACTCAATGCAAGAGTCAAAAGGAAAGGTGTATTCCTCACCGGTGGGTTTTTTTTCCCTGTAATCCAAAGATATTTTCTTTTTCCTCTGCTGGAGTGGAACAACATTTAGAGAGGAGTGTGAACTCAGTCTGAGGCAAGATAGGCAGCCTTAGTCTTGTCAGTGGTGCAGCGATTTTTAAACAGGAGGCTGCTTTAAATACCTTTCACTCATCCAAAGTAGCTGCAGAAGTTTTATCTCCCTAGTGGCTATCCAGCAAAACGGACTGACTTCAGCTGGGAAACTCCCTGCTTCCAAGGTCAACTGTGGTTTGCTGTTCCTACATCTGAATCTATACACAAACATAACTACAGCTTGGAGTCAACAAGAGTTTTGTTTGCTCCCTAAATTTAAACACAGTTATGTTAGCCCCCAAGGGTATGTTGTGATCTATCTTTATTAAAAGTCCAACAACTTCTGCCTTGCCCTTCTCCTTTAAGACACACCTTCCTCCATGCTTTAAGCTGGTGAACAAGAAGTTGTTGCTGTTTTTTCTGCATTGAGCAGGTCCCTACCAACAGAGTGTGGTGACTGCAAAATTAGGTCTTAGTCCTGAAAAGGTAAATGTGTGTTCTTACGTTTATTTGTACCATTGTAAATTCATGGGAATAGGACAGTGCAGGTTTGGGACCTGCATGGCGTGCTCATGCTTCTTGTATAAATGCCTTGAAAGGCCATTCAGGCTGCAGTTTTTGAAGAGCAGTCACACTGAAATTGTCAGGTTTTTTTAAGCAATGGGAACTGTCCACTTCTTTAGCTTATTTTGAAGTGTATTTTGTGTGAAAGATTTACATTTCTGCTTCTGAACCCAGTTGCTTTAGCTATATCAGTAAAAGAAAAACTTGCTCTATAAAATAGATCTGATTCCCTGCTGCATTGCTTCATTTTTCCACTTGTGTCAACTCACTAAAAACGGTGAAGTAATTGCAATATAAAGCTGGAATTGTCCATAGTGGATTGGGTCCAAAATATTTGCAAAAGCAGAGTGAGTTAACTGAAATGTGTAGTGTGGAGAAACTTGCTAATTCATTTCAATTATAGTAATTTTAGGAGTTATTTTTAGGTTTATTTAGGGAGGGGGGGAAATCACACAGATCTCTAATATGCTTATTCAGGCTGATAATGTCCTTTAATAATCCATAACAGCTTGAATAGTTTGAAGGGAAATTAGGAAGCAATTCTGTGATCATGAAGCAGTTATTGAAACCTCCTGTAATTTGGACAAATCGACTACTGATATATTGTTGGGGATACTTGGCAATAACATTTCTAGACATAAAGGGATCCTTTTATCTTTTCTCTATTGCATATTTAGATACACTGTGCTAAGGATATCCTACACTTTTTAAATCCTACACATATGGATACAAAAAGTACAGTTTTGCATCTGCTGCTTGCTTTCTCTGGAGTGAGAGCTCTGGAAGAATATCCAAGAGCTCGATTTGGCCACTTGAGAATGTGCTATGTTCTTAGATTGAGTGCCTTAATTTACACACCTCACCCTTTTTTTAGTCACTTTATTTATAAGATGGAAATGTGTGCATTTTCTTTGTCATGGTGAATTTATTCCACATTTCTTCTTGATTTTCAGTGAATAAAGGTGACAGAGTTTAATGAGTTAATAAAATGTGGCCTTCATTAGGAAAATTAGCTTCATATTTTTCCCTTATTGTGGAAACAATTTGTAATGCTTCTGGTTACAATTCAAAAACCTGAAGGAAGAACCTTTTTCATATTTGCAATGATAGCAAGTACAGTAATTTGCACACAAAGTCAACAAAAGAACAGATTATTTTTTTAATTATATCCTTTAACAATGAATTGCTACATTAATATAGTTGAAACACAGTAAAATGCTAAGAGTGCATATGGAAAACATGTACATGCATACAAGATGCACTTTTTATCATTTGTCAGTGCTTTGAAGAAGAATTCCCAAAGAACTGAGAATTATGTAGGATCTTTGAGACAACTTTTTTTACACCCTCACAATTGTTCACTAACACGGAAATTAATTTTACATGTGCCAGACATAAATGTTTCACATCTGCACTGTTAGCAGAGTTCTTTTCTCAATCTAGTGTGTTGAATTACAGTGCTTCCTTCATTTTGCAGACAGGAGCTCTCCATTGAAATTTGACTGTATGCTCATAATTGTATTGTCAATTCGTGTAGTTAACCAGAATTTACACTAGGCAGGAATAGAGAAATGACTGAATAACTAAACATCTCCCTAGACTTTGTAGAAAACCCTGAATATGGAATTAGTATAGAGGGAGAGAAACTGATTCCACTTAGTTTTAACCTTTCTTCTGTTTTAATGCAGTCCTTTAAAAGACCTGGAGGGTAGTTGTTTTTTTAAAAACAGAAATGGAAGGACACTGAAGTGCTTATTATGACTCTCGGTTTTTAGTTTTCAGAAAGGACCACCCCTCATCTTTGTAGTTATTATTTACATTTAGCTGTGTGATGAGGCGGAAATTAAAAATAGAATTAAAATGGTTCTAAAGTAGAGTCATTCACAGAGATTGTGAAGTCTAGCATATTAAATTACAATAATAAAGCTAATTATCAGCTGCTTGCTGAGATATTGAACGCTTTTAATTAAAACTAGTTTGTAGGATTCTAGCAGTTTTCTTCAAGTATTTCCACAGATTGTGCAATGCATACTAGCTTTTACCTGTGTTTAACAGCTTTCTGTTGTGTTCAGTTGTATGTAGCACATTCATATGTGAAGTTAAAAGTCTATTAAAAAAAAAATGGGTCTTTTGTTTAAAAGGAAACTAAATGTTAAATACTTTTACAGGGGTGTCTTTATTCATCTCTTCTCTTGGTTGTTGGTTCAAACTCCTCAACTTCAGTGGATGCAAGAGGTTTGGTTCTGCTAGGTTGAGACCCTCTGGTGCAATTAGAAATGCATCTGTATTATGGTTCTGCAGGCAGATGCAACTCCCAGCTTAAAACCAAAAAGACTGATGACACATAAATGATGATACGTATCACTCCTAACCTGTTGTTAATGTGCAAATTCTCCTGTCAGGTATGTTAAGAGCTATAGGTTTTCAACTGTACTGTGTTTTCCAGGCTGCGGCCCAGTTTTGCTTTGTTAATTTATTTATTAAACTACTTTTTATATGTTGTGGGTGGTTGAATCTAGGACCTGTTTTAGGAGCTTTGCTTCAGTTTACGTTGTAAAGTGGGTTGGGGTTTTTATGGTTTTGGTTGTTGGTTTGGATTTTTAGTTTGCTAAAGCTGCAGCCTATGTGATGAGGAGCCAATGAGACATGTCAAAGACCACAAAGCTGAGATGTGCTCACACACGGGTGCTCAGTTAGGGCCAGCTGCTCCAGCGACCTGTGCGAGTGGTCCCTTTTCCTGCCACGGGGCTGCTTGCACAAGCAGGGATTGCAAAATCAGCCCTTTCCCTGTCAGGGCTGTGGAAGGAAGGCTGGGGTTTGCCTCTTTGCTTGTTTATCGCAGTTAACCCAGAGCTGCTGCTGAAGAATGTGTGTTCCCCTCTCTTTTCATATTTTTAAAAGCACCTGCAGAACACAAGGTTCCCTGTAGAAGATTTCTTCTGCCCCCTGCTTCAGACTTCATGAGTGCTCATATTTTCTGCTCCGAGGCTTCATGGAAAAGTGTACCTGCCCCTGCAGAGTGCGCTCAAGAGAGAAGTGTTCCTTCAGGGACTTTTCTGTCTGCTCAGCAAGGCTACACCTACAGATAGTCAGGAAATATGTGGTTGGATGCAGTGTTATGTTTGTGGACATAACAGCAGAAGTAGAGCTATCTTACATGGGAGGGCTGCTCTGAGTTTAGGTGTGCTGGGGTAAGCCCGAAGTGGCCCCACAAGTGTCAAAATTTGTCATTTTGTTTCCATACCACCAGTGAGGTCCTGTTGTGCTGAGTGTGAAGGATGTGTTGTTCCAGAGAAGTCAGTACATACACAGTTTGGGAAACAAAGAAGAAAATAAAATAGCTAGTCTTTGGCATTGGATTAAGTCATTCTATCGAATTATATCAATGGCCCAATATTGCAATCTTTTAATGTCCTAAGAGAGCACGGTTTGTAGAAGGACTGACATGCTTATATGTTTGTTTGAATTGATAAACACTGTATAAATGCTAAGCATTTATTTTCTTGACAAGGAGGTTTACTTTTGAATTTGCATTGTAAAACAGGAGATGAAATAATAAACCAAGACTTGCAAATAATTAATTTGCTGTATTCTGAAAGATTAGAAAATCTTGACCTTGCAATGACTTCTTCCTATTTACACCCAGAATGCTAAAAGGTCCCAAATCCACTTCTGATTGTAATTGACACCAGGTATAAATGGAGCAATACCTCAGTGATTTCACAAAGCGTATTTTGGTATATTCTTAAGACATAGCACAAGTTATGTTGTGGAGAGAGTTGCAAGGAGGGAAATCAGTCACACGTAAATTTTCTTTGGGCTCAAGATGGTAACCTGGACAAATGCTGGCTAATTTAAATCCAAAGTTTCGTTGTGTGAGCATGGCCCATTAGGTTCTTCCTTATTTAAACTGAAATCAAATCAACATAGCCTTTCAAGTTTGTTGTGTGTTGATTGTTAATTAGCCTAAGACTGCAACAGTTGATTTTTTTTTTCAAAGCATTATGGTAGCTTCATCTCTGAATCTGGTATTTGGAGTCTGAAGAGGAAAACATATGGGTGAGAGTTCTGTATCTGAGAAGACTTGAAGAAATAGTTTTATCTGTTTTAAAGGGAGCTTTGTAGCCCTTTCAATAAGGGGCTGAACTTTGAATCTATTTGTATTCCTAAATAGAAGAAATATATATTATCACCTAGATGTTGATTCCTTTCCTGCTATAAATGAGAGCTACACACGTTCAGTGTTTGAGAGCAAGATTGCTTCGGTCAGCTGCCCACCCAACTTTTGATTTCTAACTTCAGGCTCCTAAATTAACTGCTAACTTAAATAGATGTGACTACATTGAAGATAGTGAAGTCATACACAGTCCTTATGCTAGTGATAAACTTGATTCTGTAGATAAAACTTACAATGAAAAATTGCAAAACAATTCTTTTTCTTGCCAAAATGGATATTTAGGGTTTCATTTCATAAATATTTCTAAAACAACATTATTTTAGATAAATCTTTGTAAAGATCTATTAATTTAAGTTGAATAATTATTCTAGAACAGATTAATATCAAGTTGATTCTTTGGCACAAAGTGTTATATCCATACATAGGGCTCTCTTGCTTTCTGGGAAATTAGCGACAATGTTTCTGCTGATTGTAGAGCAGAGGAGGAAAGGGAGGAAAAGCAGGGCATAGTTTCTTATTCATAGGTTTACCCTGCCAAAGGCAAAGAGGTAAATTCTACTTAGTACCTAAAATCTGGCCCAAGATGCGTTATGCCCAAGTCCAGTGTGAAAAACCTTTTAACAGTCACAGAGCCAAAACCAATGCACTGCTGTCATCGCAGAATGGGGGTGGGGGTTGTGTCCTGTTGTGTATTGCTTGCTGATACAGAGCATAAGCTGAAGTTAGCTGCAATTTCATTAGTATTTACCAGATATCACAGGATACTGTAGTGTTAGAGTACAGTTTTCCCCTGGGAGGGATTCAGAACACACTTTAGGAATTTTTAAAGTTCTTTTTTTTTCCCCCCACTTTTATCAGTTTGCTTAGTGTTTGTGGATCTTAATCTACATTTAGGAACCACGTTTAACTGTTCTAAGCAATTATTAAGGGGGAAAGAATATCTCCTTCGTCACTTTTCTACCAGCTCTGTTTTCTCTCCGTGTTTCATCCCTGGGAAATAGATCAGCTTTGCCAAATGTTCTAAAATCACCTAATTCAAGGATAAACCCTGAAGTCATCTCTTTGAGAACTGAAGGCATCTGTTTCAGGACAAGCAGTCATCCAATCTCACAGAAGGCAAACCTCCACTAAAGAAAAAATAAACCAACCTGTAATTCAGTCTGCCTTCACTAAAAAAAAAAAACAAACAACAATCTGTACTCTAGTTTGCCTCTCCATTTAAGAACTGGGAAGTGTTTTCAAACTGAATTCTGCCTGATGGTAGCAAGAGGCAGGAAGGAATACAGCTGAGAAGTGTGCTGCTTAAGCTGCAGAAATGCTGAATGTAAGGCTTGTGATGCCAAAGGCAGGTAAATTAGGGAATATGAAAACAGAAGAAATTTTCTCCTTTGCCACCTCCTCCCTGTCTTGCTTCCAGTCCTGCTGAAGCCCTAGCAATGGGGAGAAGGCAGGTGCAGTTGGAATGCAGTGCCCTTCATGAGCATGGCTCTCTTCTGGTGGATATTTTCTTGGGATGTTTTCTTTGTTTGGGGTTCGCTGTACTCTGTGGAAAAATGTGTAGTAATCAACTGATTAAGAGTAGCCAGGTGACCCTTGAAGGCAATAATAGATGCATGGGCATTTCTTTTTTTCTTCCTTTGTGCTCAGTCATGCTTGCAGGAGGAATAAGGCACTTGTATCATACCTGCCATAAATACACCATGTTTCCAGTAACTGAGCAGGCTACCATTATAGGGTTTTCCCTCCTGCAAAAGCAGCTGCATTTCCCACTGACTAGTTCATTAAAAATGGACCTATTGAAAGCTCTTCAGTCCCATAGGAACTGATGCAAATTATTGAGTGGTAGGTGGCTTTTTGCATTTTGCATGGCTGTAGTCATTTTTGAGATGTATGTATACATGTTAAACAACTTTCTTGCCTGGAATTAAACTTTAGGAGCAGAATAAAGCAAGACAGAGCATTATTGGATATTAAGCAGTGGGATGGTATGTGCGCAACAGGCAGAATGCTCTGTGAGAATATCAAGCTTCTTTCTGCAAACTGCATTGACCAAAATCTATTCCCTAACCTGTCTGCAGTCTTGCAGCCTACATCCTCTCTTTCTGCAAGTCCAGCTCTGACCTGGTGAGGGAAGCCGGTTTCTGTAAGGGGTGGGGGGCAGCAGTATATTGGATCTCAGAAGTACTGATGACATTCAGAAGCAAGTGAGGAGACCATAAAACTTATAGAAGTAATAAATATGACCACGAGTATTACACTTTCCCACTGCAGCTTGTTGGGTAGCAGGTTGAAGGGGTTTCTTTTGGGAAAAAAAAAAACAAAAACAAAAACGGAAATTGGGCTAAAAAGTTTAGGATACGGTTTGAACCCTTTCTGTAGGAACTCAAGCCGCAATCCTCCTCTGCTTTGAACCCTCAAGAAAATGCATCTGTTTTAATTCAAGGAAACAGAGTTGATGGGGCAGGTATCTCAGCTATAAGGAATAGCAAAGAGCCAGCTCCTCTGCTTGGTAGGATGTGAAGCCAGCCACACCAGCTAAAGACGTGACCTAGCATACCATGGCTGAACAAAGAGCCTGTGGGCTTTTTGTCCCCTCCCCACCTAAGGCTACCTCAGCTGCCCATGTCATACTTCAGGGTGGGAACCAGGCTGTGCTGGGACTACCTGCTCCGGCAGCACATCTGTTATCCAAGGAGCCACCAGCTGTCCGCAGCCAGCACTCAAGCCCTGGGACATGCAGGGTCCCCTTCTGACTGAAAACCTGAATTTTGTTTCTACCCCACTAACCCTCCGCACGCTTCTCCCTGGTGCTTGTGGTCACTGGCTCCTCAGAAGATGGTGTGTTGCAAGTGGAGGGCAGGAGCTTCCCGGTATCGCTTACCACGCCATGGAGCCAGCCATCTGTCAGCAAAACAGGAAGGCACAGGTTCCCTTTCCCTCCTGGGCTCGTTTCGCTATTTTCGGGAGCTGTACTTCTCCCCTGTGCAGCACTGGGCTGCTGCGGTCTGAAGGAAGGGCTGCTGGGCGAGTGAGGGGCCAAAGCCTGAAGCTGCTGCTCTGCCCATCTGCCGCGGCTGGAGGTGTATTCATTATTAATGGCGGTAGTGGCGGTTGCTGCTCAGATATGCAGCCCTGCCTGGGTAAATGAGACATTCTTCAGCAAATTGCTTCGTTTTTTGATTGCTGATTGTACGCGTGTCACCAAGCTGACTCAAGGTTCATCGATGCATGCTCAGTAAATTAGAAAGAACATAACTATGGATCAACCAAGAGAATGAATTCTGTGCCTACAATGACCCAGGGCCATTTAATTTTCTGCTTAATTTTGTTGCAGTCAGTTTGCATTTTGGGTTATTATGCAGTAGGAAATTAACAATAAATAACAAATTTGGTCCTCCTGTGCTTGTAATGATATTTTTATAAATCTTTGTAATGCTGTTTTTAAAAGGATCAAGGTCTGTGCCGGTCTGATACTCCAGCAAGTATGCAGGGAAGAAATAAAGAGAAAAATACATTATTCTTCCCAGATAATCTTATAGTTAAATAGCAAAGGGGTTGGGTTTTTTCTTCTTTCCCCTTCTTTCTCCTTCTCAGTGTGTGTGAGGTTGCTTTTTTTTTTTCTCTCTTTTTCAGTGTGTGTGTGTGTGTGTTATTTTGCATTAACTTAAGGCTCTTCCTCTCTTCTCAGATAACTTGAGGAAAATGGAAACAGATGAGGCTCAAGATATGTCCCAGGTTTCAGGTGAGGTCCTTAACGAATACTTCTGCAAAGAAAACCCTAAATTCCTGCTCATCTTTCTAGCGCAGTACAATGTTTTTCTTGTTGTCAATAAAATTGCTTTGGGTCTTTTTTAAAACCAGAGTGGGAATTGAGATATAATTAATGATATGACTTGATATCAAGCCCAACAGTGCATGGATTTTTTTAAAAGGAACTGAGTAAATAAAGAAGTCAAGGGAATATAGAAGTGTAGATGTAATTTTGCATTAAACCTGTGGTAGCATATCCCTGAAGCATGGTCGGATGCACATTTACACTCTTTCTTTTGGGAGCAAAATTCTGATTGTTACAGAAGTATAGAACAAACAAAGTTCACCAGATGGGAGGGGTAAATACTAATTAAAAGCAAATAAACTGTATTTACCATATAGGGTTTTTTGACTTTTTCCAGAGCACTGAATTTTACTTATAAATATTTAATAAATACATAAATAAAAAAAACCAAAACAAAACAAAACAACCCTGATTGACATGAGGCTTTATGATCGTAACTGGTTTTGTCCGAGGTGATAATATTTTGAAAAATTTTTAAACAGCAGAGAAGTTAAATTTTGAAAACTTGCCCTGTAGTGGCCTGGATAGGATTTTGCAGTATTACCCTATATTGATTTCCTGTGGGGGAGCTTATTCTTAACTTCCTTGGAAATTGGTTGCTTAAAAAACTGGCTTAGCAAGATAATACGTATTCATACCGTTGTGCCTCCACACCTGAAAAAAGGACAAGTTAGTCTCTTTCCTAGTTTCCCTAATATGCTGGCAGCTGCAACGGTTAATGGCTTTCAGTTTTCACTTTTAGTGTTCAGCCTGGAGCATGACAGCCCCATCACCGAGGCCACTCCTGGCAGATACCTGGGCAGGCAGCTCTTTTTTAAGAGGCAGCTCTGGGGCACTGCTGACTCAGGACCTGGAGGCCAGCTATAGGAGATCATGAAGGTCCGGGCAAAGTGTGGGTGGCTAGGTCACTGGCTTTTTCTGAAATATATAAACACAATTTTCTTTCTCTCTGCGCAGCTCCCTGCCCCCCCATTTCTAAAAACGTTGAGAAGTTTTCTCAAAAATCAGAACCCAGAACTTTTAGCGTCATCTGAAAATTGAAAATCAAAGACATTTTCGGTCTGAAAGAACAACATAATAACTCTTCATGCCAATAGCAGATTATTAGTAACGTTTAGTACAGGAGTCATTCCTAGTCAGCCCTGTGGAAAGGCATGTTGCACTCCCCTCCTCAGGTAACAATTTCAAAATTGTAACTAGATATACTTACACATCAGTGTTTTGTCACATGCTGAAGCAGTTTGTAAATGAAATAAAACCTGTCCTGTATACGTGCTGTGCTTGGAGCGTGTGTGCCCCTAGCAGAAAAAGCAGCAGGGTTTTAATCCTTTGCGCAGATAAAGCACTGTGGATCTGCTGGGAGCAGTGAGAGGCTCTGTGATGCGAGCCCAGCTCCTCTGCCTGCTGCAGAAACCCTTTCCTGCTTGCGTGAGCTCCTGGGGGCAGGAGCGCTGACCTCCTCTTCCTCTGCAACAGCACAGGCTCCCCTGGATACCCACACCTAACCTTTGCGGTATTCTTTACAACGGCGTTAATTTGATCTCCACACCTGCTACCTCTTACCAGAGCATTGCTTTTTTTTCTTTTGACATGGAGAAGAGCAGTGTGGGAGATGCTGCCTTGAGTCAAGGAGTAGATTAGAAGGTCATACTCTTTGCCTTCCTTGAGAGGGAAGATGTGCAAGAAACTTTGCTGTTTTGAATGTTTGTGTATATGTAAATATATATACAGTATATGTATCTATGTATATCATTTGTAGCTCTGAGAGTTTTCCAGGATTTGAAGAACTGTAGTACTTTACTGTGCCCTTTAGCTTTTGTAGCAGATCATGCTGATGAGAATAGTACTCTTCTGTGATGACAGAGGGTTCTCTTAATATATATATATCAGTGTAAGAGGAATTTTACCTCTGATAAGAGGTAGATCTACATAAACAGATTACAGAAAAAAAAAACCTGCTTTGAATTCTTCCTGCTGTTCCTGTCACTGAGCATCTCGCACTTTCTGTGAGCAGATGCTGTGAGTTGTATTCGGTTGTTAGCTGGATTTGTGAGCAACTGGCCAAAGAAAGAACTTGCTAATTTACTTTCATTTGTGATCTGAGTTGTGTGTGAACTCAGCCTTCTGGAAATGGGAGTTTGTCAGATTAGATTCCACAGATATTGGCTCTTCGTAAGCTCTTACTAGACCTCAAAAGTAGAGGGTCTGGAGGTACAGGGATGTTACCTACTTCTTTCTCATAGCCTGGTGAATCCAGAAGCGAGTTTTCCTCCCCTCCTCCTCCTCCTGGGGTTCTACATGCTTCTAGGATGCTTTCTTGCATGATGAGGGACCTTTACTATATATTGGGAACCACTTAGACAATTGCATAGTTTCAGGAGTGTGAGATAGTCTTGTCAGCTGAAAAATGCTTTTATTTATTTCTCCTGCTCTGTGAGTAATGCTCGTCAGGTGTAGGTTACTCTCTGAGCCTATGGAATTAGGTGGCTTGGTTCACTAGCACACTTGGTTGTGTTTAAAAAAAAAATAAATATTTAGTTTGTGGGGTTTCTTTGGGGTTTTTTGTTTTGTTTTTTTTAACCAAGAAATAAAATAGGCCTCCAGAAACAGTCTTCTCAGCTCAGAGGCAGTGTTTTGTAGCCATGTGCTTTATGCAGCTGTAGCTGACTCAGGTGAGGCAGGGGCGAGCCAGGCCAAGAGAGTACAAAACTAGTGTAAGCAAGCCAAACCCTGTGTGCGCACAGGCATTCCCACTTCTGGGAATCCAGGCATGACTGGCTCCTAGAGGAACTGAAATACCATGTGACTAGCACAGAGTTCATACTTTTTATTTTTCTCCTGAAAGTGATATTTCATGAGGCAAGCAGTTGCAGTTCTGAAATGAGGAGAGCTGACATACATTTAACCAAACGGTATCCGGCGCCCGTACAAGGCAGTCTGAAAACACAGATAATATCTCACTTAACTAGCAGTATTTTTCCTGCCTCTTTTTTCTTTTTTCTTTTTTTCTCAGTTCTAGGGCCTAACAGTTAAGGAAGGTGAAAAAACAGTAGAAATGTTCAACATCTAACATAAAAAGATCCCCTAGCACCAATGAGGCTGTGCCGTGCTCTGCAAAAGCAGGAAGAGTTTTACATTTGATGTTCTTGCTAGGTCCTGGGAAGGTATAAATGAGTGTATTCTAGGCTGGTATCTCCCACCTGAGAGTTGTTGACATGCAGTTCTCTGACAATTTTCGTACAGAAATGGCAGTGTTTGGGAATCTGAAACCATCTTTCAGAGCTTCAGGATGAACTGGGGGAAGGTTATGATACAGCCTGCAGTTGGAAGTTATCTCCATTTATGACTCAGCCAAGGAGACCATGAATCAGTGGCAGTGCCAGAAACAGAACTTCAAGTCTACAGCAACCTTGCCTTTTTTCATTTGATATGTCAGGTGGCTCTTTGTAAAAAAAAAAAAAAAAAAAAAAAAAAGACACTCCCCACCCCAAGATTAGATTGTATTGTTTATGCTTCCCTTCTTATTTTTGAACAAAAATATAAAATGGGAATGGAATAAATCTATGGTACTTTTTTCTGTTATGTGACATTTTAATAATTTACTGCAGTACATGCCACTAGGTGTTTGTTGTTTGGGTTTTTTTAGCTCCATCCCTTTCACCAGTTATTGTTCTGGACATGCTTTTTAGAAAGTAAATGGGAAACTATTCCCTGTTTTCCCCCACCCCCTTTCCATTTCTAAATTCATTGGCAAAAGGACGTTAGTGAGATTGCCATGCAGAAGTGAACTTATCATGGTGTAACAATTTAGATGTAGTTAAGGCATGAAATACAAATATCATGCTCTAGAATCCAAGACAGAGAGCTCAACAAATGTATCTATTTTAAATCCACTATTTTTACCCTGCCTTTTTGCATGCAGGGTTTTCTCAATCATGTGTAACAGGAAGAAATCAAATGATATGAAATGAGTCATTAAAGCCAAGTTTACTAAGTTTTCTTAACTGCAGTCTCCTGCAAAGAGGGAAGTGTTACCAAATCTCCAGCTTCTGCCCTACCAAGTCCATGAGGCTAGTCTGATTCATGCCACCTGGGCAAATGGCTATTAATTTAACAAGTAGAAGAGTGGTATCTGTTTAGTGAACCAAACAGTTCACCATAAACTGCAAAAGCACTGATCTACTAACAGGTTTCTATTCCAACAGGCTGCTTTGACTTTCTTCAAAGCATCCTACTTAGCCTGCTTGTTGTGGGATACCTAATTACACACTAAGGAAGTTTTGATTTTGTTTGCTATCTATTATCTCATAGGTCTGATATTATGTGTTTATATTGGTTTGTAGCCAAAAAAGCCTTCAGGTTTTTAGGGTGTTTCTCTAAATCTAGACGAAGTGAAAGCATCAGCTTCCATTGTTGTGACTGGGAGCACAGTTTGAACCTTGGAAGATGCAGGTAGCTTTTGATTACTATTACTTTTTAACAAATTTCCTTAATCTGCCTGCAGTGTCAAGAGAGCTGATTCTGACCAGACTGCCTCTTGCCCTGTGATTAAACTTCTGGGGTTTTGTTTTTGTTTTGCTGGGGGGGAAGTGTTGAAAAAGCTGAAATATTTCAGCTGTCTCTCCTCACCCATGCATCTTAAATGTAAGAGATACCTCTGCTTGGGAGGGTGGTGCTTGCATTGGAAAGTTGCTGGCAGTTCTCTGAGCTCCTTACAACCCATAAAAATAGTGCAGAAAACTACAGGAATAACTAAACAAGGAGCTAAACAGTGAATGGCAAAAACTGTTCTAATGAACTTACTTCCTGCTTTTACTTTCCTCTGCTGTAAAATTCATAGTCCTTCTTTTCCACTTATGCAATCCACCTTTGCACATGCACTCACATCCAATGGGTGTGATTTTTGCCCATTTAAGAATACCCTGCAGAAGCTGGAGATGGGGGGACACACACGCACCCTTATCAAATAATTTCGTCAGTCCCTTTGCCCGTGCAGGACTGTTCCTTCATTACCATTGAGTCCTCTGGCTGCAGTGTTACATGGTTCACCTGTTGCTGCTCCCGCTGCTCCTGCTCAGAGGTTATTCCACAGTTTGATAGATGCATCATTAAGAAATGCAGTCATCCACTTGTTTTGTTTATTTAAACCTAGATTTGTGCAAACAACCCGAACCAGCTAATTTGGAAGATGACTTAAACCCACCTGTCATTTCCCCCCCATCATGATCAGTATAGATCGGAAAGCACAAAGCTTTGCTCCATCCGGGAGGTTGGAAGGAAACAGTTTTCTTCTTTCAGGTCAAATCCATAACTGGCGTCAGCAGACTGTTGTCACTTAAGTAAGCTATATTTGTTTTAATTTTTCCTTCTCTGAGAAGTGATTTCAAAATTAATTAATGTTTGTGTGTTAATGAGGGAATTCTCATTAGAAAAAAAACATTAATTTGCTAGGCCTTTGTGCCATGAAATTACTGCCCTTGCTGGTGTGCTGATTGCCATGGGATGTCTAATAGATTGCATCAGTGTAAATTAGTAACATCTTCTTTTTGGAGACAAAGGTCTTATGTGAACATTACTGAGTTCACATCCTGCTCTGGGCCTATTCTATCCTTTGCTATTAATGCAAAGACCGGCCTTTTAGTAACAGTCAACGAAACTAAACACTTAGATAATTCTTTTTGTAGTTGTTTCCAGGCATGCTTTTGTCACAGATGTGCAAAGTAGTTTTAAAAGGTCTGCAAGACAGGGATAGTAGTGTGGGCAGGATGTGTATGCTGTGGCTGAGAGCTGAACCAAGAAACCTCACCATTTCTGGAATTGCAGTACTTAGCAAAAGAGTCATTTTCCTTTTTGTGTTGCATTCGGCACTAGAACAGTTCCATAATGCTTATAACACACTAAAGCACAGATTGTTTTCTTCCGCAAAACCTTGTGTACACAAGATACTAGGGTTTGTTTCTTCTTTACGTATAAGAGACCATAAACCCCTTGAAGTCATGTTTTGAGTGACCTCTGCTAATTGTACATGTTTTAGGAAGTCCCAGGAGCTACAGGCACTTAATTACTTGTAGGTACAAGAACAAGTCAAGGCTTGATCTGTGGGTTTTAGTGAAGCTTGCTGAAATGTAGTTGAATTTTTAGTTGGAAGTAAATTTTATTTTTTTGGGGGGTGGGGGTGGGGGTGGTAATTCTGTTAGAGCCCCAGAATAGTTGTGGGTTTGACTTCTCTATGTCATTGAAGCAAATCCAGATGTGCTCTCAAGGAGCATTTATGGTAAAAGAGTTTTTACAGAAGACAACCATTTGATAACCTTCATAATCTGTCAGGTTTTGCTGGCTAAACTGCATCTTCTGAGCACAGCAGCTGAAAAATATCCATGTGTGTTATAAATATCCAAAATGATAAGACTGATAAGTGTGGATCGAGACATCAGCAAATTTGGAAGGCATTTGCCACGCATTCTTTTCACAAATATAATTCCCCTGTATTCAAAAGAAGCTTTCTCTGCAGGACAGCAGGTTTTGGTCCTAAGACTGTCATGCTTTAAGTAGTGTTTAGGTTTTTTCTTAAGTTTTATTTGGTTTGTGGTGGTTCTTAAGGTATCATTTGAAAATGAGGCTATGCTGTTGGCTAACTGGTGCTGCTTTCTTCACTACTAGGAAAGGAAAGTCCTCCAATTAGTGATGTCCCAGATGACGCAGATGAACCTATGCCTGTACCAGAGGACCTTTCAACTAGCACTGGAGGACAACAGAGTGCTAAGAATGAGAGAGTCTTGGGTAAGATGACTAGACCACTCTGATAAGAAATACTAGTACACAATATAATATGCCAGTAATCTTAAAGTACTATATAGTAAGCTGGTATGCAAGCAGGTTCTGTGCCTTTTAATCTTGTTCAGCACAGGTTTACTCAGGTGCTTAGTGTTTTTTGTGCAACCTTCTCTTTGGCAAAGGCATTTTAAAGGACAGCAAGTCTTTCCATCTACAGAGAAGATATAAAGAGCCTACTATTTATCTTATTTCTAAAGCATGACTTTGTATGAAATTCTCCCCAGGAAAGATGGTTTTCATTCTGTGTAGGAAATGGAATTAAATATGTGGTTCCAGGTCAAAATTATCTGTACTCAGATGTGATAAAAATTCAGTAAACTCTCAGGTATTTTTATTATTCATTTGAATGCTATCTTGAATGTTATGTGTTATTCAGATTTCTCCAGAAATGCCATTTTAGAACACACATAATATTCATGTGTTTCAGATTCCAATATCCAGTCTTCATTTGGATAGTTTCCAAATGAACTAATCAACTTCATTTCAACACTTCCCCCCCAGCAAAACAAAAACAAACCCTTGTTTTTTTTAACTGGGAGAACTTTAGAAAACACTTGAATTTTTTTGTTCTAGGTAAAAGTCCAGAATTGATAAAGTCTATTGGATTAAAGTAAATTACTGTCCAGAGATGATTCTGGAACATGTTGATTGTTCTTGGGGATCCCAGACTCCATGCCAAGGACTAGCAGTGCTGCTGAGCACTGTGTGCATCAGCTCACATGTAGTCCACTAAAAAGACTAGATGGTGTTAGTTGAGCACGATGTTTGTTTACTAGTTGAAAAAAAGAAGAAAAAAAGAAAGAAAAAAGAAAAAAAAAGGCACAATGACTCCCAGAATGAAGTGATCAATGTCCTGTATGATAAAAATATTTCAGGAGAGGAGTGGCTATCAAAATACGTTTGTTTATCCACAAATAATAGTATTGCTCATCATTTTCACATTGCTATTGTAAAAATGAGGGTCAGGATAGAAGACTGTTTACAGAAAGATTGCAAGTGCCTTTAAATGTTCATTGTCTAAGGAAGTCCAGTAGAAGATGGCAGGTGGAAATGGAGGCACAGAAGGCAAAATAACCAAATCAAGGTAGTACAGCAGGCTGGTGTCAACATTAGGAATAGACCCTACTCCCAAAGTTCAGCATTAGCCAATAAAGAAGGCAGCATCTTATGCATCTTCACTTTATTTACCACTTGATCCCCTCTTACCAAAAATGTAAGTGTAAAGTTCAGCTCCTACATGTGCATTGACATAACTATGAACAAATTAATTTTTGAAAATGCTTTTTCATAATCAGATCACTTACCTAGTGCTTCGTTTCTCAGTCTAAAGCTCTTTGGACAGAATCGTGCCTTTACTATTTGTGTATCAACTCAGTAAAATGAGTTAAGCCTTCTTTCTCCCACAGTAACTAAACCATACAAAATATTTGTCTTGATTTAAAAAATAATAATAATTTTTAAAAATTCCTTGTTCAAACTCAAACAGGTTTTTTGATTGCATTGAATTTACTTCACCTTGCAAATATCACACAAAACCAGCAAAGATGAAATTTATATTTACTGATGTTGTAACAATTCTCTCAATCAAGATAAACACATATTAGAAGTTACTGTAATAAAAGAAGGAGAAAATGTTATCTCTGGTGTCCTAAATATGATAAGTTCCATCTGTTGTTCTCATTAATTTTACTTTGTGTACTCAACAATAAATTAGATTTTCCATGTCCTGACTTCAACACTTTTTCTACAACCCCTTTCTCTACCCATAGCTCTTTGGCTTTGAAGGGTCACATCTTGTAGTGAGACATTTACCATAGTCAACAGAAACAAAGACAATTCACAGTACTCTGTTTTATGAATGATCTTAACTGTAGGTATCAACTCCAGCACTTGCAATGTTTTGTCTTTTCTGTAAAGCTGAGTACACTTGTACCTCTTCTACTGCTACTTTTTCTAGACCTGAACTAACCTTTTGAAAACAGTGTACTGAAAAAAATGTCCTTTTTTACAAAAAGGGTCTGAACACATGCCCCAAACATATCAGGAGCTGTATGATTGCTATGCACATTCTGGATCATCGTCAAAAGAAAATTGGTTAGGGATAAACCAATGCCTTAGGAGTGGTGTTTGGCCTGTATGATTCCACAGATGTATTTGGGAGGGGACTGTCTTTCTAGGTAGGCAGTGGCATGGCAGGGTAGACCCGCTTGGTGTTCAGTGCAAGTCAGTCATCTCTAAGTCTTAAGATCTGTTTCTCCCCTCTGTTTATCACCAAACTTAGGTAGAAAAGAATGACTTGAAAAAGTACTTTGAAGAACAATAGTTAGGCGGGAGAGTATTGTAAAGACACACTGATATTGTATATATCTCATTTCTGGGAGATAGACTGTGACCTAGGATAACTGACAGGCGATGCACATGAGCAGATATGACCAGACAACAATTTTTCTCTATATGACTTTCCTAATGTCCCATCTGCTTCCTTTGTCAAAAGGGAATCCCCTATGCACTTTGCTGTATTTCAACATATGATTTACAATGCATTCCACTTAATCTGTAATGCCCTGAGAGATCAGCTGTCCATATAGCATGCACTGAGGAAGGGTAATTTGAGTCAGACATGTATGGAAGAGGGTCACTAGGCTCTGGAGGACTTTTTTGTACATATAGTGTTATAGAGGTGACAATGGAAATTGCAGGTTTGTTAAATGAGTAAGTGAAAAGAATAAGTATTTACCTCATCTTACTAAAATTAGGTGAAAATCTGTTGTTAATTTTAATCAGCCTGTGAGGTAGATATGTTCAAATGACCGTTTGCTTACTCAGATTTGTAGTAACACTTCATGAAGCCTTCATGACCCTGGAGTCAAAAGTTTAATTACCTTTTTCATCAATTTAGCATTCTAAACGTCAAACATTAGGGGAAGTAAGCTATTTTTAGAAAAGAAAGATAGTCTCTAGCTCTTCCGCGTGTTTTCAAAAATCTCCTTTCCTGCTTCTTCCAACCCTAGACTCAGACTTGAATGTGGTGCTGTAGACCTGATAGAACCATTTGAAATGTCTCTCCCACTCTGAGAGTGAAGGTGTAGTAGACTTCAGAAGTTAAAGTACTCAATTCAATTGCCAGATTTTGTCAGGTGCCTTCAGATTCTGAGCATCTCACTTTAAATGACTAGAGAAGGTGTAGATTTCATGGGGGAAGTGTCCAGAGGTTCATGAAATGTATACTTTCACTTGGGTGCCTCTGTCTGGGGACATAAGACATGGGTTGTTTCTGACCAATGCAAAAATTATAAGTGGGTGTGAAAAGGTCATTTGTGGAAGTAAAGTCATCAACAGTTCCTAGTAATAACCCCAAGCAGCGCAGCAAAGCAGAAACATATTAAAAGATGTGTTCTGGTCACTGCTACGTCTCTTCATTTCCTTGATGAGCTTGCTATGTTTTTAATGTTGTAACTACCAGAATGCCACTATGTGTTGAGCAGCTTCCCCCTGCAAACTTCATTTCTGCTGCTTTGTCTACTAGAAGACCTTCCTTCCTTGTTGTCTTCTCCACCCCAAATTTCCTTCTCAGGAGCTACATTTTCACAGCTCTTTAAGGCACTAGAGCCTCTGTTTTACCATCTCTCCTAAATAGTCTTTTGAAATCTTGATCTAAGTTCTTTAGAAATACACATCCCACTGAAATTCCATTCTATTAAGAATTAGTGCTTTGCAGCCTATTTTGGACGGGCAGCCCCATTTCCCATGCTAATCTGTAACATAGGAGCTGATTTGAAATATCTTCTGCAGATTCTTACTGTCTTCATTCAAGTTTCAGGTTAAATGTTGCATGCACCTTTTGCGGATAATCAGTACCGAACATCCTGTGTGTGGTAGACGGTTGCAATTTAGGGCTGGTTCTGCCGTGGGACTGCATCCTAATTCAAGCCATGTGTGGGAAGCTAATGATTCAGTGAGCTATAGGTCAGTCCCTGCTTCATGCAGAAAAAGCCCTTTGCTGCAGCAGTAGCGTTTACCTACAAAGGCAAGTTGTACTTTCCTTTATCCATAACTGCCCATCACAGCTGGCCATCGATGGGTAAAAAACAAAAAAAACATCTCACAGGGTTACTGGCCTCAGAAAGGGGCTCACCCTGTCTGCACAGGCAGTTGTCTGATGCTGAAGATGACCATTTAGACTTCCAACACAGAAGTCAAGGGTTTCTTAGTGAAAAAAGTCATCACTACCATTAGTCACTGTTTACAGTCTGGGCCTGGAACATACATGTATACAGATACTCTTCTTTCTGAGAGGAAGAGGTGGGGAGAACTCATCTCGCAAAATTTGGGTGGAAACTGTTGGACAACTGACAGAAGATGCCCAGAGTAACAGGTAAAGGTGATCCTAGACATCAACAGAAGACAGATGAGATTTATATGAAGTTAGAAACTATCTATTTGTTTAAAATAAAGGACACTAGTATGGGAAGAGACATTAAAAGAACAGAGCTTTTTAATATTTTTCTCCTTCCCTGGTGGGAAATGTCAAGGAACTGATGTTACCTCCCTCCCACAAACCAGTTACTGAAGCAGAAGCCTCTGTAGCTGCAGAGCCTCAGTGCCTGGCATCAATGGGAACCTGGCATCCCCTTTGCATCCTGAGGTCTTCCCTCCTGACCATGGGCATTCAGAGGTGGTAACCTAAATGAGTAGGTAGTTACTGGTGCAGGCAAGTGTCCTCGCTCTGAGCTGTTTTGGTGCTTTATTTCCTTAAAAGGAGCTCAACCATTTGAGAGCAGGGATAGAAGCATTGCTGAGGGGCCACCAGGCCAACCACAACAGCTTGCCATTACATAAATCTGCTGCAACTCACACATAGCTGGGTGGAGGCAGAGTAAAAGTGTGGAAAGGCTGCAGACGGAAGGGAGAAGGGAGAAAAGCCAAAAGGGGAAGTGCCCCACCCCAGCTTGCAAAATCAGTCCTGTTGCTTAGACAGGTCCAGCTCGCTGCTGCCCTGGCGCTTCTGTGGGGCAGGGAAAGGGGCTAAGGAAAAAAGTTGCCAGAGCTAAATGTCTTTGGATGCTCCTCCTGTAGGAGTTCAGTGGCTATGAAGGCAATGTTGCGAATGAGTAATAAAATGCACATGTGGCATGTGGACACATAATCATTCAGAGAACTAAAGCCACCTGGAGAGCTGTGATGTGTTTTAATTGCTCAGGTTTCAGATGGGCATCTCTGCTGCTCAAAGGTATGAAAGTGCACAGGAGCTGAGAAGCCTTTGTAAATGACTGCTGATAATTGCTGTCTCACCTGATGTGCCCCTACTGGCTCTGAGAGCGGAGAGAAAACTTGTTTCAAGATGGTTTGGGGAGCTTTAAGAATTGTCTTTAACCCTCCACAATGAAAGACAGCTTGAAAGCCCAACTGAGGAGGCTTCTGAAGGAATTGAAAAAAGTGTAACTAAAATATTTTAGGAACTTTTAAAAATAGGGAAGTTGGGAATCTCCCCTCTTATTTGGTCTGAAGCCCCTATTTCTAGCCCCAAAGTACTAGTCCCCACTATGGACTAGTAATGCATGCTTTGAGACCCTGTCAGTATGACTTTCCTGTTTTTAAGGGGAATGCAGGAGATATTTTTGTCAGGATTATTTTAATTTTGTATACAAAACTCTTCTGGGAATTTGTATAGAGGAGGGTGGGGATGGTTTAGTGAGAGAAAGCATATAACAAATTTCATGAATGCCCTTATATATGCTGTATGGGATATATGGTATATACCAGCCTTCAAAGTTATATGTGTAGTGTAAAGCAGTGTGCTAAAGCAACGTGCAGAAGACCCAGGTATATGGGGCCGTTGGTAAGCTAAGGCATTAGCTACACTGCCAGAGAGAAGCTCTGCTCAATGTAATGGCTTCAGACTTAGCAAAATATGCATGAATTTTCACAAGGCCAGTGGAAAAGAGCCCTCATATTGAAAGCTTGCCTTTATCAATTATATTAAATTCCTTTATCAAATTTAAAAATGCTGCGAGTTGGTGGGTGGACATTTTCAAAACAAACTTGCAAGTAGTTTCTCGAAGGGAGGGTGAGCCAGTCTGGAAAGAAGGGCTGCCGCAGTCCCAGAGTAGGCTGTGCTGGGTTAGTGCAGTTTACTCAGCCAGGGCAGAGACGCTGTGTAACCAGGCATGTAAAAGTTTGTCCTCTGATGCAACTGGAGCATGTGATAAAATCAAATCCTTGAGAACAGAATTGATCCCAAAAGAGAGTTGTACTTTTCCAGTGACTTCTATTTAGTTTTGCAAGGAATTTTTTTACTCCTGTCCCATTTGGTGGAAGTATGGTTTCTGTTGCCACTGTGTGGCAACATGATGTTGCAGTAGGTAGTGAACCTATGGGGTTTTTTCCCGTATTTCTCCAGAGCTGTGTAGCTTGTGGAGCTGGGGCCAATTTCATGAGTGCTTGCTAGGTACTGCTATATTTTCAGAGGGGAACATCAGTGCAAAAGCCAGGAAAAGCCTGGGAGCTGTGCGAGTTTTGTTTCTTCAGCGTTGAGAAAGCGGTGAGCATTGTTTGAAGTGGAGAGATGCAGTGTTTAGCTGTGTGGCTTTTAGGTACGGATACTGAGCCTGCTGATCTAATCTGCAGTTAGAGGAAGTTGTCTTTATCTGCGCAGAAGAGATGTGCCTCAGAGATAAGCCCCATTCTAGCTCGGGAGTTAAAATTATCTAGCAGGATCTCAGCCGTGGCTGCAGCAAAACTCAGAAATACAGGGCTCTGTCTGGAAAGGGGGCATATTTTAAGCTGGGGAGGACCTCTGTAACTGCAGCTTGCTAAACCTCAGGCTATTTTAAGGGAATGACAGTGCATGAAAAGGTTGGATGAACCTCCCAACATCAGCCATCCCTCTATTCCCTATTTATTTCTTGCTTGCTTTTTGTTGTAGGCTAGCTTTTTCCCTTGAGCAAGGTCTCGTTCAACACAAGTGCTTTTCAGGAGTACACCCTGAGTGAAAGTCTAGTAAGACTGAGGCACCACATAGGCACCACCTGCCTCTACAGAGGCACCATTTTGGAACAAGCTGCTGTTTTGATTTTGTTCAGCTTCTCCTCACATTTCTGTAATTTCAACTCCTGCTATGGTGCCTCCCTGGGAGGAGGTGGTTTCTGGCTGTAGAGGACCTGCAGTGATGCTCTCTGCTCTCAGGTCTGAGCTCCCCAGGCTCTGTCCCACAGCAAAACGTGCAAACACAGTGTCACTGTGGATGCATCCCCACATTGGAGATTTGCAGGGAAGGATTTACAGCGGGGCTATGCCACCACAGATTTCTCCAGTGAGCCCGTTACAGTAAAGAGTGGGGGATGGAGGGCTCCTTTTTGGAGCTGTAGTCCTAAAGCTAGGAGCAAACACCACTCATTGCCGCAGGGCAGAGATTTGTCCCTGAAGCTTTCTCATTGAGGTCACTATGTGAGGTTTCTTGAAGCTTCAGAAGATGGTCTCCCTGGAAAAAGCTTTGCCCCACATGCAGTAGATAGGTATGCCATAGCAGCCAGTGCAGGCTCGCCCTTAGCAGGTCATTTATGGTGAAGAAGTGTGACCCCAACAAGCTGTTGACTTGTGAATGTGGATCAGCCAGCACCCCAGGATTTTGGCCTTCAGAGACAACTTGTTGAAAACTCTCGTCCTGCCTCATCTAGCTGCCTCTGAATGAGCAAGCCAGCAAAGCAGCAGCACAAAAGCAGTTTAGACCTACAGCCTACAATGTGAAACACTTTCTGCTGCTCCCTCCCTTCCCATTAAGTGAATTCTGTGTTGTAAAGGTGCATATCCAGGGAACATAATTTCTAGTAACCCATTTGGCATGTGCTCCTCTTTTTTTATGATTTTTACACATTTTAAAGTTAGGAATAGTGCCTAGTTCTTGTATCCATTGCAGTTTAGGGTCATGTTTCCCAGAAGCATTTAGGTGTCTAAGTTGCAGGCATAAGAAGAGATCCCAAGAAGGGATCTATTGATCTAATCTATTGTTCCACCATCAGCTGTAGTAACACCACAGGCACCAAATGGGATTTGTGGAAGTGGATAACACCTACTTCTTCAATGTAAATAAAATTTCAACCCTAACATGCCAAAATCCATACCTAAAAATGGGTTTAAGAACCCCATTGAAGGTTTGCAGGGAATTAGTAAATGCAGAACAAACAGAAAATTACTCTCAATTTCCAACCAAAACAGGGCTGACCCAAAAGAAAAGTTAAGGTCCATGTTTTGCTCTGGTTTTCAGCTTCCATTTCCCCCATTTTTCCTCCCCCAAAGATAGTCCAAAATCATCTCATTTGAGAAGTTTAATAAATGGAGCAAAAGTGGAGAAATGTGACAGAATAAATTGACTTCCACTATTCCAAGCCACATATCAGAGTTTAAAGAGAAAAAAAAAAAAAAGAGAAGAGACTGAAGAGTAAGGAGAACTTTCACATAAGCCTTTTTTTTTTTTGCCCTGGAAATGTTACTTCTGAGGAAGTGGCTCTTACCAGAGTTTTCAGCAACTTCTAGATTATGTTATGGAACAACGTAAGAACTTGCTTGCTCCCTGACCCCTCCTTTAAAAAAAAAAATAAAAAAAAAAAATTGAGAGTTTTAAAAGGAGTTGCTAATTCCTTTATATAACGGAGAGTATCTGCACATGATTTTGCCGCCCCTGCTGATTAAATAATGTAACAGAAATGTTTAATGCAATGGAAAGGTGGGTTTTAACTAAAGTTGGCGACACTTTCAGCTGGTGTTGCAATTAATAGAAGAGGAAATATTCATTCTCCCTATTTCATCATTTAAAAGCATCCTGTATTTGTAAGAAGCTGTGATCAGCCAACATCCTCACTATGGATTTGAACTTCCCAAATCTTTGCTGGGTTTTGGGTTTTGTCTGAGCTAAGAGCTTTGTGTTCTGATTTTTAATGATGGCTTAGGGTTTTTTTGGAGGGAGATTGGTCCCTTCTCATTCACAGTACTGTGCACTTCAGCATTATTCGGACTGAGTTATTGAGCCTGTTTTTTCCTGCTGTGAATATGTGTTGCAATGCTCGGAAGTGGTGGCAGTGGTTGGTGTTGAAGTGGGATGGTTTCATTAGTACTGAAATGGCGACTGCCAGCTAGGGAGCACTGCTGTTTCTGCAGCCCTCACGCTGCATCTGGGTTTCAGAGATATCTTTCCGGGTCTTTCCATGTGAAATTTTATTTTCAGGGGAGAACAACACATGCATATGTAGAATTCACTATGAAAAATTTATTTGCCTTACCAACCCACCACTTTGATTTTGTGCCCACTTTTGCAAAGGGAAAGACACCTGTGTGGCCGAGAGAAGTGTCGAATTGTCCATAATCCATCCCTACCCTGACCTCCAGCTAGCTGTATTCATGTGGCTGTGAATGTCTCTGTCTCTCCTAAGCAGAACACCTCTCCTGGTTTCCCCAGGCTGAAGCCATGAGCAAAGCGGTGAGAACATCCCTTCTGCACTGAAATGGCACCTTCCTTTCTGAGTCAGGGTTCATCCTTCTTCGTTCCAGAATCCAAATAATTTTGTAACTGGCACCTCCTGTTGCTGGACATAGGAGGGGAGGTGGGGAAGCCTTGATGGCCAGCATGGGTACTGGGACTTCATCTGCTGCAGGTGTGGACCTACAACAATTTACCTAGAAGTCAAATGGGAAGTAGGCTTTTCTGGGGAGGGGCTGAGCTTCCTACCCGTTTGTCCACTTAATGGCAAGTAGAACTAAAAATAAGAAATCATAATTGTGCTAGCAAGACTTCAGTGTCTTTGGAGCCCAACGCATGTAAAAGATGAAGAAGGAATAATGGTAATGAGGCGTTACCTCTGTTGTAGCAACACGTTTGTTTAAACTTACCACTACGTTGCTAGCAGATCCTAGTAAAGTTGGTATCCTATCATGGGCATATTGTGGTATTAAGTTGAATTTTTTTCCTCCTTGCAAAACAGACTGGAGAAGTATGATATTGTTTATTCTGTAATTACACATTAGTGAGTCTGTACATTTGCTATATAGTGTAACCATTGCTATTAAGGTCTTTCCTGTGTGCCATGAAAGAGACTGATCTATGTAACGCACAATTTAGCCCTTGGTGTTAAGGAGACAATGCAAAAATATTTTTAATTTCTAAAACTTTTTGTAATTAGTTTCTTCTCTTTAATACTCCCTTTGAAGTTGAAATGGCAATGTATTTTCCAGACAACAGGAGCCATTTATTCCATGTTCTTCCTTTTACATGTGTAAATGCACACACATACACACATGTACATACAAAAAGATATGTCAGCACACATAAAATTATATGCCTGCAACATCAAATTCCTCTGGATGTATATCTGTGTAAAAAACCTAAAAACCAGCACACATGCAAAAGAGCATTTCTCTTGAAAGCTGAGCTTTTCATTCTTTTGAAGAGGGAAAGACCTATCAAACATAAACTCTGCAAAATAAATGCATGTTAAAAATATTTTTTTTAAAACCTAAAAGAGGAAAAGGTTACTTCCTGCTAATTTGTCTGTATCCCTATAAGAAACCTAAGTGTAAATTCCATTTGGGAAGTGGGTAGCAGCTGAGGAAGACCTGCTTGTACCCGTTGTGGCTTTTGCAGTCTGTGTAGAGCTGCCAGGCCAAGGCAGCTGTGAAGGCAGATGGGGTCATGATACTAGAAGGACGACCAAGGAGTTCATTAAGACAGGAGGAGCTGGGGAAAGAAGAGAGAGACAAGCACCCCCTCTCAATCCTTCCTGCTGGCATTCCTCGCCTGAGGTGATGCCCTGGAGAGGCTCTCCTGCCTGCCTGTGCTGCTAGTTCAGCAGTGAAGGGGTACATGGGCTCTTGGGATCCTCCCCTGCAGTTCATAAGCACTTTTCTTCCCATGTTCAGATGCTTTATTCACTTAATTTCTTACAGTGTTAGTCAGGTAAGGTCTGTAATGGAGGGTGGGGGATACATTGGTGAAATGGTTTTTCCAGAAGATTCTTTTACAGTCCTATATCAAATTTAGGATTGCACAGTGAAGCTTTGGGGGATGTCTGGTCCTCACAGCAGAGGGATAGATGGCTGGCATATTGAAATAATCTAATGGAAAATGCAGATATAATATCTTGTATCTCTCATTTGAGATACAGCTTTCCACTAAAAGCTGCTGCACGCCTAACTCGATAACTTTCTTAGAGATGTTTCAGTAGGTAAGTGAGCTAACAAATACAAAAGCATGATTAAAAGAAATACTGTAACAGTTGTGAGGGACCCTTCTGCTCTCTCATCCTGGAAAGCAACCATGATATTCAGGGAATCTCCTTATGCACACCTCTGGGAACTAAAGCTGAGTGCAAAATGTAACCCCTCACAAAAACCAGACTAGTTGAGCAAAATGCAGTCCCCGGTCTTCCTGTGTGAGGACTGGTGTTTGCTGGGTTTTTTTCACCCCTATTTGTTACCGTCACTGAGACAGAGCACAAATAGCTGTATTAGTTGCATACTTCCTGAGAACACAGTGATCCACACATTCTGGGCTGCGGGTTGTGTTTTTGACATTCAGGCATAGGATGGGAGTTCATCAGATAGCAATGGGGAGCTCTAGCAAATAGCACATTTGCATCAGCAGAAGCAATTTCACAAGACTTGCTGGGAAGGTTTGCCACAGCATGCCACGGTCCTGCACTACTAACAGCCACAGCACATTCATTCGATAAAAAAGATGACAACAGAAAATGAAACTTCTAACGTTCTCTTCTATGAGCACTTGAGAAGTACATTACCCTGAAGGTGTGACCCTGTGGCTCACATCAGCTTCTCTGGGACTCCATGGTGCCTTTGAGGTAAAGGAATTTGAAGCTGTGGATCCTGGTGGCAAGGAGAGCTCTCAGCACTGCTGGGATGCAGTGACAATCCTGATGTCTAACAGTTTCCAGGACTTCAAAGGCCTGGCAGTAGGATACTGGGATCACTGGGCTTTGAGTGCCTTATGGGCTCAGAAATATTCAGCCAGCATGATCTTGTCTTTTTGTGTTGGACAAGGCAGAAGCAACTTTCATTGAGATGCTCTCCTCCAAATGAACAAAGCATCATTTGTCAGTCCAATATTTCTGTTTCTGGTTGCTGACCAGCTTACTGGGTGATGGTTAATTTTCTGAAGACCGAGTCAGCTCACTTGCTGCAGTCTCTGACAAACCTGCTTGGCCGTGACCTAGTTCAGCCTCTATAACCCAGTAGCCCAAACTGTATTTCTGGATCTATGTGTTCTTAGGTGGTGGAGTTAGCAGGATTTCATTCCCGTTTTTGACCTCACACTATACTCTATGGCGCAGCATGGCCACAGCACAGATATCAAAGTTTACCTTAGAAATAGCAACTTCTATAAAGCTGCTTTGCGTTTTAATGGGGAAGATTTTTCACACTTCCCATTAGCCTTGCTCTTAGCCCAGCCACACTGTCTGGGTGTTGGTATGTAATTTAGGTGCATTATAAATCCTGGATTGAGTGGTACTGATGCACTCTCTGGCTCGGTAGTAATAAGGAGTTGCAACTTGGTAGTTCATGGGAAAGAAGAAGGTTTCTTAACATGTAATAATACATAAGGACACACATGTGGGTGTTTCTATGCTTAGAATCCTTAGTGTTTAGTAAAAAGTCAACACAATGTCTGTTCCTTTGCAATATTTGGAAAGTGCTTTAAACATAAACTGGTCAGATGCTTTAAAGTGTGACAAAGGGATTCCTTCAAGTAAAAGGGACTTACACTGTCTAGGACATGCGACTAGGAGCAGAGAGGAAGTTTCACAGAAACTTTGCCTGCTAAACACTTTCAAATATTCCGTAAATGCTGAGAGGGCAGGAAATGCCAACGCCGATAGTCTGAACAGATCAACCCTTATGGGACACCAAGTTATTAGTCTTACCGTTTATGGAAGACTGGGAAGAGGATTGAATTAAGTTTTGGGTGTTTCTACTGATGTTTCTCTCCAATTGTTTTGTTGGTTTTATATATGAATTTGTGTTGTGGCACAGGGTTCCTGGAAAATGAACAGAGCTCTGTTGCTCTAGACACTGCACAAACATCAGCAGCACACCCCAAAGAGCTTACAATCTAATTAATGCTATATATTCATGATTGATTAATTAAACCTTACAAATCCTAGCTGAGGTAAGTGTGAGTGGGGCACAATGAGATGTAATCAATTGTGCTGTGGAATTTAAACCATAAATAGTATTCTGGAGACCAGAAAGCAAACTTGGTTTTGTAATAGCTGCAGCAGAAGTCTTGTGTGTTCTTCCAGGGTGCAGTAGGACTCATTTGGTTCAAAGTAGTCAGCTTTGTTTTAAACACTGTGTCTCTTTAGCTTGAAAAGTGAGATCAAAACATATAAAACATGCAAACATAAATAAATGAAGGATTTGGTGATGGTAGACGAGGGAAGAAAATAAAGACTGGCAGCAAATGATTAGATCATTTTGGGAATCAGGAAATAATTAATTTCCTGACTTGTAATTAATCTAGATCTTAGTACAGAGGAGCAATTCACTGTATTGCTTGGACTTTTGGAAAGAGGAGGGGAGGGCTGATTTCCAGCTCCGTGCCTGATTTGTACAGGCAGGAGTCCTGGGTCGTGCCAGTGCGATGAATGGAATTACAGCCTGGTGCTGGCATGACAGAGCAGTGAACGAGGCTGGTCCTGGGAGGGTGGGCAGCTGAGGATCAGTTTGGGATATAAACCTATATTTCAGGGGGTCAAACTGATATTCTTGTCCAGGCTTTTCTTTTTGCTGAGATGTTTCTGAAGATCTTTTGCATTACAAAAAAAATTACTCATTTGTTTTTGGAGTGAGATTTCATACCTCATAATTAAACATATATGAGAAGCACTACGAAGCTGAACTGGAGATGACACAGTTTTCAGTATTAGGTCATTTCCTACTAAAAAAGGTAGAGGCTGAGCCCCTCTTGTTTCCTTTCTCAGACCACTCATAACTTCTGCCATGCTGGTTGCAACGTGGTGGGAAATTAAAACTGGTTTTGATATTTTAAACAGCTCATCCTTTTTTTTCCTTGAGGTAGTTGCCTTTGGGATTTTTACATCTCTCTTGGAACAGAGTGGTAGCATGGGAAAATGCCAGCTGAGGAAAAATATTCCTTCCCTGTTTCTGCGTTATTAGTCTGAGGAAGAAAAAGCCTGCTTTTTGACCTTAAGTAATCCCAGATAAGGGAGAGCTGGGTGAGGGCTCCAAGCACTTGATATCTGGTATTTTATGGGTATAACCAAGATTGGTTAGGTAGGACACATCACAGATTATAGGTAGCATTTTCACGAATACCTAAGTGATGCAGCCTTTCAAGCTACAACTGCTGCCTGCCCCATGGTCCCTAGTCACTTTCTGTTTGACACATGCCAGGAGGGTGTCCAAGGCATAGCCAGATTTCAGCCTCGTGTTAGGATACTTGAAAGTCACATACCCAGATGTAGGAATCACTCTAGACAGCAACATAGCTTTTGAGTTTCCCCGTTAAACAAAACAAAACAAGTCTTATCCACGTTAAAAAAGACTTGAAAAATATGCAGATAGGGAAGTAAGGGCACATGATGGATTAAGTGCCTTTCCCATGGCCACACAGGAAGTCTGTGGCTGAGCTAGGAATTAAACCTAGATTTCCTCAGTCTGCATCCAGTGCCCTGTCCCTCTTTAAAGCCGTAGCATTTTGTTTGTTATTGAATTCTCTATAGACTAAAGCAGAAGGCTAGTGTTTCTGAGGAAGAGAATTATTAAACGATAAGTACTGTGCATAATTGGTGAGAAACTGAGAATAGTTCTGGACCAAGTATCACCCACTTCTATTGCTATTTAATGTTCTCTTTTTTTCCAAGTTTACATCAGCATAAAAATCCCCTTGTGGTATTGCTCCTTAACCGAGCAAACTACTCATACCTTTCCTTATGGCTAGGATTGCAGTAGAGGCTGATGCTTAGCTGTTTCCAGCTGTCCTGGTTTAACAGTAAGTAACATTAAGACTGGCTTGACAGGAAAATGATCGTATTTCTGCCTCTTTTGCTTGACATTTCTCATCCGAAAGCAAATAGAAAAGTTGCATCCACTTGCTGTGAACATCTATAGCTAAGTTCTGTCTTAGCATACTCATTTGACTTGACATAGCATTGTTTCTTGAACAGCTGTGTGACTGGTTTTTGTCTTTGGAAATACTGAACTAAATCAAGAGGGGCTCCACTGAAGTTAAAACCAGAGCAGAACTATTAAAGCCAGAAGGCGGCAGGTCATGCCCCTCAAACCCACAATATACACCAGATCTTCTCTGTAATAGGTAGGACATAACAAACTAGGCAAAACCTTCACAATGGTCATAGTCCCTCTCACATATGTGTACACGGGTACAACACAGCTTGGTCACCCCGCCATCCCTAGAAAAATAATGCTGTGTATAAACTGTGCCACTGTGAACTAGAAGTAATGGTGCTATATCTGTAGGGAAGTGGGAGAGCAGTCAGAGCTGCGGGATGGGACACGCAGTGCAGGTCTCCAACAGTCATAATGTCTAAGGGACTGTTGCCATTTGCAAGAGGAAACTGCTAACTCCTTCCTATGCAGGTAAAGTCATCTCTTCTCTGTCCCACACATCCCAAAATGCATTAACTTTAGCTGAAGAACTAAACACTGATCAAGTGGCCCAGAAGATACTTCCCATTTCACTGATAATGGTAGGGAAAATAGCTGAGCCTGTTGATAGTCTCTGCAAGAGTGTTTCAAAGAAAGTGAAGCCTCACTAATACCCATTTTTTTTATCACCTCCTGACAGCCTCCCTTGTGGGGAAATAGCCACAAATGGTTTTGAACTACTCTTCCAACAGGGTAGTTTTCATGCAGTGATGAACAAATAATTATACCACAGTACACCTTTGTGTAACACTCCTGTCTTCATCTACATGTGCAATTTCACCACTATTTTCCTGAGAAACTACAAAATTCAGTTAGCCACTGGATAAAATAAAGACTGGAGCTTGGCTCAAAAGGGATGCATAACTATTAGTGTTGTGATATTTATAGAGGATCATTTCTCAAGTTTTTACTTACCATTCAGCCTTTTATCAGACAAATTCTTGCTGAAAAGTCCCTGAGAAATGAGAGACTATAAAAAGTGAGGTGCTGCTTTGTTCTTAAAGAGGTTCATGTTCTGTTCTTTTGTCTGCAAATGGAGAAGAGAAAATTTTTCATGTGAATTTCAAACGCTTTCTGCTCTGGCCAAGTTTCATTCTGAACAAGCAGGACAGAATGGTACATGATCTCAGTGGAAGAACTTCCTAAGCTGTCTGCTCCATCCGCTGGCAGCCGGGCAGGATTGCCCAGTTAGGCAATCCCTACTCTGCTTTAGCCAATTTCCTTCTGTACTCTTCCATCATCACTCTGTCCTCCATGGCTGCCTTCAGCAAATAAGACCATTGCCTAATTGAACCTTCTCACCCCGAGGCTAGGAATTTTGAGGCCTTTTCTTCATGTTTGATTTCCCTCTTTTCTTTCTGAGTGGTTTGAGGAGTCCCTCCTCTTGGCTGATCTGAAGATAAGGTCAGGGGGGAGCGGGGATGGGGTTGGTTCAGGTTTGGTGAAGTCCAACCGCACACAGAGCAGCACAGTTTGGTATCTGTCTTAAAGTAGGCGGGAATGGGAATACAGGTCAAGTGGGTGAGAGTTGGAGAGGAATAGTAATCTAGAAGATTGCTGCAGAGGCAGAAAAGTCTAAGCCTATATATTTTTTGTTTGTTTCAAATTTTTTTCTGCTAAGCCACCAAGTATAATTCCTGGTCTGTGCTTCCCTTTCTGTCACTTCTCCATAATTCTTAGCATTTCAGTTGGGCTGCTGTCTCTCGGCTGCTTCCTCTTTTCCTGCTTTCCTATATTTCATTATTTGCCCTTCTTCCTCTTCAAGTGCTTTTACAACAGAGTGAGGAGGATGTGGAAACCCAGTTACAATATGACACACAAACTGCAGTGTCACAACTGCGCTCTTCGGTTTCATCTCCGGGAGCACACAGAAGCAGGTCAGGGTGAAGAGACAGGACGGGGTGGCTGAGGAAAAGAAGGGAGAAATTTATAAATAGGGAAGAGAAATGACAGAAAGTCACAAGGTTTCCAGCTCAGGAACTTGGGATAATGGCTTTCCACATAGTTTATGGTAATCCCAAAGTGAACCATCACTGTGTCCTTGACTGCAAAGGAGAGATGGCAGTCTGTGCCAGTCTAAGGGTCTCCCATAATGCTGCTGCCACAGAGAAGATATAACCCTGACATGTTTCTGAACTCGCCTGTAGAGACATGAAAGCTGAGCAGACCTCTAGGCCTGTATTGTGCACAGCTCGTAGCATTGTCCTTTCAACAACAACAACAGCAAAACAAAATAAACCTATAAAACCTCAAGGGAAAAATTATTCTTAGTGCCCATGTCTGTGTGTGAAGTAAACCTTTGGAAGATGCAATATATGCAAATGAGGAGGTGCTGTAGCTTTCTTGAGGTATCAGGCAGCTGGGAAAATTTGATCCCATGGACTTTGCTCCAACTACTTCCTAGGACACCCATTAATTAGAGGTGCTGTACTTCTTCCCTCTTCTTTTTCTTCTCTCTTCTCTTCTCTTCTCTTCTCTTCTCTTCTCTTCTCTTCTCTTCTTTCTCTTCTCTTCTCTTCTCTTCTCTTCTCTTCTCTTCCGTTTTTTCTCTTCTCTTTTTTTTTGCCTAGGGTCTCTTAGAAGCCTTTAAACTTGATTGATATAAATTCACATCATAGCAACTGGTGTAGGACTTGCTCCAAACTTCTAGGCGATGACAGATGCTAAGGCGATAAACAACTGTGGGTTGGGAGGAAATGGGTAATATGTCCAGGCTGCTCTATGTGCTTGTGGAAGGAGTTAGAGGAACAGTAGATAGGGGTTTCCTGTTAAGCCGGACAAGGGGGAAGCTGTGACGTTTCTCAGCTATGGCTGTGATTGGACTCAAGTTCAACAGCATTCTCAGTGTGGGTTTGCTGTTTCTCCACCCCCCATGAGAAGCTCAGGTTGTCTTAAAAACCTGAATACTAATAAAAGTCAAGGAGACTTAAGCTCCGAAATAATTTAGTTACTTCAAAATTGCTCTCCACTGCTGCACAGTTGCTGCACTGCAGTCTGTGGGGTGCTGCAGTGGAACAAGAGTTTGATAGTCTCCCTCTGTTGCAGATTGGGAAGAAATACCTGAACCAGCTCTGAGCTTTGAAATCAAAATATGCCAATACATGTCCTTTTTGTTAACTGCTTCTCCACTGATCAACGTACAGATTATGGCAAACAAAGTTTGTGAGGAGCTATGCATGTGCATGCTAAACAGAGGGTGGTCCTGATTTTCAGAGGTGACTAGATGCCCAGAATTCAGCTCTGGAGCTTGAGACAGTGGTCTGATTTCTCAGTGTTACTGTTTTCCAGGCTGATCTGTTTTCTGATAATCTAGTTTTGTTAGTGTCTGAAGTTGGAGAGCCCCAAAACATTAGTTGCTTTTGTAAAAATCTTTTGTTGATGGACAGATGTTAAAATAATTGGTAGGCATATCAAAATAAGTGGAAGAGTTTAGAGAAAGTCAAACAGTATTTGAATGCTGGTTAAACCACATTAGATTATTCTGTTCTATACCTCAGCCAGAAATGAAGGCCTTGATGGAAGAATTTATGTTGTCTGAGAGTATGTAGGTTTCTTCTGTTCATAATAGTCAGTTTTGGGCTATTTATGACAATTTAGGTGAGAGTGGTGCTATTGAAGACCATTTAATTCAACAACTATTATTCTGAAAGCCTTTTCCCTTGAAGTTCTGCCAGCAACATGTTGGCTTGGATGCTTTGTTGATCTATCCACGTTAAGAAAACGGTTGCGTTTTGATGTAAGATAGTGATACTCAGCATGGTGATTGTGACTGTTTAAAGATTGTGATCTTGACTGTGTTTCCAATGAGTTTCAAATTTGAGATTACTCGTTCAAGAGAGTGGTAAAATAATTTTAAACCACCCTTTTACATTCACCAGCCTTAAGCATTGCTGAATATTTGTTCAGAGTTTGAGGAAGTTGCGCCTGAGTGGATTGCTATATTGGCCTTTCTCTTCTGGAGGCGTGATGATACCTGCACCAGAAACTCAACTAAACCTCAGCTTAGAATTCCATTCTGCAGCACACTTCTGCCTGATTTTGGAGATACACTTCAGGACAGGAATAGGGACTCCTGAATGCAGTAGTTTCAAATCACAGCTGAGGTGGACTTGCAGCACAGAGCTACAAAGTTCAGCTAGGAAGCTGTTCCTAATGTAATACCTTTTACACATATTCTTCAGCCTGAGCTTCTGTCCTATTTTCCCCCACATCTTTTCTGAGAAACCGGGGTTTTGTTAATAATCTGTCCTTTCTGAATCAGTTGTTGCAAAAAGCTGGTGAAATCTAGGGTTTTCTCTTAGCATTGTATTCAAAGACCCCAGGAAACAGTATACAAGTTTGCAATTGTTGAATGCCTCACAAAAGAGGCATCCAATGTCAAGGATGACTTCTCATAGTGCTAATATGGTTAAGGTTGGATTCTGTCCAGGGAAGGGAAGGAGGGCTTGTTTTTCCTGAGGTAAGAGCAAGGAAACAACAGGCACAAAAAATAGCCAAGGAAGTGAGGAAAGACAAGAAGCCTTCTAAAAATATGGACTGAACTGAGTTTGCAGACTTTCAGAATGATCCAAATCTCTGAGTGTCTGAGAGTGTCCCAGCATCATTTGGGATTTCTTGCTGTTTCAGCCCAGAGGACTGACTGCCTGAAGGGGACTCCAGGGCCCTGTAGCAAAGCATTGGCTGCAATACATGGTGGGAAAGAATTAATTTTGTCCTGACATTTTTCTCCTCAGGAGCCATCTGGTATGTGTATATTCAGAGAATTTCTTTAGGATTTGTGTAGAACAATTTATGCCTCTTCCTCAGAAGATGTAGATTAGGATTTCCTTTCACTGGACTGTTGAGCACACTGTAATCAGGTAAACAGCAGTTTACATTGCAAAACCTTCTGGCAATATTTCTACAACCCCAAAAGAAAAAAACTTCAGTAGCCTTGAATGGATACTTCTAGAAGAATAACTGAGCACTCAGGATTATCAGATCTAAAGCAGGCTACCTCAGGATTACCTTCTCTGCACAGTTCTGAGAGAGATCATTTACTTTATCACTCATAAAGTGATGACTACGTTTGATCTGCTTGTCTAAAATAAACTTTCAGTATCCCTGGGGTTTTTTTCCTCTGTCTGGTGAGGGGGACACAGAGGACTCTGCTCTGCAATTTGTTTTCTGAGCTGGCAAGGTAATAAAATTGTCATAAAGTGCTGAAATGGCTAGGTTCCTCTTGATTTCATCCTCCAACCTCTTCTTGAAAGAGAAGACTGACAGTGCACAGCCTTGGCACAGCACCCATAGGCACCTCCCCAAACCTAAATACAGCTGCTCGGTGTAATTTTAGACCTACTGACCCTTTGACAGCTGGGGAACTATGGACACTTGTGTAAAATAGTGCTTGAGATATCATCATGGTAGTTAAACAGTCCCTGGTAGAAGTCCCCATGTCTGTCTCGCTGACAGCAATGGCATGGCACATTAAATGTTCACATTGGTGGACTTACCAGGGCCTGATCCTGAGCCACAGTAGTTCTGTGCCACTCCAGGGACAAAATTAAAGATGTGTAAGCATCTCACTGAGCTGAAGCATGAAAAGGGGAAGGTTTGCAAGAGCAAACTTTGCATTCAGGGCAAGGCAAATTTAGGTGCTCTGAAGCAGTATACAGAAGAGTTCATGTCCCTGCCTGTCCCTCTGCCCCCCATGCACCATGCTGGCTGTACTGCGAGCCTGGGAGCTGTCCCCTCCCCTTCCTACCACAGACCCAAGGAAATATCCTTGCTCCCAACTGGTAGCTTTCTTCTGCAGGGTAACAACTGCTCTCTTCAGCTGGTACAGGCCTGACCAATACACTCTGTATGTGTTCAGATTTCACAAGGTTTTCTCTTGGTCAGGCAAGCTTTAAATTTCCTCTCTAACTACCATTCGCATCATTTGTATGTAACTGGTCACCTTAAGTCTGTAACTGTGCTTTATTTTTATTTCTGCATTTGTCAAGCCCTTTGCTTTGGCTAGGGATCCCCACAGTAACCCCTGGGTTTGCAATAGGGTAAGGACAACTTCCAGCCATGACAGCATGGCTTCTTGCAAGAACCTGCCTGTCTCTCCCATCTGCGAAGAGCTTCTTTGGTCTCCCTGTTAAATATCGATACAGTCATTCCTCTTCTCCAAAACAGTAATCTTTGCGGGTGCATGCTCTTTTCATGTTCTTCCAGGCTGCCATGTGCGACTGCCATTAACTAGAACTTTGTGGCATTAGTTGAGGGCAGGTTAACACCCATGAATTTCACCAAAACATGCTTTGTGGAAGGATGAGAGAAGGGGATGCCTTATAAATGTTAGATTATCATATGACTGCTTCTCTCGGGTAACTGTTGCTGTGTGGGGAAAAGCATAAGCTGCGACATTTGTGCCTGTAGTGTTTCTGGAGAACACAGCTTGGCTGTGCACAGCCAGACTCGGCGCATAAGCACGTGTATCCACACAGATACGTCTGTGTGAGCCAGGAATGTTTTCATATATGCTAGTGTTTCTATCTCACAGTTGTGTACTGTTACCTGAGGTTACTTTGCTTTTTAAAAGTTTCGTGCTAAATGCCCTTTTCCTACTTGTTCATCCTTCAATGCCCACATTAAAAAAATCTGAAAGAAGCAGAAGAGACAAAGACATTGAGGATGAGAAGCTCTGTTCTTGCCATCATTTGTCAGCAAACCTATCCCTGCAGTTTAAAAATCCTCCCAGCTTACTTCTCAAAACAGAAATGTGTCAATAAAGTCTGTTACCAGCAAGCCTGCAGCTGTTCCCTTAGCTTCTCCATCATGCAGCCAGTAAAAGACGCAGAGCACTTCGTATAGAGGAAGCATGGGTTACACATACACGTGGAACTTGAGAATTAGGTTTGGCATGGCTTTTCTTGATAATGTTCTTTCTCTCACCTTTAAAACTTAGTTTTACTGGTAATTCTGATGATGAATATCAAGCAGCCAGGTGGTTCACAGCCCTTTGAAAAAACAACTTGAATCCAGTACAAAATGTACCAGCGAGTAGCACAGCAAAGACAATAAATATGAACCAGATCAGCCCCTTGGCTTGGTCACAGATTGTTTCCTGCTGAAACACAAATTCAGAAAGATACGTGAAAAGCTCCAAGCTTCAAGCGTGTAAGTAGCTTTCAGGGGCATTACTTGAATCAGTCTTTAACCTGTCCATCTTTACTAGTGCATTAGAGGGTTCCCATAGGTAACTAACGGGAGGTTACTGGGAGTCTGCACCATGGAGCAAAAGCCACTTTTTGTACGTAGTGAGGACATATTTTGTTGGTTGTTTTGTTCGCTTGTTTGCATTCCCTACAGTTTGATCTCATTGTAGCCCCTGGAAAACCATGTTGATGTGTTTTGCAGTGCAGTGAGCACAGCTCCCCGCTCGGCGCTGCCGAAGCAGATCGGTGCATGCCGGCACGCTGGGCACCTCCCCGTGGGCAGCAGTGGGGCGCCCAGCACTGAGAGGAAATGGCAGTGGCAGGCGATGACATGGGTGGAGTTCTTCACACTGGTTGTCCCGTGGGAGATAGCTTATCTGGGGACGCCTGTGTTTCTGGAATAATATACATTTGATTGAAAGCCAAAATTAGAGTAGGGAAGAAATTGGCTGCCAAGGGCTGATTGGCGCTTGGAGTCAAAGGAGGGGCAGCACAGACCCCGCAGGGAGGATCTCCTTATCCGTCGGCACCAGTTTGCTCTACCCGCAGGTGTGCCCCAGCGGTTCCTGCTACTACTCTTCTTCCTGTTATTTTTGTTACCCTTTAATAAACCAGCTGAGAGCCTCTTATTAAGAAGCCTTCATTTTTATCTGTTGCCCCCTCTTCACCATGTTGCAGCCTGTGGTAAAGACTTCACCTCTCTCAAGCAAAACAATAAGGTGCCAGCACTGTGCTGCTGGGCTGCTTCGCTGGCCTCCTGTGCTTCTGCCTGCTGTGATAGTGGTGTGTCTGTCCTGTGACACAGTGAATGCTGGGTCCTGTTTTAGCAGAAGCCCTACATAACAGCTTGTGCAACATGGGCTGCATACAGCCCCTTTTATTTACTGATGTGTTTCCTTTTGTCCATAGCAATTAAGTTGCATTGTAGGCTCTTTTTAGGCAATTCTGAGCTGCCTCTAACTTTCAGCATTTTACACATGCAGACACCCCAAATGCTTGATTATCTTGGCACTGCAGTGCTATATCTATAGAGAGGAGAGGGCAAACCAGTCATTTTTAAGAGCACTTGGATGCATCCGCTTTTTCTATAGCTAAATAACTAGTTAGTTTGAATCAGTTCCACCTATGTTGTGTTGCATCTTCTGAATTTTACTGAAGAAGGGCTGAGGCCATTGCATAACTAATTACGGGTGCTCTGCCCAGGCCTTTTGTTGGCATTTTTTACACCTACATGATTCTTCATGTCACTTCAGAAGCTCATAAGGGGAAGATAATATTAATGGAAGCATAAGTTAAGTTAAAGAATTGGTCTTTGTTGTTGTCAAGCCTAGACAGTGAATACTGATTCCTTCAATATTCTGTGGACTTGCTTTTGTGCCTTATATTTTTGAGAATGGCATCCTCCACCCACAGGCATCTTACACGGTGAGAACAGAGCTGATGCCACAATAAATGACCATGATGTAAAAATAAAAGGGGGAAGGTCTGGACTTCAGATCATAGCCAAGTGCTAGAGTTTGGTACACTGTAACAAAACAGAATAGCTGTTATGTCTCATATCAGAAATAACAGCTGGAGTTGCTGGCAATATTCTGTTTTCTGGTTTTTGCACCTATGTAAACAGGAAGAGATCCTGGCTGCTTTTGTTGATACATGTTGGCATGCTGAGGTGATTTATTTTGGCCTGATAGGCTCTTTTGATCATATTCTGCCTTTTTAGCAACATTTGCTATGATTTGTTAGGAAGGATGGTGTTAAAGTTTTTCTCCTCCTCACCATAACAGTGCTAATCCACTGTTCAAATCAGCCAGGTATTGTTGCAGCTTCATCTGTCTGCTGTTTGAATAGTTACAGTGCCTTCATGAAAAGCTCTTGTTGGACTTCAAAGCTACCATTTAAATATCAACTAACATTAACAAAATACTTCTGACTTATCTTGGAAAAACAAACGAGCCATTCAAACAAAAAATTACATGCACCCAAATTATTTGAATCAACTAGAAGAGAGAACTTTGCTGTTGGCTACAAAGTACGAGCAAGACACTGCATCGACCAAAAATCAGATCGTGGTTATTTTCAAAGAAAGGCTAAAGCATAACTACCTAAAGGCAGTTATATGCCACGAGATACAGTTAAGTATGTACCAGGGTAAAAGTACTAAAGATGCTTAAATCCCATTAAAAATCAAAGGGAGTTAGGGAACTCTATTGTTAAAATGCCCTGGAAATAAGCTTCGCTGTGATTTATCTTTCTCTGTTACTCTCTAAATTCTTTTGATAGCCAGGTCTTACACTTTTTTCTTCTTTAAAAATCCTGCTGGAGAAGAATATGACTTGGGAGGTGAATGCCCCCTTCCAAATGGGATTTTGGCCCAGATACTTAAACCTGTGCCAGTGTCAAAGTCTCACAAAACTGAAAGGTTTTTACATCTGGGAGGGAGTCCCATAGCTATAAGAGAAGGTAAGTTGGCAATGGGTTGAAAAAAAATGACTGATTCTTCACATGCGTTTTTTTCCAGCTGCCTATTTCTCTGTCCTTTAAAAGCCACCCTCCACATCCTCTTTCCCAGGAGGTCTGTTTGGTTTCTCCTTTCTCCGCACTACTGGCTCTTTCACTCATTGCAGAATGCCTCCCTTCCTTCTCCACATTGCTCAGCTCTTTCAAGGGAAGTGTAACTGTGTCTCCTCACCCTCCATCCTGCCTTCCCGACTGTCCCAGTCTGAGTCGCGTGCTGAGCCAGCTACACTGCTCTTCAGTGATAAATCATATCATCACCCCTTTCTCCTTTGACATGTCAATTCTTTTTTTTTTTTTTCAAAGAGTTGCATAAACCACCTTTAACCATAGAATACAAGGACAGTCTTTGTAACGTAAATTTCAAATGCTCTTCAGAAAATCCTGAGTGAAGCTCCCAGTAAACATCAGAGAGCACAAGAGACCTGCGCAGTGTCCTGCTTTTGGGTAACTTTTCTGCACTCTGGGCAGGTAAAAAGGGAGCAGGGGAGAGCTGTCAGTTCAGTGACACTGATGCACTTCACACCCCTTGCACAAAAAAAAGGGTTTGGATTAAACTCCCCTGAATTGCAATAATGTGTGCAAAGAAAGTCAAATACAGAGCCTTTTAAGGTCATCTCCAACCAAACTGAAGTAAACTAATTAATGAGTAATGTCTTAATGATGTTAGAAAAGCCAATAAGAAATTATTACCATGAATTATTGTAGACCTAGTTAATGTCTGCATGTATGGGTACATAGATATGGATGTGCACAGAAATTATTTCTACAAAGACTATATTGAGTAACTGAGAAACCTGTGCAAATCTGAGTATGTTCTTGATCAGTGCATCTGAAAAGTCTGATTCCCAGGTACTTGTCACATCATCAGTGCTCCAAGAGTGATTTTCACCACTATAGCAAGGGAGGGACAGGAACCTCTCTCACAAAAGAAATAGAAAACACTGTTATTTTTCTTTTCAGTCTATGTCCCCAGAAAAAAAAAATTATATAGCCTGCCTTCCCATTTCTCATTCAGGTTTAGTAAAAATCCTTAGTATTTCTGCTGGAGCAATTTCCCTCTCCTGTTTTGTCTTCTGCATCAGTGGGGCATTTTTCAGTAGTTTTCATTTGGAAAACAGATTTGCAAAAAGTGTTAACTTTGAACATGAAGAGATTTTGTTTATTAATTAGACCTATAAAATCTCTGTGAGGACCCAGAACGAGGCGGGTGACCTCACCACCTATCAGCTCTCCCTGGCAAAGTGAGCTCCACAGGTGAACTGAGCCCCTGCCGTGAGCTGTGCTGCCAATTGCATACATTTGTAAGGGCATCCTAGATGCTTGGCCTCATCTGCGTGGGGACATTCATTGAGCAGCACAGCTACAGTAGGCCAGGGGCATAGCTGCAGAGACCTTTAGTGAAGATTGACTGGATCAATATTCCTATCATTGCTCATGTCAAGTAAGGAACTCCATTATTACTTGTATCAGTGTGCCCCATGGCATGTTAATTTGCATGTGGCTACACATAATATGCAGGGTATAGTGTGTTTGTGCAGCTACTTTTGTGTAGATACATTGTGAGGACAAGCCTTAGAATTACAAACAAAAAATATGGCAACATACACAATGTATAAAATTGAACTCCCTCTTCTTCCATTGCATCAGACCAGCAGGAGTGAGAAGAAAACAATGCAATTTCACTCTTTATAACTGCAGTGGCTAGAAACAAGGATGTATAAAGAAGAGATCTCTGACACAGAAAGAAGGCATGTTGGCAAAAAATAAATCCCAAGAGGAAGCTTGCACTGTAGGGACCTACGGTTTCCCTGGGGGCAGGAGAAGGCTGTGTTGGGTGCTCTGCTCCAGTTGACCCTTTTGAGACACTTCAGCAAAAGGTCCTCTTGACTTCAGCAGGAGTTAACCTGCGAGCAAGGGGAATACCCAAGAGAGGTTATGCATTTAGAAAACATGATAAACTTGTTGGGTTGGATGCTTTGGGAGAAAAGGGCATTTTTACAAATGGAAATTGTTCTGGGCAGGTCACAATTCCCCTGCCAGCTGCCCCACTGCTGTTCCTGCTTCATCCTAAACTGCTTGTGTTGCTTCTGTAATGGTAGTTCTGTCTTCCTCCTAGGTATTTCTCTTATAGCAATAATGCCATCTTCTTTTACATTTACTGATAGCAGCACCACAAACCACCATCCTGTTTGCCTTCTTTATTGCAGCTGCATATGGGGCAGAAGGCTTTAGGGACTTTCATGCAATAATTCCCAAATCTTTTTCCCGTAAGTATACTGCAAACTCAGCTCACTACAGAGCATTTCCATCTAGTTCCTGCTTTTATGACTTTTGTTTGTGTCATTTCGCTTCTCAGTAATGTACGTTTCTCTGCATATGCTACCAAAGGGCTTAAGTAGTCTGGTCTTTTTGCTTTGCTCACATGTATTTTGTTTGAACTTAACATAAAGCCTACCTCAAAAGCCACCTTCTCCAAATCCCTGGCAGGCAAGGAGTCTGTAACTGTTTTGTGCAAACATATTTACATTCAAATAATTATTCTAATAATTAAGAGAAAAGAATTTAGTGTGCGAATTATGGAAAATCTGTCATATGCTCAAATCAAACCATTCACCATGGTGAAAACAGCAGTATGGGGTTAGAGTCCACTAAACTTGCAGGATAGTGTAGATCACTTCTGTTTAGCCAGTCATACCATCTTTGTAAATCACTAGTCATTGATTTTTTTATTTATTTATTTTTACATATCTTAAATTATTCCCCCTTTTTAGGGCATACATTTTAAAGGAAAACCTGCTCATTATGATGTGCACTTATTCTGCCTTGCATATGTTTTCTATTAAAAATGCAATATTTGAAAAATAATTAAAATTCCTAGACTGGTAGACTTTATAAAAGGTGTCCGGTCAAGCACTATTCAGAAACGTGAAAACCTTTACGCTCAACATGTTTCCCAGTAGGATTTTGAGTCAGATACTCTTGTCAGTCACATTTGTGCAATCTTCCTGGGACACCTGGGAGGTTGCAGGGTGTAGCAGAGAAGAGTTTGTCAAAACTTTCATTTTCAAATGAATGTCAAGGTCTTTCATTTCTCAAGGTAATTATTGCCCATAGCTTAATTATGTCATTGCTACACCACCACTTATGAATAGGGCTACCATGAAACCACTGTTTCACAAAAGGAAAAGAATTCGTCTTTATCGGGTGAAACAGACCCCTCGTGAACTCAGCTAGTCATTAAGGTACATGCTCCCCTTTTTGGGGCAGGGTGAAATAAGAGGTTTTTCACTGAAAGGAAAGTAAGATCTGGAGCAACGAAATGGTCTTTCTCAGCCTAATGAAGAACTATTTCTTTTCACAAAAATCATCAGATTAGAAACAAGGGAAATAACTGTAAATGCATTTTATTCTACACAAAATGTTGTACAGTGGAAAGAAAAGGAATGAATAGTGGCATTAACTGATCTGAATCTTGGCCCTTTTCCGTAACCTTTAGGATTGCTGTGCTCATATCAGATCAAATTTACCAACCTATGTGTTATCACCTGTAGGGAGGCTATGCCAGATTTATACCTGAAATCTAGCTGCAAGCAATTGTCACCTATGGCATTATAACACAAATGACTTCTCAAATAAAGTCAAAACAGTTCTCCCACCCACCATTGTTGGTTTGACTGCTTTTTTAATAGTAGTTCATGGCTGTATAGGTCCTCTCCTCTTACTCAGGGATCCTAATCCTGCTGTCCTAGAAACACCATTATTACTCCTACAATTTCCTGTAATGCTAGTTCTTGCTCTTAAATTCTTCCTTCCATCCTTTCCTACCCTGGTCTTTTTATCAGTGTTTGTATTCTTTGCTTTCCCATTGTCCTTGCTTACTCCATAGAACTGCAAATCAAATGTTTGGATTCAGTACAACCCTCAGGATCTTCCTGCCCAGTGGAGAATGTTGCATTTTCAGTTCATTTTCATCCACTGTCTTTGATGAGTTACTTTCACAATTGTTTCAGACAAATCCATGTGAAGTGGATTCATTTTAACTTTCATTCCAATTAGCCCGAATTGTCAAAATGAACGTTACAACTGCAGAAGTCTCAAAGTGACCTAGGAACAGACTTGTAATGTTGTTTGGATTCCCAGCTCCCTGGATGCCTTGTATTTGTCTCACTGATATTCACTGTTCATTGCTCCATGTGTTACAAACTTGTCTCATTGCCCATAGAAATGTAGTCATGTTTGTAGCTTTTGTTGTTTAGGTATATTATACATGCTGTTTAGAAGTAATCTTCTTTAATGTGATTGTTTCTTTGCCACCATATTTATTCTGTAACAAAACTGAGTGGCATCCTGTATTGTTTTTTTCAGCTGGTAATATTAAAATAGAGACTCAGAGTGATGAAGAGAATGGGCGTGCCTGTGAAATGAATGGGGAAGAATGTGCGGAGGATTTACGAATGCTTGATACCTCGGGAGAGAAAATGAATGGCTCACACAATGGCCCAGGCAGCAAGGCTATGTCAGGAGTTGGAGGCATTCGACTTCCTAACGGAAAGCTAAAATGTGATATCTGTGGGATAATTTGCATCGGTCCAAATGTGCTCATGGTTCACAAACGAAGCCACACTGGTAAGGCCTGCCATAGTTTTTCCTCTAGTTGTCATGAATTGGCCACATATTAGGAACTAAGACATTTTCTGTATCATGTACATGTTCCCTCTTGTAAGATAACGAATCATCAGTGGGCATTTGGAACTCAGTTATTTTGTTAGACCATTTCAGACAGCACAGGAATTGAGATTTCTTCTTGATAGAGTCCATCTGTTGATCTAGAAATTGTGCAGTGTGTTTGGTTTGAAGCTACATGAAAAATTCAAATTAAAAAAAAAAGTAAAGAAGTCGTGTTTAATTTCTAAGAAATTTCTAAGAATTGCTGAAGAAAACCCCATTTGTGGCTAAGTCTGAAATCAACCCAGTTCTAACGTTTCCAATAATGCAACAAAGCTCATTAAGGATCAGTGACTATGAAAGTGATTGGCAAAATAAATATTAAGGGAATTGTACTGGCAGTCTTCATAAAAAAGGGGTTAATTTCATGTCAAATATTTTATGAAGTAAAAATAGGTATTGTCACTGGTCAAATCTGGACTAAAGGGTTTCCACTGAGACACTAAAAGAAACATGTAAAGTTGTTGTGCTCCATAGGGATGGCTTTTCATTGTACAGTGCTGTGAATCTTCTTGCCTCAATTTTCTAATTCTAAATAGTCTCAAAGAGTGCACAAAATGAAGAGGCTGAAACAAATGAAGAAGTAAAGACCAGGGTGAGTCTCATCTTACCTGATATAAGCTGTCTACATGTTAGGCTTCCGATCTAAACTTTTAAGGCCATCCATAGTCAAAGGAGAACTGAACTGTACTGTTGTGCTACACAAGTTACTTTGAAAACAAATAAATAAATAAATTGGCATTTTTGCATGAATATTCAAATGAGAGGGAACTTTAAAGTATTTTTAAGGTAAGAACAACCTGTCCAATGGTTAGATTCCACTCAAATAGACATAGTAGTGAGCACACAGGTACTTTCTTCCTCCGCATCCCCCCAGTCATGCTTAAATGGTTTTCCCAGAACTACTAAGGAGTGAGAATAGCAAAGTGTTTTCAGAGTTTAATGGAGAGGATCCATGAAAAGACCCCAAGTGTCATCCATTCCTCCCAGTACTAATGTCTGTCATTGTAACTGTGGCTGTTCAGGCTCTGGAAGGGTGCGATCTATTAGCATAACGTGGGTTAGCCACGTTCAGAAGCAGTGCTGGTGGTAGTTAACAATGCTGTTACATTGCCTACTTCGAAGTACTCTTCAATTCAATATGATAAATCCCTCTGTCAGGGAAGAGCAGATAATTATCTTTATTGGAAAAGCCACAACTAGTTCTTAGAAGAGAGGCTGCAGCCTACTTCCTAGATAGAATAAAATGCTTGTTGGTAGATTGTTTCCTTTTTTTTTTTAATTGAATGTTAATGTAATCCTTTAAAAGTTGATTAAATGTATATGGAAAGTTATTTGGACATGAAGCCTTTTAAACAGACCCATGGGCTTAAAGAGGATGCTGTAGTAGTTGAAATAAAATGTTGCAACTTAACATGCATTTAGGAAAAGTCTTTGTGCTTGTTTAAGGAGGCTGCTCTTTTATTAAGAGTACACTGTTGCTGCTTTGGAGGAGCTGGTTCGGGTCCCAGAGAGTGAGAGGCAGTGTTTGCACCCGGGCTGAACGGCCTGTTGGGGGGGACACCTGGTTTTAGGGAGGCAGTGGGCAGAGCTGCCTTTGCTTCTAGTGCAGTGGTTGGTACCCAGCAGGCCAAGTCTCCGGAGGATGAGCTGGGTTGCCTCTTCCCTGTGGCACCATCCCCAGGGGCTACCTCACTGGTTTCCCTGGCACAGAGCTCCAGTTGCCTGAACTCCCTGCCTGGCAAAGGGACTCATGTGCCTGCCGAGGGTGCCCAGGGCACTACCATGCCAGAACTGTCACTCAGAGACTTCTCTACCCTTTGCAGAGCCCTCCCCTTGCCCACAAGACCCTCTTTTTAATCAGAGGACGTAGTTAAAACCTACAATGGAAGCACCCCATGAGCTGCACTTTGCTCAGCAGGACCCCCTGCTTTTACACTTAATAAAACTAAAAGGTGTGAAGATGCACCCCTGAGTCCTTCCATGGAAAGAAAGCCTTTGCTTTCTTTCCTACCTTGCCCTCAGCTCCTCTCCTAAGCAGCCTTTTCAAGTGAGCTCAGGTTTTTCCAGGGTTGGCAAGGGAGTGAGGCTTGGAGCTAGTAGTTTAAATTAAAGGGACGTCATCGGGAAACAGTGGTGACTGCTTTTCCTTTCAACTGCACTGTGAAAATTAAAGTAGAAATGGGATATACTATTACAGACATTTAACTGAAGCCCATTTCAATACATGCCCAGTGAAGGAATAAGCCTCGCAAATGAATTACTTTGCTGCTAATTCATCTAAAACCTGCATATGCAGTGAGGTTTCCTTAAATAAATACTTGATAAGTGAACAAAACTCTAGCACACTAAAGTGCCAAAATAAAATGACTGCCTGACCTGATAAAAGGCATAATTACTTTTAATGAATACACCTGCCAAGTGCAGATATGCAGAGCAGCACCTGACATTTCTGCCCCCTCCTGTCTGTAAGCAGCTGTACAGCACTGACTGCTTCCTAGGGCCTTACCTGTTGCTCCTGTCTGTGGAGCGAAACCCACTCACAGATGCCCAACTCTCCTCAGTCTCCTTCCCAAAGGCTTTCAGTATGTTGATTTTCTCCAGCTTGCTGCTGTCTTGCTTGGTGTTTAGGAAAAAAGAGATTTGGAAAGGAGAGAGAAACCCTCTCCTATTCCCTGGTGTTGAGACCTCAGGGTGTAGATCTAGGCTTCTCTTGCTCAGTGTGCACATAAGTGTGTGCATGTGTGCGTGTAGATATATATATGTGTGCTTATATATGTGTGTGTGTCTAGGTATACACATTCCCTCCTGATGTATACACTCCCTTAACTTAAGCCACCATTTAGTTCGCTTAAGTCTGTTAGTTGGGTCTGAATGTCTCAAATTTATTTAGAAAACTAATGCCCTTCGAAGAATGACCATTTAAAAAAAGAGACGAAAGAGAGCTATGCACGTCTCTGAGTATTAGATGATGTTGTCATTATATTGTTTAAGAAATGAGAAAGATTTCAATTAAGATGATAAATATTCTTCACTGAATAAGTAGTCCAGGGCTCATGCTCCCACTAAGGCTTGCGAATCACTGCAGTGGTGGTGGACTCAGTTCAGGGTCCCATTGCACATTTTGCTCCTCGGCCCACATTCGCCCATAGCTACACACCGTGCGGTGCAATCCACCCAGGATAGATGTGTGCTGTTCAGAACTGGCAAGACAATAACACATAAAGCTGACTGTGTAAATAAAAGATGCATTATGCATTTTTTCTTTCAGTCCTATCCATGCCCAGCAACCTTCCATCAGCAACCATCTCCATCCTAGCAGGGCTGGGAGCTTTGCTGGGCGCACAAGGCAGGTGTTCCCCACCTGGGTAGTTGCAGCATGGATGGCCAACGGCCAGCCAAGCTACACGTAGTTGCAGGGTCTTTTGGTGGTGATCTCCTTTCCCTTGTACAGCAAAGTGAATGCAGGTTCCCTTTACATTTGATCCCAGTTTTGTAGAAACATTTTATATGCAGTAGTCTCATTTCAAATGCTCCATCCGTCTGTCTTCTCCACCCGGTGCAAGATTTCACCCTGTAATTGCGAGAGCTGTAGGCTGGAGATACATTTCATTCTTTGCTTTACATTTCATTCCTGGAGTACTTTTACGATCTTCATTTTCTCCTCTTACGCTCCTCTGAGTAAAAATAACAGAAACGAATGCTAGAAAAGCTGTTTAGTAAGAATTAACCATTTCTTCTGAATTTGTGTCCCCCATGACAAACTGACTTCTTCATTACTGTTTCAGTCCATTTCTGAAAAATACCTTCCACGCTGAGTAACTGCCCCAAAGATTAAGAGGTAAAGCAGACAGACTCTTACCCGTTTTCTTTTTCCCCTAACAACCACTGTGCATGGCATATGAAGTACATTGCAAAATCCTGTAAGGCTAATGCTGGCATTTTTGTGGGTCACCCCAGCTGAACCTGTTGCGGATACAGGTTAAATGAATACAGCTACCTGATGGACAAAGAAAATGAGTTCATACGGCTTGACAGGGACTATGCTGACCTGCTTGAAGCTGTTTGACCAATGAATCTTGCCATAAAGCAGATTCATTTTACTGTTTGCTGAATGCTAAAGCTGCCAGCCCTAATGGTAGAGTTTGCACATTTTTGGGTTGGGACTGCGCTGCTGATTTTCAACTGTTCTACTGCATTACCCTAAAGTCAAAAATTATCATGCTGCTCATATATGCACACATATGGACATACAAGTTGGTCCTTAGATGTGCAAAATAATACATGATGGTTGCATGAGAGAGAAGAAGGAAATTGTTTAACTTGTGTATTTATTTTTTTTATATTTTAACTTCAGCACTGAAATTTTCAATTCAATATTATTGTTACATAAAGAAAATTGAAACTAAGAACAGGTCATCTCTGAGCTGTTTTTAATATTGTCGATGCAGTATAATTACTGTAGCAGATTATATTTATGCCTAAGAGAAACAGAATTCAGCAAATGAGTTTCAAAGGCTGCTTTGACTTAGTCGAGGGCTATGGAGAAACGGGCATGCAGGAGTGGTTCCTGCTGATGGAGTGCTCTCGTGTATAAATTTTCCTTTACTCCTATCTGGTACAACTGGAAACATATTTTATTTCCCACTGATTTAAGAAAAGGCCTCATCTATCTTAAATTTCAAAAAAACAGCTAAGCGAATAAAGAGACATATTGATTTTAAACAGCACTAAAAAGCAAACAACAGCCATATTAATTTTTGCAAAGGCTAGTCGCTTCGCTTCCTTGATAACAGCACCAGTTTAGATGAATCAAGACTGTGTCTCTTCAAGTTTTTCCCTGTGTCCATCCAAAGTGCAGACCAGCAGAGCCCATTTGTGCAGCTCCTCTCTCATACCTTACCTAGAGAAGGTCTGGGACTTCTGCATGGAAGTACAGGGCTTCCTTTGCACTGTCTTAACTTATGTGATTTTACTCTCTCTTTTTCTCTTTCTTTCTCTGTCTCTTTCCTGATTTGGCTGCTTAGGGACAGACAGGTAATGGAGAAGAAATTGAAAGGGAAAATACAGGGAAAATGTAAATGAAAAGAAGTTATTATAACTGTTATAATGAAGTGCCTTTCATTTAAATATAAGAATGTAACGCTGAAATGAACTTGTGATCCTGAAATGCATTTTTAATGAGTTTCCTTTTTATTTTGCTGCTTCAGTGGCATATTTTAAAGACCCTTTGAAAAAAGCCACATTAAAAACCCCACCAAATGCCACAACATGCAAAATTGGATATTGGTTTATTCCAAAACTGCTGATCAGGAAGAGTGGCTCTTCAACACAAAATGTTGCAGTCACTTTATTTAAATGAGTTTGAATTTGCATTGTGATGTGCCATTCTGATTTAGAAAAAAAAAATTAGATTTTCAGATCAAATTGACCCAGCCAGTGAAGCATTAAGAAACTGGCAGGTTTAGTCTGAAAGCCTCATGTTATATCAAACCTGCAGCCGGTGGAAGTCACAGAGCAGCAGTGAGAAAACAACTTTCTCACTGAAATCTTTCTCTTGTTACCACGTAAGATTTTTTGTTCTCACATATTTCCTCCTTCTCCCCGTAGGAGAACGCCCTTTCCAGTGCAATCAGTGTGGAGCCTCCTTTACGCAGAAGGGCAACCTTCTGCGCCACATAAAGTTACACTCGGGTGAAAAGCCCTTCAAGTGCCACCTGTGTAACTACGCCTGCCGTCGCAGGGATGCCCTGACGGGACACCTGAGGACTCACTCGGGTAAGTGAAGGTGTGGGACCATCCAGGGGTGCTCATCACCGCACCCATTGAGGAGATGGTGGGGGCATTTGTGACCATCAAGCCTGAGAGGTCTTCTCACCCTGGGGAGGCAAGTAGCCCCATGTTAGGGTTAACCAAGTTGTGAGCTGGCTGTAGTGTTTTAGCAGCAAAAAGATGACTAAACACATCTCATACTTATGATCCTTCCCCAGAATGTTTTTTTCCCATATTTCTTGACTGACCAAAAGTTTCTGTATTAGGGTTTCACCTTACAAGTCCCATGTGAGTAATCCATTTCATGGAACTACGAACGTCAGTTAAAGCTGATGAATATTTTAGGGTTTGTATGGCATTTATCTGCATATAGAGATAATATAAGGTCTGAACACAGTAGGTTTTAAAGTCACAAAGTCTCACAAACCTCCAGCCTGGTAGTCATTCTTAACCTAAGGAGTGAATAGCACCTCCAGCATTTAGCAGCAGTTATTTGTTGCACCTTGTTATCACAAGTACTTTGAAAGAGAAAGGGTGGGGAGAGAGAAAGATAATAATCTTCCAAAAAAGAGGACTCTGCTAGAGTTTTTCAGTATTGTGTCTCAACAGTAGTGTGGAGATCTGAACAAATATTTTTGAATAGCTGCACTTTTTCATTACCATGAAACTCTCATTGTTTGACAGAAGCCATGGTCACATACCTTCTGTGAAGCAAAACCAATGTAACACCTTTAACGTGCCTTTAAAAGCAGAGTGTTGTGTCATCTAGTTTCCCAAGCTAAGCTGGAAATGCAAATTGTTATTTGGATAGGAGACCTCCAAAACACATTGCCAGAACCAACACTGTTAACTTTACTTGCGAAAGTTGGCTTTGGGACCAAGTTCTGGAAGGGGAATTCTTGAAGTGACATTTTTGTATTGCACAAAATGAAGGAAATTCTTCTCTAACACACACATTATATAATAAGATCCCTAGTGTTAGTCCCAGATGTCCAAAATAATTTCAGCTTCTCCTGTTCAGTCCTGGCCTGATTCAGGAAAGCACATCTCTCAAATACTGTTTTGCCTCCCTCCCCCTTGCTGTTACTGATTTTCATGGCCGCACAGTTTTAAACATAATTTTTCATATATACGTGAAATTATACCTAGACATTTGGCAAACTCTGAGGATTCCACCGCTAAAGAGACAATGCCTAAACTATAGACTCTGATTAGTTCCTGGAATTGGCAAATTGACATCAATACATCATAAACAAGTTGGATGTCTGAATCTGATTTTCACCTGAGAATTTGTAAATAAAATCAAAAGTTAAGCTGTGTAACCATCTAAAATTCTGAAATCACATATAAGGTGACAGTTTCATCACATTAAGACAGAAAATTCAGGTCCAGCAGTCAATGAAACTGTATAGTTACTGCAAAATTCCTGGAACTACATCTGGATTGGTGTAACACAGAAAAAAATTTTGTTATGCCATTTCTATTGAATTTCCAGAAACAGAAAAAATGAAATCTACCATCGTCTTGTAAGGGTTGAGCTGGTTCTGGCTACATCAGAACTGACATCCAGCCGTGGGCAGGTGTCTCTACCTACACCACCAGTTCCCCCATTGGCAGTCTCTGTAGGAGCTAGGCACTAAATCAGCTATGCTCAGACCTTTGGAGGTGTTTCAGTTTCTAACTTATGTAGATGCTGTTTTTGAAGATTTAATGTCGCAGTCCTTATCTGATGTGAATCATCTGAAATCAGCTTGCAGCACCCACAGAATTGGCCTGTAGATGTAAAGATACACAACTAGTTTTCCATTAGGTTTTTTTTCCTTCTTCTTCTTAAATTCACAAAATCTTTCTTCAGTTCACCACAGCATGGGTTTGGTTTTGGGGTGGTCTTTTTTCCTGTTGTTCTTACCATTATTAATATGCTGTTGAATATCTCATCTGAATCTCTCAAGTAATTCTGTTTTCTCCAGTTGGGAAACCCCATAAGTGTGGATACTGTGGTCGCAGCTATAAGCAGCGCAGCTCTTTGGAAGAACATAAAGAACGCTGTCATAACTACCTGCAAACCATGAATATCTCAAGCAGCCTTTATTCAGGTAATAAACGTGTCCATTTGGGGATTAACGCTGTCTTGTCACTTACGCAGAAAAAGAAGTGCAAAAGGAACAGTAGTGCCATTTGTGGCATCTTTTGCACTGGGGAGGCACACCCCCCCCATATGTTTGATATTGCATTGGGATTTATTCTATATTTGATAAATATTTGGCTGTTGTCTTGTTTTGTTTAGCTCAAACAAAAAGCCAAACTAAAACTCAGGCATATAGCAAAGCACTTGCAAGAGCTGGGAAATTTCAGTTCACCATCTCAAGGCAGTATGACTACATCATCTCACCACCTTTCCCTTTTGGTTGGAGTCCTGTGTCACAGTACTCTTGTGGATGTATTCTTAATGAAGACTTAATACCAGTGTTCTAGGTAGGGTGGCACTGCACATCTCCTGCCCTTCCCAGGCACAGCTCAAGGGGTTTACTTGACCATTGGGATCAACTCATCTAACAAGGGTGAGCCATCTGTCTTTTATCTCACTCTTCCAAGGAAGAGGGCATGAAGCCAGAGGTATTTGATTTAGCCAGTTTGACTGAGACAGCCCAGAAAGGCTAATAATTTGTTTACAGCCACCCTCTCAACCTCCCCTTTAGAAGAACACTGTGGGGGAAGGTGAGGAGCAGTTGTGCTTCCCTGAGAGACCAGTGCTATGATGAAGGTAAACCCAGTTTCTTGGAGAATATAAAATCCAAAACTATGCCCAGAAATAGAGCAAGCAGATATTGGGGTTTGAATTTATTTTTTAACAAAGATCCTAAAGATCTGTATGGTATTGATCACAGTAAATAACCATAAAAAATCCCTTGGATATGCAGTTTTAGATAGAGAATATGAGATCCACTTTCTGTGGTGGAGTTTAAGCCCATCCAGTAAGTTGTATTTCTGGCATACCTTTTCGATCCTGTCAGTATATGTTATTTAGTTTGTCAAATGACAAAAATGGAAGGTTCTCTCTGACCTATTTGCAATGATGCCTCATTTAATATTTTATATCTGGACAGAACCTGAATATGTTTTTACATGTTATCAAATAATGTAAAGTATATGCACATAATGATAGCAGTGAATACAGCCGAGATGCTTCTGGCAGACAGCATGTTAGAGCAGCGCCCCTTCTAATTTTATTGAGGGGTTGGAGAATGTATAAATAGAAAATGTAATATAATATGAATGTAATATACAGTAGGCAGCAATACTTATTCCTCAAAGAGGTGATAGGATTTAGAAGCAAATATTCAGTCTTGGCTGGGATTTGAATTTTCAGTATCAGGTACACATATTTGAATGCCTGCATACAGAATGTGAAAATCTGTGTGAATGAGTAGCTGAAGTACTACTGAAGTCTTAGTAAGCAAAAATGCCCAGATGAAACTGGTGTCAGGAATCATAAACCTTAATAGACAATACAATTTTAGAGGCGGACCTTTGTTTGTAGCAAGTCATGACAGGAGTTGACACTAGCTTAGGACTGAATATCTAATATCTCAGTGGGGTGAAAACTTGGGGAATTCATGAATGCTTTGGAAGGATTACTTCTTCCTTGCATATAATTACTTCTTCCTTGCATATACTGAAAGTACCATATAAATGATATAGTAGGAGTGCTTTTTCAAATTAGGAAAAAAATTAGAGGATTAACTTTGGGGTTTAGACCTTATATCCAGCCAAATGCTTAACTCGTAAAAAGTTAAGTACTCAGTGAATAAATCAATTCTTTATGTTTCTAAAAAACAACCCTTTCCTGCATTTTTCGTAGTATTTTGCATTCTAATCTATTCTACTTCACTGCAAACATACCATTTTGCCATGTTTACATTATTTCCCTTATAAACTCTTACAAAAAGATGAAAATAAGCAATGAAACACTTGAGAATGAGTGGGTTGCCCTGGGATTTCTAGTGCATTCTACATTATATCTAGAAAAACAAGTAGCTATACTACCACTGTTCTTACAGTATTTCAGGGTGTAATATGGAGCTATTAGAGCCATAATTGAGGGCTCTTTTTTTTTTTTTTTTTTTTTTTTCCCCCCCAGACTGAAAAACCTTGGTGCAAAAATCTGCTACGGCATCTGATTTGACATTCTGCTACAGCAGGATTGCTCTTTCCAGCATTTTTTAAATACTTTGTGCAGTATAGATAGAAAAATGTGAGTTGAAAGGACCTAAAATGATTGATGCTTTCCATCAGCTTGTAAATCTAACAAATATAATTTTAAAAGTACTTCAGTAGGGAAAGATCCAGCAAAGAGGAGTAAATAGGGGAACAAGAGATTGTATTTATATTTTCACTTTTGTTTGCTTTCATTAAGAGAAGGAAATTCAGCATGAAATTAGGAACCTGCTGAATTTAATGGCAAAATTCTTAATTTAGAGGACTAGAATCTCACTGTCCATGTGAAGTTCTTGTCTTACAGATATTACTTGGAGTCTTGCATTTGAATTGAGTGGTAGTGTGCTGAAGTCTTACCAGGCCTACATAAAATAGAAGAAATAGTTTATGAAGTTTTAAAAGGGTCAATTACAATTCTTCAGTCACTTGTGGATTTTCATTTGGAAAGATAATATTTTTTTTTCAGTTCACACACACCAAATTACAGAAAAATAGTTGCCAGGTTGGTAGCAAATTTCAGGATGGTTCAGTTGCAAAAGCTGGAAATCAGTACATAATTCAATTTGCCCTTTTTTTTTCATAGCAGTTTTAAAAGTTTGAAAGTTGAATACATAACTTACCCTCTCTTAAACTGATTAGAATTGGAACGTTATTATATCCTAAACAGATATTTCTTGATCGTTTCAACTTTTAATGAAAAATTTAATCTTTTGTTTCCCTGTTGAGTGGGCTGCTTTCAAACATTCTCTGTAAGCCTCTTCCTAAAGTGGTATCTGGAAGCCTTAGCCAGCACAAGATGCTGACATATGCCTGTTCAGTGATGCCTAGGTACTATCAACACCCTTCACTCTGCTCATATCTTGCATTGGTCACAATCTTTAGCATCTTATGGGGCTGGGGCATAATTCCATGACACTCCTTGTCACTGTCACTGCAGTATGTGCTGCTGCAGCAGGGACTCAAGAACTAGTTGTGTACTCTTCCGTTTGGTATTGTGGAGTGTTGTTGTCTAGGAAAGTTCACATGCTCCTTGCAGTTATCCACCAAACCTTGATTTTGCATCTTTCAGGAACAATGAAACTTGCACAATCATCCTTTTGTGGCAGTGGTATATTGCCAAAATAACATTGCATAGGAACAGCAGTTCTCAACTGTTGAGAAACACCCAGGTACCGGAGTTGTGGGTTCTGTGAACCAGCAAATCCAGTGATAAAACATATTCTCAGCAGGCACGGAAGGCAAAACGTAGTGGAGTGGTACACCTAACTGAAATAGCCTGCAGAATCAAAGTTCAAAAATCATCTTTTGCTTCTCCATTTAATGGCAGCTTACAAGTTCAGGAAAAATACCCATACAATAGTAACAGGTAAAAGTAAAATTAACCCCTTTCTCTCCTTGACAAAAAAAGCCCCAAACCACCAGTTGTGCTGTAATCTTGCTGCACATCCTTTCTTTTAGATGTTGTAAGTCAGAAATACCTTTCCATACATCTTTCATAGTCATTGTCTTGACAGTGCATTTCCATGCATCCCTTCTGTTTCTGCAGGAAAGTACTGAAGTAAAATGTAGTTAAATAGTCTCCGACTGCCTCACAGCTAAGCTCATTTCTAATGCTACAGTGTCTCAGCAGCAGGAAATTGGGAAATAAGTTTGACTATTCAAAATCAGTGCTCCACTGTAGATGTGACTTTAGCAACTTAAATTGTCATTTAAATTCTGAAATTGCACCAAGAAAGTATAGAAATATTTACTAGGGGAAAAAGAGGGAGTGGGGAGAAATGTTGGTACAGCTTGCCATCTTCCACTGCTGGAGTTGAGAAGCTTGTCCATTTTTCCTGCTAAAGAAGCAATGATCATACAGACGGTTCCACTGGGAGAGGTGCAGAGGAACAGAGCGGGGTGTGACAGCGGGAGGGTGAAAAGATGAAATGCTTCGTGTCCAGTGTAATGTTAGGACCTCATTTATTCACAGAAATGCAGAGTGGCTGCAGAACAAGGGTGGAGGCAGACACCTTGCAGTTGCAATCTCATTTTTGTATCCTAAATGAGGGAAACATGAACATGTACATAAATTAATCAGCATGAGGGACGACTTTGTTACCCTCAAAGAGAGTCAAAATTGTCCCGTGTTTGCAGTGGTGAGCTCCTCCTTCCAGCTGGTTGGGAGCTAAAAGACATTAGCTGAGAAACAATAACCTGAAGACAGTAGTTCCATTAAAATGGAACAAGCGTGCCTAACCCTTCTGATGTCATTTGATTTCAGTCATAAAAGAGGAAACTAACCAGAGTGAAATGGCTGAAGACCTGTGCAAGATAGGGTCAGAAAGATCCCTCGTGCTGGATAGACTAGCAAGTAACGTCGCCAAACGTAAGAGCTCTATGCCTCAGAAATTTGTTGGTAAGAGTTAAACGTTTGCTGTCTCCTAAAAAATAAAACAACAAAACCCAAAAAACATCTCACAGGATTTTTACTTTTGCTTTATGATTTTATTTGTTTTACTAAATTAGCAATATCTATCTTTATAGAACAGATACAGCAATGTGTTGGGGGAAAAAAGAAAGCAACCGAACTTCTCCAGCATACATTTCTACATGTCTAATTTTCCACATTTGGAGATTGATTTTAAGTCTTTTTCCTGTCTTTTTCTAATGCTTATGAACCAGATCATTACAAGATCTGGACAGGCTCTTGAAGCTGCCTTAAGAACCTGAAGATAGGAATAGAAGTTTCCTGTTGGGAAAGCTTTTGACCACACTTTCAGGGTTATTTTATTAACTTCCTGGATAACATCCAGATCTGGGCATATTGGTGTTTGTGAAAGCATTTGTGAATAGTTGAGCAGAGGCTGGATAATATTCTTCACCCCTTCGTAAAGTCTGTATGCTGTTACAGCCCCAAATTATCATGGAAATAAATAAACCTAGGTCTGAGAATAATATCTAAATGAAAAGATCTTTGGGTGCATTCTATAAAGGCTGCAAAAACTTCATGCCCATTTGCACCTAGTAGTTTTTGTCTTAATAGTGAAAGAATGGAGGCTACATCCATATTGTTCTGCTTGGTAAGCCTGACCTTGGTAGTAGTTACATCAGTTTTGAGACCCACAGACAATATTTTGTCAGCTATGTAGAGTTAGTCTTAAATAAATAAAAATATGGGAGGTCAGAGGACAACATATACTTGTATTTAGTTAGATTCTTTTATAATTCTCTGTGCATTCATTTATGTCATTCTTAAGGAGACAATCAAAGAAAACAGTAGTCTTTGAAATAGAACACACATTAAGAAGGTCTTCAGTCAAAAGTCAAGGCAAAAAAAGACCAGTTTATGGGACAGAAATTCCAAATATACCTTCTTCAATGAGGACACAGGAGTGAAAGGAAAATTGGTATTTCTGAGACAAGGAAAGGGGAATCTCAGCTATGTCAGGAGATGCAACAGAAAGTTTGAAATGAAAGTCCAAGATTGTTTTCAAGTCCAAAGGCAACAATTCCAGGAGGCAGTCAAGGCTATGAAATGCTTATACTTATAAAAGGACAAAAGTCGTAGTAGTAGTTAGCAAAGATATATCAGCTATGTGAGGCAAATCTCATTTATTTAGACACTGTGGTAACTGATTGCATTCGGCAAAATACTAGTTCTATGAAAGCTCCAGGAAGACCAGAATTGTTAAAATTTAAAAGGTACTAGCAAGTATCCTATATGTGATGTATCCATGGGTGTGGACTAGCTTTTTCTCCTCCTTTTCTCTCTTCACCCTGAGAAACAGCAAAGACAGCCAGTTTAACTATGAGTTTTAGGAGGGCAGAGCTTCCTGTCAGTTAGTCAGGGTGTGGTGTAGGAAGACAACCTACTGACAGCAGATATTTATGGAAATTTGCTAACCTTCAAACGGACAAACTTTCTGACAAGAAAATGCCCCCAGATACTTTCCTTTCCAATCCTCACCTGCTGTTTCATGTAATAGGTACATTCCTGATTAACACAAGGTTGGTCCGGCTGGTCAGGAGAGCTTTTGGGTAATAAAACATGTTTATTGCTCCTGTAGATTACCGTGTCATCCCAATCCCCCTGCTGAATTCCAGGGAGAAGGAACAAATGGCAGCCTTCACATAAGGGAAAGACTGCTGCTTCACTCGTTTTTCTCAAGGCTAAATTCATTACCTTTCAAAAGTGAGATTGTTCACCAAATTAAGCTAGTTATCTGTAAAATTCTCTCTGTATTCCAAACTGGAATAGCTCCCAGACCCGAAAGCAGAACTGGGCCATCCAAACCAGGGAGTGAGAACTGCAGGTGAGGTTGTCACATTTATCATGTTAAAACAATTAGGCTGCAAAGAAAAGAAAGTTGTTAAAAACAAATTAAAAAGTGCCCACATGTACTGAGTGCATTTTTACTGTTTAGGTATCTGCTGCAGAAACCTGAGCAATGCAAAGCTTGAAGTGCATCAAACCATTAGCAGTTTAATTTACTTATGCTCTAATAACCACAGAAATAAGCTATTATTTTTAATGAGTTCAAATATTACCTGCATTGCCCAGATACAGAAATGATACCTGCCTACCTCAAGTTTGTGTCTGTTTCAGACACTCTGCTTGGAAACAAATTTTCCTCATGAACACTTGAACCTCTCAGTCCAGCTACCAACTAGTTATGCTACATAAAGCAAATACTACCCAAGAAACAACTATTAAAATTATGCCTTCTGTATGCCCAAAATTTTGTATATAATGAAGACCACTCCCACTTTTCAGTGGTATACAGTGCCCATGGAATAGAAATTATTTTGACCTCATTTCCTCATTTTTTTCCTCCTTGAGTCAAGGGTATACATTCATATTAGGAGAGTTCTTCTATATTTAAGTCAAGAGTCTTTCACAAAACCTATTTTAAATCTTAAGCCTCAAACTCTGCCTGAAAACTATACCATTAGAAAGGGTAAATGTGGAAGAAAAAAGCATGCACCCCAGTAGAGGGGTGCTCAAATTGGCAGAGTAATAGGGAAAGGAAATAAGGGGAAGCAGAAGTTTGCGCAGCACAGACAGAAGGTGCTTATACCCTACATCCCTTATGCAAACTTAGGCAATGCTCACAATGTTTGTTTCTCTGCTTGTAGAGCACGGACAAACTACTATGAAACTATACCTTGTGGGAAATGTAGACAGCAGGACTTTCTACTCTTTAGCCCTGCCATTGCAATACTGAATCCTACAATCCTAGAAGTTTTCTGGGCTCTTCACTGACCTTGAATAGTCAATTTGGGTATCAACTGGGTGGAAGGTTGTTGATAAATTAATTTGCCAATCTTCTGTTAAATTTTCCATGCTCCTATTAGCATTTCTTTTAGACAAATTAGGACTTTCCAAGGCTTACCAGCAAATGTCATGTTGATTAGGAAATGGTGACAGCACCTTATAGAGATGTTTGTGGCTTTCAATGAATTTCCCAAGATCTGCATAGCTAGAAAATCCATCCAGACTGTAAAGAATGTATTATTGGTAGTCCCTAGGAACCTGTGGAAATTTTTTACCCCTTCATATTTCAACAAATTTATTAGGGGCCTGATAACAACATTGATGGTTTACACAGTTTGAGAAGACTGTTCAGGTTCATAAAATCAACATCTGTGCATTTAAACAGTTTTTCTCACTCCTAATTTTTAACTTCTATGTTTTGCTTAGTCCTGTCTGTCCAAGAATTCTAAGAACTCGTAGTGATACTCAGAGTTCAATATGCGAGTATCCCGCTAGAGATACATTAGTGCAGTTTGATTTCAAGAAAATTAAGAGTCCCCTGCTTACTTTTGTCATCCCAAGTCAGTGCTGAAATTATAAGTAACATGTAATCTTGCTTTATACAGGGCTTTTTACCTCACAGGAAAAATATATTCCAACTGCAAACACATTTAAATTTTTCCCATGGTTCTTGACTGCTCCCGCAGATGGTAACTTTTTTGACACAAAATCTCTAGGAAAATGTGTAGCTTATGGTAATGTGTCTAACATGGCTTATTCAAAAAAACAAGGGGGGAGGGGGGGAGGTGGCAATAGGAAAAGTTAAGTTTTTGTTGATTTTTCTCTGAAATTACATATGACCACATTGCCAATACGGGTTATCTGTAAGAAATCGAAGGTCTAAAACTAAAACATACAATTTCCAGTACAAAACTAATATTTTAGGGAAAAATATCGGTAGTGTGCTTCGTGCTGTGAAGCATGAAGGCCAGGCTCACTGTGACTGTGCTGGTCCACTGACTTCACTAACCACAAAGGCATGCCTGGGGTCACTGTAGGAGGTAGATGAAGGAGTCCACTTAGAAAGGAGAGAGGATGAAGCACTTGATCTGTAGCTCCCACAAGTCCCCATATAGTTACTTCCAGAGTCTGTTTTCATCCACTTATTTTTCCAAAGACCTCAAATTATTTTGCAGATTAAAAAAAAAAAGAAACTCCAGCCAACCTACTTTATTATGACCAGCTCTGTTAGAGAACTATGAATACCTCAGGTGAATTTCAGAGGTGGATTTGATCAACTCTTGTCTTCCATGTGGCTGTTTTATTAATCCATGATGTTCAGTTCCTTAATTATGTAGAAATCCACCCTCTAACCCCTGATTGTTTTTCACTGCAGGTGAGAAATGTCTTCCCGATCTTCCATATGATGCCACCACCAACTATGAGAAGGAGAACGAGATAATGCAGACACACGTTATAGACCAGGCCATTAATAACGCCATCAGTTACCTGGGGGCAGAGTCCTTGCGTCCCCTTGTCCAGACACCACCAGGTGGTTCTGAGGTGGTGCCCGTCATCAGCCCCATGTATCAGCTCCACAAACCTCTTGGAGACAGTCAGGCTCGCTCCAACCATACAGCTCAGGACAGCGCAGTGGAAAACTTGTTGCTGCTTTCCAAAGCCAAATCTGTCTCCTCCGAACGAGACGCCTCTCCCAGCAACAGCTGCCAAGACTCAACAGATACAGAGAGCAATAACGAGGAACGCAGTGGTTTAATTTACCTGACAAACCACATAGGTCCCCATGCAAGAAATGGCATCTCTATAAAAGAAGAAAACAGGCAATATGATGTCTTGAGGGCAGGTACTGACAATTCCCAGGATGCTTTCAAAGTCATCAGCAGCAATGGGGAGCAAGTGAAAGTTTACAAGTGTGAACACTGTCGAGTCCTTTTCTTGGATCACGTGATGTATACGATCCATATGGGCTGCCACGGGTTCCGTGATCCTTTTGAATGCAACATGTGTGGCTACCATAGCCAGGACAGGTACGAATTCTCTTCCCACATAACTCGAGGGGAGCACCGTTTCCACATGGGTTAAAACTCCTCTGGCACAGATCTAGCCTCAACAGCTGCATTACTGGAGCTGCATGAGCCACAACAGCAACAAAGCACAAGTCAGCTGGACAGTAAAAGTAACAAGAGAATCAAAAGTCCAGCTATCTTCACCCACAAGAAAAGATTTTTTCTTCTGGTAGCATGCATTGCAACTCAGTTTTCTAATACTAAAGTTTTTACTGAAAATGTTTGATCACCAAAAACCTTTATTAATGTAAGTAGGAGCTTTTGTAGTTACATAGCTGAAAGCCCTTCCCTTAACTGATGCTTCTTGCAAACCTCCCTTGCCAAAACTGTTAACCATGCGCAGGATGCACCACACGGATGAGGACGCAACAGGCAGGAGTGGCCAAGCTTTCTCTCTTAACACCATGAGTGTAGGGCTCTTACACCAGATGTATGGTTTTTGACTTCCTGGTATTATTTGACTCTTTTGGGAAGATTAAACTCAGCTAAAGATGGAGGGGCCCATCTCAGATGACTTCACAGGCAGCTGTGGTGGGACAGGACCCCACAGCCAGAGGGTTCTGAGTTGCTTTGGTGGTAGAAAGGAGAACATTTCCACCTGCAAGGGTGCTGTTGGTATTGACATCACGACATGTCCTGTTTGTGTCACTAGGGAGGCAAGCAGGTATGTGAAAGATAGAAGAAACACCCTTGTAATATACTCTGTGAAGTATTAATTGCATTTAATGTATAGAAAAAGGGTATTGTTGGCTCCTCTTTGAATAAATGTTTTCTCTCCATATCCAATAAAACCCTACTTTTCGTTAAGCAACCCCTCCTCTCTCTGCATAAATGTTACAATGTATTTAATTTTTCTTTCTTTCTTTTTAAAGTTTTAGTTATTTAGAAAAGTATGATGTACAGTTGAGAAAAGCGCTAGCTAGAAATATGTGTGGGGAAGGTCTCCTTATGCACATTTTTCATCTTTTAAATCTGCCTGGAAAATATCCAAACGTCTCTCTCTTACATATAAGAAAAAAAAAAATCCCATTTTCTTGCACAGAAGATGTGCTCTTGTAGATTTTGTGGCTCTACTTGTAAGTGTTGCACTTAATTATTTTTAAAGCACTGAGCTGAATTAAACCAGCCAGTTGAAATTTGTAGCCTTCTCCTTTTTTCCTGGCACTTGCTGTTTAATGAGAGACCAGGACCCACAAAGGTGCTGAGAACCCTGGCTTCCTATTCAACAAATCATTTCACCATTTGGTTTAAGTTACTTTTACTTCAGTGGAACTAATCTTAAGCTTAAAAAAAATGGTGTTTTGCTGAACAGAGACCAGAGACTGCAGCATTTTGTGGAGTGCAGTGAAGTCCACCAAGAGCTTTTTCCATGGTGGGTTCTGCTGCAGATACTGTAACTCCAGTCAGAATGAAGACTTCTATGACAAATAAATTTTAATCCCAAACACAGTTAATATTGAAAAAAACCTTTTTTTAAAGCTTCTACTTAACTTCCTTTTCCAAATAGTTCATTCCTTTCCCTAAACACCCTTGTACGTTAGGATCGGGCGAAAAAGAAATGTTTGCAGCTGCATAAAAATCTGTCATCGGTGCTCCAATTGTTCCTGGGCAACATTCATAAAAATAACCTATCTTATTAACTTAATGTATAAAATACTTCCACTCTGCATAGTAAATGGATGCTCTGCAATAAACACAATCATATAACCAACAAGACTAGCAGTCTTGTCATAGTTACACGTTCTGTATTCACAAGTGCATGCAAGCACATATGTTATTTACAAAAGAGATTTGATGGAACCATGAACGCTTGTACCTAGGCCAGTTTGGCCTGGTATGTGTAGCTATATTTGATATACATTTCCTATATATACATACTATTACAGGCACACAGAGTTCCTTCTTCTGCTTTCACTTTTGCAGGTGTAAGTCAGGAGCAACAACACTCAAGTCAGAGGAAAGATACTGATGAAATACTGAATTACAAATATATGCTTTTACAATCTCACATCTTAGCTTTTCATGCCAACTGTAAGACATGCACTTCATGTGACACGTGGACACAGAGGTATTTTTACACACACGTGTGCATACCTATTTAGTAGCTTTGTCACCAGATGTGCATGTCTGTAGGAACGTCCATAGACTGATGCACATACCCGCAACAGTGACAACAAATTGCTAGTACATGTTAGGTAGGCTAGTACCTACAGGATGGCCAGTGACCCCCAGAAAATGAGTAGTGTAAACTACAGGCCAAAGGTGAGCCCCTCTACTCCCACATTATGTCAGTTGCCTTAAGAGACATTACTGCTAGTTGCCTTCCAGCCTGACACACTATGCAGGGGGCGGACACAAGGAATCATTGGCCACTTTCATGCCCCAGCTACAGGTTTTTCATCAATGCCTGCTGCACCTTCAGCTTCAATACAGACTGTACGTGGCAGGTACCTGAGGTATTACCAAATATTTTGTACAGGAATGACCTGAAGAGGACTTTCAAGCGGGAAGCTTACAGTGATGAGTTTGCTTTATTTTTTCTTTAAATAAAGTTAAAAGGGGTTCATTTTTTCATAGCTGGTAGGGATATATTCAGCTGTTCCTACCCCTCTCCGCTTTTGATTGATACCAACCAAAAGAAGGGACAGAGTAATTTCGCAGCCCTGCTGCAATGTCCTGTGTGAAGCCAGATGTTGGCTGTACAGAAACATTCTGCTTTTATTGCTCTTACACCTCTTTCCTACTGTTCTTAGATTTAGGCCACTATATACCCCATGCCACAATTTTTTAAACATTTCATTTTAAGACACCGCAAGCTATAAAGAGGAGGGGGACAGAAGCTTACTCAGGTGGTTTTGTTTCTTTGCTTTTACTAAAATCCAACACAAATAAAGCCACATTCATTAACCGTTTGAACAAACATAGCTCCAGTGGAGTTTAAGACTGCCTTGAACTTAAGCTTTTAAATGTGATTTCTGATTACTGGGTAGGTTCACTGCCTTTGCAACACCTCTGTGCACACATGCACGTGTATGAGTTCCCGTGTTGCTTTTCTTGCTGACAAGCACATGCTCTATCTGTGGTTTTGTGTATCATCAATGTTTTATATACATACATATATGTATATATATATAAAATGGTTCATATAACATAATGATGCACTGTCAATCACGGTGGGTTTGTTTTCTGGGTCTGGAGTTTTCTTATTTATACTATAACAGAATATATTGATGTTGTATATTAAACAGTACAGTAGTATAAGTAAGTATATTAAGACACAGTGTATCAGAGGGCATAGTCTAAAGGCAGGAACAAGCAGCATTCTCTGTTCGCAAAGGAGCTTTTTTAGGTTTGCTTTTTTCAGGGTGGTTTTTTGTTTTTTTTTGCACAAAATCAACTTCAATTTGTTTAGAAACAAGTGTTTCAATAATTTTATTTATGACCATATGCAAAGATGTCTTGAAAATAGGATGTTGTGTGTGTACATCGAAACAAACTGTGCCCTCAGAAGACTAGTTTAGTGTAATCTCCCTTTTTCTCTTTTTTTGCTATGGTGCAATACCCTGGTATGGTCTAGCTGAACCCTAAAACGAGTAAATATGGTGAATGGCTTTAAGTTTATATATGTTTTAAAAAAAAATGCTTCCTAGCCCTTCCCCAGACACTGCCTTTTCTAATAGAAAAGTTGTATTTACACACTTTTTTTTTTTGCTGTGATTTTATATTGTAACTTCATTTTTCTTTGAGAACATTGTATTTAAAAAAAAAAGCAAATTTCATAAAAATCGGAAATGTTATTAAATTATGTCTGCGAAGTGAGATGTATCTTTTAAGACATAAGATATGGTAAAAAAACGCAAACCCCAGAACATTTCTGTCACGCCTCTAGTGAGTGAAGAAGTTGTTTGGTACAGCTGGAGACCCTGGGGGGGGCGGGGGGAGGTGGTGACTCTGTGTGCGTGGGGGGCAATGTATGGTGAGATGCAGGTAGACAGCTCCACAGGCAGCGAGGGAGCGCTGAGCATCGTGCACGGCCTCAGCCTCTGCTGCCACACCTGTAGCCTGCATCGTGATGAGTTCATCCTTGCTGTCCTTGCAACCCATCTTATGTGGCCAAAAAATAAAAGTCACGCTGTGTCCGTCACCCTGCACTCACCAGCTACGTGAATCAGCCTTGCTAAGCCAGCTCCAGCTGAAGGTCAAGTTCTAAACTGGCTACCTCCTACCCTGCGTGTCCCCGGCCACAAAACTCACACAGCTCCTGCGAGCAGCTGACTTTGAGAAGGTTGCTTCCTTTCCAGCCTTCTCCTCTTGCCCTTCCCTCCCACCAGCCAGCCAAAGTCATTACAGAATACAATTACTTCTGCATGTAGAGTCATGGTAATGCAAACTAAAACACTGAGAAATTATGTCTACTCTTTGCCATAACAAAGGTGATTTCTCTGCGGGTGTCCCTGTTTCCTTCAGATTCCAGCACAGTAAATTTCACATCACGTATTTAATGCAAACAAGAATCACTGTTTTGCTTAGAAAAAGCACCGTTTATAAAGTTTCAGAAATATTTCCATTTGTAAAACTGTATTATTATGAACAAAATAAGATTATTAAAAAACCCCAAAACTCTAATGGTATTGCAATCAATTCTTTTACAGGTTCCCAAAATCTAAATTTTCCTTAAATTACTGTGATACAGTTTCACCATAAAATATGACTACTTTTCTATAAGAAGGAACCTTTTAACATCCTAATTCTTTTGTTCACCATCATAGCTAGTTCTCAGTAAATGAAATTAACTACAAATTTCTGTTTTAGCAAGTGACTCTTCTGCAAAGTAAATATGGTCTGTTCATCATCATCATCAACACAAAACCAGACCAAATGTAATGTTCTCAATCAATGTTATTAAATCCGTGAACTAAAGTAAAAACGCCCACAGATTTAAATGCAAGTTTCTGCACCTAAATAGATATTCTGAGTATCTATCTGAGATATTACCTCTCAAAGTCTTTCTTAAAATCATCATATTTATGTTTTTCCTACTCCAATAGCTTAATTAAATTACATCAGAAACTGTTGTAGGTGCCAAGATACAAATTGTTATACACACACAAACATATGACTACCAGGGGTGAGTATTTTCAGCCTCGAGTCCCTGAACACGCCTCCCAATCCATATATATGTGAGCATCTAAACACTGCTAATCTCATCTAATCTAAACAGTATTAAGATGTGCTCAGCAACCAATGTTTTCCTTGTCAGTCTTTGAAATGAAGACATAAGCTAAAACACACAAGATTCTTCTGGTAGCTGTCAAAATGAGAACTTGGAGCCAGACCTGGAGCACGTAGATCTGATAATCTCACAATTTCCTATTTTTTCCGGAGGGGGGATGGGGGTGGGAATCGCTCAACACCTTATTTGGGGAAAGGGTGTTCAAAATGCTCCTGACTTTCCCAGTACACCGAGGATATTGCACTGGTTTTGTCAGCTTGTGAGATGGTCAAAAATAAAGGAGAAGCTTTCACTGAAAGCTTCAAATTTCAGCAGCAGCAACAATTTGAAAGCTGAAAATGTTGCAACTGGGAAACCAAAATATTTGATTTCTGAAAAAACTGTTCCTGCCTCTCTGACGGGCCAGAGCTCCATGGCATCCTTCCCTGCTACGGTCCAGACAGGTTGTGTCCACCATCATGAAGCATAGTTAACTTCTTGTCTGGAAGGAAAATGGTGCATGAAAACAAATTCTAGTCTGATTGCATCATGAAAGACATAAATCCCTCAGACCTGGCCTGTGGAAGGTACAAGAAGTCTTAATCTTAACAGGAGATCCATTATCCCAGTTTTTCAATTTTAATTTTTGATGCATCTCTTTTTTTTTGGCTACACAGACTTTGAATTTTCATGGCTGCTGAACATGCAATTTGCATTGAAGTCAGCGGCCGCTGCAGACACGCTGTTTCTGAAATCCTGCCATAATTGCCAGAAGATGGGTATTCAGAAAACAGGAGGGCCAAAAATTTGCAACTTCACTGAAAAAGGGATGGATAGATGGGCGTGAGAAATCCAGATCCAGGCTTCAGACAGCAGGAGTTCATCACATTTAAGCAAAAAAAAGGATGCAGTCAGCGTGGCTGAAACCCCGCTCTTGCTAAATGACCAGATCCCTGTTAACCGCAGTGAGACTTGCTGCAGTTAGCACTGCAACATCGTTTTGTTGGTTTGGGTTTTTTTCGTTGTTGTTTGTTTGTTTGTTGGGGTTTTTTTAATATAAGGTACGAGCTCACTGCTTTGAAGCCCATCCCAGGACAGGGAACAATTCCCAGTTTTATCTGTCCCGACCACACATATGAACCATGAGTGATAGAGGGCAGCTGCTGCTGTTGCTGCCACTGGTGGTGGCTGCAAATCACACAAACCAACGCCTTCCTGTCCCTTGGGAGAGAAGTGAAGGTTCTGGTTTATAAGCAGTTAGAGAAGAAAAGAAAAAAAAAAAAAGAAGAAGAAAAAAAAATCTACACCTTGCAGCAGACAGTGAGCCTGGGGCTGGCGGGGTGAGGAAGTTAATCAGCACCGAGCAGGCTGTTCGGGATGAGGCCAAACAGATGGCTCGTCTCTGAAACGGCAAAACGGGAACCAGATGTGGCCACCGCTTCTCCCCATGCATAACTGGGAACCAGCCAGTTGGTGAGGAAATTTGCATAACAAGGATAATTTGGTATCAAAACTGTCCCTAGAAGTGATCTGAATGGATCTGGGCACAGTTGACAGTTTTCACTTCTTGTTTCCCACTCAATGTTCAACCAGATTAAATTTTAATTTTGAACCTACTGTTTGCCTGAGGTTGCTCTCGGCTGTCTTCTAAGGAAACCCATGATGCAGGCAGGGAGGGCTCAGCGGGCCTCTGCTGAAGCTTTCGGGGCCAAGACCCTGATCTCTGCTCAGTCAGCTGAAGTTCCAGCAGGCTCTGATTTTCAGTTTCAAGTCCATAAAGTTCATGTCATCCTATGTGCAACCAGCATACCTGAGCCAGTGCTAATATCCTCTATTTGCAAGCACTGAAATTCATAGAGCCTGGATATGGATATGCTACAAGCCTGGGCTAACGCCCTTTGTAAGCTCCTTACTACCAAGAGCAGAGCCAAGAGCCCCAGATGAGCCCAGCATCCCACTCCGCTGCCCTGGGGGAGCGGGAGTGGGGGGACCTCCATCTGCAAAGCCTCACCAGCCTGTCAGAGCCTCTGCACCTGCCAGTGCTGCACAAAAAAACTTTACCAAAGACATGGGGAAAATAACATGAGTATTGAGGGGGCACTTCAACACGTAGGTACGATGTACTACAGGAAGGGGTTTCTTTTTTTCTATTCCTATTTTGTCTCAAAGGATATAGTAATGCCTATTTGACTACATCTTTTACTTTACAGTGCTCCTGTTGCATTGACAAGGACTAGACGTACTGCAGCCTTAATACATCGTGTAAATTAAAACAGATCCAAAGAGCTCTTAACATTAAGGGAGGTTCAGACACTCCAGTTCTGTTTCACTGATAGTTATAGCGTACAAAAATAGTACCTTTATCGTCTTAGAGAGATTCCTGCACGTATATAGATTTACTCTCCACTGCATTGGAGAAAAACAAGAGGGAGTAAATACTTGCTGAAAACATTTGTGGACACTAACAGAAACATTGTTATAAGAAATTTACTTTTTTTTTTTTAGCATAGCACGTATGTGATTTACCTCCCCACCTCAGAAGTCCTACTGTGAAACATTCACAAACTCTTTATTTTTGCATTGCATCCAGTCACTTAGTTCTAGACTAATAATATATATAGTATTTTATTTGCATAGTCTAGCAAATGCACATGGGAAATGCACTTAACACACACATGTATGTAGGGGGGTTTTTGGACTCATTAAATATTTGTACAAATTAGAATGATTACTTCTGCTTTGGAAACATCTGTCTTACTGTCCCTTCGTAAATGTAAGCTGGCTGAGACACAAGCCAGTTTTGTAAGGTCTAATGCTGATATTATGACAATACCCAACAGAATTTCTATTGCAGTAACCAGAGTAAATCTGAATAAGTGAAAATAATCAGGCTGCTGAAGAACACACAGTACTAACAGACCCTGCAGTTCATGCAGCTACAGCATGCTGCTTCTCCCCAAGTCATGACTACATTGCACTTAACTGACCTCAAAACAAAGACTGGATCCTGATCAGCAGAAAGAGTAGAAATACACAAGAAGAAAAGCCAAAGTGGTTTCAAGAAAACAATGAAATGCACGTATTAATAGACTACAAGGTCTAAAATTAAGTATTTTCAACAAAAGTCCCAAAGCCCAAACCAGGAGAAGGAGACTATAGGCATCTGCCTGCATTTTGTTAAATAGTTCTTGACAGCTGAATCATAATTTGGTCACTGAAGGTAGGGGCAAATGTACCAGAAGTGATAGGAAGACCAGAAGGGAAATGAAGGGTGGTAGAAGATTGGGTGGAAAAATTAATACATCGAGTTCAGCAGTGAAGAAATTACTCTCTATCATAAGGCTTATTACCACAGAATTAAGAAAAGCCAAATCCAGTGCATTTCAGGGGAAAAAAACATTCTACCATTCTTAATAGTTGCATGCCTTTTATAATGTGGAAGAGCTGGCCTCTTCTCTTGATTATCCTTAAATCTAAAATCGATTTGTGAACTAAAACTGTTTTTTGTTTGGATTTTAGCAACTTCCTCCCCCTGCCAAATCCAGGCAGCCAATGCAGGTGTTCTCGCTACAGTCATACTTCCTTTTTTTCAGTACTTGACTGAAAAAGCAGAGAATCACATACTGTAAATCCTTTTTAACAATTCATGTTGTTATTCATGTTAAAAAAACTCTCTTTTCTTAATATCCCAGTCTCTGGAGACACACAGTTCTGAAGAATATCCGTTTTTGTTTCAAATACAGAGATGTGTAGCTCTGTTGACTTGGCGGGTGGGAGGTGGGGGTAGAACGTAAGATTACAATAAGTGAAAATGACTCTGAACCACAGAGGAACATAATTTCATACCATTATCTTTAAATTTATTCTATAGTTTCCAAAATCTAAGACACAATTTCTGAAAAGCTGGTAAACAGCAGCACTACTGTGAAACTATTACATCCTTGCTCCTTCCCTGAAAGGGAAATTGCAGCACAAAGAAAGCCTAAATTCCTTATGTAAGGTCATGCAACGAGTTTTTGACAAAATCAGGATCGGTAGCCAGGTCTTCTAAGACTTGCTTATTCTCCAGCTGCAGACTATGCTTCCTCTTCAGTGGGTAGTAAAGTCAGGGATCCATACTTGTAGATCCTTGCACTAACTCCTAAGAGCTGTAAAAAGGCCACAGGTCTAAGAATTCAGGCTTCAGATTACCTCAAAGCCTGTGCACGTGTGTGTGCGCGCTATATGTGTATACACTGTATGTGTGTCTAATTCAAAATATTTAACAAGTTATATATTTTTAACCAACAGTTGCCATTTTCCTTCTGCTTCTCTGTTACTGAAAACATCTTCTGTTACCTAAATTTACAGAATATTTTGACCAAACATGCAAAGATACACAATCCTTTCCATGAGCAGTTGTTGAAGTTCGACAGCTTTTGCCTTACAAATATATTTAAATGATGCACAGACAAAAAGGAGATTATTATATCCCACAGATATTGGGAGAGGGGCCCTGTGGTGTGCAGCACTGTGGGCCCTCTCTCAGTTTTCCTACAGACACATAACAAGCTGCCCAAATGACAATTTTATGGTAACCAACCGATTTAACAAATTGGGATGCTTTTCTAAGCCTTAAAAACACAATGCAAAAATCAGTTTATTTACCCTCCGAGCTATCTCAGGAAAAATAAACCAAAACCAAAAAACCAACAGGGCAACGGTCACATGAAAATATTATGCTCCGAAGCAAAAAGAAACCTACGATGGCTTTAGTTAGCGGGCTAATTTACAACAGACAACAGAAGGCTTGCTGGAAGCTTTGCACAAGTACCAACGTGCAAAATAGAAACTTCAGATAAGCTGTGGAAAGAGGGTGGGATTTCCAGAAAATAGGGAAGGACTTGTTACACCCTCCTTGTCAAATTTTGCAGGATCACCACAGCTTCTCTGGAGAAACAGTACGTGCACAGGGGGAAAGCTAAGAGCTTTCCTTTTGGTTCTGCTTCTCCTACATAAACTGCTTGCCTAATTTCCTTTGCAATTAGAGAAATATTCAACTCAAACCCTCATCATTTCCATGTCTTACTGTGCTGTGTACTTTTGCTACTAAGCCTCTGGTCACTTCCATAAATTTATATTATGAATATAATATCAATACCTTACTTTTTCTCAAACCCTAGGCTGCACCAACACTAAGCAAGGTAAAGTCACCGGGGCGGTGGTAAGAGGATGGCGCCGTCCAGCAGCTGCCAACAGTCCCTCCAAAAGGCACAGGGCCAGAGGGACAAGTCCCTTCGCTGTTCCGTGCCATGCCAACACGGGCAGTTACACAGCCCGGCTTTCGCAGTGCTTTCTGAGGTCATACTTGGGGCTTTTTCTCCAGAGAAGCAGAATAAATGCTTTGTCATTGGTAGGCGAGCAGGATCTTGCTTTCTAGGCTCTCCCATCACAACTGCCTCCCAACAACATGTCAGTACCTTCTCCAGAGTGTCCACACCCAGCACCTTCAGCCTGGGACGTGCCCAGGGGAAGCCCATCAGCTCCTCGAGTGTCCGAGCTGCAGCAAGGGCACGGGACTGTGCAGGGGGAGAGCGGGCAGCACCCCAGCCCCAGCCCTGAGCCAGCAGCCAGCTGCCTCGGGCCATTCACCTGCCCCCGGTCTTAACCAGGCGCCTGGGGACACCCACCTCCTCACCAGGGATGTACTCAGCCCCACGGCACACCTGGACAAGCTGGCTAGCGTGTAGTTAGCAAGGAAGCACCCAGAAGAAACAAACACACAGAGGTTTGCTGGCAGTGGGGAGAGGAAAGTAAATTTACACAATGTTAAAAATATTTGGGGGGCAGTAAAATAAAAAAAATAATCTTCAGAAAATTGTACTTCTCTCATTCTGGGCTTCTTTGGACAAAGCCAGCCTCTGCACCAGGAAAACACTGGGAGGAATGAAGGCTGATGGAAAAAAACCACTGGCTTTTGCAGTTAGCTTTCTAAAAAGTTTTATTGCAGTGATAACAGGAAAAAAAAAAAAAAGAAAAAAAAGGGGAAAAAAAAGGAATAGTACAAATGCCATGTACAATCAGCATCAAAGTGGGTATGAAAATGCTCCTGCAAGGATGCATATTTTAGAGAAGGGAATTTTTTATTTTTTTTTTAAAAAGCAGCTACTTTTCTAAAAAAGTAGTATCATATGAGTTTCAATTTTAACTGTATATCAGGAAAAAATAAAATAGAGATTTTGGATTGACTTATGAAAGTCTCGAAATACTACACAACAAATTCCCAGACACCACAGAGTACCTCAGCCTGCTTTAGACACAAAAATTAAGTACAGGATCCAAGAGTGCACCTCTCTCCATTCCATAGGCAGGGCAGCTATGTTACACGGCATCATCCCAGACACCAACAGGAGACTCCCCAGCGGTCACCCCTAGCAAGGTTTCAGTAGCAGCATGTCCAGACCTATAGGACAGAATGAGAGAGATGCTATCAACATTTCCTCTCTCTTCCCTCAGACGACTGATCTTTAAAGCAAATGGTCCCTTGGAAAAAGGGAATTGCAGCGGCACATGGCTCCCCCCACAACCATCCATGCCGCTGCTCCGTGCCGTTACCTTTCCAGGGATTTGCCAAGCAACACTACCGTGTTGAAGAGAGAATCTGTAGTCCAGTAATTTTCTGGTTCAGCAAAAGGCATGGCTGAAACAGGCTGCCTGACTCAAAGAGCATACGCTTCCTGTTGTTGGCAGAAAGTGAGACTTTGCGCTGTTCCCCCTTGCTTCCTTTAAAAACAGTGCCAGGAATTGATGTAAATGGGCTGCCAAGCATCTGACCCACAAAGCAGGGAAGTGAGAAACTGTAGGACTCTGGAGGATAGAGCCACCTATAGCTCAATATATATGTTTTTTTAATATATTTGATCAATGATCATGGATGGCATCAGCGATTTTCACTTGACATGCTCAAGGGGCTGATGTGTTCAGCAGCTCCAGAGAATCCTTCCTCCAGAGAAATCAGTCAGGTGGTTTCTTCAGTCACAACGACTGAGCACAGCGCTGACCACAGCTGGGCATGCCTCACCCTGCCCAGGCAGCTCCGCCGAACGTTAGCAGAGGCATCAGCCAGAAAGTTCACTAATTACCCAGCAGGCAGGAGTTCTGTCTTCTGGAACTTCTGTCAGGTGGGACAGGAGAAGGTCCCTGCGCTGCTGGGGTAAGAGTGGTGCCAGATGTTCAACCCTGTTATGACAGCACTAACGATTTTTACATGCGAGACAATGTGAGGAGAGCAACAAATGCCATTTGCTATCAACCAAAACTCAAATGAATTGAGACTGTTGAAATTAATTGGACTCAGCTCCTGCTACCCACCTGTTATGTATCCACATTTCAATGCAGTTTCAGGGTCTTCAGCCTGGGAGACTGCTCATAACTGCTCATTTACTCAGCTATTAAAACTCCCAAGATCAAGGATCAGTTTCAACACAAATACACTGTATTGGGGTTTTCACCTCTTTTCCCAACCCCAGTGTAGTATTACAGCCTGAGACACACAGTAAAATTAATCTTTAAAAATCCTGTCTTTGTCAAACAGAGAGTTCTAGAAATGTCAGTCTGGTTTTCACCGCTCCCTCCAAAAAGATCTTAAAAATCAAAGTCTACCCAACGAATCAACAATAATCCTTAACAAAATGCCAGTAACAAGTCATTAATACTGGATGATTTTTAGTGACAAACCAAGGAAACATAACTTTGATTACCCTTGGGCTTTCCTTAAGAAATTGGGTGGACTTCTTTGGGAAAAGATCTCCATCTGGTGGCAGACTATGAAAAAGATCAAGTCAACCCTAAGAGGCGTTACTTTCACTTGAAAAGACTGCCATTACTATAAGTGGAGTGGATTTGGGTTTTAATTTCATTTTTTTCTCCATAAATTTCTAAACCTTATATAGGATCGATTGAGCAAGGCATCTTTTAGTCTTGCTACGTCTGTCCTAAACGCATGTTTAGCGAAAGCATTTGAGCTCCTCATCTGGCTCACATATCCCATCCCATGCTTTTTCCTGCTGACAGTTCGGCAGGAAAGACATCCCCAGCCTGTGGATGATAAGCAGCAGTACCACTGTCACCCGCACCTGCAGGCAGATGTGCCCAGGATATTAGTACTCACCTACAGATGATGTATATAGTGAGAGTATATAGATGTATAGAGAGTGATTTAAATAAGGTGGTAGTCCTTTTTCACTGCCGTAAGGGCAATAAGACTCTTAAAAGATATCATTTTTTTATGAGGATTCTTTTATATAGATAAAAGGTAGCCTCTCCTGGTATAAATTATCCCTACCCTGGGGTCACTAGAGGAGAGGGCTGTACTGCTGTAACTATCTGGGGAGTTGTACTACCATAACTACTTTTAAAAGCACAAGAAATAGTCTTCATGAATGAAACTGCAATGGAGCAGTCCCCAGCATGCTCAAGTTTGTCCCTTCCGAGACACTTACAGACAGAGCGTTAGTATATATTTTTAGCAGATGACAGCAAAAGTTTCTGAAAACTTGATCTTGAGTTCTCTTGCGTTTCTTTGGTGTAAAACTTCTGGCTTTTGAATGACTTCAGATATCACAATGTTTTAATTATCACATTTGATTTTTCTCAGTCAGCTATAGGATTCACTGTCATATGACAGTAAGGCACCATATTAAGCAGGGTGGAACCTTTTAAATTTATCATTAAAATCACTGAAAAAAATCACAAGGGATGTTCAGAAAATAACAGACTAATCACAGAACCTGGGACAAATTGCCTATTACCTCCTCCCTTGTCACTACAAGCCTATTTTCTGCCTCTTCCTTCTCTCTTGTTGTAGCTAGACCTGCTCAGAGTTTCTGTGACCTTCTTGAAAGTGGAGTTTTTCTTTTTTCTAATTTTATACCATCACTGCTAAATGTATGCTTTTACATAACATTAAGCCATGAACAGATACTAAAAAATTTATCATTGCTGAAATAACTTCAAAGTATACGTGTCTATTTGCATCTTTATATGTAATCAATTCTACTTGTAATCAATTTCCCCACACTTTTCCATTTTCCCTGTTGATTCTTTATGAATTTTCTCCTTTTTCTAGGGGTAGCTGGCACCAGAAAAGCTTGCAGAAACCAGCTTCCAGAGTTCATGCCCTGTCTGGAAAAAAAAATATCCATAATTTAAGACAAATCGTGAGTTGCTATAACTGTACTTACATGGCCATACTCTTCACGACAACAGATGTATATCCATTCTGTAGCACAAATAATTGGTATGCAAGAAATACAATATGTCAAGAGCATTCAAGCTTCCTATGTCAATATGTCACACCTCTTCTTATTCCTTTTCATATTTGGAAAAAAAAAAACCCCATAGGTGAAATAATAATGAAGTCCAAAGTTTCCTTCTTTAGAATATTGAATCAAGTATATGAGCACAAGCTATTTCATGACAACTCTTGTAAGAAATTTCATGGTTTACACCAGGTCTACAAGGATAAGCAGTCACTGGTTGTAACTGGAACAAAATAAAATTATTTATTTGGAAAAGGAGAAAACAGACTTGTAGCTATTCACCTCCACTCATTAATGTTTCCAGCTGGTGATACCTATTAATCAAAATGATTCTGTGTAACAGCTTTAGGTGGGAGGACCATCCCAACTGACAGAGACATCCTTTACTCTGGCTGTAGGTAAAAAGTTATCAAAAGACAGTTTTACTAATATCAGTAAATAGAGTTAAAAAACCATAGAAGCTACTCTAAATTTAAAAGCAGAAGCCTAGGCAATTTTATCTCTCATTACATTTTAACCCACAGTACAGAAAAAAACTGTAAGAATTTGGTAGAAATTTTCACAAGCCACTGCCTAGGATTTTGTGATCCAATTCTAGTAAAAAAGCCAGTACTATTTTTTTTTCCTGACTGTAAATACACAGTTGTTCTAGATGGTCTTTCAAAGCAATGCATTAGCAGACCCATCATTTAGTTTCATGTGCCCAGGTGTTTCCACTTTACAAAGCCCAGTGAGAATTTCAGATTGCAGGATTCCAGTTCCAAAAGCAGGCAAACTAATCTGGAACTGGAATTTCCCATTGGCACAATTTAAGGAAAGCCTCAGCTCCTGGAAGCTTTTTTCATGTAGCTTCGGTGAAAAGCCTCAGAACAGCCCGGCTGTATTTCTAGCTTGGATGTTTGATTACACTGCAGACAGCGGTAGCCAAAGGAAGATGTGATACGCTCAGAAGTATGACAGAACACAAGATGCCACCCTACCCATGAAGTCTACAAAGTAACTTCAACTCAAACGCAGGGGCACTCTCAGGCTTAGGGTGGTGTTAGGAACCTGAGAGACCATCTAAGCTGTGCACATCCAAGTCAGGATGAACTGCATGGTTGCGATGCTACAACCAAATCCGCAACAGCAGCAGCCTTTTCCCTGCTTGAGCTCGCACAGCTGCAGGTTCCCCTTTTTCTGGTCCCCTCCTCCCTGCCCAGCTAACGACTCCAGTCGTGCCCAGCTGGAGAAATGGCAGTTGTTCTCCTTTTCCCCAGTAACCTACAGTGAGGAAGCACATCTCTTTGCCAGCCAAAAAGCAGATTCAGTATCTTTTCAGCACCCCTGCAGCTGTCATTCACTTTCCTTCACCCTCCTGAACAAGCTTCTGAACGAGAACAATATTGCCTTTTGCTTTGCTGCTGCATCTTCCTCCGCCAAAAGAAAACAACCTAATATTCCTCTAGAACAGGTAACGTGCCTTGACAATATGGGAAAAAGAATACGGGACATTATCTTACCTTCTGTGAGTCTTTTACAACTGTTGAATGATATTTTCTGAAGATATAAATTATTTAAATAAGTGTAACACCAATGCATAGTTAATTGTAAAATCATATTCAAAGTGCAGTTATAGACAAGCCGCAAGGCCAGATCAAAGATTTCACAGGGGTCTTTCCCTGCAGCAGTGTCAATGATTTCATCAGTGACATAAGCGATGGAAAAGTGAGGCTCCTCCACATAACTTTGTTGTTGAAACCCAGCTGGGAAAGACAGGAAAACACAGCAACTTCAGAGCAACTTTGCTGAAAATTACCTGCAAACCAAAAAGGAAAAACAAGCGTGATGCCTCAGTGAAAAGTTCATCTATCTTCCACCCTGGAAGCCACGTTCAGTCCTTCTACTCTGCTCCAGCTTCCTCCCTGATCAGCACTGTCCTGTTTGGGGTATCATAATGCAGGAGACATGAAGCCACAGAAGCGATCAGAAGTCTAATTCACAGGGCAGAAGAGTGGAAGACTGAAATTTATTTACTCTAGGCAGTATTGTAATGCCAAATGACAACCGACCTCAACTGTTCTAAGTACCTGCTGCAAAGGGGAAATAAACATTTCCCAGTATCTGTGAGCAATAAGGACAGGATAGGGCATGAAATGTTTGCATTTAGCAACAGAGATGAGGCATTGAGGAAGAATTTTGCCCATCTTCGATCTTGCTAAAGAAGAATCTAGGCAAGAAAGCCATTTTACTAATGGTTAACACGGAGTATTTATCTGACTGTGTTTGCAGAGCAGCATATACAGCAAGTCCTGTGATCATATCATCACTGGTATGGGTATGAACATTCAATAGTAAAAATGGTTTAAGTCCAGAAAGAGACCAAGGTTTTTATAAGTACTGAATGTCCTAACGAACAAACTAGGCAAAACACACACCAGGAATCACAAAAATTAATACACCCTACAGGACATGAGAATTTAAGAGCCCTTTCCAGACCCAGAACTTTTTGATAATGCAATTTTGGCTTCAACATGTATGAGACAAGATTATATTAATTTTCTGACCTAATAGGACAAAACCAAGCACGACACATCTATTAGTACTGCAAGTGCTGATAGCTACAGCACAATACATGACTGCTTTTCTGCAGATAAAGAATGGTAACAAAATATTAAAAAGTAAGGCTGAGAGATCTAGTCTTTGGGAATTTTATGTCAGTACCTTTACTAAGCACTGCAGTTATGTGAATTGTTCTGCTGAAGGCACCTATGCTGGGTGTAGGTGTGAAGGTTTTGGTAGTTGGGGAGGGCTGCAGGGGTGGCCTCCATGGGAAGAGGCCAGGGGCTGCCCCATGCTGGACACAGCTGGTTCCAACAGACCCATGGTGGAGCAGATACCCACACTGCAGCCCATGAGACAGCCCATGCCACAGCAGATGGATATTCCCAAAGAAACTGCGGTCCACCAAGTGCCCACACCAGAGCAGAGTTAAAACATGAGGGGGAAGGAGCTGCAGCAAGAAACTGCTACATGCTGACTGCAACCTCCCACCTCCCTGAACCCCACGGCAGCTGGGTAGGAGAGCTGAGAGTGAAGTTAAGTCAGGGACAGCAGGGAGGAAAGGTGGTGTTTTGGTGTTTGTCTTTTTTTTTTTTTTTTCTCTTTGTCACTACCCAAATCTATTTTAACTGGCAACAAGTTAGTAAGCTGAGTCAGTTTTGCCCACAGCGGTAACTGGTGAGTGATCTCCCCATCTCTCTCTCTCTCTCATCCTGTTTCCTCCCCCTGTGCCACTGAGGAGGGGGAGTGAGTGAGGGGCTGGGTGGGCACCTGGCTGTTAACCAAGGTTAACCAGCAAGAGTATCTCTTTAGCTAAGAAAATATTTGTGAGCCTTCTTTCAAAGCTCTCCCAAGCCCAACCTTTCATTTAAATTACAAAGGAATGTGCACTCATGAGTTTGAAGACCAGTGCTTTGTACAGCTACAGTTCAAAGCATCTTCTAAGTCTTAGTAAATGTACCTGCCCTCCAAGACCAAATCCTCACTGCCACCAAAATTATAATTTTAATAGGAAGAGTGATGGGGTTTTTGTTTATTTGGTGGGGTTTTTTCCAACGACATGCTGGCTTGGGAGTAGTTCCATAATTTCTATTAGAAAAACAGAAATTGCCTTATTTCAATGAGACAATCTTAACGGTGCTTTTAGAGACCTGTCTGGTTTTCATCCACTTGCCATTAGCAGATGACGATCATTGCTGTTCCATCAGCTTTTTACCTACTTGTGTGGGCACAGTTTTCTATAAATGAAAATTCATCTGGGGATTTCATACTGCTCTGAGACAATTCAGCTGACTCCAATACCAGACGCATTGCAAAAATGAAGAGTCTGAATTGCCTTGATTATTAATAAGACCTCACTTCTCCAGGACTGCAATTATCTACCTTTAAGAGAAACTAAGAGATTGTCCAACAAATGTTACTGAACCACAAAACCAGAGGAGAGTCCTGCATTTCTTCTTACGAAGTTCAGCCAGCCAAAAGGAATAAATAATGAAGGACACAGGTTTCTGCATACACTAAACAGATCCATTAAAGTGGATTTATCTGCACCATTTCCCTTAAATTACAATCATGCCCTACTTTTGTGCAATTTTCTGTATTTTGTGAAATTATGTTACCGGCGATCTAATCTCGTTTGGTGGCACTGTTATAGCTGGTTATGAAATACACATTGGGCTAATATTGGAAGTCCTGCTGACTTGTGAGTCCTGCAGCAAAACCTGACTATTGCTAGATGGCTGAAGAGATAGTCATATTACCTGAATCACTACGAAAAAAAGAAATAGAATAAAATTTATCTAATGTTCCCTTTCACTATTTCTGTGTTTTCTAAAACAAAAGCGTGTTCATGTAATTTGAGAGAGTGCTAAGTAATTAATAATTTAAGTAGGAGGAAGAATACTCCTGTCTGGTGCTGTGGTTCTATCTTTTATCTCTTTCACAAATTCGACTTTGCAGGAGAAAAATAGAATGGCACAGCACTTCTGTCCCAGTCCTTGTTGTCTTAGGAGGCTTTTTATTCTTCTGTCATTATGTGCATTCTCTCTGGTCCTTTCAGTAGAGCCATTTCCATTAAAATATGAATATTCAGACACACAGATGAGCGCAGTATGCTCACATAGCATACCAGAATAATTCCCAGCATAAATAAGGCAATTATTTAATCATACATAAGGGTTTCATTACCCTTAAGCAACCCTTAGGTTTTACTAAACAATTAAGATTCTCTGGGGTTTTCATTCACTTGCCTGAAAAAAGATTTTAAAGAACATGTTTTCATCAGGCTTGGAGAGATATTTGGAGAGAGCAAAAATCATACCTAGTACATGTTTTTAGCTCTCCAGTACTAAACTTGTAAAAGCAGATTTAATCTCATAATCTTTGCCCAAGTGGCACAAAAGTCAATCAGTTTGGACCACAAAACACAATTGTTCTTATGAAATAATCTAATTATTCTACTTTCACAATTTCAAAAATTCAGATAAATTCTTATAACTGAATTTTTACATCTTTGCAAAACAATTTCTATTACTTACCAGGCTTTATTAAAAACATAAGCTAAGAATATAACTCACTTTTTTTATATTTAAATCACAATGAGCTCTAAGAAATGCGGTCTTCCAAATTACTCTGAAATCAAGGTTCACTATAGTGTCATAGCCCCTGTAGCTCCCAAACGGCTTTTAAAAATGCCAGCTAAACAGCATTCATCCACCTTTAGAAAAATCTAAGACTGGCTTTTAAGCTCTTGTGTTTTCCCCAATTGGAGAAAAAGCGCTTTAAAGAAACTGACAATAAAGCATGGACACCACAGTGGCCAGCTCTGCCACACTAACAAAAGAATCCAAAGGAAAGCTTTTACTTTGCATTCAGGGGCAGCTCTGTCCAGCCAGTGGGCAAGGACTTGTTACACGAACAAAAGGCTGGGCGTTTTTTTCAGACCTTAGGTAACACCACCAAATAAAAGCTAGCTAGGAATTTTACCATCGTTGCATGAAGATTTTTTAAGGAGCAGTGGAACCCAGTTGATATTGGGACATGGGATTTCTCCTTCCCAGCCACTAGAGCCTAGTTGGGTGCATGCTCAGACTAAGGCTTCTCCTGTCTTAGTTCGATGGATGCAGCTGCTGCTGGTTTTGTTTGTGAGTCCAGCCAGGAGTGAGGCTGATCCCCTAATCCAAAACAGTGGACACACACAAACACACATACACACACAGACAAGGACACAGAGCGAGCAGTGCCTTTGCCAGCACGCTACGTGCAAATGCACTCACAGAAATCAAACACAGCCCCATCTTTTCCATCTCCAGCCAAACAGGGTTGAAGCTCACCAGCGAGACACACAGGCCCCTGCACCCTCCAGCTTCACAAGGACACCACGCTCATGGAGCCTTCAAATATTGCCATGGGATTTCAGTCCAATATCCATGCCCCCACCCTGAGCCCCCTACCCTGCCACGGGCTTATACCTGGGCTCTTTCCTGATGCTGGTTTCCTCCTACTTGCCAGCTAGTCCAGCTTGAAGTTTGCTAGCGAGTTTTGTTAGTGAAGTTTGCACGTACACCCAGATCCCTACAGCACCTGGTTGTAAACACATTGTCTAGCCCATGGCTGGCCCTCATATTCATGGCCTACGCACACATGGCCCTGTGACCCATGGCCTCTCCTCCAGTTGCAGGTGCCCATATCTCCTGCTAACACACATCCACGCACACAGATGCAGCACAGAAAGCAAGGTCAAGCAGAAAATAATCAGAAAAAGTATTTAATAAGAAGCTGGGATAGACTGCAGTGATGTGGCACAAGGCTCAGACAAGAGCACTGCTTACATGAGACCGTCCCCTTTTATCCCCACTTCTATTTTTCCAAGCATGTTCTTCCCACATCCACCTTGACCCTTTCCTTCCTCTGCTCCCATCTCTTCCCAAACAATGTGCCCCTAACTACTTTACCCCATATGTCCCAGTTTTGCTACACCCCTACCCAAAACTGGAATTTCTGATAACGTTACCTGAGTCTGCTCAGCCTTGCATGGTATTATTGAGACAGCACAGTGGGCCTTGCAAGATCCCCCCCATACTCCCTTCAATGATATGTGAGGTTTGACCATCTTCCCCTTAAACATCGGTGAAATTCATCCATCTTTCACAGCAGCTATCTGTAATTTTTGCTAGCTTCTCACTCTGTTACTTGTGTTCAGCAATTTCTCATATTGTCACCAGCAGTTTCTCATAGTCTTTTCAGTTGGCAAAACCTCAGGCCAGGACCTAGACATCTGCCTGCGTAACATAAGAAGACATATTTCCAAGACAGAAACAAAAAGAAATGCACTCTGAATTATCATGGGTTTAATACGTGTCAGCGCTAAAGGAATGTTTCTGTGAAACTGTTAACAACGCAATTTATCTACCACAGCCAAATGTCTGGTTCCAGGTTTCATACACCTCTAGGTCCTTGGAGGAGACGCTGGGCCGCACGGTTCTGAAGGCGCTCTCAAAGTCCAGAAAAGCAATCGGCCGTACTTGGTCTGGCATGATGGTCGTAATGTCCATGGACTGAAGACTGCGAATAGGGCCCAGAGAAGCTTCACGACAGAGCTGTGTCATGTCTGCCCCAGAAAATCCATTTGATTTCTTAACTATGAGTTCAATTTCCTCTTCATTTAGAGAGCAGCACTCCTTTGACATTAGACAGGTGACAATCTGTTTCCTAGCTGAGGCTTCTGGAAGAGGAATGTACAGTCTCTTCACTAGTCTCCTTCGGGCAGCTTCATCGATTTCTTGGGGTCGATTTGTTGCTCCAACCACTAGAATACGGTCTTCAGAGGAGGTTGTTGCCCCATCTAACTGGACCAGAAATTCAGTTTTTATTCTTCTGGATGACTCGTGCTCTCCATCTCCACGCTGAGACAACAGAGAATCGATTTCATCAATGAAAATCACTGCTGGCTGTTGACACCGTGCCACAGCGAACAGTGCACGGACCATCTTCTCCCCCTCACCGACCCATTTGGAAGTCAGCGAAGAGGCACTGATGCTAAAAAAAGTCGCTCCAGACTGGCATGCGATGCACTTGCCTATAAGAGTCTTGCCAGTCCCAGGGGGGCCAAAGAGAAGAATTCCTTTAGGAGGACCACGTAACCCAGTGAAGATGTCTGGCCTCAGCATAGGCCAGACTACTATTTCTTTTATAGTAGCCTTAGCAAATTCAACTCCGGCAATGTCATCCCAACTGACAGGAGGCCCATGGTCTATGATCTCGTGCATAATGAGTTCAACCATTTTTGGTTCTATATTTTTGAGTCGTTCATCTACAGGCAGCAATGGATCTGTTGGTCCTCTTGTATGCGGTTTACACTGTGCTCCTCCGCTTTCATTTCCGTCTTGTTTTGGAACTGGAGGAACAAACTTGCCAAACGGACCCCGAGATCTGCCTGCACCCAGTGATTTTTTTACACCTCCATGTGATGAGACCAGTGCACGCTGGGGTAGGTTTTGAGGTTTCTTTTGCTGATCCACCCACAGCTGTTCTTTTGCAGTTCTAAAACCAGAAACACTGTTCTCTTCATTTCTATTCCTATACCCTGAAAAACTACTGGTTTCAGTACTAATGGAAGCCTGGCATGGTGCAAGGTTAGGAATCACTGTGCTGCCTTCATCAGCCAGACCATAAAATGCTTTTCTTTTCCCAGAACTTGTGGACCATGCAGGTACAGCTGACTGATTGGAAAGAGATACATTTTGTCCATCACCACAGTTACCTGACATTTTCACAGAACTGCTACTTGTTGTTTCTTTACTTCCAAATAGGGGAGTTGCCTGGAAGCCTGGGTGAACCTGTTCGTTTAAGGAGGCTGAAGAGGCAGGAAGTGTATCCAGAGTTCTGGTCACAGGAGGCACACTGCTTTGAAGAGACTTTGAAGATGAGGGATGCTCAAGAAGATCTGGTCCCTGACTTGCACATTTTGCTGAGCCAGCACAGGGCTCAGTCCCTCCGGCACTGCTGAAGATACCAAGTTTAGGAAGACCTGTAGCGGCAGAGGCACTGACCCCTTTATCAGCTAGTGTACAGGCATCTGTTGGTGCCACCTGAGAGCTTTGGAAATTTTTGCCAGTCTGCATCCTCTCTTGCACACACTTCAATTCAAATACATTATCTGTTGTCAAGGCAGATTGCCACTTGTCACTGTCATTTTGCTGACACTTTGCCAGAGTCAAAATGTTTTCAGCATAGTTATTCAAGCCAGTCTCTATGTTGTCAGAGTCAATAATTGCAGAGTATTTCTCTGCGTATTTTTTAAACAGGTTGGCAGCACAGACCTGAGAGATCTCGGAGTTTGCCCATGCATACTGAATATGCAGGATTTTGGCACGGTATTCATCTGCCTTCTGTCCGGGTGTGCAGGTGCCAGAGGCAATAGCAAAGTAACTTTTCTGCCAGTCGCTCAGGTGCACAGTGTTGTGGGTGGGGGTTTCCATCACTAACACTGAAAAATACATAAAATACCTGCTGTTATAAAATGCATTTCATAGCTATTTGCTTTGGCTGCTTTCCTCCTTTCCTAAATACATATACATAAAAACATACATTATTTTAATTGAGAGAAACAGCACAATAGATCTTGTAAGCTAGTTAGCCAGTCTGGACAGTTTAGCATTTTCAAAAAGCAACCAGCTTTGTGGTGTGAAGCCATTTAGACTGAGGTTTTCTTTTCTTCCTTGTTCAAAGAAAGAAAAGAAGAAGAAAAAAAAAAAGTTTGCTTCTAACCAGAGGTCTCCTGGGGAGGTAAGTAGGCTGCAAAGAATGGTAACAGATGGCCAAACAAAAATTGGCCTTGTTAAATGAAATCACCAGTGCTTTCACTCTTATTTTAAGAATACAGCACAGTGCAGAGGAGGACAGATTATACGTCAATGTCAGAATGATGAAATTTATTACAGTGATGGCAATAAAAATGAAACAATGAGGCTAATAAATATAACTATATGCAAAGTCTTTGAGGGGAGGTAAAAGTGGAATGAATAAGCCTGAATGTAGTAACTTTGAGATTAAGAAACTATTTACAGATTCATAGCAAATGTTCAAAACTATTTATTCCATTCAGAATGTACTAAAATGTCCCTGGTTTACATTTTAGAGAAACAAAGCTCTTGTGTGTTTAAAGCAATGCTTGTTTCTCTGTTTCAGAAAGTGGAATTTAAATTCCTTTGGTTTTTTTTAAATAGGAAAGATGACATTTGGCTAGGAAGGAGCATTTTGCTAGACTTGAAAAGATATGCTCATGTTTACAATGTATTTTCAAAGAAGTCTTTCTCTGCAATGTATCACGTACAGAGAGATTTCTGATAATGTCAAGAATTCATGACTTCAGAAGAGGCACAGGCACAAGTAAAATTATGAGAAACCTACCACTGCTTCAACAGGTTTTGCAGAAAGCTCTTAACACACAGTAATCCCAATCTTCCCATCTGTCTGTAAGGGACATACATCTACTATATGATACGACTGAAATACATTAAATTCTAATTTCTCTTTTTTTTTTTAACTTCAATAGGTACCAGGATGTTCCAGTCAGAGAATACTTAAAAGAAAAACTGTTGAAATGGAGGTCCACATATTCTGCACCTCTTATGCCAATAACTGTATGGAAGACCCAGTAGGGTACCAGTCAACTTGCAAGCTTCTTCCGAATCACCTACAGACTCTGCATGAAGGCAGATTAAGGTACAGGTGTAATATACATACAAGACTGGGGAGACAAAGCTGAAGCAATTTGGGGTGTGGGGGGTCCTCTCTATTTACTTTCAAAAAGTCTTTCATCAGTGTTAGACAACAGAGAACATAATACAATTACGGCAGGAGGGGTTACACACATAACAATCAATAAGGAGATAAATTATTTTGGTTTGGATTTTTTTGGACTTCAGCCTAACTTTGTAGAGCTGTTTAGAAAAGTCAAAATATCTTTTACCTGCAAATTCAGTGCCTTTACTTGGGAAGCCAATTTAAAACAAAACAAACAAAACACAAAAATAAGACTTCCTCTGAAAAATTCATCAACTTTTGCACTGTGAGATGTCTAACTCGCACCTAACAAATGAGGTGCAAATTCCCACCATAATCTATTTGCAGCTGAGACACAGATGAACAGGAGATGGAGGGCTGCAGCCTTTTATTTCTTTTCACTAAACAACGTAGTAAATAACTGTCACTGTGCACATAACTTTTTTTTAACTGTCGAATCAAAATGTCTTATGAAACACATAAGCTAAGTTCAGAGCGTTTTGTAGCATGCATTTGCTCCCATGAAATATTTCCATAGATTTACATCATCCAGAACACAAAATCTCAAGCTCACCACCACTTCCTAGAGATTTAGTAATCATCTTCACAGCACTGAAGGAAGGTCATAATAAGTGAACAGCGGTGGCTAGTCTAAAATTCCAGTTGGATTTTTCTACTTAAGTATCTCCTAATATTATATTCTCCCCTATTCTAATTCCCATTAGTTGTCCTCGTAGCCTTACCATTTCCCCCCCCAAGGGACAGCCAAATTGGTACACCAGTCCCTTTTCAACAGCCAAAACTGCTCCCAGAGGCTGGGAACATCACACTTCCATACAAATGTCTCAAGTTGAGGGTTTATCAAAGCATGAGCAATCACGGCTTTCTGGCACGCCCGTTTCAGCCCCAGCAAAGAGGGGCAAGTACCCACCTGCCCAGCCGGGCGCTGGATGCCC
>JAVJGI010000040.1:79707393-79722388 GCA_035590275.1 Ibycter americanus | reverse complement strand
CGGTGGGCACCCGCCCCTCCTGCGCCCGCGGTGACCTCCGCGGCCACCCGGTGCCCCGCCCCCACTGTGGCACCGGCCACCGCCGCTGCGGGCGAACATGGCCAGGAACAGCTGCTGAGCAGGCCGCCTCTGGGAGAACGGCGCCGCGGAAGGTCTCAGCAGCAGCAGCTGGAGTCCTGGCAGAGGGACAAGATGAGTAACAAGATGCTTCAAGGGCAAAAGATGGTGGCCCAGCCGGCTGTATCCTGTGAGCTTCACCGCTCTGTGGAGAGGGTCCTGGGAGTGCTGGTGGGCAGCAAGGTGCCCATGAGCCAGCAGGGTGCCCTGGTGGCCAAGAAGGGCCAGCAGGTCGAGGGAGGTGATCCTGCCCCTCTGCTCTGCCCTGGTGAGGCCTCATCTGGAGCGCTGTGTCCAGTTCTGGGCTCCCCAGTTCCAGAGAGACAGGGAACTGCTGGAGAGGGTCCAGCTGAGTGCTACAAAGATGATGAGGGGACTGGAGCATCTCCCTGATGAGGAAAGGCTGACAGAGCTGGGCCTGTTTGGCCTGGAGAAGAGAAGACTGAGAGGGGATCTCAGGAATGCATGCAAATACCCGAAGGGTGAGTACCAAGAGGATGTGTCCAGGCTCTTTTCAGTAGAACCCAGTGACGGGACAAGGGGCAATGGGCACAAACTGCAATACAAGAAGTTCCACCTGAATGTGAGGAAAAACTTCTTTACCTTGAGGGTGACAGAGCCCTGGAACAGGCTGCGCAGAGAGGCTGTGGAGTCTCCTTCTCTGGAGAAATTCAAAACCCACCTGGATGCAACTGTACAGCCTGCTCTAGGTGAACCTGCTTTAGCAGGGGGCTGGACTAGATGATCTCCAGAGGTCCCTTCCAACCTGACCCTTCTGTGATTCTGTGCAACTGAATGTGGTCATAGAGGCCCTAGCCGGATCACACCAACCCACGTTCAAATTAGAGCACCAACCTAGATGCAAGTTAACATACTATGCTGCAGTTACACCCCTGGTATTAACACAGTCACTTCTGTGTGGGTGAACATTTAATTTCCTGTGAGAAACATTTCTTACAGTTACTGTCAGTTTTTTGTGATACATCAAGCTTGTTATACCATTAGTGCAGACAGCATATTAAACTGTCTGTGCTACTATGCAAGCTATCATCTAAGACCAAATTGGGCTAACATTTATAGTTTGTAACACTGCTGCCATCACATTTCCCCCAAGGTGTGTGCCTGGTTTCCCTTGGGTTGCACAGGGGCAGGGAGCGAAGGAGCCTGCAGCTGCTAGCTCCCCTCAGGAACACGGGCTGCAGCCAGGCAGGGCTAATGAAACGGGCTGCTGCCTTGTCCAACCTGATGGCACCTGAGCTGCAAACCAAAGCCATCACTGGGCAGCTGGCTCCAGTGGCACATCCAGCTGCAGGACCATGCAGAACTTTACAGGAGGCTCAGCAACGACCCTAGTTATGGCCAGGCATTTTTCAGACTCATGTTGCTGAGGAGGAAACTTCCAGCAGGAACTCTCATTTGCAAAGTAATTTGTTCGAAGAACACATTGAGAAGAAATCATTGATGGTGATAATCAGGGCACGGATGTGACCCAAGTGGGAAAGCTAGACCTCTTACAGCACATCTGACATGAATAAAATAGGAAAAGCTTGGTTAAGAGCAAAGACAGACAATAGTCATAGTTTTGTTTCCATTTATTCATGCTGCCAATTAAAACCTCTATGTCTGTTTAGTAGGCTTTGGATACAGATTTTAAAGGAACCCGACAACTCACAAACTATAATAAACATCTGATTATTTTTTCATTTAGGTCATACAGCCTCTACCTATGCTATGTAGATATTATCCATTGATGGTTATTTAATATGACCCCCGCCCCAGTGTTCAAGGATCTCAGTTTTATTTCTCATTTGCTCCTGTCTTTGAGCAATGCAAGTTTATGCATGTCGCAAGGTTTAGACTGCTGTTGTAAGACAACTGCAATGTGAGTACTACTCATCAAATATGGTATCCTTACAGTAGACAACAAGCAACAACAACAAAAACAACCATGAGCAGAATCTTACATGTAAAGGCAAGAGAAAATTAGAAATTTAATAATTATAATGCAGTCCAGATTTTAATATATTAGCAATAATTTCATAAATACATATCTTTTCAATATTTCACCATCAGTAATAAAATATATTTATAATTTGTCATTATTATTAGGAATGTAAGTATTGTACAAGCACTCTATTAGTTAAAAAAAAAAAAAGTATGGTTATTGAAAAGTTACTTTTTTGCCTCCTTCTCTAGTAGCCACACTGCCTCCCTTGAGATGTGGATATTCCACCAAAGTACAATTCTGAGATTTTGTAATTATTTTTAACATCAAACAGTATTAATTGGTACAGACTGTATTAGCTTTTGCACACAAGGCACAATAAATCCAGGTTCACGTATTAACTATTCCTAATTACAGTATTTCTCACAGATATGTTGCAAAGCTACAGAACAGAAACAGCATTTATGTTCTTCTTTCAAAATGTTCAACACTTTTGTTCTTGAGTTGATTACATAGCCCATATTTCATTTTCAGATGACCTAACTTTAAGTCTGTCGTGCTTTAATCCCAGCCAGCAACCAAGCACCAGGCAGCCGCTCACTCGCTATCCCCTCTCCCCTGGTGGGATGGGGAGGATAATCGGAGGAAAAAGGTAAAACTTGTGGGTTGAGATAAGAACAATGTAATCACAGAAAGAAAATGAAATATAATAATAACAAGAACAATAATTGTAATGAAAAGGAGAGAAAAGGAGAGAGGAATAAAATCCAAAAGGAAAAAACCAGTAAGTGATGCACAATACAATTTCTCACCACCACTGACCAATGCCCAGCCAGTCCCTGAGCAGCAATCGGTGGCTCCCAGCCAACTCCCCCAGTTTATATACTCAGCATGATATTCTATGGTATAGAATATCCTTTTGACTAGTTCAGGTCAGCGGTCCTGGCTGTGTCCCCTCCCAATTTCCCGTGCCCCTCCAGCCCTCTCGCTGGCAGGGCCTAAGAAACTGAAAAGTCCTTGACTTAGTATAAACGTCACCCAGCAACAACTAAGAACATCAGTGTGCTGTCAACATTGTTCGCACACCAAATCCAAAACACAGCACTGCACCGGCTACTGAAAAGAAAATTAACTTTATCCCAGTCAAAACCAGGACATAGTCTATGAAGGAATTATCATGTGGGGAAAAGAGGGTATGAGAGAATGAATATTAAGAAGGCCTTCACCAATCACATATTCAAATCATCCCAGAATTTCAGAAAACCTATAACTGTGAACTTCAGATATCTCTAATGGGCTAGCCATGGGGAAATGTAATTCCATGGGTCTTGTCACAGCTGTTTATTAGATTTACATCAATTCTTTAAAAACAAAAATAAATTAACTTTTACTGCATTTATAATATTTTAAATTAACCCTTATCCTAAATCCTTTTCCAAAAGTAGTTTTCAAATCTGGACAACAGCCTCTTCTAAAACTGATACCCATATGCTGAAAAATGTTTAATTGAATGTCAGTTTTGGCAACATTTTCCCACAAATGTCTAGTGGGACCTATGTGTAATTCTGGGCTGTTGGGAACATTTCACCTCTCCTGGGTTTGGATGTGCATTCTGCCTGTGTCCCTATTCCTCAGCAGTTTGAGGCTCACAGCAGCGTGCATCATCCACCTCTGCTGTGGTTGCCATGGAGAGGTTTTCCACCAAAATCCTCTTATGTTCAGTCTAGTGTTGTCTTACCTTATGCATTTCTTTTCCAATACTTATTAGATTTTTAATTTCAATTATAGACACATAAGCCCAAAGCAACTCTATTTCATTTCAGTAGAATTATCCTGGATTTACTCTACGATTGCTTTGATCAGAATCTGATTGCTTTTTTTTCCTGGACAGACCTGGTTATATATTTCACATACAAAATACTGGCCTGTCTCATAAAGAAGGTGTAATTCTTCTCTGGCTCCTAGATTCTAGTGTTTTTGTAATATAAAAGCTGTAAAATTGTATCACTGTGAGCCATATGTGCTATGGATGAACATTGTTTCCCAAGTCATGAGAACTGAATAATGTTTTTTAAAAAAATAGTAACAGAGAAAGGAAACAACTGCCAGCATTTTCTGCTCTCTTCAGTCTACCAATCTATTGCATTGTGCTACTACAGAAAAGCTTAATTTCATATTGGTTCTGCTAAACAGAATGATGCTACCAAAATTTCTGGTACTGTAGCTGAGATGTGTCTTGTGGAACAGCTCAGTCACCTGCCTGAATACTACTGGATTTTACCAGATTAATTTGTCATCCCTTGCTTCATCTGGTACCTGTGAAATCAATTCCTTGAAGAAATAGTAATCAGCTTTTCTGTCTGGGTGGATAACATAGCCTCTGGCTAGCCATACAGAGGGCAATATGCTATCACCTCCCCTAGTCACCTAGCTTGACCTGCTGGAAATGCAGAGCTTGGTCAGTTTTTCCTAAGTGTCAGGATTCATGCACATCTCTTATGTACCACTTGCACACACATTAATACTAATTCTTCCTCCGTTTGCACTGCAGAAGTGACATGATTAGGAATCACCAGAAAAATCCACCTTGTCCATAGTCAACTTCTTTAACCCCTTCTGGAAAGAGAGTGGGTAGGAGCAGACTGCATGCCAAATTAACTGTTCCGGTGCATGTTTCATGGTCTACTTGCAACTTCCGAAATGTAGGAATTATACTTGCAAGGGATGGAGGAAGAAAGCTGAATAGTTTTGCAAGCTGTTCAAGATGGTTTAGAAGTTAATATGAGCAGTAAAAGGAAAAGATTAAAACAAATGCAAATGTAGAAGTGGATCGTACAAATTATTTTTCTTGGAGTAGCTATTTATTTTGTTCTTATTTACATAGAAATAACTGTCTGGAATTTATGTTTTTGAAATGGCAGAAGTACTTATAAAAGTCAGATATTGTTTCTGACTCTCAGTTCACTTCTTTACTGTACCTGCCTTCAACAGGATGACGTATCAACGGTTTGTGTCAAGTACGTATTATATGACTTTCTTTGAAAGCTAATTGTTCTCCAATATTTTCATATTCCAAGCATCACTGTTAATGGAAGAAAACCACTGATGGGGGCATCATAGCATATTTTGGGGGTTAGTTCTCTTAATTTCTCTTTTTATTGTAATTTATTATCTTGTTTGTTAGCTTATTTGAGAAACTAAGAGTAGCATTTTTGCCATCACATTTCTTAGCACATTTTGTCAAAGATTTATTACACAATGAAGAAAGCAGAATGGTAGCCATAAAAAGAAATCACAACTCTATTTCATAGAACATAGTTTGCACATTATTTTTAAGTAAACACTGCTTATAATATCTTGGTTAAAAAATATAGCATACTAGGTAGCACATGGCTTTTGACAAAACTCTTAAGAAGGAACTTTGAAGAGGCCTCATTATGAATGATCAAAGTGAAAACCAATAGCCAGCATAACCTGTTTGCTGAGATTTGACAAAATGGCTATTTTAAAAGGAAAACCTTTAGGAAAAAGTACAGAACCTGCCATAAGGACTGTTAACGTTCATTTAGTGCTCGCTCCACCCTGATCTGGCTACGTAATGAAGGAAGTCTTGAAGTCCTAACTTCATTTACAAAATTATTGCAGCAAGTGTCTCATGACATGATAGTGCCCCAAATCACGACAACATTTGTACGTGCCTATTTAGACAGGACCTGAAGAGGGTTATAACCCGGTTACTGAACTTCCCCCAACTTGGATTCTTTCTGAAGTCATAGTTATGTCAAATTAATTGGTTATAACACCTCACAGTTTCATCTGTGAAGAAAGGAGTGGGTGTGCTAGAGGTTAATTGGAACAGTGGAGGGAGCACTAACCCATCTATTCCCATTGCCTGGTTCAATAAATGCTCTTGATTACAAACTGTTAAGAAATGACAGCTCCAGCCCCCATGGCTGTTTGCACCCTGGAAATAGGCAAGGTGAAACTACAGTACAGAGGAGGAATGACTAAGGTTACAACACAACTTGCTGGCAAGGATTTTGCTACCGCACCTGGGCTATATAAGAAGAGGTTTTCTATTTTTTTCCTTCATAATTTGAATTTCCCACCTGCCCTTAAAATAAAATTTGGCAACACAGAGAAAGCCAGTTAATTACCTCCTCCCTACTGCTACTTCACTGCTGTTACTGCTGGTGGTGGGTTTACTCCCATGTTTTCAGAAGATCAGTTGCCAGCTGTGAGATGTGCTGCCAGGCGAACTTGATGTGGGTGGATTCCACTGTGCGGGAACCAATAGCAAAACGTAGCACAAACTTCTCTCGCAGGTGGCATGGGACCAGATGAATCTTCTTGGCCTCGTTTATGCTTTTAAGAAGTGCCTTATTTAGTTCATCTGAGCCCTGAAATCATTGTAATTCAACAGATATGGTGATGAATTTCAGAAGTAAGTTTGCAATATCTGTAAAGCCCACCAAGCACCCAAGTCCAAGTGCTACCAGTAACACGCAGCCACTTTCTCATCTCCCAGTGCTTTGCCATCAAAGGATTACAAAAAGATGACGGCACAAGAGATAATTTTTCAGCCACAATGAGATTTATGGATTAACTGGGGTTTAGAAGCAGTGTTCACACTGGGGCATTTGTGATAGCTGACTGCTTTTTTGTGACCTAAGATCATGAGCTATGTAGCTTCATGTAAAAGCATTCATTATTGCATCCATTTCATTACACTTTTCTTAGATCTAATCAAACAAACATGGGAGGAAGTTTTGCAATGTACTATACTAACATTTGTAAAACAAACCTTCCAGTCTTCACATAAGCATCACTGCTGTTACAGTCTTTTGAATATGAAGATGGAAATCTTGCCCTTAATTAAGAAATAGTTAAGGTAATATATCCCTAGCATAAGTAAGTTCCATACTATCAGTAGAAACTCTAAAAAAGTATTTCCCTCCAGTTCTATAGGAAGTGTCTGCCACAGAATACTACAGAGTGGATTTTTTGGGTTGGATTTTAGAAATCCAGCTTTTTAGAAGACCCTCCCATTGGAAGTAAACAGTCTTCTGCATTCCAGGAAACAGAGATATAAATGTTAAATATCTTGCAGAACGTCAGAAGGAGTCTACATGCACACAGTATTGAATCTTATCTCCTTCTAGTGTACTTCATTCTCCTTGTGCTCAAATAGGGAATGTGAGGATTTTCCTTAGAGCAGCTGTAGGCTCTTAATATCAAATCTCAAAAGAAATAGGACTGCACGGAGGAGTACTAGTTCTTTTGCAGGTTCAGCTAATGTTGAATCAATGGTTTTCCTAGTTCATGTCCATCAGCATTTGTGAATAAAACAAAAGACGTCATCAAATTTTCAAAAACAGTAGTAAATTGCTTTAAATGAAAACAGTGAAAGAAGGTATCCCAAAAATCTTGGGATTTTTGTCTGATTTAGCCACACAGGATGAAGTGCTAGCATCATATCTTTGACAGTCTTTGTTAACCAAATTAAAGGAAGCTGCCTGTCTAACTTTTATATCAGCAGACTGAGAGATGACTTCAGCTTTGCTGGGAATTTTCCTGTAATAGCTTAGGATATACCATGTTGACCTTGAGTGCTATAATTTTATTCTTTGGGGAAGTATCTTAGCTATTGTACAGCCTTTACTCTTGCTATTACACTGCTGGTAACACAGAATTGCAAGAGATGCTAGGAGCATCTGTGCTTTTACTGCAGTGCTCCCTTACTGAACACTGCGGTAAAAAGAGTCACAAATGGACAAATCCATCTGTTCAGCAGCGGTTTTGTTACTGTAACGCACTGGTCTTGAAAACATCCGTATGAGAAAACATATTCTCCCAAATCTGCGAGTTGTGACTTGCCTGCTTAGCCTTTTCCATATAAAAACAAAGCAGAAGGGAGACACAGTTTCACACTGGCACTGAGGATAAATGTATTGTTCTCATATTTTTGGATCATATTAGAGTTAGAGCTGAACCCAGGTCAAAACCTTGTTCTGACTTAGCACAAGTTGCTAGGGAATTTGGATGAGAGCCTGAAATTCATGGCTTAGCCTTCGTCTTCTAGGAGATACTTATGCAACTTGATTGATCCTAACTAAGAAAAGGACCAACCTGGGTGTTTTGCAAGTCCCCACCCATTATAGGTCAGTCACTGTTGACAAAGATATCCTGCTTTCTTATCAACAGTAATACATCATTAAAATGATGATACTTGCCTTTAATATGAAATGCAGAGCACTAACTTTTAGGCAAGACAAGCAGTTACATGATGTTAAGTTAATGCCCTTGGCAGGGGTGAGGGGAGGAAGGAGAAAGATTTATATATTTTTCTTCTGGTCTACTCTCATAATTGCACTTAGGGGCTGCTGTAACACTCGAGTGTCATGTCAAATTGAAGTTAGTAGTGACTAATCCTGTCCCAGAGCTTTGAGAAGCCATCTCTGATTGAGTCCGTCAGCTTCAATAAAACAGTATTCTCACCCCGTTGGAGGAATGACTAGCTTGACTTGTATTCATCTGCAGACATGACAAGGAGGCCAGAAATTAACCCTTTGGCATGATACATTTGATGAAATAGTTATAATATGAAAGTCGTACGTTATTAGTCCCTCTGCTCAACGGTGTGAAAGGCAAAAAATTAAAGGTTACAGCTAAGCAAAAAAATTAAAACAAAGGAAAAATGTCATACTTTTACAGCTGTGCAGCATCACAGTTCTGTAGTACTAAGTCTCTTTAGTCCTACTGTAACTACATAAAAGTTACAAGTATCCTACTTCTAAGATGCATTTTAATACGAATTACAGAAATCACAGGAAAATTTTTGAAAGAGTGATTTAAAAAAGAAATAAAGCTGCAAAAATAATTATAAAATGCTCTTCATTTAAAAGCTTGCTAGTTTTGTTTTCTTTTTTTTTTTTTTTGACTGGAAGGGAAGCGATGAAAACACTGCTGTTTCAACATTGGTTTCCAGCAGAATCACACCTTTAGTGTACAACTTGTCCGGAAGTTTTTTAGCTAGGTGTCCAATATTTACCTCCTACTGTAAAATTTTTTCTCCCTGTAGATCTGATTTCTTCCTCTGGATTGTCAGGGACAGGAGAACAGCTGCAGATAAACTACTGGTCTGATCAAAAGTGACAATTCCTGTGTTGCTATGCTCTATTTCGCCAGAACTGTTCCTTTACAGTAAATGTAGAGTACTAACAGCTGTCTCTGGATCTGCAAAACTACTGTTTGCTTGTTCCATGTGAGAGAGCAGACTACAACCAACATCTTGTTATTGAGCAATAAAAGCCACAGAACCTATTCCTCAAAATCTTTTAAAAGTTCTTGTTAAGAAAGAAATTATATTTATGTTTCCACTTACTGGAAAACCTTCACATTCTGTAATCTGTCTGATCCCTTAGCAACAGATTTTTTTTTCTTTTATTTTAAACAACATAAATTCAAACAAAACCATTTTCCTATTCCAGATGAATTCACCATTGCCTTATTGTTAAAGATTCATTAGCTCCTTCAGCCAATTGCATCAAACAGGTAACTGGGGCAACTGAATGACTGAGAAAAGAATTTGTGAAAAGTAGTAATACCACACTACCCAGAAGGAGCCAAGATGTGCTTGTGAGCCTTCAGAAAAGCTAAAAGCTCATTTAGGTATCATGTGAACTAGAAAACACCAGTGCTGTTATTATTATTGCTTGATGTTCGGATTCAGTATCACAATCCAGTCCTTTACAGAGGCTTTAGTTGCAAGTTCCTCTATTAAATGAGTTCTTTACTTAAAATAAGACACTGATCCCCTTCTAATGTCTGATTGAACACGGGAGCCCTCCCAACTACTGCAGCTGTTATGCTCTGAGTGCAGAGTGAGTTTTCTGGTTCTGTTGTGCAAGGTCTCTTTGTCAGTGAACTTGGCACTTACAGAGATTTTGGGGAATGAAAGGCCAAGAGAGGCAAAAGGATCGTGTTCAGCAAAAAAAAGCAGACTAGGGCCAAGGGCAGCTGGGAAGCTGGCCTCCCATGCAACCTGTTCTTATTCATATCTTGCTCCAATTTGGCTAGTCTGACTGTAGGATTTTATAAATGAAAATGTATTCTTTAAATAAAACAACAAAAAAGTGTTTACTATCCTAATCTTCATCCATGATAGTCATATATATATATATATATAAAATTGGATATTAAATATACACACATAAAATTAACTTGACACAAAACATCTAATACACACACACACACACTTACACATCATATACAAATGTCTAGTGAAATATATTAAAACAATCATCTTCACCAAAGCCTATCAAGCACAGAACAGTCATTTTGTATGACTAGGTAGACCATTTGTTTGCCTTGACTATACATTTCTATACCCTAATATGCTTGAATTTTTCTTAAGCATTTGATTAATTTTTAACAAAATTTTCTTAAGCTTCTTTCTTAAATCTACTTTGATCTACACAAACTCCCTTTACTTTCCCTAAAAAATAATTAAGTATATTAATTATGAAGACTATATTCGATTGCAGGTTATTGTATTGCTGTAAAACATGACAGAGGAAATAGGATGTCTTAGCTGCCTTACCTTCAGTCGAAAACAGACTAGTCCCAAGACAACTTCAGCACAGATCTCAAACCTTCCATCCTGAAGGACTAAATGTTCAAACTGATGTGACAGCCTGACGTGCTGAGAAGAGAAAGATAGTATCTTTGTTGTATAAATTTGCTTCAAGAGAAAATATGTGCTAAATAGTTTCCATCCCTAACCTTTCTCTGTTCCTGTTTCTGATATGTGATAATACTCACACATCGCCATCTGTTTATGTTAACTTACATCCCGTTTATGACTTCCAGCGACCGTACTGAGCCATTGCTATATTGGTAGCACAGGCTATCTTAGGCAATGCTAGTCTGTTTTTTAATGAAACATATCAGCACAGTTTTATATGATACATGTTAATAGTAAATAACTGTAATAATTCTTCTTTAGGTTTTCTACCACTGTCAGTTGTGGCTGGGAATGGCTACAGAGTCCAAAAAGTTATTATGGAGAAAGGGGGAGATGCACAGATATAAAGAGAAAATGACTGCAATTCCAGTGCAAAATAAGCTGGAAAGACACACTTTTTAGAATAGTTCACTTAATATGAGAAGGGGAGAACTTGCTCACTCTTCTGACCTGGATGCTCAGGTTCAGCTGAAAAGAAAGGTGATGGCAGTATAATCAAGAAAATGGATAGCAAATCTCAACCAACCTGTTTAGAAGTTACTGGGGGAAAAAAAGTGACAGTGGACATCAAGCCAGAGCAGTTATTTTGAAGCATAGGAAACCAGTGCTCTTCCAAAATCAAACAGGAAAAATACCAACAGGCATACTAACAACGAGCTGGGAGGTCTTAATATCAGTCAGTGATGCTTGCATACTCATACCACGTTTCACTTTCTTCCAAAGAGAAAATTAATTCAAAAGCACTTGGAAAAAAAGAACCCATATCCTCATCAGGTACCTGCAGTACCTTATCCAGTCCCCCTCTCACTGGCTATCATCAGTTTATGCTCACTACCCCCCAAAAAAAAATGATACATATATATTTATATAAGATTACAACAGCAACCAGCTATTAGAATTAAAGTTTGTCTTCATGCAACAGCCAGTATATATATGCACATATATATAACATCAAAAATCATCAGCAACATCTAAAATAATGTTTTAAAGTTCCTTAGCTTTTATATATTTATGATTGCAAATAATTTTACAAAAATAAACAGCTAAGCCCATGTATTTTCCTGCTTTTGCACTTTGCCTTTTTGCAAGTTCAAGGGCAGATATTGAGAAAAAAATAAACATTTCACTATGGGCCAGGGTTAGATGTGGAATGTTTCATCTCACAGGAACTTTTTCGAAACAGGCAAGAACAAGGCAAGACAGAAATTACAGAAAAAAAAGGAAAAAAGAAAAAAACCCCAACCCAATACATTTTGCAATCTTAATCATAGCTTTCTGATGTTTGTTTATTTCTTAAAATAGACAAACGTTGTTTATATTGAATCAAAACATTGCTTCAAAACCTTCATATTGGGCGTATTGGTACCCTATGCAACCAGCCAGTCTTGTTACCACTTCCTCTCTGCTGTTTGTTACATCCATTTATCATCTCCCTCTAAAATTAGACTGAAAGCTCTTTGAGTCAGGAATGAGACCAATAAAATGTCCAGTCCTTTCCAAGGCACTTGAATGTTCTGCTAATATAAACAGCACGAGTTTATAGCTATGAAAATTCACCAGAAGTATATGTAGACATACAGATACTTGTATGCATAAATGCATGGAAAACATATGTGAAATATGCAGGCATGCTGTAATGGTCTTTTACTGCCTCCTCCTCTCCTCATGTTCTATAGTCTTAACCAAACTGATGTCTTGTACACAGCTCCACAAAATTTCACGCTGCATATACCACATCGTGGAAATCAAAGCAATCAAAAAAAATGTTTAAAAAATATGTTCAATGAGATGAGAATTTCACAACTGTTCAGCTGAATGTAATCACCAACTGAATTTAATCAAAATTTACCTGGGTAGCAACTGAATTAGAAAAACATTTAAGATTTGGCTTAATGCGAGTGGTTTGTACAGGAAAACTCCAGACCCATGTTATACATTCTATAGCAGGTATTTATGTCCACTTTTTGCACTAAAGGATTTTTCAGGGATTTGAAAGAAATACGAGCAAGGGAAAATACAGAATATTCAGTAAAACACAAAATTCTGGGAGTGTTTTATATTCATGTCTGAATACAAGTACTTGTATCCACTGTCTTAACAAGTAGCAATAATTTGTAAAGCCACTCGGGGGCACCAAGTGTTTTAGATTTTACAGAACTGGAAGGAGAGAAAGTGGAGATTCAACTGAAATTTCACCTATATAGCTTTGCTTAACGCAATTATCCAAGACCCTCCGCCTTTGAACCATAAGATATCATCCTGAACTGCTTTTACAAAGATTGTGGCAACCAAATATAACTAAATCCAATACAGTTAAAGACTTTTAAGCCTGGAAGTACAAACTCTGTAAAACTAAAGGGCTTTTAGGCATCACACCTGCCTCTGAGAGTCCAAAAGCTGTACCCACACTCTGGATGTGAGCATGGCAGTAACTTACAGGAGGACAGTGTGGCTTTAGTGCTTTGATTTTTCAAGACAGGCAGGTAATCTGTGAAAATAAAGCCCCATTTGGAGAACTGTGGGCACTGAAACTAAGGATAGGAAACAAGGAGAGGTAAAATTGAGAGGCTGTTCTCAGTGTTCTGCTGAATGTGTATATAACTAAGCCTGATCTATCGATATTTTAGCCCTCCAAATGCTTTTGATTTTGACATTTGTGTCATGCTGTGTCCCTAGCACCATTAACTTAAAGTTGACATTCAAATATTGTTTAACCTTTAAAAATTATTTTGTTTAATGCTGTCATATAATTGAACAAAAAAAGTGGATGTACACAAAGCAACCCACATACTGTTTCTAGGAATATCATTTGGACAATCCCTTTACCACAGGGGTTCCCAAAGTGGAATCACTTAGACTGCATTAGTGGCCTGAGAAGTTTTGGTGTACAGGAACAGAATACCAGCCCTTCTCTTCACAGTGAAATTTAGCAGACTGAAGAAAAGAAGCTTGTAAGGAATTTTTGTGTATCACTCTCTCTCAGGTAAATAACCATGTCTCTTCTGCAGTGAGAAGGGAAACAAGAAAGGAAGGGATCTAATTCATTTGGTTATTCAGGATTAAGGGAAATGTCTTACATAATCACTAATAGGAGCAGTAAGCTTGCAAGGCATTAAGATATGGTCCCTATTTTAAAAATCTGTATTTCTGTATGTATATGTGTGAATATAAATATAAATGCCTCTGCATTGAGGTGTTTAAACTGAATTTTGATTCTGGGGCAAAGCCTTCAAGAACTAAAATAATTTTTGATTGAAGGGAGCTTCTCTAAAGCATCAGAGTATATTAATGTGTATATGCAAGTAAGCATACCTGCCTAGCCTTGATCACTTCATGCTTTACCTCCTATAGATTTCACCTTTCTGCCTGCTGTAGCTTGCATCCCACTACACTCAATGAAAATGCTGCCAAAAGAGTCCTCAACGGCCACTTGGACTGTACCACTCCCCAGCTGAAATGCTATCTCTGGCATTGCTGTTCTGTACAGTTCCAGTTTCTTAGTCTCTGCTGTTAATTTTTAATGGAATTCATTATCCTCAGTGAAGAAAAAAAGACACGGTACACTGATTTCTTCCAGTCTTATGGAGGATTCATTTGGGTCAGAATGTTCATGGGGATTACATACAAAAACATTCATTGCTAGAATTCTCAAATGACTTTGAGCTCTTTGGGAGGACTTAAACCAACGAAGGAGTAATAGATGGTCAAGCAGTTTGCAAATGCACCATTTACAAACAGGACACTTGGGTTTCACATTTATACTGACTCTGAGTGTTTGGAATCAGTCCAGAACACTGTTACTGTTGTTGGTTTTCCTTCTTTGTACATCTCTGCAGCTTTGGGACTTACCTCCAAAATCTGTATTTTTGTCTCCCCACATCCTTCAGAGATGACTGTCCTCCCCTTTACCACTGCTTTAAAACCTATACTTTGCAATAGGTTAATATTACATGTTATGTGGGAAAAGAGTGCATAACTGGAAGGTTTGGAAAACAAAAAAAGTTACTCTATCTAAATCCAAGTCACACATCCTCATCTCTCAGGAATATTTTAGTTCCTAAATGCCTTCCTCAGTATAAGCAGATGCCAGGTTGCAGTGGTTATGTAGTCATTTTGATGCAAACCTTAAGGCTGCAAACATAACAAACATCTTTTTCTTAAAACATACTAATAAAGGGGGTGGGGGG
>JAVJGI010000040.1:79688605-79707350 GCA_035590275.1 Ibycter americanus | reverse complement strand
GGGTTTTGGCAGTTTACATCCAGAAAAAAAAGAAAAGTTTGTGAAGAGACACTTGCAGATATCTTTGGTCTTCCACATAGAAGCTTGCTAATCACATAGCAAATAGGGTGGCTTCTTAAGGATATGTAGTGTTTTTTCACTCTATATCATGTCAGAAGCTCATCAGTACTGAAAATCTCAAATCACTTTATAAATAACACCTGGCTGCACAAGAGAAGCCTAACTAGAAGCCTATAAACACTGAATAAATCTTCCTACAGTATTCTGTGACCTAGGAGATGACGTGTCTTCCCCCCGCCCCAGGTGATCACAGCATCTATATTAGGATTTTTATAAACTCAGAAAGGAATTTAAACCCTAGGTCTCAAATCTCTCAATAAGGCCCAGCCCCGCACCTGAACAGGCATCCCTTAGCTGCTATTGTATAGCGTGAACAGGAATGACGTGCCCTACACACAAATACCGTTGATGTATGAAATCTATGTACTGTACGACTGCATGCTACATCCCAAATGTAGGCGTCCTCTTCCCAGGTTCCAGTCCAAGGAGCTTTTTCAAACCTCTGCTCTTCTGCCTGACTCTGTGGCCCTTTCCCTGGGGCAACTCCTTAATAACACAACAGAGAGAGCCCTTCTTCCTACTTTCCAAGCTCCAGCCACTCTGCTCTCCACTTGAAGGTTACAATACCTGCCTCTGCCACTATTCCTCGGTCTCCTCTCATTCTACCTATGTGCACTCTATCACCCACTGTAATAAATGCAGCTTCAGAAATAATCCTGCTTCCCTTAAAACCCAGCTAAAAGTCCCAAGTACACAAGACGCAGTACCAGTTCTTCTCTTTAAGGACTGCCGGACTGCCTTTGCCAGCAATGGGAATATAAAAGCTGTCATTTACAAAACACTACATGTTTAAAAGAAAGCAACTTTTCAAGGCCAAGCACTGGGACAAGCAATGTTCAAGTGAAGTTAACAAGTGAAGCTAAATTCCAAATTACTTTTCATTTGGAAACTTGTCTATAGGTTTGAAAATATAAACCACTGTCAGGCTGGTTTAAGTACTTCATTACTACACTACCAAAAGAAAAGTCATCACAATATACCTGGAACCCACAATAATTCCTGAGAAGAGAAGAAAATGTGCAAGATATGAAACACATTTATAATTGCTGTTTTGCAGCTACTGATAAAACTTCACCAACATGTCTGCAAACTCCCAAGAAAGATCTTAAGTTCTGCTAGAGCAGGGAGCAAATGAAATGCAATTATTTCTTGAAATTTAAGTCCAACAGAGAGTTGCTGGAGATAGAAATTACTTTTTTTTTTTTTCCCCCAAGCTGCTTTGAAACCCACTAAATTTAACCAGCATCTATCCAGGGCAGGGCAGGTGGGTGGGGTTGGGGAGGAGGAACTAACTTAATAGTTACAGTTTGACAGATACATACAGTGAGCCAAATTCTGCACATAATTATCCCTCTTCCCCTTTCAGAGTTGCAAACATAAGGTGATAACTGATTTTTCTCTGTATACCAGGGAACAATTTAGTCCTTACTGAAATATTAAACATACATTCTCAATTCAACAAGCCCTTGGAAATCTAGCTGTCTGAATTACCTTTATAAATAAGGGAACATATTAGGGTTTTACATTGGAGTCAGTATCTTTGCTTAGCCTTCCTGAACTGTATTGTCACAGAAAATATAAAAACCTGGTCGTCAGCTGTGATTATAGGAGGAGAAGCACTTTTTGGCTGGACAGTCAGGGAAATGTCTGGGAGACAGGGAAAGAGGGAACTTGTTGAATATAAATACTGACCTGTAGAAACCAGCCTGATAAAAGGCCGTATAATTGATACGAAGCTTCCAACTCTCTATCTTCTCAGTGAGAGATTTAGTCCTACTTAAAAACCTGGCATCATATTGAAATAATTGCAGTCTCCAGAAATCTAACCTGAGAGAGGATCCCACTAGAAACTGTAATGGTAGTCTAGCAAAGTGGTAACAAACCTTTTATCAATTTTTCATCGCAAGGATATGTATCAGATTGCCACAAGGATGACAGAACATCAGGATGGCCACTGTTGCCAAAATTTATTTCCGAAAGCCTCATTAAGGATAAAAATCTAATTTTTATATTTGTAGAGTCAGCTGAAAATTATAGTGCGATAAAAATGAGAAGCTCCATCCCAGAACCTTTCCAAATCGAAAGAGACTTCCTCATGCAGTGACTTTACCACAGTGGAAATAGCCTTTCTTAGGAATTAATCTGTTTAGTACCACAATAGAAAGGAATGTGTGTCTGCAGAGCATTTGGTATACTAGACCAGACCCTTAGCTAATGGATATTTTTGTAAATATTTAGAGCCAAGTCATGGTTGTCCCCTCACTAGAGGTTTCCCTAAACGTCATAAAGATGAAAGGTATGCTTGAATTTGACTTTACTGCTACAGAGGAAGTACATACATAATTTAGACTGGCGCCAGATGTGGTTTTTAGTGATAAAAAACCCCTTCTTTTTACATCAAGAATAAACTTAGTACTTATAACGATGTTAACAAACTGTAAATTGTACATACTCTTTTTTTTAAAAAACAGATGTATTTTAAACAGGAAACAAAGCAGCAGCAGAGGTGGACATGCCCAATAATATATCCCTTAATCATAATCTAAACATGGTATCAATGCACATACATTAATAAAATAATGAATAAACATGTTTTTCCACAATAAAACCATGGATGTGCTCTGGCTTAATTTGAGACGGAACTATGGTCCCACATTGTAGAAATTCCAAATTCCTAGACTTGTCTTCCCTAAAGACTAACACAAAATGAATGACAGTTTTGATCCTGCCATGATACGAAATTGTGACACTACATGGGGCAAACAAGCAGCACCCCTATTGAACTGAGCTGTCTAAAAGCTGTTGCCTGTGCTTTCTGATGTGTACAGAAGTCATGGAAAGTAGGTAGCCAGCTCATTTTCCCTTGCCATCCCACCACAGGTTACCCAAGAAAGCAAATTCCAGTTACCTTGCGGATGTGCTCCTGCAGTCCTGTGACCCCATACATCCTTAGCACAAACCAGAGCTTCAGGGATCGGAACCTCCTGCCCAGGGGGATTTGCCAGTGCTGCAGGCCAGGGAGAAGGGAGGGCACCCATGTTAGAAGTCACCATTGCAGTGATACTGCAGAAACTGTACATTCTGCGATGATTTTGAAGCGTACCACATTGCCACATCCTACAGGAAGTTGCTAAAGGTGGGTCACATAATAGTAGACATGTCTATTCCTGGTTAAATTCCTGGTGTGACTGTTTAATATTTAAAGTTTTCAAATTAAAATGGGTAAAGGAGGTTGGTGTCAGAATGGAAGGGTCATAAGGCAAATTAAATTTTCTTTCTGCATCCTGAATTCTCCTCGAAGGCTTTAGAAAAATAACTATCTTAGAAACTCATGTACATTGGCTTGTTTACATTTGTGGGGCTAGCATCTACAATGACAAGGCCATTCTCCATTTCAAAAGAATAGTGTTTCTATTGGTTAAAGATTAAAACACATACATCATTATTTTTTTAAGTATTGTTCACCATGTTAAGGGGAAAAAAACCTTTTAGGATATCTCTTTCTACTGCCTAGACCTTGAGATACTGTACATGCAAGGCAATTTCTGCCTTTAAACATTTCCCCCCCCCAAAAAAAAAATAGGAGTTTAAAGTTTCAGCTTGGGGAATGTTAAAAATTTAGCAAGCTGCATCCTTCCTAGAAAGAAACATAAGGTTTTCAGGTTTATGACAGTAAATGGAAAATAGAAGTCCTGAAAATATCAGTATATACAAGTAATAGTATTAATTATTGCTTTGATGCTGTACTTACCCGATAATCTGTTACAAGACCTGGAAGTCAAAGAAAAAAATGTTCACATTGCTTTATCACAACAGCCAAAGCCTTCAATCATTCTAATGTTATTGAAAAAGCTGTATCTTAGCTGTCCTGTATGTTTGCTACAAATTTCACCATCATCAGTGTCAACAGGCCAACTAAATACCTAGCAGGATATTTGGCAGCATGCTAAATGACAGTACTTGTAATTAGCTAGTCAGAATATACAACTAACAAAAAGTTCACAGTTTTCCTTTCTGTTATACTGCAGATACTGTAGAGATGATGGACTAAAACCTATGTTTATTTACTTCTTGTAAGAAGAACTAGTAGATAAAACACTTATTATTAATTTTGTTTTAAACAGTTTGTCGAATCCCCAAATTCACTTCATCGCTCCACCTCTGCTGTGAAATGTCACCACCTTTACCCTAGTGAACCGGTAATACTTTTTAAAATAATCCACCTCCAAACTACCTTTTATACTCATGCATATATTTGTTGCTAATTCTTCAGCTTGCCTAGTAAGTGACTGGAAAAATTGACTCAGTATTGACATCTTCCTGCTTGGAGAACAGCATTCCACATTTTGTTATGGCTTTTCATTTGATGTAGTGAAAGCCTCTCACAAACACAGATTGACCAAGCCACAAAGCAGTCCAGGGAGGCAAGCAGAGGGCATTATTAGTTATCTTTTATATAAGCACACAGAATCAAGATTCATCAAGATGAATTCAAGATGGTTTCTTTGAATCAGGTAATTAAATTGATTTCACAGTAAGGAAACAGTAACATAAAACCAGAATACTTGCAGTAAGCCAGTGACAGAAATTAAACTGACATAAAATTTAAAATACTTCTTCAGGAAAATGTGGAAGCATCTGCTTAGCTTGCTTATTCTGCTTTATTACTCTGCAGTGGAGTATAAGCTTCATAGGAAAATATGTACTTAAATTCCATGAGAAAATGCTGTCAAAGTGCTCCTGAAATTGTGAACTGCAAGGTACTGTATAGAACTGTAGCTTCTGAATTTGACCAGTCTATGTCATTTACGTAATTTTCAGCCCTTTTATTTTCTAAGAGTTAAAAAAAACCCCTGTATTTCCTGTGTACAAGCTCTCTTGCCACTGTTCTCTCATCTACACAGCCAAAAAACATACGAAAAAACATCGTCCTTCCTCTCTGCAACATATAGTCATTTGTTTTTTTAATGTGTTACCAGGTTATTTTCCAGATAAAGAAACCCACACAACAACCAACAATCATTAACCTGTTCCTGGACTTCAGGAAATTAACATGGTTGTCTCACCTTGGTAACAAGGTAATTTGATAACATCCACATTCTTCTGCATTGTAGCAGCCATTTTTGTTTGATAGCTGCAAGACTGGTAGCAAAGAGAGTAAAGAACTGGTGACAGATAAATAATCCTGCGCTCCCGTAAGGGACTATGTCTAATGATCCACAACAATGCCTTTCACAGGCTGTGAAGCAGAATGCAATCAATGATTAGTCCTTGATTACAATACTTTGTCTTACATCTGTATTTAACCAGGAGGAATTGCATTACAGGAGCATATGTGGTGTTCACAACAGAGTATAAAGCTGCATTCTTCCAGCGCTGCCATTAGGACTTGACCTATATCCTGGGTTGCCAAGCAAGCTAGTATAATCTTCCTGGTGTGATGATGCAAATCACATAAAATTATAATTAATGACAAAATAAAGACTTTCCCCTTGGGGGCATACATAATTGCCATATGGTTATTAAGAGTAATTGCTCACAGAGAGAGACATTTTTCCACTCATTTAAATTCTTGAGTGAGAGATGAGTGAATTCAAAAATGCTACTTCATTTGCCTTGTAAACCATGATAGGAATTCTCAGGCCTGAGACATATTCAGAAAATAAGACCCTTTATTAGACAAGTCATATTTCCATGAGTGCTGACATCCCACACACCGGGATCAACTGTAACAGCCTAGCACCTTTGCAAATTTGACTATTTATTGAAGGCATAAGTGTGGATTGGACTGAACAGTTTAACTAGAGGCATTTGCATTTGAAAAGTGTTGTCCAGCTCTTTGGAAAATTGCTATCAAATGGGAATAGAGCATAGAAAAATTCAGCATCACTAGACTGCTAGTAATCAGCTGATCTCTTTGAAATCATTATGTCCAGATCATATAACATGCTATCACAGCTTCTGAAGGCAAGATGAAGGCTAAACAACTTGTTATCCAACTGGGGAGATAAAGTTTTCAGGTCAACTAGGTGGCCTTACTGAAAGCACCTAGTTTTAGGAAAGGTTTTATTTCCTTCTGGTGTTATTTAACCTGGGGAAGACCTATGGTTCTTGTATCGGCAATGTCAGTTGTCACAAGAACACATTTTCACTTTAGTTAAGGTTGGATTTTTTCTCCTCAAGAGAAATATTTTTCATGTATGTTAAGTAAAAGATGGTGACAGTTGTATTTGTTATAAATTGTATTTTTCATTTTAAAAGGCAAAAAGACAGGTGTTTTTTTTTCTTAACAATTCTAGCTTCTGGAGGGTGAACCTCAGCTCCAGAGTTACTGCATTTTCCTGTTTATGGCACTGTTCTATATTTGCATTGCTTGGAACTGTAGAAAAGGGAAAAAATGCAAAATTTCTGCCAGTTCAGGATAAAGGCACAGGAATCCATTTTTCCTAGGGCTTTTTAGTGAATGGTGGAATTCTGGATGGTATTAATTTAAATGTCAATAATTTCATAGTCATAACAGAGAGAAAATAAAAATACAATACACATCTGAACACAGATCAGCACCAGCAATTCCAGGAAAAATATGAGATAGAGTAAACAGTAAAAACATCCACATGTGATTCATCCTCTTGAGGAAGTTGTAAGGGAACTTGCACCACATGTTGACGCTGCACTGCTGTGACCTTCTTCACAATTAATCAGCTAATAACCAAATGTGTAAAAACAGGCTTCAGGATGGCAAATGCCACTCTGTAGTTGCTAGGTATGTGCAAAGAGCAGCACTAATCCATTAAGGAGCTTTGTACAAGGCCTAAGATTTGTAAGTTCTTTGTGAGCATTTTGTGAAAAGTGTTCGTGAACATTTGGTACAAGACAGATAGTCTGCACTTACCACCTTCTCTACAATCAATGTAAGAATACGAAACCAACAGGATAAAGTCCCAGATAGCTATTACTCAAAATAGAGTAGCTATCAAACACAGCTCGCCTTTTTATTGCAGTTTCAGGGAGTGTTTGCTCCTGACATGGGTTTTTGAAAATTTGAATCAGAGCCTGCATGAAAGCTAAGGAAAAGGTCACAGACTTTAGAAACTCTAAAAACAAATCATATCTTGAAACCATTCTGGAGAAAGATATGTTGGGGAAGGCAGGTTAAGGGACTTGATACACAGCACCCAATAATATGTTTATCTGACTGACGCAAGATCATTAAGAATTTTCTCAACACTCCTACAAAGCTGTAAATCTGGAGCTGGGGAAATCCTAATACAAAAGTATTAATATAATGCTTTATAAAATGGCTTTCCCTCAGTTGCTTTTTATACTAACTAAAATCTCCCTAGACACGTGTTTGCACTTTAATAAGCTTAACTCCCTAGGGCATTCTGAAAATGGAAATAGGCTCCTAAACAACTTAGTTTTAAAAATTTCAGTTTTCATCTTAAGTCCTTTTTCCATTAAAGAGCAGTGTGCATACATAATAATAAACATGATCTCATTTAATTATAAAATTACCAGACTCCTGATGGTGATGCTGCAGGTAAACAGGTTCTAATTTAAAGGCATCCGTTAAATCTGATCTTTTTTTCACCCTGTATAAAAAAGAAAGAAAGCAAATAGAGAAATTTAAGAATTAAAATTTAAGAGATTAAATTTCCACAAGAAGGGAAGGCAAATTGAATGTGTTTAAACTGGCATATTTCCTGAGCACAGCCTGTGCCATTTTCAGTGCTTTTTCACAGCCATATCAGTACTGTACTTACAAGTAGTTAAGTGTAAGGCTCAGCAGGAACGGGCAGCATGACTGCACGACTGCATATTTAAAAACAGACAAGAAACAGACACAGAGGATCTTTTTATGGTGATAGACACTCACACCAGAATGTGAGACTAGCTGAAGCAATGTTAATGTTTGCAGTCAACAGAAGTTGCCTTGAAATTACTGCAGTACAAAGCTGTGTGGGAAGAGCTGTGGCTTCCTAGACACTGCACAGCCATGGTGAGGCTTTGTGGATGCTAGCCTCCACGTTGCCGTGGTGGCAGCAGCAGCCACTGGTAGGGAGGAGCCACGCAGTCCAGACTCAGGCTGCCTTCTTGTAGCACCCTGCCCTTAGCTGGACCCAATATACAATTACTGACAGCATACTACAGCACAATATAAAACTGAGAAGCATACCTTACTACTGCCAGCTAGTGAGTGGTGTGACTGGACTGAGGTTCAAAAGCCAGTGTGCCCCTTTTTAAAGAGAATAAGCTATGTTTTGCCTGTGGGTAATAACAAGATTTTCCTGGTTTATGCTTCACTCCATGTGTAAGACTGACTCACCTCCACAAATGTTGGGGTTTATAGAGGCAGAAGAAGAAGAAACCAGAAATCAAAAAGGGAAAGATTGATACATCATTATATTAGACGTACAGATACATTACAAAGTAAGCAATAATTATGTCAACACGGGGACACTCTAAATGACGAAAGTCCAAACTGTTTATGATTTTCTGTGCATCCATTTGTTCCTGGGTTTTAATGTTTTGATGTAAAATTGTAAATTTCTAAGTAAAAATCTTATTTCCTGTATTCTAGTGTGTATGTATAAATGCACAGGCCAGTACATACTCCCACTCTCATGCAAATCTAGACTGCTCACAAAACATTTTATTCAAACAAACAAAAAGCCTTCCTCTCACTAATGGTCAGGAAAATACCAAGGTTAATGGTTAAGTACTTGTCTTCAGGTATGGAAAGTAGATAGCTTATGCACATGAAAAATAGTAAAAGATATTCAGAATGCTCTCAATAAAAACCATTTTATTTTATTTGTGTGCTGGAAATGTCATGTGGACAGAAGGAAGAAACTATTAACTGAAAGCAGGTTTAATTAGGGTACATATTTTTAACAAACCTAGTTGTTCTACTGTAGTTTATTTGATATGTTTGATTACTTTGATATAATTGTGTTTCGGTAGCTCATTCTGTATACAACTAACCCAAGTTACAAGCACTATCATTAGTTGTCTTCTGAGTGCTTCATTTCTTCTCCTGTAATATGCCGTGCTAAACAATGGAACACATAACTATTCTGCAGGAGCATCTAGCTTAGAAGATACAAAATGCTGTCATCTTGTACTTCCTTGGTGATGTTACTGCTTTTTTAAAAGATGGTGTCTGTTCCATCTGGGGATTTCACAGGTCTTAATCTGGCAACCATGAAAAACTATCTAAAAGGATTACTAAAATAAATCCAAAGCCTGGACATCAGTGTATACGAACCATTTGAGTTGCACTTCTATATACCATGTCTAGACTTCACCCTATGTATTTAAACTTCTTTGCAGTAAGGGCTTGTGTGGTCGGGCAATGGACAGAAGTGGTGTTCTTAACTTTCTTTGTAAATGCCATGCTTGACTGAAGGATCCTGAATATATATTTCAAAAATGCCATTGATAAACTAGCATTTTTGTAAGGCTTGGTGTTATGATAATAGACCTACTAAGATTGAGCTTGAGTGGCACAGGTTCACGTACTACGTACTCGTAATACAAAACGCACAACAAAAATCCTGGTGAATAAAGTAGTGAAAATCTGTGAAAAGTTACTGACTTGGATTGCACATCTGCAGCTTTTAACAACCTCACTCTATTCTGTCCATTTTAAATGACAGATACAATAACCAAAAAGCTGATATCATATTATAATACAACAGGAAAATTTCACTTCCATCTATAGATAAGCATTTCCTGTATGCACCTTCCTTCCAAACACTAAAACAACCTTCCCAACCAAAAGTTTACACTTAAACCCCAAAAGAGTAACAGAAAAGCAAGAATACCAAGACTTTGCAAGATTATTATTTTCACTCTCTCTGAAAGAAGACACTTCCCATTTTATGATATTCCAAAGTACCAATTAAACAAGTCAGAGAAAACTGATTGGTAGTTTCAAGGCAAAGTCTCTAAATGACCCTAACATCTGAATATGGAAAATATACCCCTCTCTGAAGGGCTATATTAAATTCCTTTTTATAGGGAATTGACTGCTTTTTTCTCTATGTTGAGAAGTCAGTATATTTTACAAAATATTTATAATGAAATTGCCTCCAAATCCCAAATGAGATCAGTACTACACATTGCACCAAGTATTTAAGTAATTACATTACAGATCTAATGGCTAGATTATCTTAATCAACTTGCAGGGAAAAGAAACGGGAGTGTTTACTGGGGAAAGTGCTGAGAAGCCTGGGTGATTTAGAAGCCTGTCCATCAATGGAACTCAGATTAATTTGATCCTGAAATGGTGTTCTCTGTTTATTGAACTCTTTCCTTATTATTACAATATCATGGTTAACACTGCTCATGAATCCTGATGACTATGTATCCTTAACAGTTTCTTTTTCTCACCAGGTTCCTTCATCCTTTATTATTACTTTTCAGCTTTTCAGGCAGTGTTACAGTTGATGAGAGAGGTGAATTTTGGACGTGGGCTTTAGAAGTAGTTGGACAATGGATTTGGCTTCAATTCAAAGAGTTTCACTTTAAATGTATACCTCATTCTTTATTAAGTGAATAACACCTATACATAAATGCCTTGCTGAAATGAAGCCTGAATGGCTATAGTTGTGAAGCTTTCACTTTGAGTAAGGAGTAATGTTGCAAGGTCTCAAGATTCCTTTTAATGGAATCTTCCTAACTATGAAAACAACCATTTTAGGAAATGGTTTAACAAAAACAAAAACAAAAAAACCCACCAGCAAGAAACAAAATGGAGAAAAATACTTTCCTAAGTCTAAAATCTAAGCTTTGCTAGGAAGAAGCTAAAATTGTCTGCAATGGGAACATAAACTGACAGTGTGATTTTATATACCTTGTTTTTCTAAAAAGCCAGGTAAAATGTTTTTAATATAGTTCCACAGGGGTTTTGGAGAAAGCAGAATTTATGAGGAATTAAACTTATAGGAACTAGACTCTGGCCCCTAATTGTCCTACATACATTACAGAGAATGATGGTGTACTGTCTCATTTCCAAGTAGCTACTGTGTTAACAATGTCTTTGCGTGATGAGAAAAAGATGGAAGCAACTAGCAAAGGAATTTCATCGTCTTCCTATTTCCATATACACAGAGCAACAGCTAGTTATGAGGTACTTATAAACTGGAGTTTTGGGTTACTCACTGACACTACTGATGAATCAGGATCAAAATGTAAGTCAATTATTCTAAGGAAAAGGAAAAAAAAACCATAATGGCTTGGAATAACTGAAGTGCCTATGTCAGGAAAACTACTAAAGGAAAAAATATAATGTATTATCTGAATAATCTACACATTTGCAGAAAAGTCAGCTTTGCTGAAGATATTAAAAAAGCTGAAGGTTAACCAAAGACAACTGAGGGATCACTGTCTCACATTTATTCTTCTTTTAAATAAGGTGACCTTTTTCTGGATTATGTTTTAGTCTTCTTTTTAATATTCAGTTTTTCTTTCTTTTTTTCATTTTTGCAGATTTTGTCTATTATAACTGAAATTAATGTTTTCATTTATTTTGATAAATAAACTGAATATACTGAATAGCTGTTTTGCTAGTAAGTATCATTAGTCATGATGCTGGTAGACACTAGGTTCTGGAGATTCCAGTTTGGGACACAATGGGATTATCTATTATGGGATGTTTTTATTGCTGCTGCTATTACTGCTATGATATTTAACTTTGTTTCAAAGTATGTCTATGGGTTTCTACTTTAGCATCTTTTTATATCAAAATGTCATCTCTGCTGTCATTTGGGGAAACTGAAAATCAGTACAAAATTGCATAAATAATCCTTTTTGAAATCAGCTGCTTTTCATCAGCCAAACCCCAAGCATGTTTAGAAAGGCTTTTGAAAGAATCAATGCTCAAAGAAAAAGACATTTTATGGAAAAGAAGAAAAAGCATGCTGTTCATTGCATTAACATCCTTAAACGAAGTTTTTTCATTTACGTTTTAAACAGTCCCAAAATGGAGCAAGTAGGAATCTGTAGACTTTTCAGGATTTCTCTCTCTCTGGAACATAATGCAGAGCTCAGGCCTATTTCTAAATTTCACTCTTCTGAAATTTGGATTAAATGAAAGAGTGAATTTTGTAAATAATGCACAAAGTTAAAGCTATCCAGAACTTCTCATTTCAGTAGAGAAATGTAAATAAATGTCTACTGCTAGAAAGGCAGGTTAATTTAACATGTGATTTTTGTCTCTTGTAATGTTTCCTTTTACTGTAATACTTACCACATAGCAGAGCAGTCAAAGTTCACTAGGAGCCATTTGTGAGGATTAAAGTTAAATGAATCTGCAAACTGAGAATGGATAAATAAAAAACAGAATGATGAAAGAGAAAAGGATCCATGTGCTAATGATACAACTTTGTCATGTTGTCTGAGTACACCTTAACTACAAATTAATTTCTGAATTTGGTCTTTACAGATAATGTTCATGCTGATGCCACCTTATTTAACTATTGTAGTTAAACCTTCATTTATTTTGGATATGGAATTCATGTTAGGTGTACAGCTAGGCTATTGATATTATCAACATTTTGAGCATTTGCTAACAATTACACCTTATAGTATATACTACATATGTTACGGAAAAGTATGTATCTCAGTGTAAACTAAAAAAACCCTGCATACTCAGGAACATTCACTGTGGTTCATATCCCAATTTCCAATAACAATTCACTAAGCTTTCTATTTCCAAGAATATTAAACATATACACACATAATTCATATATATAGAGAAATCATATATTTAGTTCAGAATCTGCATATCACACTCATTCATAAAATTTACAACTGACCAGGAAATTACTTTTTTTTTACTGTCAGAGTATTTTCTTTCAAAGTCATTTTTTCATCTAAGTCAAAAGAAAAACCAACACAGAATAAGCATTCACAATACATGTTTATATAAATCATGTATCAGGCCCATTTTACATGACATATGTTTAGGTGTGGCATCAGAGGAAACCCAGGGAGGTAAGATGGACATTGTCTGGGAAAGGCATTTTCCATGTTTTGTGTTTTAACAAAGGCAGAAGTCATCAGCCTTCAAAAAGAGAGATGGGGGCCTGGCAGCACCAGGATCTGACTACTCCATATATAACCTTCCTGCTATTATTTGCTTCTCATAACCTTCCCTGTCACTTGTAAACAATTAACAATTGCTCTAATAAGATTATCTGTCTGTCTGTCTATCAGTCTATACATCCACCTAGCTATCTCCCTGTACTACGTAAGGTAGGAAACCTATTCGTGGTTGTTCAATATTTACTCTTACAACAAATGCTGGGCCAGACAAGGGATGCTGTTTCATTTCCTTCAGGAACCAATAACAATAATTTAAAAAATATTCCCCCACAGGAAATTACAACAAGCTTCATTTGCTGATAAAAAAGAGACAGAAAGAAATGCTTTATTTGTGAGGGGTTTTTCCCTCCTCTGCTTCATTAGTCACTAACTATCAGGGCTGTGTTTAAACTTCTGGCTTTACCAAACAGTAATATTTTCTCCACTGATGTGGACGACAAGGACTTATCTGACTGTCTGAGGGGAGCAGCAGGAAATTGAAGTATTCTTATCTAAGCAACTCAATGCCAAGTAGCTCAGCGAGGAGGGAGAAAAGGAACAAGAGTGCTGTGGGGGAAATATTTCATTTAGCTCTCTGTTATTAAACCCTGCCTGTTTGAGATACTGGCTGTATCCTATATGACTGAGGATGTAAGCAAAAAATCCAACATAATGAGCTCATTAATTTCTTTTTTTTTTTCTTCTTTTTTGTGTAATGTAGAATTAGGTAGTTATAAACATGTCTTTTTGGATGTTCAGGGAAAAGTTCCTCTTTTCTATTTTGTAAAACACTTTGTTGATTCACTATAATTTGCTATTCTGAATGACAAACTTTTACATACTGTGGTAACCTGCATACTCCCAGAATAAACCAGTAAAAATTATATAAACAGAAGTAATGTAATAGAATATACAAGAATTTGTAGTGCAAACTGAGGTGCAGTGTACTCAGAGATTCTAGAAGAACCATTACTTTTGGATGCATAAGAAACACACAAATTCTATGCAAGAGCTAGGTTTTAGCAGGCTGCTATAGAAGAAACACTTCATTCACCTCCACTCCGTTTAAAAGATGCCTGAATTCAGGGCAGATGAATGCACTCCCAGCATAGGCTGCATCAATATGCATCCAAATATCTTCCTTATTACCTAAAAAAGAAAAAGTAATTGAAGGGGAAATAAATTAAAAAGCAGATTAAAAAGCTGTATTAATTTGCATGAAACCAAGTGCCTAAGAGATTTTTATTTGATGTTATTATTTTCTGAATTTAAAATTAAATTAAGAGATTAAATGTTTCTACCACCTGGGTTTCTGTTAATACATAAAGCTGTATACATAACATATTCTTCTTCCTCCCCACTTCTATTGGAATACAGTCCTTACATGTCTAGCTTTATCTTACTAATGTTAAGCAACATAAAATATTGAATTAATTGTGTAATTTAGTCTTCACACTCTGCTACAGATCACCTGCATTAATGCACACGGTAACAATTCTGGTCTATGAGCTGAAGCCCACATGACATCTTTACACTGTCACCAAATAATTCTGATGGGTATTTTCACATACAGAGGTATATTCATTGAGATTGGCAATTAGGCACCAAGTTCATGCTGGAATTTGCATTCTTGTGAACTGCATTCTCTTTTTGCATAAATGTCTGGAAAAAGCTGACAAAATATTATTCATAACATCCACAACTCAGGCTTACTTGAAAACATGTTCAAAGTTCAACTGATTATTTTTAAATATACTTGGTTTGGACATTGCCTTTATTTCAAAGGACTACTGCTCGTGTATATTACGAAGAAAATTCACCTGCATGCATACAAGCTAACATGAGACATTGAGTAGTGTGCAATCCTTCTGCTGGTCTCTGCTGCACAAGCAGAAAATCATTGAGAGCAACTGGTGAAACACACATGATTAGTTGTTATACCTAAAAGTATAGGTGTCACTATTTTATTAGGTCAGGTCTATAGGAATAATCTGAACAGCAATATAATCTCTAGCTGCTAAGCAAACTACTAGAAACCTTTCTAGAAAGGAGGACTGGGAGAAACTGAGTCTCTGGCACTTGTGCTGAAGGGAAGGAAACCTCACAGAGCAAGTTCCCACCACACAAACTCCCAATGTTTTAGGCCTCATCCGAATAAATTAACAGAACATCAAATCTAGCTGTGTTTCTAGGAGGCTGCTTCCAATTGCTTATAGCTATACATTTCCTGTTCTAAATGTATACTTGAATAGATACGGTGCCCTTCCATTGCATTTTCATCAGCCAGCAAGTATGTGCTTTTGACCAAGCCTTGCTCCAGATCAAAGCTTGACACAGCAAAACACAACACAGAAATACTTCTGAAGAACCGTGGCACTTGTCCTGTTTTCTTGCAAGAGGAAGGAAAATGGGGAAGGAGAATACATGTAGATTTTTGGTGCATATATCCCTGCTTTTTATAGTCATTAGAACCACACAGAAACAAAACACTTGGTGCAGAGGAGAATTAGCATTCAGCTTTTCCTTGATCTTCACCATTGCTTTAGATGTGCTTGCGGGTAGTAGGGCTTGAAGAAAAATGTTACAAACTGAAGCATTTACAGTAATTTTTAACTGACAGTGTTCCTAAATTTGCCCCACTAAAACCCTTGAGGCAATGTCCTCTGCACTCTTTAACGGTTTGAGAATGCAGACTTGCTGCTTGACCTAATATTAGAAAGAAAACTGTAACTGAAGGTCTCATCTATAAGTAGCCTTATTGAATTTGGACACTGACATTGCACAATGCCCTGGAAATGACTCAGTGTGACTTAAACTGGTATCTGCAATTTTAGAAAGTAGCAGTAAAGACTTACAAATAGGACCCAGTTCTAACAGTTTGTCAAAGGAGCAGCAAGGTGTCGTTCCAAGTGTTGCACAGAACTGCAGAGCCAAAAAAACAAAGGCAAAAAAAATTGTTACAGCAAAGAAAATTACCAAATGAAAAAAACTGTCTGCAAAGGCAACAATAAAGAGAGAGAATAGATAATATAGGGGGAAATAAATTTATTTTAGTCAATACCTATCCTTCAGTGGAACTTTTGGGAATCTAATTTTTTTTTCCAAAGCTCCTATAAGAGTCCATTGAAACAGATTCATAAAATCAAATGTTAATATAAAATTGACTGATAAGTAATGTAATTTAGCCATAGTATTATATTAATGCTACATTTTCTGTGTTCCATATGCTTTTCATGTGGCCCAATGCTAACTTCTCATATAAAATTATCATCAAAATGATTTGCAGTTTATGGTATATAAGCAAGCTCTGAACTTGAACAACTTAAAGGTGCTGGAATTCCTGTTGACAAAATGGATCATAAAATGCTACTGCCTGAATTAAAGAGCCACAGCCTTGTAACAGAGATTTGTAACTGATTTGTGCTCAATGGGTCTGCAGTCTGGGACCTGTTCACTAGTAGCATATGTTCACTATTAGGTTTGCAAGATATTTTCCCAGAGAAACTTTTTCTCCCAAATTAATTCTAACATACTGGAACTGTTTTTCCTTCATTCTGTTAATGACTCATTTAATGTGTCCTGCTATATGACCAGTGGACCAAAAGCAGAGGCAACATAAATGCTGAATTTTCACAGTAGAAAGAGAATATAACTAGGTGAATATGAGCTATGGTAATTTACTGGGAATATGCAGGCAGAATTATAACCCAAAAGAACAGTGATCAAGGGCATATAAACTGACAGTATTTTATTTTTCATTGCTACACTTATGTTTTCAACACCCTGTCTCATTTTTGCAAGCATTAATGAAGGCTGGGTCTGGGTTTTGCCTTCTATTGGATTTTTATATAATAAAAGGCACTATATAGTTTAAATAGGCAAATAAAGTATGCTGATTTAGTTAAAGTATTGAAGTACAAAGAAATTAGATCATTTATCCAAGGTCACACACAAATTATAGTACAGCCAGGAGATGACTATAAATATGTCAAATCCAGAATTTGGGGGTTTTATTTTTGTAGTTCTGGTTACTTTTTCTGCCAAGTACACTGTCAATGCACTATCTTCTGTTTTCACTGTTTTTCCCTATGCATCTGCAACTAGCCACATTTTTCTGGTGTGTGTGTCTGTGTGTGTGCACACCCCACAGTGAATTGATGACAAGACCTATAAGAAGACAAAGGAACACCTAGATGATACCTGTCCATCCACTAGACCTTTCAAGAAACAAACATACTGTCATAGCAAAACATAGATACAATTATATATTAAAACTCCACACAGTACATTTTTGTCTCACAGCTCCATAATGGGTAGGTACACAGGGCCTTTGGGTTCACTGTTCTCCCATGTAGCAGGAATGATACCATCAGGAAATGTTTCCTCAGTGGTTCCTTCTGTGCATTGCACTTCCCTAGCTCATCCAACACACCAAGTAATAGCTCCTGTTTCTTAAGTGTCTGTGTAGTTTGTCCAGTACAGTAGGTCTTCCTGTGACACTAGGGAACATCCTCACTGGAGAGCAGCATGCGCTGTTGTCATTGCTGCTTTAGTTGTGGAACTGCTGCAGGATGGGGACACGCTGCCGGTGCCCAGATGAGCAGTGCAGCTGGTGGCTTGAGTGTGTGAGATGGGGTGGACTTTTAGCCTGTTCTGTTACAGTCATCATGATGTGAGTAAGCACTTCTGTATCAAAGGATTTTTCCCACATTTATATTATCTGATACGACTTTACCTGCTGTCAGCTTTAGTGTCTCTCTCTAGCACAACAAGCTTTCTACTTCTGAGAAAAGTGATTTCATGTTATTATGCCAGTAGCAAATTCTTTGCCAAAATCCTACAATCTGTTTTAGCCTAATACCATGTTTCACTTGCCAAGTGTATGCTCTTTTCTATTCTTCTAGCTTGGGCATTCACATTCTGTCTCTCCTGCATTTCACTGATATCTCGTGATATCTCGTAATTCTAGGAGTTCTCATTACTCAAAAGTTAAGCAATGCCAGCTTTTTCAGGAGGGTCTTTTTTCCTTCTTTTTTGAAAGGTGTTACACATTTGCACTAAGTATTTCTGCTTTAATGAAACAGTCTACTTGATAGTTACCATTATTTTACCCTTTTATTTGTTCCCTTGAACACTCATCCTCATTCATAAATTGCCACCTGCTTTCCAGCTAGATATTTTATTGACTTTTTCACTTCTACCAGCTATTGCATATTGGAGACCTTTACGAATCATCTACAGTCACATCTTGAAGCAGGTCTTGTACACATCTCAGGACTAAGAGTTGGTTTTCCCTCTGGGAATTCCCTAACTAGTCCTCCCAATAACTTCTCAGGAAGTTTTAACATGGTGGTTTTTTTGCTTTTCACATTTCTCATAAAGCTGCTGCTTCTTCTTCTTCTTCTTTCTTCTTCTTCTTCTTCTTCTTCTTCTTCTTCTTCTTCTTCTTCTTCTTCTTCTTCTTCTTCTTCTTTCTTCTCATTCTATGAAATAAAGTGGCAACAGCACACTAAAAAGGACTAGTATCTTGGAAAAA
>JAVJGI010000040.1:79656835-79679757 GCA_035590275.1 Ibycter americanus | reverse complement strand
AAAGTAGGATCAGCAGAACTCACAAGACTTAATATTTGCTTTCATTAACAATAAAAGCCTCTCATGGTCCTGGCCTGCTGAGAATTTAGTCTAACTCAGTCTGATAAATACCACTCACAGTCAGAAATCAAGGATTATGTTTTCTGCTTTCTGATAAGATTTCTTTAGCTAGACTGATACATGGAGATCTTAGGAGGTTTTTTACTTTAAAAAAATAATAATGTTTTGGGCTTCTTCAAGTATTATGACCACTTTGTTTTATATCCATGCACTAGGTTTGTCTGTGTGCGTGCACCTGCACCCATGCATGCATACAAGGGGAGGGTGTATGTGTGTTTGTGAGCACATGTGTATGTAGGAGGAAAATAATGCATGTACACATGAACACACAAGCCTAGAGGTAACAAAACATGTTTTAGACTTACTCAACACAACTGAAATTAACATCTTACTCAATTAGCATTATCTGCTTCAAATGAGCTCTTTCTAAAGAAGCAATACTTATGCAACACTGACCTCTGAAATTTTATTCTTTGGATTATGGTAGCACACATAACATTCCAGACCACTTAAGATGTACAATAAGATTTAAACAAGCAAAACTGAATAGTCACCAACCCAAATAGTTTATACTTACTTCACTTGTCTATTGAGATGGCTGAAATTGTTAAGTATAGACCACATGTTTCCATGTTTTTGAGAGGTGCTCACCTGATCAGAGGCATATGCCACAAGTCTGCTCATGATGTCTGCTTCTGTTAGCTCAGGGTTTTCTGACTGCACCCGTCTGATAGTTTTAGTTCTTGCAGCAAGCAGTGAAATCAGGGTGGCCTCACTTGCACTTCCCTGTGGGAAAAATTGAAGGGAGGTTCAAAAGAAAGGTATTCTAGAAGAAGAAAGCAATGTTTTCTTCGGTATGAATCTGCGAAGTTGTTAACAGAAACTGCATATGAGAAACTGCGCAATCTCATGGTTTTTTAAGAATATGTGTGACAGCAAGGAAGGGATTTCTATATGATCTTCATCTCCTCCTTCCTGATGTCTCTGTCTGCTGTCTGTAATCTCTATGCTTGTTCGGTTTAGGCACCAGCCTTGCAATCAGTGCTAGAAAGCTGGACTCGCAGACTTAAATGTGTGTAAAAGACTCTTAAACCAGGCACCAACCATTTGTTAACCAGTAACAATGGCAGACTAACTGTTGATTTCTGCTACTCTGGATTTCCATACATTTCTCTCCCATCAGAACCTGACTGTCAACTCTCATTTCTCTCAAGCAGCACACCTAATCGTAATGCTTATTTAATATTTAGAATTACCCTGGGCTAGTCAATTATTGTGGCTAAAAGAGAAAAAACACTGGAAAAGCAAAAAGGCTATGATTCAGTACAGCTAACTGCATTTCAAGGTATGTTATGTATGTTTTCTTAATCAAAAATACATTGGTGAAAGGAACAGTCACATACTACTTCTGAACTGTACTTTGACTCACAAAACATGAGTTTCAATTGTGTCTTAGATACTCTGTGACAACAAAGAGGGGAATTTTTTGTATCTGTAAATTTCGCAAGAGAATACAAGTTCCCACAAATTCTTACAGTTTTCCTCCAGAACAGGCAGATGAAACATGCTCTAAACTGCTTTTTTAAAATTTTAAGTAACAGCTTGAAAACACCTGTTCATACATTTCAATGGTTTTGGGTGTCCATATGCAAGACTGAGTTTTTAGGTACTTTCAAAGTCAAACAATTGTCATGTGAATCTTCCTCTGCCAAGCATATGACAGTGCAATGAATACAGTTGCTTGTATTAATAAGTATGTCTTCAGAAATATCCCATGTCAACAAGCTAATTTTGGAGTGATGTTTCTTATCCTGTACCAAAATTCTAACCTCCCTTTGCTGAAGACCTATATATACTTACTAATTACCAAATGTTTAAATATTTGGGAAGTCTATTTCTTCCCTAAAGATGGGCCTGATCCTACAGATTTCATACACGAGACTGATCCCAATGAACTCAAAACTTTCTCCTAATACTGAAGTTAACTGAACTATTTATGTAAGACAAAGCTGCCTTCTACACATGTCAACATCTCAACAGTGAGTGAACTCTGAAACTCAACTGAACTCCATCTGAAATTCAACAGCCTTATTAGCCAGATATTCAGAATTCTCATCAGAATATCTGAACACCAAAAAATCATGTCTGCCTGTATTTCTCAAAATTCATGATGTAGGAGTGTGTGGACACAATTATCTTGATCTTACACATAAAGAACTTTACAGATCTGATTCATCTCACTTTATCTATCTAAATAGTTAAATATCTGAGATAAAATAATTGTTTGGGGCCCCTTGGTATTCAGTGCAAAGAGGTAAGCATATCCACAAAGCAATAATTCCATCTATTTTAGGCAAATAGTCCGGACTGAGATAAATAGTTCCTCTAAAGTTACCTTCTTGTATGTTCAACTTTATCTGACAAAATGTGAGATGAATCTCACACGGTGTAAGTTTCCTGATGAGAAACCTCTGTCCTTATGTCTCTGTTAGCAAAACTATTTCTGCCATGCTCAGCACAAATCATCCAAGTAACAGTGGAAAAAAAATACCTGTGCTTCCTGACAGTCCTGTGAACTAGAATATAATAACTCAGGTCCTGGGTGTCCAGCAGATGTTAGGAATGTTTTACAGTCAAGAATATGACCTATTTTCTGAGAAGCTGGTTTTTTTCCCATTTTCTTTACAAGCAGTATACAATCTTCTAAAGAACCCTACATAATCAGAAGACCTGCATAATGGGCATATACTATCAGACAATGTTGCCTGAAATACTCTTTCCAGCAATTCAGCACATGAGAATACTTTTCATTTGTGCAAACCACTGTAACTTACTGTGATGTTCATACCATAAAGGCAGCAGTTCTGAGATCTGGACATTTAAGCCCTGACTATCCTGAAGAATGCCTGGCTGGACAGGCAGATGACTTAGGCTCAAGAACAGCCTCAGCCTTCTGAGGAGTGCCACAATGTCTTGGTGGTTCATCCAGGCTGGTGCATAGTCAATGTATACAACAGTTCTTGTATGAATGTCCTTACACAGAAACAAGGATGAAAGGAAAAGGGCCTGTTGCCCAGCTGAATCTTGCCTCCTGGTGCACAGGTGGGACATAGTCTAAAGGCATCTGAATCCAGCAGCTTCGAAATGCTTTTGTGTGTCTGACAATAGACATAGGCTTTTCCACCTTGCCTCAGTTTCCATGAGTCACCTTTTTCATACTGAAGCTTACAGTGTTTGCAGAACCTGGTTTGTAAGGCTCTTCTTTTCACTTGGCACCAAAGTCTTGTGCTAAATATTTTTGAGTAAAAACCCCTCGGTTCTTGAACTACTTGGCTACCTGACAAGAAAGATAAATCAGCAGTGTTCCTTGCCAGGCCAAAGATAGGCTGAGTCTCTTTTTTTTTACCCTTAAAATACTTTTTCTTTGCAGAGCAAGAAAACTCTTTAAAATTCAAAGTGGGTACACTTTTCAGCAGTTTATCTAGAATGAACAGCAGCATAAAGCTTCAGGAAGAAAGTTGCTTTCTCACTTATTTTTACAAGCTGTTTTTTTCTCCTCTTGAATGCTGTATTCTGCATTAAGTGAAGGATGATGATACCTTTCCTTTTACCACAAGCAAACAAAGGTTGCCATGGCAAGTAGGCTCAAGAGGCAGAAGAAATATCAGCAAGAGCTGACGTTTATGTCCATCAGAGCTCTGAACTGAAATTTTCTTTCAACTTTTGCCATTTTCAAGTGTCATCCTGCACACAACAAAGTGCTTCATATTGACATAGACTTTCAAATGTAATTAAGAGCCAATTTTCACAGGCTCAGCTTTACCCAATACCACAATAATTACTTGGTATTTACCGAGAGGATGACTGGCACTTTCACATGCTCATGTTGTCTTTGCCTCACACTCTCTTATTTGTATCATTATTGTTTCAAGAGCAAGACAAGAAGATCTGCAGCACAAATGACTTCATTGTAAGTAGGAACAACGAGCCCACCTGCAATTCTTGAAACTGACTGGTTTCTGATTAAAATTATGGGCAATCCAGCATTGTCAGCCTGGAAGGGCAGTATTTCCTGCTGATAACCATCAGGAATAATTGCTTGCTTTCACTGGTACAAAATAAATACTGCTGAGACACATGACGAAAGCTTATTTCTTGGACATAACACCCTCCCTAGTAATGCTAATGATAAAGATCCTAACAGAGCAAGCAGATGAGTAAAGAATTTTACTGGAAATACACTAGTGTAGGTGCAGCTCTGCCTAGGACAATCACAGCAGTTGGGTTAAATTTATACTTGCCTGGGAAGATGTTGGGAAGAATTCATTGGAATATGCTTGTAGGCATTTGCAGCTGAGATCAAAGAAAGAAGCCACCACTTCTAGCATGTAATTCAGATGTATTTTAGAAGCCTATCTTAGGATAAAATGGATTGTGCCCTGACCTCCAATGACCAAACTCCAGAGATTATCAAAGGAGCACAGAACAATTACTTAAAATTCAGTCTTTTTCATAGTAGAGATCTATTTTAGTTAGATTAGTAGCTGTGATCAGAGTTCACATTTGCAGAAAGACCATGCGCTAGTGGAGCCATGGCTGACAAAAGATATTGCTTTATTATGCATGCAAGTTTGCCCATTGATGATATATTCATAATTGTACAAATACTCTGCTCAGACATTGTAGGCTTTCCTTAAGCAGTCAACATCAAGGTTTGGAGGTTTTGTTCTATTTTGAATACTGCAGTGTAGTCCAAACATTGTATTATCTACTGATAGAAACATTTAGGTTCAAATTTTAAGCAGCTCCTCATTTTATTATAATACTCCAGTATTTCATTTTGTTGTATAAGGAAAACTTCTTAAAATACTTTCAACTTCTTTGACAAAGATTGACAGACTTTCTACTACCTTCTGTTTATATTATTTCTATTTATAGAAGAATCCTATGTTCTTATCTGTTGCTTGATCTCTGACACTTTTCTGAAAAAAAAAAAAAGGAAGGCTGCTTTGGAAACTGACTGAAGTAAACAATTGCACATGTATAAGGTGGACTTCATGGAAGCCTTTGTAACCACTTTACTCAAAATCCTCAGATATATTTCTGTTTCAGAAGTTTTTTTCTATTTTCAGCTATGAAACATTGCTGCACATTGTTGGTATGCTGAGCTCACTTCACTTGATCAACAAATTAAAGTTTCCATCCTAAATGATTTTTCAACATTATGATTTGAATTTTAAGCCCAAATTGTGCTGTTGAACTACTAGCAATTCTTCACAGAGAAGAGTGTTTCAGAATTCAGCTGCTCTGAAAACAAAACCATTACTTTCATGAATGATCCTACCCACCTATGAACATTCTCACAGAGCATCAGTCTTTCTGAAAATGTGAAAGGAACCCATATGGCAGAAAAAAAATAATCTTTCCTTTATTAGTATTTTGGTATGAAGGTTTTACAAAACCATAAAGTCCACAAACTCATCCCATATTCTTTTTTCATATCCCCTCTTACCTGAATGACTCCTCCACCTTGGCCATCTTTCCCAGCTAAAAACTCTTCAGGCAAATTAATCATCTTCCCTAGCCAATCCAGCATGACAGTCTCCAGCTCTGTGCAAGCAGGACTTGCGGCCTGGGTTGAAAAATAGAACAGAGGGAATAACCTCACTAGACCATGAAGAGAAATAGGATCTACCAGGGCAAGAATAACTTTTTCTCTCTCTGTTTTTTGACTATAGAGGAAGAGACTAGCTGACTAACTTCACCAGCTAAACTAGGAACCTGAAGTCCATTTGTGCATGTTGTTTCTAATACTTACTGAAAAAATGTCAAACTGGGCCTCACGCAGGACTATGACTATCAAATGTCATAGCTAGGATTTGCACCTTGCATAATTTTTTTTCGACATCAAGTACCAACCTCTTTTGAGAATAGCCCATCTCATATGAATATGGGTTTTTAAAACACAATTTTACATTCGTCCAGATGATAGGAGAAGTAACAACACTGGGTGATAGGCAACAGTAATACTACTTAATGAATTACCAGTAAGTTTGCACTGCTACTACTAATTCTAAATGCTGGTGACTTTTCAAGGGCAAAACTTCTAAGAGGAAATACCCTTTTATTCCTGGAGTCATTCAGGGTGTCTATGTGAAAACACTAAATTAGTCACGGAAATTTACTTATAAAAATAGTCCTGTGACTTCACTGTATTAATCAACAATTTCATTGAAGAATGTTCCTGAAATGCTTAAAATCTTGCCAAGGTGAAGCACCATTACCACATAGCAGTACATACCCAAATAAACTTACCCAAGAGAAGCCCATACATCCTATTCCACTGCACAACATATCTGCAAGAAGAGACGGGAAGGAAGAGCCTACAGGGAAGTAGGCAAAAAAGTATGGACTGTGCCAGTGAGTCACCTGTATTAAGGGAAAAATAGTCATTTTTAACTAATGCAGGAAGCAGAAACAAATTGTCACAGAATCAGGAAAGATTAGAGGTTGGGACCAGTCAACAGTTCTTGACTATCTGGCTGTAACACAGGATCCCATTTTTCAGAAAAGCTTACCTTGTATTTTCTCAGGTTTTTTTCTATCTTTTACTCAAACTAGAAATAAATTAGTTCTTGCCCTCACTTCCCAACAGTTTCAAAATCAGAGTTCTCCATTTTTCTGCCTATAAAACAAGAATTGCATGGGCAGTGGCAGCATGAGTTTCTATGCAGGGCACTGTCCTTCAGCCTTTGCTTTCAGGGACTCTCCTTTTGGTATTTTGTTCTTTCATCTCTGTCATGCAACTGACTCAGCAAGAGTGTCTTCAGTGCAGCAGAGGTCCACAGAACTCTCTTGCCCACACTCTGGAGCTATTTGCAAAAATTCAGGCACTGAATGTGGCCAAACAGCTCCTCATCACAAAACGAAACAATCCATTCCAGTATCCAATATCTTCTGTAGGAAATTAAACTATCACCTCCCTACAACAAATTGTAATTTATATACAATTCCACTTTATATGTACTAATAAGAGACAACAACACAATAAGTGTATAAATTGTAGTCAGTTGTCTTGCAGCAGCAGTATTTAGATTTATCTTATGCAACATCTAAGCAATTTTAAGGATCTGTGAAATACTTGATAGCTCTCCACAACACCAGTCTAATAAAATCTGAAAACAGGAAATGTACTGCCACACTGCAATGTTCAGTGAAACAATGTGATATGATATGTTTGGCAAAAACAGCTTTCACATTCAAGATAAAAGGCAAATTTTAGGAAAAAGTGCTTCTAGAGGATTAGATAAAGCAAGAATTCAGCAGAATGTGTATATCTTTCCTTAGCTGGAAATCCAGAGGCTGCTGAGCTACTGAAGCCTAGCCTTTTCTCACATCATTTTTTCTTTTTTTAAATACTGGAATTTTGGTACAACTGGAATGGTAAGAGCATACATTCTCTCTTGCCTGAGCTCAGTATTTCCTTACTGTTCTGCTCCACATTTCCACCTCTGATGAACTTACCTTTCACATTCCCCTCTCTCCCAGCCAGTGATAAGTTTTCTGGTTCTGGAGCTAAGTGAAGGATCACTGTACTGCACTGTTCTGCATGCTGCAAATATCCCTTTATTTTCTCTTCTAATCTTCTTCATGCCAACAACCAGCTCTTCTTTAAGGGATATGCTCCATGCTAAGGGGAAACTGTCTTAACTCTTGTACACACAATGAATCAGATATCACTTTCTCTGCTATAGGTATACCATATATAATATTTTGGATGCCCCTATCTCTTTCATATGAAAACAGCTCCTGTCCACTACAATTTTCCACTGTCTAAACTAGTTCTGTACCTGGTATGTTCAAGATTTCACTTTTACTGGTCACTAGGTCCAAACCTGCTTAAATCAGGTATCCAAAGACAAGCCACTGTGAACTTTTTTAGCTGTGTTTCTTATATCTGCACAGGATTTCTTTCTTTGTTGTAACAAAGTTTTGGAGCACTTGTGGCAAACACCTTCACAAATCAGAAAAAAATGGGATGGGACGTGGCTCTTCACAGGAAAACAATAAACACATAACAAAATACTCAATAAACAGCGGTCCCTGATGGGACCTACATGCACAGACTTTCACTGACGTCCATAATATGCCAGGGCTGCCACTGTTCATCTCCCTAGCAATAATCCTCTGTGATCTGTAAGACTTGTGACATTCATCCTGGGTTAATCAAGTTAAACTGCCTACTTGCTGGGAGCCATTTGTTTGATGAAACACAGCAAATTCCACTTGCACCACTCACACAAAGCAAAAAAGCCAAAAGCCCTAGGGTAAGTGCAGCTGCGGTTCTTCCTCCTGACTCCCCTTCCCCCTTCTCTTGAAGCAGCTGTAAAATTAATTTATTTCACCATGTTGGAACAGACACACTTAGTCAAATATTGCAAAGAGCGTGACATAATTGATGCTTGTTTTTTCAGCCCTCTGCTCATAAACAGTGATACACGAGTGTCTTGGGTTCAGTAATTACCACTCTAATGCTTCTCAGAGACATTTTATTTCCCAGATTTCTTATAAGGGTGTCTGTCTTTCTGTGTCTTCCTTAGTTTAAGAAAGAGTCTTCCTTTACCACACACTAAGGATAGGTACTTCAGCTGAAAGTTCATAGATTAATGGATCCAATGCGAGGAAAATTAGCATCTGCAGTACCGCTATTTGCAGTTACAACTAAGCTTGATAATTTTTGGCTCTAAAAAAGGAGGAGATATATTTCAAGAGAAAAGTCTGAGAGAGAAAGGTGACTCCCACTGACTTTTTTATATGCAGATCTTTTCCACCTTGGCTTCCTGCTGTGGGGATCAGAGTTCAGCAGTTGTTCCCTCAGTCCCTGTGTTAATGTTAGGAACTTAGCACCATTATGGTCATTATCATTTAGTGGACTGCCCTTTAAAGGTCTACATCCAATTTCACAAGGAGTCTCTATAAAGAAGTTCTACCAATTATGAATGCTTGTTCTCCTATAGGGTAAAGACAGCAATGGATACTGTGTTATTGCTTTACACAATTAATTGATCCTCACTCCTCTGAAGGAACATCATTTTCATACTTTCAGTCATCCAATAAGTAGCAAATACCTGAACACGACTAACCCAGTAAAGATGTCAACATGGAAGAAACAAGAATAACTTATGGGCCACTGATAGCTTATGGGCAAAACAAGGGTTTTTTATGACCTTTGTTGTATTATTCTTTATGAAGAAGCCCAGTTTTAAGACTAGTGTGACCCTCCTTGAGGATCAGCTCCTAGAAGGGATCCACCTGAACAACTGGGGCAAAAATATCTTTGCAGTCAGGCTCACTAACCTGGGAAGGAGAGATTTAAGTTAGGGAAAATAAGGGAAGGAGACAAAAATCCACAGTCAAGGAGGAAGGTGGACTGAGTTTGCAAGCAAAGGATGAGGGGTAATGAGGACAACAGCAATCTTGAAAACAAGGTAGGGCTAAAGCAGACGCACCCCGAGTGTATGCACATAAATAAGGAAGTGCTGAGAGGACAGCTTTGTGGGGGGAAGCTTTTCTGGGAAATCAGCACAAGTGGGTGCCTCTCTGAAGCACCTCTACGCTATGGCATGATGCGTGGGGAACAAACAGGAGGAACTAGAAGGCTGTGTGCTGTTACAGCGCTGTGATCTCATTGGGATCACAGAGATGTGGTGGGATAGCTTGCATGACTGAAGTGCTGCAGTAGATGAGGACAGAGTCTTTAGGAAGGACAGACCAGGAAAGTGAGGCGGGGGAGTGGTCGTTTTTGCAAGAGAGCAGCAAGAATGCATCAGGCTCTGCCTAGGGATGGACAATGAGCCAGACAAGAGCTTATGGGTCAGGGCTGGTGGAGATTTCAAGATGGGCAACATTTGGGTGGGTGTCTGCTACAGACCACCTGCTCAGGAAGAAGTACATGAGTACAGCATTCAGACAGCTGGAGGAAACCTCATGTTTGCAAGGCATAATCCTCGCAAGGGACTCCAGCCAAGCTGATATCTGCTGGACAGACAACACAGCAGGGCACAACCAGTCCAGGAGGTTTCTGGAGTGCATGGATGATAATTTCCTAACAGAGAAAACTGTGGAGGAACTGATGAGGAGAGACATGCTGTGGGCCCACATACTTACAAACAAGAAAGAACTGGTCAGGGATGTGAAAGTCATGGGCAGCCTTGCCTGCAGTGACCATGAGACGGTGGAGTTCAGGATCATGAGAGCAAGAAGAAAGGCACAAAGCAGATCATAACCCTGGGCTTCAGGAGAGCAGACTTTAGCCTGTTACAGGACCTGTTTGGAAGAATCCCATGGGAGACAGACATGGTGACAAGAGTGGTCCAGGAGAGCTGGTTGGTTTTCAAGGATCACCTCCTCCAAGTTCAAAAATGATCCACCCCATATGCAGGAAGTCAAGCAAGACTGGCAGAAGGTCTTCATAGATCAACACTTAGCTCCTGACAATGCTCAAATGTAAAAGGAAGCATGTAAGAAGAGCAAGGGAGGGTCAGGTGACCCAGGAGAGGAAGGCTATAAAGACACTGTCTGAGTACAAATGGACAGGGTTAGGAAAGCCAAAGCCATCTAGAGTCGAATGTGGTAAGTGATGGGAAGTGCAACAAAAAAGGCTTCTGCAGGTTCATCAGCATTAAAAGGGAAGTAGGGAAAATGTAGGCCGGCTGCTGAATGGTGTCAGGGACTTGATGACAAAAGGGCAGTGAAAAGGCTGAGGTGCTCAATGTCTTTTTCACTTCAGTCTTTACTGGTAAATTTGCCTTCAGGAATACCAGGCTTCTAGGACAGATAGGAAAAACCTTGAGCAAGGAAGACCTCACCTGGAGGAGAATCAGGTTAGGAAGCATTTAAATAAACTGAACATACTTGAGTCCATGAAGCCTAATGGGATGCACTCACAAGTGCTGCAGGAGCTAGACGGTGTCATTGAGGCCACTCTCAAATATCTTTGAGCACTTATGGCAACTGGGGAATGTTCCTGAGGATTGGAAAAAACCAAATATCACTCCTTTCTTCAAGAAGGGATAGAAGGAGGATCTGGGAAACTACAGGCCTCACTTCAATCCCAGGAAAGATGATGGAACCTTGAAGCTATTTCCAAATTTATTAAGGAAAAGAAGATGATCGGGGCTAGGCAGCAAAGATTTATGAAGGGGAAGTCACGCCTGAGCAACCTCATAGCCTTCTACAAGACAACTGGCTTGGTGGACAAGGGGAGAGCACAAGATATCATTAAGACTTTTAAAACTGTCTCCAATAACACCTTTACTGACACACTGACAAAACATGGACTAGATAAGTGGACAGTGTAGTGAAAATGGGCCAAACTGTCAGACTTACAGGGTTGTGATCAGTGGCATGAAATCCAGCTGGAGGCTAGTGGTGTACCCCCAGGAATCAAGACCATGGCCAGTACTGTTCAACATCTACATTAATGACCTGGACGATGGGACAGAGTGCACCCTCAGCAGTTTTGCAGATGGTATAAAACTGGGAGGAGTGTTTGATACACTGTATGATCATGCTGCAATTCAAAGAGACCTCAACAGTCTGCAGAAATGAACCAACAGGAATATCATGAACTTCAACAGAGAAATGCAAAATTCTGTACCTGGGGAGGAATAGTCCCCCTGCACCTGTACAGGCCAGGGATTGACTGGCTGGAAAGCAGCTCTGAGAAATAGACCTGGGGGTCCTGGTGGACAAACTGAACATAAGCCAGCAATGTGCCCTTGCAGCAAACAAGGCCAACAGCATCCTGGGACACATTAGGAAAATGCTGCCAGCAGCTCAAAAGAGGTGATCTTTCCCTTCTACTCAGCACTGATGAGGCCGCACCTGGAATGCTGTGTCCAGTTCTGGGTTTTCCAGTACAAGACAGACATGGACATACTGAAGTGATTCCAGTAAAGCGCCATGGTGATGATTAATTAAAGCATCAGTCATATAATGAGAGGCTGTGAGAGCCGGGATTGTTCCGCCTGCAGAAAACTCAGGGTGTATCTTGTCAACGTGTATAAACATCTCATGGGAGGGTGTAAAGAAGATGAAGCCAGATTCTTCTCAGTGGTATCCAGTGACAAGACAAGAAGAAATGTATACAAATTGAAATACAGAAAATTCCACTGAAGAAAAAGCTTTTTTACTGATGGTGGTTGAACTTCGGAACCAGACAACAGAGAGACTGTGAAGACCATGCTTGAAGACGTTCAACACTCAGCAGGACGTGGTCCTGAGCAACCTCTTCTGACGCTGCTTTGAGCAGAGGGGGTGGACCAAATGATCTCTAGAGGTGCCATCCAACCTCTACTATATGTCTTTGTGATTCTGTGCTCATGTGAGTCTTCAGCATTTAGTATAAACAACACAGGCAGAATCAGAGTTACTATAAGAACTGTAATTCATGTACTTGTGCTCTTTGTGTCGCTAACATTTCACACCAGAGGGAAGTTTTGGATAGAATATTTCTTCTTCAGAATGTATCACTTTTTAAAAGTTAATTTATTTGCAGGGAATGTAAATACCAAGAAAAAATCAATTTAGTTAAGAGGGAACATGACATGTTGATGACATAATTGGAATTCAATGTCTCACTTTCTATTCTCAAGTGATTCATCTCTGATTTTTTAATTTATTATTTTATTGAATGTTCTCAAGTGTTCAAAGCAGAGTGTTTTCTGTTCTCCTTCACAGACACACAAAAAATTGGTTAGTATTTTCCTCCAATGTAAAAGAAAAGGCAATTGTATCTATGAGCAGCAATGAAAGTATTTGCATGTGTTGGATGTAATTCTCTTATCTAATCTGCACTGATTTAATTTTGTTAGATTCAAGACTTCATAAACAAATCTTTAGGAAGAGTGGAGAGATCTCCTGAATTCGGTGGAACTGTTGCCTGTGAAAGGACAGCAGGGTTGGCTCCAAGGGAAACAAGATAAAGTCATATTGAATATCAAATATTTACATTGGTCAATGAAAAGGAATTGGTATTATAGTACACTGACTGAACACATTTGCAGAGCAGTGGTTCCATGTCCAGTCACATCGCAATCACATTACCTATCTACGTCCAGAGAAGCAACCCAAAGTGGTTATTGCAGACATCCAAAGGAGAGATTCCTCATTAACTTTTTCTAATAATCCAGTCTTTAAGCTGCTTAGAGGCCTTAGAAGACAAGCATATATTTAAAATAAAAAAGGTATACCATGAGTGAAAAAACAAGAAAGATTCAGAACTGGACAAATGACAGATGCTTTGTTCTGCATTGTCTGTCCAACACTGATCTAAAAGATACTAGAAGTTGACATTTAGGAGAGTAAGTCAACAGAACAAGTATTGGAGAGAATCCTTTCTAGTCAACTCTGTAATAAAAAGAAATTTCCCAAAAGAATTTTAACATTTAAAGATCAGCTTGAAGGAACACTTTAGGCACAGCAGACTAATAAAAATCCCATTTTGTAAAATATTTACTGTGCTTTGCAAGTAGCAAAAATATCACATGAAATTGAAAGTTATGAAGCTTTGCTTTAACCAATCCAAGGGAGGAAAGGGGATTGTTTCCAAAAGCAAGCCTCGCATGAAGCAAAAAAAATATTTGATTATTTCTAGCAAGAACAGAAAAAATTAGTTGTGTAAAGTGTTACATGATATTTAACTATGGACATAAAGCAGACTTCTTCCTTCTACAAGCTAATCAGTGTGGGTACTTATGGTTGTAAGGTCTAGCTGCTGCAGCCTTCAAACCACACTTTCCTTAAAGTCTTTGAAAACTTAAATGCAGTATTGAACATCACACTACAGATTCATTTTTCTTACCCCTGGCATAATGATCTTCTCAATGTCTTTAAAGACATTCTCAAAGCTCTCAGGATCTTGAGGTGCACAGTCCGCAATGAGGGGCCTTAGATATCCTGGTTCCACATCTGGGAACACCTGTCTTTTATCTATCTTCTCCAGGTAATCTGCAATATAGTCCACCATCTCCTTCCCTCTCTTGCGGAACTCTGCAGCATCCATGGGTATCAGAGTTCAGGACTTATCAGACACACCCTAAAAAAAAAAAAAAAAAAAAAAAAAAAGTAACTTTTGAAAGAAAATTTTATTAGTTTTAAACCTGTTACCCAGATGATTTACAGGATGACTCATATCACCTTTTTGAAAAGATCATATACTCTTTTATTTCTGCATATTAAGCCAAGCCCCATACAGTGTTGCATTCTGCTCACTCCAGTATTTGCTGGACATTGTATAGAAGTAAATCACACTGTTCAGTCTTTGATGCCTAGGTCATGACGTAGACTAGCTTAAAACAGATAGGCCGTATCTTTAGCACAGAAGAGCAGTAGAGGCACATCGACGAAGATTCAGAAATCACAGATTTAATCCCTACTGCTGCTGGATGACACAAGGATGTGGCACTGTCATGTGGCATATAATCAACTCCCTCCTGCCTTATAAAGAAGTCGTCTAAGAAAATAGCATGTTATGTGTCTCTATGATAATCTACAATAACCACAGTTATCACAATGATCCACTGTGCTGCCCTGTCATTTCATCTACTTCTTGTCTCCTGTCTGGCCTCAAGATTTAGCTTTTTTACTCTTTCACTGTAAATGCACATGCTGTTCCATTTACACCACCTTATTTCTTACTCAGGTTTCAATTAGAATTCGCTTAGAGTTGATCTGTACTGTATTTTGCAGGAAGATGTGAGGAAACTCTGTCTGGGGCTGTCCCTATTTCCAAGATGTTGGGCTGGAGCTCTAGGCTGTGCTTTGAGCTAGGCAGAGACTCTGAGCACACTCAAGGTGATATGTGGGTCAGCTGAGATGAGCTGGAATTTGCCTGCAAAGTGCTGTGCAAACATAAATTCCTATTGCTAGGGTGCCTGCTCCTGCCATCTTGGCCTACCCAACTTTTTTACTGTATGTGGCTGTGCATTTTGAGTGCTCAGTGAATACAAGGTTGAGACCACAGTGCCTATAAAGCATCCAAGAGTCTTTGTACACTCAGATTGAGTGAGTGATACTGTTCCTTGGGATCTAGTATGAAAATTGGCCAGTGAAACAAAGATACTTACTGCTGGTGTAAAGAATGCTTAGTTCGTATACCTTCAGATCTCCACTTTGTAAGGAAATAATTATGTTAAGCACAATGTGAATATTAGATAATTAAGAGACAATTTCTTAGATATCAATTATTTGTGTTAAGGAATTATAACTGAGAACATAATTTTGAGTTAAGAGACCCTTCTGGGCTTTATTATATTTGAATCAGTACAGTCACATTGCAAAGGGAAGACATCGTTGATAAACACCATCCTAGAAACATCTCTGCTGCCACAAATAGAGGTTCTGGGATTTGTGTGGAGCAGCTGCTGCTGCTATTTGAGAAGGCAGGATGCTGCTGTAGATCATCAACCACTTGGGAAAGCAAGGATCTGCACAGTAAGGACTTCCAGCCGCTCAGAGAATAGCTGTACTTCTTCCTATTTTGTTAGAGTTATATTACTCTCTTTAACCATCATGTAAGTGTTTATTTGGCTCTCTCTATGCCTTTCTGAAAGGGGAATTAGGGCCTTTCTCAGATCTTGCTACTAAGTTGCTGGAAACACATTATCAGTAGTCATTATGGTCCTCAGAGGATTGTGGTGGGCAGCTTTGTGTGTCATCTCCCCTTTGAAAGACTGCATTTAAGCAAGTAGTTTTGTTTCTACTCCTTTACAACCAGGATGATGCCATTTCTTCAATACCTCCCAAATCTTCTGTGCATTTTCATTTAACACATCTTTGATCGCAGTTCAAAATTTTAATAAACTTTCTAAATAAGTCATCGTGAACTAAATATGCGCCTCTGTGGCAGCAATCTAATTACACCCCAAGGCTCAATTCTTTGGTTTAGCTATTTTTGCCAGAAGAAATCTAAATATTGTACTGCTTCACTTCTTTTTCAAACTATCTCTAACTTAATCCTTAACTTATGCTATCATTATTTCTTTTATGCTACTTCATTCATCAGTTCATTCCTGTAGTATGCTCTAAAGAACTCACATGTGGTAAACTATTTTTTTCTCTGGTTGCAGAGATGAAAGCTGTGAAAATAAGAATTTAACCCATGACTGCCAAATTAGTGGGACTTGCCTCTGAGACTGAACTGACTCGGAACTTGAGGACTTGGTGTTTCTAGCAGTACTGTTGCTCACCACTGAGTTACAGTTATTCCTACAGACTTTTACACATGGCTCAGTTCAGCTGAATATCTCATTCAGTATCTGTGGGGTCAAGGAACTGTCAGAACAATGTCAGAACAGGTGAGACTATCACTATACTACTCTCTAGCTCTACTTCGTATAAATCAAATATAGTGCATCATTTAACATACGGTCTTCCATGGCTTGCTGGGTCTTTTCCCAAAATATAAATCAAATGGCATAAATTCAATAGCATCATGTGTAAGCTCAAAACAGCTCACAAACACTCAGACAAAAATAAATTTATCATATTACCACAACATAGATACTATGTTATATAGTTTGTGACCATTCTTTTACCGCCCAGGTTTTTTTTTATTTGAAATTTGTTTCTATTCCAAGTAATATTTGCATCATCTTGTTCCTATATAATATGCTGATATAATTTAATACCATTTTTATTGTTAGCAGTTTGGACAAATTTCTTTTGGGATGTGTAAAAAAATTTTAGATCTAAACATCAGATACACATTCTGTGGTTTCCACCTATGACCATGCAGCTGAAATTTGTCACCTCAGTTTGACAAAATACACATATTAGATAATCACTGAGATCTTATTTGTTAATTTATCTTGCCTTGCTAACTATAGTTCTTCCCCAAAACTGGAGGTCTGCTGGCTCATCCTAACACTGTTTTGGCTGCACTACTTCTGTCATAAATCACTGTAGCCACAGCATTCTCAAAATTCAGGATAAAGAATTAAATTACAGGGGAAATTCACGGTTTCGCATGGGAGAAGTAATTGAACCAGGAAGCTTAACCATAAATAATGGGAAGATGAACCACCCATCCTAAATCTGCCATAGTTGCTGCAGTGTTATAAACTAACATAAGCTAGTATCTAGTTCATCTCTGATGAACTTTCAATTCAGTTTGATCCAGTGACATCAATCTGCTTCAATCTGAAGCAAAGTATTTCATTCTTCTTCCCTCCAAAGACAATACTGAGAAATTAAAACCTATCTAAACATCTGTCTATTTTCATGTATCCATGCATCTTCTTTCCTAAAAGTTCTTGCCTGAAAATCCCTCACCTACTGTAATACACATATCTCACTGGGAACTGTGAAGGCATACTCCTTGCAGAAACACAGTGGTCATTTAAAATTTCCTTTTCACCTCCTATTTTATATCTGTTCTCCTGTGAGTGACAAGACCCACTTACACTCTCATCCCTAATTTTATTTTCTTCCTCCATTGTTCATTATAGATCTCACTTCATCTGCTTGAAGGTATTACTTACTATGGAAGCCACATCCAGTAGACTGAACACCTGACAATTGTAATGCTTACCAGTTAGTATTATAAAAATGCAAGCTACTTCACCTCTCTACTAGTACAGAATATTTCTTTCTAGCTCTCACATGCAGATACAACACATGTACAATGCAACAACACAATGCATAAAGACCTTCCCTCTATGCCAGTATATTTTGAAAATATAGAATGTGATTTTCTAAGAAGCAGAATACCTGAGACAACTCAGCCCTTAGGGTCTAAAATGAAAACACTGTTTGAGAGCATCCGTATTTTCTGAAGGGCTGAGTGTTACAATCGGTGCATACTCGAAATATCCACTGAAGTCAAAAGGACTTAAACTGCAAAATAACGCATTCTGAGTCTCCAAAACTAAATGGAAATTTCAGAGAAATTGAGCCTCTCTCTAAGGTATTTAATAGTGGTCTATTTTCTTGAAGGCCCATAAAAAGTGATAAAAGTTTCATGCTTTCAGGGATCCCACTGCTCCCAGGATGAATTTCAGCATATTCAACATCTGCCAGCTGAAAACCAAGTGAGGAGAGCACAGCTTCTCAGGAGGCACCCTACCTAACTATCAACCTCTACCACTTTGTAAGCACAGTCTGTATTCAAATTCACTGACAACCTCACTCTGATGGATAAAATAAAATTTTTCCAAGCATATATTATGTCTGAGTACTTCTGTTCCCAGCAAGAATCAATTAATATTGTCACCACCGCATACTTCTTCAGATCAAGTCTTACTTTACTGGAGAAGACTGCGTCTTGCTCTTAACTTCAAGTAAAAACAAGCACAATCATGTTAAACTTTAAGTTATATCAATGTATCTCCCCCCCCTCCCCCCCCCCCTTCATACATAAACTCTTTGCTCTTTAATTTTGCTGGAATTCGTCACAGTATAAGTACGCTACACAACCTAAAGTCGACATATCTTTTGCTGCTTTACTTAAACTACTCTTTCTTACTCAATGCACTGAAATTAGAACCTGCCAACATTGTATTGTAGTGAAGTTATTGAAAACTGTTGGTAGGTTTTAGATTGTATTTCAGTATAACGTTCATTTGCGAACCATTTTCTACTTTATTTGAAACTGAACCATACAAATGAGCAGTTTATGTACAATTAAGTATTAAATACATGTATAGTTATAATACTACATAGATGACATTCAACCTATTCATTATTTCTGTTTAAAAGTCCTGCCTATAATTTTAGAATCTATCTTTTGTATTAACTAAATATAAATGTAAAAGATATCTTAAACTATCAGGAAATTTGCTATGAGGAAGAAAAAGAGAAAAAAGAGGAAAAAGGAGGAAAAGAGAACAAATGAAGAGAGGTATATTCAACTTATTATAATTTTGAGTGCCTGTTCTCCAGTTCATCAAAGTAAAATAAAAAACAGCTAACATAATGGAATCTTTTAGCAGCTCCTATTATTAAATACAGAAAGGAAAAATGCATATTCACATTAATAGCACCTTAAACTGATAGCTGCATCGGCTCAAAAAAAGTAGTAACTGTGTATCTTTCCAATAAATGAGACAAGTGCACTTACTATTCTGCCAACTGATGCTACAGAATATAATATAATTTAAAGGCTTGTGGTGCTACATTGATGCCACTAAAGCCATGAGGACTTTCTGTTATTGAACCCAACTGAAGGTTTTTGCAGCTGTTGCTACTGCTAAGCTAAACTTCTACTATTGGCAATAGGAGTATTGCCTGAATAATGATTGTAGGATTAATTTTATTTCAGCATGAGTAAAAAGGAATTGTATCTACTCTGTACTTCTACCTTTGTACAAACCAAGAATTAGGTATATGTGTTACAGACTACGTTTCATTTGAAATTTCCATTTTCCAATTATAACTTTCTGGTTTTATTCATTGTGTCACAGGCACAGTCTGCAGCTTAGTAATTTTCCTTTCTGAAGTCTTACTATAGGGATGGGAAAGGGTTATTTCTGAGGAAAACCTTACATGAAAAAGTCATGCACTGAATTTATCTTGAAAATTTTATTATTCAAAATATTTGGCAGAGAATTTCTCAAGGTCTGCTGAGTTGTTCAGAACTGTTGCACTTGGAAAGGCAAGATACAAACTTTTGGATAAATGGGATTCTGCATGAATGTACATAAACAGTTATAGCTGACATCATACGTAAAAGCAAGCAAACACAAAATCAGACGTGCACACTACATTGTGCAAGCTTAGGTTAAAAAGAAATGCTTTTTGAGCATCCTGGATTATCTCTAAAATAACACAGGCTAGCTGTTTATTAGCTGAGCTCCCACTCTAAGTACGCAATTGTTGCATTAATCCAAATGTACCTACACAAAGCTTTAAGGACAAAGAATGTTACTTACAGCAAGTTGGTAAGGTGTTTCCTTCTCCTCTGTCGTTCTCACTGTCTTTCTTTGCTCTCTGTGACAGCTATAAAGCGCAAAGGATGCAGTTGCCAGCATATATAGGCAGAATATCCACGTCCCCTCAGCCTATCACAGCCAACTGCTTTGCATTGAACATGCAGCAGCCGCATCTCCCCCTCCTCCCACATCTCCTCCAAAATATACTTAGCAAAAAAACCTACCCGAAAGGCAAACGGATCTGACTGAGAAACGGCCACTGCCTGCATTAACTGTGGTGTGTGTTTCCTTCCATGAACCCCATTAACAAGTCTGACAGTGAGTGCCTGATCACATGCTCCTGGTCTGTGTTACACGCTCCGGGACAATTCTGCTGTGGCTGCTGCTGCAACAGCAAGTGCTTTGAACCACTTCTGTGAAACATTATTTTCAGGACAGAAACAGAAATACAGTTGAATACTACTCAAGTGACTGCAAGCTCTGAACAGGTTATATATGTGGGATTAACATCCTCAGATATGCTGTATCTAACTTTTTCCAGTTTCTTTCATCATACGTATATTTAAAAACAATAGCAAATATTCAAGACTTGTTTCCCTGTTCTACAAGTTTTATGGGAGTTCTCTTTCCTAGATGAATACAGGTAACTGCCCATCATTTTTTATTTAGTTCAAGTTTGTTTTAAAAAATACTATCAGCATGTCATAGTCCTGAATAGTTTATAGCCAGGCAGTGTGGCAGGAGATCTGGGACTGCCACTGCTCCCAGACCGGTCTCCAGTGCACTGCAGTATTACAGCCAACCTTTTTGTCAGGGAGGAAAATGTTCTGGCTGTCATATATTTTAAAACTGTCATGGCTGTGTTTGTTGTTATAATGATATAAGGCCAATTACAACTCTGCCACAATTCTGAAAGAGCCTATTCAAAATAAAAACAGGACCTAAAATCCACAGATGGGCTTCAAGGTTTCATTGCATTTGTTCTGCTAGACGTTACTCTGTGATCTGACTTGCATTTTCAATTCTTGGGTTGCGTCTGCTGTAATGATCAGTCTATAATCTCGAAAGATCAAGAAACGCCAGGATCACTTGCAGCTGGGTCTCAGTTGTTTTCCACCGCAAATCAACTCCTGAGTGCACAGGGTTACAGGCTGGACAAATTTGGACTCTCTAAGAAAAGAAAGTGTTTTGGAGATTTTTTCCTGTTTTTTATTTCTCCCTGAATTCAACTGAAAAGGCTGAAAATTCAAAATGTGTTGTAAGTGTGTAAGAGATGCAGAAACTGAAGATGCCTCTAGTAAACATAAAGATAACTCAATTCTAACTTCAGTGTTTCACCCAAATGGCTTGCAAAAGGTAAATCACTTTCAAAGGAAATAAAAAATGGAAATTAAAATTAGGATTGGAGTATTAAAATGCTGGTTTAATCAATCAGAGTGTTGAAATGCCACTCAAAGCCATCTGATGTGTTTTTGCTTCTCTGCTGTACCTGTAAGTTACCTTAAAAGTTGCTGTGAGCGAGCAATAATTACAATTTATATTAAAATTTTTTTTTATTTCTCTGGAAGAACAAGAAAATAAAGTGTGAGAGATAAAATAAGCAAGGTGGAAAAAGGGAATTAAATACCCTTCTAAAAAGAATATCCCATGTCTCTCTACAATTCTAATAATTCTTCTGGCTCATACTACTTTTCATAATTCTCCTCATCAACTGTTGGCAATACACAAATCTTTGCTTAACAGAATCTTTCTGTGGTGGACAAAAGCAAGATTATTAACTTTTCTGTAACAGGTGCTGGCTAAGTGAGATGTACTGTGGCCCTGCAAATTTCTTCCAGACCCTTCAGTGTGCTAGCTCTTTCACAGAGAACTTCTCTTACTGCTGAAACACAATGACTAGAGATCTCCCCTTTACTGCCAAACTGTGTCAAAATTCAAGATACCAGTGTGTGAGAAATAACAGATGATGTTAAAGGTTTGAAGGCCGGGGTTTGTTAGTAAGCAACCAACAATTCATATTATTCACAGCTAACATGAGACAGGCTTCAACATGCTTTTGTACATGGAGGTACATCACCCTGATGATGACAAATAATAATTCTGTGCCCATGCAGTAATGGTACCAATTTATCACCATTGCTGAACTCTTTGCTTTGCAAACAAGGTGGGAAAGATAACGTGTTTGAACAGGAGGCTCCAGCGCAGCGCTGGAGAATGATGCAGACAATGTACTATCAGTCACTTTGTAGTCCCATTGCCAGTCCGTGAGCACAGGCATGGATCAAAGCAGAGGGAGTTGAACAGTGCGTTCCCAATTTCCAATAGTTTTTACTTTTTCCCTCATTATACAATGCAGATTAGAAATTAAAAAGCAGTTTTCCCCAGGCCTCCAGTCCAGTTATGATTAGATGGCTTTACTCCCAGTTTTACTTTTCCCTCACCTGAACGACATGACACTCATCTCACGCTAGCCTCCTGGTGTGGCTCTAGTTACTAAATCTGGTCCAGATGTGTTTGTGCTGTAGATCACTGAGCCTAACATTATTTCCACAAAACTGTTCTAAGCTATAACATGAATGGCTTTAAATTGACTCAGATATCATCAATATTTTAGATATTGAAGAAATAACTTGAAACAATTAATTAGGAGTCATACTAGCACAAAGTTTGTGCCTGTTTTGAACATTTGGTGTCAAAGGAACAGTCACTGTTGCCTAAGCATAGAAGAAACACAAGTTTGTTGCTTCATACTTATTTTACTCCTTATCTGTAGCTCGAGGATGCTATTTGGAGGCTGCAGGCCTTTTTTCCTGATTCTCTCGCTCTTGCTCCTTCAAAAAAAAGAACAGTAGTCTGTAGAGGAACTGTAGAGGGTTAATTAACATTGATAATATACAGTTGTGGGCTTGCTTCTGGGGCCGTGGGTTGGCT
>JAVJGI010000040.1:79608545-79642040 GCA_035590275.1 Ibycter americanus | reverse complement strand
CCCAGCTGCGCCCCCTGGGCCCCCCCTGCCGCCCGCAGCTTGCCCTGGCTGCCCCCCAACCCTGGCTGGTCGCCCACCCCTGCCTCCTCGGGGGGCCACAGCCTCCTCCTGCCGGAGCTGGAGCCCCCCGTGCCCTGGGAGGGGCCCAGCCTGGAGCTGGAGCTGATGGGGGGGTCCCAGGGCCCCCCCCAGCCCCAAGAGGAGGGGGCAGGCATGTAACGGGACCCCCAGGGCGACCGGACTGTACCCCACTGTTGGCCCGCCCGGTGCCAGGGCTGAGCCCCTTCCCCACCTTTTTCAATAAAGGAGCGACTTTAAGAACACGCCGCAGGAGCTGGGGGGCCTGTGTCCCCCCCCCGGGGTGTCCCCAGCCCCCGGGGACCCCCCCACAGCGGGCTGGGGGAAAATACTTTATTGGAAGGTGACAATCCCCAGCCCCAGGGCTGGGGTAGGAGGGGCCAGCGCCCCCAGGGGGGCAGCTGACGGGGGTTGGGGGGTCCCCAGTGCCAAACTGGGAGCTGTGGGGACCCCCAGTCTGCCATACAGGGCCGGTGACGGTGCGGGGGGGGGGACACACAACAGAGCAGCCCCCCCTCGTCACTGCTGGGCCAGTTTGGCCGCCTCGGCCTTGATGAGGGCAATGAGGTCCTGGTTGATGAGGAAGACGAAGCGGAGGCTGGCGATCTGGGAGGGGGGCAAAGGGTGAGCGGGGCGGGGGGGCAACGGGCGAGGGGGGGGGCAAAGGGTGTGGGGGGGGCCCCCCCAGCCGCCTCAGGCCTCACCTCCACCACCGAGTTGTTGTTCAGCTTCCACTTGTTGCCACCGAGCACGGGGCGCCCGTCGATGTAGATGGGGCGCCGGCCCTCGTTAGCGATGAAGAAATCCCCGTTATTCTTCAGCTTGATGACGCCTGGAGGTGGGGGGGATATGGGGTGAGAAAGGGGGGGCTGCCTGCTCCAGAGCCCCCCCAGGACCTGCCCCCCGCCCCGATGTCCCTACCCTGCTTGCGGGAGATCTTCCAGGCTGGTCCCTCCAGCGCCAGGTCCACATCGATCTGGTTGTCCTTCGTGGCTCTGCCCAGCGTGATCTGGGTGGGGGGAAGCGTCAGGGGGTGGCAGAGAGGGAGGGGGGGCTCCCTGGGGAGGGGGGGGGCTCTGCTGGGGAGCGCCGGGGGGGGCACAGCACCGGCACTCACCTCCCGGGAGCGCATGAGGTACCGCACCATGCGGCCCCGCAGCACGGCCAGCGTCTGGCTGTCGAAGTCTGGGGAGCTCATCCCTGCGGCAAGGAGGGGGTGAGGGGGCTGGGGGGCCGGGGGCCCGCCCTGCCTGCAGCTCTCCGGCGTGCGGAGCTGCCTTTCTCCGGCTGTGGAGTGAGGCGAAGTCCAGGCTGTATTTCGACTGGCCTGTACTGATGTTACAGGCATATTTATCTATTTATTTACTTATTTTTCCTTTTGGGAGGCTGATTTTTTGTTTGTCCTGACTTGATTTAAACCAGTCAGAAATGGAGGGTGGGAATTAGCGAAATGGGATTTCATCATGACAAGCTGCTGTCTGTGGGGGCTGTCGCTGTCCTTCCGCAGGACGGGTTCAGAGCCCCTCAGGGGGCCGCAGCTGCCTGGGGGCCTGGCTGAGCCGCCTGGCTGGCCCCCGCACCCGGCCACCCTTTGATGTGTGCTGCTGGGAGGCCGTTGGGCAGCAGGCGCCTCCGAGGGGCTGCGGGAGGCAGCCCTGGTGAGCGCCAGCATTGGCTCTTGCCAGTCTGCCCCGGCCGGGCCGGCCGTGGAGGGCTGGGGAGCGCCTGGCAGGCCGCCCTGGTGCCCCTCGGGCCTGGCGGGCCGGCGCCAGTGCAGGCCTGCTGCGTGCTGCGCCGCAGCTTTCACTGAGGAAAAGCACCGTGCTTCAGCTGTAGTATGGCCCTTTCTGTTCCTCAGCTCCTGCACAGCGGGAGGAAAAGTTGCATTTTACTCGGGAGAAGCCTTCATAGGACACCCCTGTGCACCGCTGAACAAAAAGCCCAGAGATACGCACACTTAGGCGCAACTTCTAGGATGCCTGCTCCTGACTTGCAGACGAGCAGTATCTATTCCCAGTCGAGTGCTCATTTTAGAGGACGAGGCATAAGCTTGGCTCAGTCCCTGTCATTTATCACCCTGTTTTGGGGCTGAATGAAGCCAGACACTACCCCTTGTGCAGCTTCAGAGCCCTAGCAGGCTTTGGTCTGCTGCAGCAGCTGAACCTGGCTGCCCCTGCACCCCCAGCAAACCCTCCTCGCAGCAGGCTGCAAGGGGAGGGGGGGACAGCACCCATGGACCCTGGAGGCACTGCCTTCTGGGGTGGTAGGGAGCAAATTCAATGCTTATGTGGCCGTTTCTCTTAAGGGCAGCATTAATTCAGTCAAAGCGAGTCTGCAGTTCACAGTAACAGGCTTTCTTGGTCTTTCCTCAGCTATTAGTACCACTTCCAGTTGTTTCTGTGTGAGCTGGCCCTCAGGTGGATACATGTACTGGATCAGATCAAAAATGTCTCCAGCCCTTGTCCAATACATAGTAGTGGACATGTAGGGAAGAAAGAGTACAAATATGGGCCGTCGGGAAATGATTCTTCCCCTAAAGACTGCCTCTGGTACTTGGTGACATGTGGCCCATGGATTCCAGAGTGAAAGATGGTAGTTTTGTAATTAACATCCATCAGCTGAGTTTTCTCTATCGTGATGTTTAAGCCCTTTGTGAACCCATGTGAACTTCTGCCATGTGCTGCATTTTGTGGTGGGTAACATTAAAGCTTACATGAGCAGTCTATGAAGAAGTATTTCTGGTTTTCCTTAACTGGGCCCCTGCACGCTTCAGGTAATGCTCTGTGACATTTTTATTAAAAGAGACTGTAATTAAAGGTTTTCTGTTCTGCTCAGCTGCCTATGGTTTTCTGTAAGTCTGTTATACTACCTTCTGTCTCTGCTTTTTAGTTAGCTGAACCATCTTACTGTATTGGATTATTCCTCTGACCATCCTGTTTGCTCTTCCCTGTATCTCTTCCATTTCTACTACATCCTAAGCCTCCTTTCCTGCTCCTGTCCTAGGAGTTCCTGCTTCCTTATCCTTTCAAGGACAGCAGCTTCTAGGATTTTGTTTGTGAAGGTGTGCATACAAGCAAGAGGATGCAAGACCTTCTCAGGCACACTCTTTTCTCTGAGGCACTCTGTTTTCTCAAGCAGGACAAGTGCTTGTTTCAGCAATTGATTGTGAGTATTTTGAGCCAAACTGTGTAAACCTTCATCCTTGTTTAGCCAGACATTTTCACAAACCACATAGTCCTTAGTGAAAAACCAAATTCTTCTACTCACTAGTTCTATAATTATTAATTTGTTTTCTTCTATGACTAGCTGTGTTATGGGGTAATTTTTCAAGAAGCTCTAATCCTCACAGCTTGCCTCATTTCTGTATTTGTTTTTGTCTTTGGACCTGATTCTGAGAGTACTACAGTAACCTGAAAACTAAGAGTTGGTAAGAGTCACACAGTGCACATTAATATCCTGCAGAAATTCTGCAGCAAAAAGTATTATGGAGGAAATCAAATACTGAAAAGGTCTAACTAAATTAAAGTAGTTCAAAATAGGATGTGTCTAGCATTCTTTGTGAGGCAAAAAAATTATACATTTTCAGTACTTGGCTTAGCCATTTGCTTTAACCATTCTTATCACTGCTGGCAGAACCATACATCCTTTTACCTTCCTCTTCTCTTGATGGCAGTTGGACAGACTGTTTTGGAGAATGGGCTGGTTGTAGAGAACACCAGTTCCATAGTTGTTTCTCTGCTTGATGACCCAAAATGCCAATCCTTACACCTCTAGAGAATGTGTTTCAAAAGGCAAATAAAAAGTAAGTCTTTACACAGAAGTTTCTTCACAGCTCTGAGGGAAGAAGAGGGGAAACTGATTCTAAGAGACTGGTGAGCAGCACTTGGGCATCACACCGTCTTCTCTGTGTTCCTAGTCACACCTAAACCATCACTTGGACAATACTGCCCAAGAGCAATTCTTTTCTCCACTCCATTTCCCTCCCAGCCTAGCTCTTCTGAACTCCTTTCTAAAGAGGTGTGTACCTCTGACTGCAGCTGAGCTGAGCTTCAGAGCCCATAAACCCAGGCTGCATTTTGACTCAGAGCTGTCAGCTGTATTGGTAATTTCATCTTCCTGTTCCCCCTTTGTGGCACCAGAATCTTGCTGCCAACAGACGGAAAACACCTCATTACAGCAAAGCATACAAACCTGGGTAACCAACAAGTGTGGTAAGACCCTGTTAATCACAGTTCAGTGTCTTGTGATGAACCAATCTTTCTTGCTAAAACATCTGCTAGTATCTGGGTGAAATGATGAGCAATTAGAGCAGAATGTCTTTGGGCTAAGAGCTTGCAATGTGAGTGTTACACAAACTAATTTATTCTGAAGTCTCAGACGTGACTAATTGCAATATTTAATGAAAATCATATAGCTCTTGGACATAGTTGTGGTTATATTAGGTTTTCAAATACCAATTAAATGGTGCTCCAAATTGAGGAAGGAAGACGTAAGATTTAGATGCAGAAGCAACCCAAATTAAGGTAATGTGGATGTTTCAAAGGAAGATACCTCTTTTCTCCGTCTGCTGATACTGCTGCTGAAGTTTCCAAGATGTTAGACAAACAATGCCTGAGACACAAAGCAATATACAAGCTGGACATTAACAAACCAGATTAAAGCATCACTAAAATAGCAATAACATAAACCCAACGTCATCTAAAGTTCGACTTACTTGAAAGGAAGTGGCTCATCTGGTGATGCGTTTCTCATCTGGTTTTGCGGGTACAGGCTGAAGCAGTGATATGGTGTTAAAATAAACCTAACTTCAGCATTCTGTGTATCAGGATAAAAGTGCTGCAGCCACATGCTGTAAAACACTAGTCTGACACAAATCTGCTCAATTTTATAGGTTCAAATGCATTTATAGGTACTCAAAAAATCAATTTTATAGGTTCAAATGAGCATATAGGTACTCAAAAAAATAGGTTCAAATGCATTTAAGCTGTTTTGCCAGCTGAACTTCATGCTGGAAGGCTTCACACGGGATCAGACACCTGATTGTATCTGTTGTCCTGCAACTAATGTAAAAGCAGCACAAACCTATCAGGCAATTAAATCAAATCTGTACCATATAGCCGTTTCTGAGACAGACTGCTTTTGTATTGGTGATGTTCTGATAGCACAGGTACCTGCTGTTAACGTTTAAGGCCAGACTTTACAGGCACCATTTTGCACTTGCCACATTTGTGGGCAGTTTGGACAAATATGCCAACAGTACTGCCCTGCCACTGAACAGGCTTACCAATACCTTTTTACTGTGGTGCTTTTTTTTCAAGCCATCTTCTTGTTTGCCTGTTCCAAATGTAATATATACAATAATGTGGGGTTTTGGGGTTGGTTTGCTTGTTTTTTACAGGTTTGTGCTGAATTCTAGAATAAATCTTGGGGATTCTGTTTTCCTCTTAACTCTTCTTAAAGGCTGTTTAATACATCCCACCCCAAATAACCCAGAATTAAAGCAAGAGATGCGGTGTACAGATATATCCAAAAGATGACATTCATTCCAATATAAAATGAATAGCATTGTATTAACGTTTATTTCTAATTACAAGAAACAGAATATCAGTCCCTTATTTGTACAAAAATACCTGAAAGATTACAATTAGGTTCACAAGCCAAAAAGCTATTTACAGTATGAAGCAAAGCATATTGAATAAAGGTTTTGTCTCTTAAGTTAATACCTTTTGCATTCCCTGAAACTTTAAACTTTATTCCATTTTACAGTCACTAAATCTTGCATTGTGACAATATAATTTACGATAAGCAAGTCTTGCCACTGGAAAGGTGCATTGATTGGTCAAACTGTCAGGTATTTAGTGCAGAAAAGATAAGACAAAACATCTAAACTGAGGCACGTGTTTCTTCAAGATTAATTAACAAATAAAAAGTTTTTTGTACTTTAACACCTATCGTAACATAACTTAACTAGTAACCTCATTACCAAAATGGTTTGGCATTTTCCTTCTCAACATATTCAAGATTGCTACATGAAGTATTTATTTAGAAAATAAAATCACAGGCAAAAAGATAAAAATTCAACAGGCTCCAAAACAACCCTGAGCATCCCCTTTACATTCATGTCATTTAAATACAAAAATAAGAGTCAAATGTCCTTCAGTCCTTGGTATTCTGAGCTGGCAGCCAGCTGAATCTGTTGGAAAACTAAGGTGGTATTGACTGTTTTCCAGCAGAAAGAAGACAAAGCAGTGATCTGCTTAAGTAAGATTGTTGCCACTTTGAAGGTGGTCACTTTCTCAAAACAGCTCACTTTAGCTGGGAAAAGTACAAAATACTAAGTCAACCATCTACATACAAAAATCATGATTCATAGTCAAACTTTTATTCTCAATTTAAATAAGATGCAAGGTTTTTTTTTTATAAATATGAAACACTGCAAATACTATCTGCCTACTGGGAAAAATGCATGGTTGTCACTAAGCTATGTAAACAGAAAAACTTAAAACTACAGTATAAATGGTCTTGTTAAACTGGTAATGTAGTCAATACAAGTATCTTTTTTCTCCTAATAGGGGCCAAATAGAAGCATGCAAAGTGAAGTCAGACTTAAGTTAGCTTAATTTCAAGGTTTTAAAATACATTGTCTAGAAAGCAGGAACACTCATTTCACTATGTACAATTAAAAAACAAAACAAAACAAAACAAAAAAGGCTTCTACTAAAAACAAAATCAAGTTTCTTCATTTTTAATATCTAGACATTAAATGGAAAAAAAATACTAAATGTGTTCTGTAAACTAAAATACAGTGTTTCTATACCATTGACATAGTTATAAGCTGATATGGACGACTCAGGCAGGTTATGGTTTGTCTTAAGCTATTCTCAACACTACATGAAGACCTAAAGGTGTAGGATTGGTTTTCCTTCTTTACCCTTTCAGATGGCTAGAATTTCAAACCCAGTGGCAAATATTAGTAAGGATGAACTAGCCTGCGTAAATCATTTACCATCTTAAGAATGCTCCCTTCTGCACTACACTCTGCAAGTTCCCAGGGTGGAATACTTCTCGCTGTGGCTAACTGCATGAAGTACTGGGAAGTCAATTCAGTTAACAGTTCCTGCACCGACTGCGCTCCTGAAAGGATGATACTTGCAACTGGAGGATCTTGGTGGGACTCGTCTAACTTTAATACTGATTCATCATCAGAAAGAGTTACTGTGTAAACATTACATAATTGACTTAAACATTAACAATAAAGTAATTCTGATGACAAACCAGCACCGGAGCAGGACACATCCTTGTCTGCCGTAGGTACTGGCGTGCTTTAGCGTATATGACACAGGGGTCACCAGGTACCTTGATGTATGGCATTGCCAGCAGCTAGCTCACAATCAAATGTGTTTCCATTCCCAGTATGTTTTTTCTCACTGTGTAAACTTTCATGGCCCAACAGAAAGCAGCAGGGGTACAGTTCTTTTTATGCCCTATTCCCCAGGAGAGCTTTGTGTCACTGTAGCTTTACTATATGGAAAGAGCTCTTTGAAACAGTCTGAAAATTCAAGGAGCTATAAAGCTAAAAACACTGGGTTTTTGTTTGTGGTTTTTTTGTTTTTGTTTATTTATTTATTTATTTAACTATTATTTTGTCATACTAAGACTACCCGCAGAAGAATCTTCTCACAAAAAACGGTGGTTTCAAATACAAGTGTAGTCATTCAGTCCTATTCTATTTAGTAACAGTAAGTTTCCTCAGGAAAACAGTCAAAAGGCTGTAAAAAACAAACCACCACTCCAATAATAAAAATTTGTGCATAGAATCTAATACAGTCGTTGCATGACTGGATGCCACTAATATGCCATCAACATACTACAGCCATAATGCTACAAGTCAACAGTTTTAGGAGTACGTATATGGTGGTATGTTCTTTTAGAATTGTATCCTCATTGCTTCTTCAAAGACATCTGCAGATCATCGAACCTCAGGTCTCCAGAGAAGTTTTGAGACACACGCTCGCACACACACACACACTTCTTGTTTTTCTTCTAGATCCTTTTAGGCTGAAGCATTCCATACATTTTAGGGTGCAGATTAATACCCAACTCCTGCATGAATTTTAAAAGCCACATCAGCTCCTAATATAGGCTGCATACAATATCCGAAACAAAGTAGGAGTGCAAAAAAAGTGATCAATACAAAAAGTAAACACACTAGTCTTAATTGTCAAGATTATTCCAGGGCAAGAGTTCTTTTCAAAGATTTCTCTTCACACTTGTTTCTGTTAAGTGGCCCAGCCAAGATAGTTTCCAGTTTTGTTTCAAATTTACTCATTGTTTTACATACCCTCCCCCCATTTTTGGGATGCTGGGACACTCAGCAGCAATCACTCTTAGGTGTTAGACAAACCAGCAATCTTGGTCTGTTGGCACCTGTCGAATCCATCCCTTTCAGAGTCCCAAGGTGCATAATATTTTTATTTATTTTTACCAACTTACAAATCTGCCAATTCCCCAGTGTCAACGTTCTCTTACAATTACTCTTCTAGCAAATCCAGTCTTCAGCGAAAGTCGGATTTGAGGTCATAAGGCCACTCGGATGCAGTGGTGTTTGAGTTTGCAGGGCAAGACTCCTTTGTTTAATTGATAGAATTCAACAAGCTGGATTAGATCACTGAATTTGGTGTTACCATCATCCAGGCTGAAAAATATCTGTCCATCATCTTCACACTGGGGAAACAAAACATCCTTTTCAAATTAGACTGCACACGAAGAGATGCAAGTGTGGCAAAACATAAAGAGTATCAGTGTGTGACTTAAGATAAATGACGGGCACTGCCCAAACAACCTAGTGCCCAAAGATCTTCATGAAACCATGCACAGCACTAGAAAAGTATGTATGTTAACCCAACTTGGAATGTTTCCTTTATGAAACTGAAAGCTCGTGGGCAGACTAACTGAAAGTTGTAGACACAGCACTGGTCTTCATGACACAAAACAAAAATACCCCAAATATATTTGTTAGTTGTTTGTAAAATTGGCAGGCAAAGCAAGGGAAGAGGATTGGCACCAATAAAGAGGTCTATGTGATCTTAAACTTCTGATGCTCTTTTTGATCAAGACAGAAATCAAATAGGTTCTCGACATTTCAGTGTAATGCTATTTTAAGCTCAATATTATTGGATAACCTCCAGAATAAAACTTTTTAAAGTCTCCCTGTTATTCTACATTTGCCTAAGTGATAGGGAGACAACTGCTGTTGTTGTTGCTGTCAGTCCCAGAGAACAAGTTCTGTGCATTACTTCTATACCTAAGTGACTTACACTGGTTTTCCAGGCAATGTTAACAAAGAATTTTAATCAGACATTTGACAATTCTAAAGAATACTTGCTAATATACTTGCTAATGGAAACATCCCTGTTAATGACATCAGTAATTAGTAAGAGGTCTCTTCAAATGTTGGCAAAGCTTTAGGATTTAAAATTTCTTTTTTTGTGTTTAGTATCAAAAAATAATCTACTTACCGGCAAGATTTGAAAATGCTTTATTTTTTGATGATGGCACAGCGTAAGTACAAATGCCTTTGGATTGCTTTGGCTGTCCCGCAGAAGAAATAGTCTAGGAGAGAACATTTTTAAGTACACATTGAATGCCACAATCCATTTCTTCATAAATAATCAGAACTACTAAGTCATTTTGTGCTACTGCCTAACTCTTCTTTAGTTGCATTAACAGGTGGTTCCATAACTCGCAATTTGCTTTCAGTTTTTATACCATGGCTATGCAACACTAATAGATGAAGAAATAAGAAGGAAAAGATGTATGACAGTAGTTCTTCCCCTGTGAATGTATGCATCAATTTTTTTAAGGGTGTCTCTAACTGAGCTCTCCATTACTGATAGGTACTTTCATGAGGAAAATGTTCTTATTGAACTTCAAAGCAAATCTGGATTTCTGTAGATGGGTAAGTAATACATGAGAATCTGTTCCCACTCTCCAGTATCTTGCATCAGTTTACAGAAATCCAGTGTTACCAAAATTACATTTCAGTTAAATGGCTGCAATTGCCCCAAACCAGCTCAATACTTTCTTAAAACGCATTATCAGTTAAGTAGCATCCACATTATCAAGATGGGGAAAACACACTGATTTTTCCTCTACAACAGTCACAGTACTTTTCTCTCAAGCCTCACTGGAAAAGAATATACTTTTACGAGTATAGCTAGCAACATCATATGCTACGTAACTGTCACTTTAAAGTTGACCCACAAAATTGAAGTCCTAATTCAAATGGTTACATACATACTTGGAAGAGGAGAAAAAGATCTCGTCGGAAATGTTTCCTCCCCTTGACATTTATGAACTAAGGAAGGAGAACCTCTCTATGACACAGCAAACAAGAATATACCTTTGGCATAAGGCTCACGGTGCTAATCACTAGTGGATTTGTGAGATGGCCAAGCACAGTACTGGGGCAGGCCTCAAGCCCTCTTAATTGCTAACCACTATGCCAGGAACATCCTCTTCCAAGGCTGAGTTGCAAGAACTGCTCGTAGTCTTATGAACCCAGAAGAACTTACTCCAGCGCCTCAGAACTGATTGAGAAATGTCACTGCCACAAAAATGCACCACCATAACCAGGGTCAGTCCAATCCTCAGACACAGGCATGTCTTGCCACCACCGGAAACCATGCATGGTATTTGAACATCCCTTTTTAGTCCCAGCAAAACCAGATGTGTGGAAAAGGGACCAAAGACTTTACACATTAGGATCCATCTCGGGGAGAAAGATCTTACCAACCCTGTGGTTACTGCAGTTCATGCAGGTATCTCTAAATTATCTTTCATCCCATTTTAGATAATGCACGGTATCATAAGCTGGTGGGGCACAAAGCAAAACTCAGCACAACTGATCCTGCAAGTGTTCACTGTACCTCTGGCAAGCAACAGGCTGTCCACACAGACAGATGCATCCTCAACAGTATTTTCCAGAAACAGTCAAATGATAGCAGTATCAGCTGCACATACACATTGCTGAACAACTTACATGAGCCGTGAGAAGACTGTTAACTTTCTACCTTCTTTTGTTCAAGAACACACAGAGCAGGAAAACACAGGCAAGACTTTTGTGTCCTGAAAACCATGATCCTTAGATCTCAGAGCACATCAGTAACATGGTTCTTCTGCCACTGCTGACTGACCTCGCTATAGCCAAACTAACCAATCTTCACCTTCCACAGTAAGTAAAGTCACTAGGCACAAATTTAACACTGCCTCAAAGGCATTAACACATTTATGAAAACCCCAAGAAGGACAGGCCACTGGATTCCTAAGGCAACAGAAGTCAAAAGGAGCCCAAGATTGTAAAGATCTGCAGTGTGCGAGAACCAGAAACCCAGGTCAGCAGTGCTCCTTTGCTTTCTCAGCCTCTCTTCTCCGTTTGACCTGCTAAGCTAAACCCCAATAGCTTTAGTCCAGAAAAAAACCCAAAACAATTAAAAAAACACCGCTTGATGAATATGTACATGCACTAGCAATTTCTATTTCTCTAATGTTTCATTCCTCACAATGACTTGTGATGGTCCTGAATCAGAAAATGCCAAAGAAAGGTTTGAACTTGACTGTCTTCTGAGAAGCCAGCATGGAAGTTTCTACCTTAACCCTGGCAGCAGTAAGATCAGTGACTTAAAGGCAACCATGCTCTTCCCATCCTACTAATAAAGAACTGCTGAATGCAGTTTAAGCAACTTCCCTTCGATAACCATAGCTACATATAAATAAGGGAAACAGATGCTCAGAAGACACTTAAATCTGAACTACAGACATTTTAGATAGAGCACACTGGAACAGGTACTTTCACTTCTTTGCTCTAGAACTGAAATAAATAGTGAGAAATCATCAACTGCTCTGATTCATACAATAGAGCACAAATGGCTGATTATAAACTAGTGAGCAAATGGCTAGGTACAGCTTTCTCTGAAAAATGCGTCCTCAACACAGATTACAGAAATTATTTTCAGATTCTAACATTTCCTAAAACTGATTGCCTCTGTTGGAAAAAGAAGAAAGTTTAAGTGTCTTCTTAATATTTTATTTTTCAAATTAAGAGTTAGAACCCACTCCTACAAACACATACCCTGACTTTTTGAAATCCAGGCAGGCTATAATGGGACTACTCAAGAATCAGGTTGCTCAGAAGTGTTCATGAACCTGTAAACGCTTGAGGTAGCAATTGTGCTCTTGTCTGTAATGCTTACCATCAGATCATAAATACTAAGCAACACGAATACCTACCCATCTACAAGCCCTTGTTGCTTAATAATCCTGTGAGATTCTTCTCTAGAGATTCTGCCGTGAAACCAGTGCTGTGTCCTATGAATAACTGAAGGCAAGAAGGAAAAGAGGGAAAGAGAGGATGGTTAAAAACAGTGAAATGTGCAACAGTTGTTTCCACACACTAATTATTTAAACATTTTAAAAGTGGGTATAGTTTTGTTACAGAATATCAAATATCTTTCATCAATCAATATAAAAAATTAAACAGTATGAAAAAAATGGACCAGCTGTTGCATCTAGTTAATACACCAAGTAGACAGGCATTATTTCCATGTATTTTCTGATTTGCAGATATATGATAGGTTAATGAGAGAAATCTCTTATAGTATTGCCTTTTCATAGATTTTTGAAAATGTTGGGACTAAACAGTTCTTGGAATACAATGTATATGCTAACAAGTTAGAGCCAAGTCCCTTTAACTCTCAAATAATGAAAAGCACTTTAGCTTGTGCTTTCAAGGTTGGAGTTACCCCGAAATATTTTTGCTTATTGTTTTACTGTTTTTCAAATGGTGTTTTTAAATTCTGTTCAACAGAATAGAAACATAGAATAGAAACAGAGAATAGCTGTGTTTCCTCTAAGTAGTCCAGGATATGAATACGCAATTTCCTATTATTTTAATAAACTTACAATCTCAAAGAGATGTTCAGGACTCACATTACAGGCACCCATATTTTACATTATTCAGTTATTATGGAATGATTGCTATTTTGAAGACTGTCATTTTCAGTCTTTAAAGATTAACAGATCACTCGCTGAGTTTCCTCATCTAAAATGAAAAAATTATTTCTGGATTGTTTTCAATGGAAACATTTATGGAGTCTGTTTTTATAAAATCTGAGTTTCAAAAGATTAATACTGAAGAAAAGCTTGAGCACGCCTTCAAAGGAAAACAAGTTTCTTTCTACTGTGTCTGTATGGGCAAGCATGTGAATGACACAGAAGCTGCTAACAAACATAAACATCGTATTTAACATTGAGGCATTAATACTACACGACTGCACTCTATCTCTGTCTCTGTATGAAATGTAACTTTTATTTACCCACAGAGGCCTCTGATACTATGCTTACAAACCAGCAGAATTTACCTGTACTCAGTGTGGAAGGATGGAGTGGACTTTGGCTACCCAAGATGTTCATTCTTGTGCTACGTTTCTACAGAGAAAATGAATTACCGTTAAATCCACACTAAGGCCTCAACAGAAGAGAATTAGTGCACATGCAATACAGATTTAATTTACAGGAAACTGGGGGCTGGGCAACTTTAATGTAAGGATGAGAAAAAGAAATGCAACTTTGAAGGGGGCTAATCTACAAGCAGCAGCTCATTTCAGTTGGCCACAAGCCAGATGTTAATGATGAAAGCTCAGTATCTAAAAAAAAAAAAAAAAGAAAAAAAAAATGACAGAGAAAAGAAAAGTCTGATATGTTTCTGCTCAGGCAAAACACCAGGCACTCAGTAAATCAAGCAGTATTTCCCTCCCGTACATAAAGCACCAGCTAATGCTTCAGTAATGACTCCTAGTCCCTAAGAGACGAGCATGTGGGAAAACTTGTACTGCAGCTGTCTGTCCACAAGACACTATAAACAAGTTACATCAGTTTTCATTGCAAGAGGTCCTGCCTCTTGTATATTCTGCAATTAAACTTACTGGGAGCAAGCCATTAGTCAGAGCCCCAGCCTCTTCCATGTGGGGAAGCATTTAATTTGACATATTCCTCCTCAGAGACTGGTTTTGCAAACTGGCAGTAAAGTTCTGGTGGGTCTGCTTTCCCCCTCAACTTTCCTCTGGACACTAGGGGGACAGAGAAGCAGTGGTAGAAGGTTGTTGTGAATGTGACAGTTTTGCTGAAGATGGATATTGACTTTCAGATCTGCATGCTTGCAGTGTGATTGCTTCAGGTCGGAGCTAAGCTATACTGTGACCAGCACTGCACTAACATCATAGCACACTCTGTGTTTTGGCTCTCAACAGACACTTACTGATTACAAAAATAGAAAAGAAGAGAAGATAGCTACCCTCCAAGCATGTCCTTCTTCCAAGGCAGCACTCTGTGCTTCAGCAGGATTTTCAATAACTCTTCCTATTTGCCCCGAAAAATCCATTGCTACTAGTGAGTTTTCAGATACACTTCTCTGAAAAGGAATTTTCACTTGTTTCAAAATACAGGGAAAGAAAAAACCAGCTTGAGAGTTTAATTTCAAAATGTTTTGGTTTTAGAAAACTGTCCAAAGTTATCCTTCAACAGCACAGAAAATACAGCTCATTTTTCTCCCCCGCTTCCAAAAGATTCACAGACACAAAAATAGATGGCTTTTCTTTTTAGACCTTAGGGGAGGGAGAGGATTCAAAGGCTGAGAATAAAATCTGTATTGCTCAGGTTGCCCACTTGCCCTGTTACTACACTCCAGTAATTTTCAGGGCCGGTTGGGATCCAAATATAGGATCTTCACTTTTAGATAGCTAACATTCAGCTCTTGGCCCAACATATTTTAGGAAATTTACATGTTAGTTTTGCCAGACCTAAGCTGGCTTCTGCAGAGACAGCCAGATGTCTCTGTACTGTACATCTCAAAGTGCCTGACGTATCCAAGATTTTTCAATCATGTGGATCATGTAAGCCTAAGATAATGGAGAGCCAACCATGTAAACTGTACTCATGTGAAACATGAACTTGACATTGATTTGCTACACAATGATGAATTTACGTTTCTTAGCATAAAATTTTCCACTTTTAAAATGCAAAAGCAAATATATCTTTTCCAACATCATACATTAATGAGGTAAAGTTCATTACTTACTACTGGTGTGGAAAAGTGTGGAAGCATGGCTTTTCTCTGCTGGGGAATTCTGTAATTCTGATACAGTAGCATTCCATACTGCCAACAGAAATGCAAGGACATTATTCAAATATATACCCTAGAAAAAAAACTGTAGTCATTTCATAATACCACTTACAGTGGAGCAAGGTGCCACCAGCTTATTATTTTCATGATCAGAAGCTGTCCCAAAGCAATTTGCATTGAGTAATAGTGATTGGCAGGTGGCAATCAAGCAGTATATATGCACAGGTTTTATTTAAAAGGCAGCACTTTTACAAGCCTGAGTGAAATACACAGGTAATTTCTGTCACTCTCAACTACCACCACGTTTTCCTTGTAGAATACAAGCTTTCACTCGCGGTCAGAACACAGTTAACTCTCCCTCTTTTTACCCTCTAGTAATGTGAACTTAAAAAAAATTCTGCTTAAGACATTCAAACTCAGTTTTCATAATGATAAAGAATAAGAACCTTTCTAATTCACTAATTCTTTTAATAAATTTCAGCAGGAAGTAACACTTCTGTTACTTTTCTCATCCTTACAAAAATAAGGTGATTGAATTCCAGTCATGCTCCTTGTTGAACATGATAAATTTTAGCAACACTAGTAGCTAGGATGGTAGGAAAACACCTACTCAGTGCCTTCCCTAGAGGCACAGTGCTGAAGTATAGCAACACTGCTTACTGAATGTTCTAATTGACATGGTATATATAATTTTGTAAACAGGGTAATATAGGACTATGGAAAGCTAAATCAGTAGGTAAATAAAAAGGAGGCTCACGGCCACAGCCCGGAGGCACAGCCTTAATTTTCCCTGACTATAAACCTTTAATCACCTTTCAATATTCCTTAAAAACAAATCCTTTTTTTCCCCTAGTGTTAACTGCCTAAGGGTGAATGTTATATGCCAGTATACAGAAATTACTGCCATACAGTACTGTTCCTGCCACAGGTCGCACTGCAAAGAAAGATTCCTCTGAACGGTCACAGCAAGACGCATGTCTGCGTATTTGGTAAGAACAACTAATTCTGTACAGTGTACGGGTTTTTCCTTGCCACTCAGGAACATTAGTGCCTCGACCAGTGTAACTGATTTCTTCAGAACAAGTGGTATCTTCAAGGCACAATTCACTACAATTACCTGATCCTCTGTTTGAGCACTTTCCCCACAATGCAAAATTCTGTGTAAATAGGGCAAGTAAAGGACAGCTGAGAAGAAGCACTTGGAATTGCCTGGGGACTAAGACTCTTTACCATAATTGTTAGTGTGCATTAAACATGAGTCAAGTCAAGTAACTGGAGAACAGATTATGAAAGTCAACAGGTATCAGCTCCACAGAAATCAAGTATGCATCTTGTAACTGGAATGGCTTCTTACATCCTGGCCCATACTATGGCTAGTGCACTTGCTTTTGTAACAGCTTAAAGTAGAAACCTCTGTATTGCAACATAGCATCTCTTACAATTAACAAATTAACAAATGAGATAATATTTGGAGAGCATTCAAAGAGATGTGCTCTGGTTTGGAAGGTGACCACTTAATGTAGATGGAGAGCAGGCACTGCTATTTCATACCCGCAGGTCTAGGAATCTGATTTGCTTTCCCTACGCTTACAGGGTTTTGCATGATGGACAGTCTGCATGGGGAGAGAAACAGGTAATTGTAGTAAACATTTGTCACGTCTTAAGGATAAACGAATGAGATTAACTTTTTTGAAAGGGAGGGGAGGAATAAACAATGCTTATGTAGCAATGTGAATCTCTGTGGGTTCTCCTAGTCAATGCCACACATGGACTAGAAAGCCGTAAAACCTCATACTCTTTTCTGATGCACCTGCTCCCTTTCATTTCCTTGGACACATTCTGCAGGAATGCATCTTATTCCATGGTTGAGTGTGAAACACTAGTGGGGAAAAGGGCATTTTGCCAGAGAGGGGTGTGAAGGCTTTGCTGACGCAGGCTGCTACTTAGGCAGGAACGGTGACTATGTTCATTCAGGACAGCAAGACCAAATGCTCGCAGCACCCTGGGGTTACACGTCCCATTTTGGGCACAGCCTCACAGGTGACAAACACCAGCAGGGTGCTGGCACACTGATCTCAGTGCCTGGAGGAAACAGCCATGTTCTCACTTCCAAATCTGAAATTAATGGTTTGCTACTGAGAGAGCCAAAGTTGACCGAGCTCAAGGTTCTCCATCCTATTTTGTTAGACATGTATCCAGTAACAAGCACTGCAGTACCACTTTGTGCATGCCTCTACTTTTTATCACATTTTGTATGTTACACGTTGACACAGGATATTACGGAGGAAGATAACGGCATAGAAAGGAGGTGGGATTTTCATGGGTAACACATTATCTGTACATATTTATTATATTATTTTATATATGTGTATATTCCCTTTAATATGAGGGAGGACATAGTAAGGTACAGAGAAGAACATATTCATTTTCAAGGCAGCATCTTCAGGGAAAGGTTTAGAACCAAACCAAATCAAAACTTCTGCGCATTTCTCTACAAAGATCAGGAAGTTGTCTGATCAAAACAGTCAACTTTCTCCTCAGTTCCTTCCAAGCTGATTTTGTTTGAAAAAACCTGAAGCCTCCTACCATAATATCAAGAAATCTCATTGTGTGCTCTCACATATGAGTAAGTTTCACCCAGAGATAGGGTTGCTTATTTTTGTTACTTTTTTTTTAATAGAACCTTCAGAAAAATGAAAAAAATCACAAAGGCTCTAGATAGCACTCTGTTATAGTTAAGATAACCACTTACCATTATCAAAAAATTTTCCTTAGCTTATGATAACTTGCAAATACCTTGTTAAGCAGGTTTTTTTATTCATTCACATATCATAAATTTGGCTCCAGAACTACTGTTACACTTGATTCACATGTGGAAGGAATTCACCTCAGTCCTGTGCTTAAAAGCTTTGGAGGGACAGGTCTGCCTGGCATTTTGTTCTTAGCCGTATCATTCTGGAGGCAGATGATGTTTGAGAACATACAGATATCTTCTCATGAAGAAAATAATGAATGCAACTTGACTATAGGTATAGCTCTATTCACATAGATGAAGTACCTTGAGGAGTCGAAAGGCAGTCATCCAGCACGTCCTGCTTTGCTCATCTTCAGCACACAACAACCTCAGTTCCTTGGTTTCATTTCTCACTCTGTTGGGCTATAAAGTATTAAAGGGAAGTCAGCTACATTTAGTAAAAACCTCACCACCACTAACTTTACTGCAGAGTAAAGGCAGGTACTACAGTGTTAGTCTAAGAACTGGCCACAAAAAGCTCACACCACCCTGAGTTAAAGCTCAGGAGAGGCTGAGAATGCTTTGAAAGAAATAACTTTCTCAGCTGGGTCCAGTAAGATAAATGTCAGTGCCTGCTTTGAAATACCCTGCAGTTCTGGCAGTTTATAGGAACAACGTACTTGGGCCATGCTAGAACCAGAACCAAGGCACTTGGGTTGTTTTTGTTTTGGGTTTTTTTGAATTGTGATAAGTTTTATGAGCCCCCATTTTACTATGAAGAACCTAAGCTTCTGTAACTGAAGGTTACTGAAAGTCTGTGTCCATCAGTTCACGATGTGTCCCGCAGCCGGTGTCTACTCTCTGAGGCAAACCCATGTTATCTAGCTTTAAATGCAAACCTCTGGTCCACAATAATGGTACATTTATACCAAATGAGAGCCTGATCCTTTATTGCTATATAGTTTTGGTGCTTACTGCCCAGAGAGACTTTCCTATTCAATTAGAGTACTTGGAAAAAAAGTTTCATCTGCGAGGTGAATCAAGGCCACCTCACAGGCACACCATGCTTCAGCACAGAACTGATCTTGCACAGAAATTTCCCAAGCCAAAGGAGCACCAGATAAAGTGTTAAAAGTGTCACATAAAATGATGGCAAGATTCATAGGACATGCCTGCCAAATGAAAGACGTCCATAAGATCAAGTCCTCGTGACAGAAATGCTTGCAGAGTTTTACACACAAATCCCATTTAGCTGATGGCTGGCGGGGGAGGGGGATGACAACTCTGAGCTACCAACACCATCTTGAAATTTGGAAGAACTTAATGAGAAGAATTACCTTTATACAAAATCCGTACTCTGCAGGTGCATTGTACAACTTCTTCCCTGCTATCAATGAGAAGATATTGCTGTCTTCTAGGTCCGCCAACAATTGCAAATGTCTTGGCTCCTGGGGAAATACAGTGTTTTATTGTAGGTCAGTGTAAAGATTTTGGAAGATCTTGCTGCAAGCTTTGCAGTCTCTCAAGACCAACCTCCGACAGAGGGCAGGGTATCAACACTGTGATTCTCTCTCAGGCAGCCTGAAGTGGACAGGCATGTCACCTTTTAAGTGTCAGCCTACCAGCAGAAGGTGCTTTATAAAAGAAGCTGACAAAATATTCATTCAAACACATTGCATTAAAAATGGCATAGCCTATTACATTGCTCCAGAGAAACCTGAAAATTAGATAACATAAAATATTGTTTAAGCTAAATTCATGAAACGTGCTTGGACAACATGATTTCTCTTGCTAACCTTGTTAGCACGACTTCAGTAGCCACAATGATCTTGCCTGGCTAGTTTGGTTTTATTATGTAACATTGCCATATTGCTATTTTCATGCATTGAGAGCCTAGGGCTTGATTGTCATTTGATCATGGCTTGCTTATCCTTTTCTATGAGATAAAAAAAGCACTATGTGCAGATATTTAAAAACTAGCAAAAAATACCCACTGTAAAAGCAGAAAATGCTTTCACATGCTAGTTCTGTGCAACTTCTTTTTTAATCTTACCTTCGAAGTTCCTTTTGTAGAACAATAAAGTCCTGATCGCCTCAAACACACATACAATTTCTTCCATGATTTCCTACCCAGCTCTTTCACATGCAAGAAACCTTGAATTTCAGGGCAGCTACTGGAGTTTAAAAAGTTCTGTTGGAGAGGAAAATGTAAATGAGGATTATGTCCTATGGATGGATCCTAAAATTGTCACTGTATGTGCAGAACAGAAAAGCAAATGGCAAATCACTTCGCTGACTTGGGGCACAATTTCACATTATGCTTGAACTGACCTACATGTTTAAACTGATCTACAACCAAAATGGATATTCCTGCTCCTCCCTTTACGTCTACCTAGCTAACTCCTGCAACCGAACACTTTTCTGTTCTCTGTGTCAATACTTAAATCTCCAAAAGGCAAACCATTTCTCTGTATCCCCATCCTTCTTGCACCTGGCCAGAAGGGACACAAAGCAAGCTTATTAATTCTTAAAATAATATGTTGTCACAACAATTCTGGCAACTAGTCTAACTTGGAAACATTAGCCAAAATATGCAATTTTATCCCAACGTTTTAGAATGGGAACAGCCTGTTTCAGGATTTCCCACACTGAAGTCTTACATAGCACAGGTACCTGACCCAAGACAAGAGGTATGGCAGAATATTTAACTCAGAATGAAACACAGAGCAGTCAAGTAAGTGTCAGCAATTATATTAGACTTCAAGATCCAGAAATACTTAAGTTCTTGACATAATTAGAGGGACCACGTATGGAATCATTTGATTTGCGATACATCAAAGCAAAGAAGTATTAACAATGGTTAGTGTATTGATGGATTGCTCACTTCTTACAATGGGCCAGATTTTTAAATGACAGAGGGCTTGCTCAGTAAGTTAAATGCAAAAATAATAAACTGAATAGTAGGAAGAAAAATGCATAAACCTAGCTGGCCTAGAAGCCTCTGCAATTCTTTAAAGTTGTGTTTTGGTGTTATTTGGTGGACAATGCCCACAGGAAACAAACCCCAAAATCAGTGCCCTGTGTCAGAATTCTTAGTTGTGTTAAAACCTCATTTTGTTTTCACATCTTCCTCCCCACCTCACCTAACAGTCAATTTTCTTGCTATTTGTATTATTAATCCACTTCTCAACTGTGAAAGGAAACGACCAAGAGGAGAACATACTCTCTCCATCCAGCTAGATAAACCAAAAGTAAACTACGATACAAGGTTTTTTGCATATCTGAGCCAGGCTGACACTAGGGAAAACAGATCCCGCTATTTTTCATGCTACTGTTAAAAGACTAAAAATACTAGCTCTTAATGCGGTATATGGTATCATGAGATGATAAAATTTAACATTCTTTCCTATTTCATGTGCAATTAAAAACAGCGCACTTGCTCAATGTTTGAGGTTTTCTCAGAAGCAACACGCTTAATGACTGCTAGACCGCAGGAAGCTTACCTTCAAAAAACGACAACTGTCATTACAATTATGAAATATGGTTGTATGGTTTTTAAAAGGAAAGGGGTATTTAATATAAATGCCTTAAGGAAGATTGGTTTTTATGGTTAAACAACAAACCAAGAAGTACCCATCCTCTTTCCTCCACCCTCTCATGCTATTAACCCCTGTGACTTAACGCTTTTTCAAGATCGTACCTAACTGAGCCTTCCCAGAAGCAAACTCTTCTATCTCACAAGCTTGTAAGGTTTTCCTTTCCCTACTGCTCGAGTTACCCTAGGTTCGAAACTTTTCCATCTTCAAGAACACCTTCTCTTTTAGAGAGTCCTGCTGGTTGTGTTAACAAGCAAACTCAATTCTCCACTTACACAGCAGGAAAAAGTGTCCAAGGTGTGAACACCTCTGTTCCTACCAGTCTGCGGCAATGCCTGTTCACGACAGGTTTGGTTCCCTATTGCAACCTCATTGCATGTGACTTTCATTTTTAATTCCAGAAATTGGTTTGGTTTCATTTCCCAGCTGAGAGTGGATGTTAACATTTTAAATTCTTCTCAGTGAACCCGGAGCCAGTATTTAATGGATTTTGAAACTGTTACAAGACAAAATGAGCGCACTGGTTCAAAAGAGAGTCAGTGCATGTTTGCAAAATGACAGAAATCAAGCTAAAATCAGCTATTTGTATGTAGACTTTCTTGATACATTTGTGCCTTCTGCTTTAGAACTTGCCTGTTATTTGTGGTACTGTCCTCCAGGCATCATGGTCTTACTTCTTAATACAGCATTCTTTTAATAAACTATGTTTTAATTTGGCCTTGTGAGTTGAATGTCCCCCATTTGAGAAAACAACTACAGTGAAAAAGATTTAGACTACAGGGTTTACATCGGAGTGCTCAAATTGAGAGGTTTAAGTGAATGAATTACTGATCAGAGAGGCAGCCCACTCTTCAGCAGAATCCTTGGAGGCCAACAAACTGTGCCACCACCACAGTTCCTTCACGAGCAAGCAAGAAACTGTACAGCAACATCAAAACTTCAGTATAAACTCAGTGCAGATTACACCGCCATGCAGATTACACAGCTCTACCAACACATATGCATAACGTACACACCCCTGTAATTTAACTTGGAGAGCTTTAAATGGGATTACTTTGCAAATACTACATATAATTTTCTGTAACTACTTGCACTTACTTCTTAGGGAATTACTTTTCTATATAAAAGAGCAGCGAGATGGCTGAACCTTGGAGAAGTTGATCCTTACTGTTAATTCTTGCCAGGCACAAACATGGGATGTAAAAAGCAAACGCAAAACCTCTCACCACCTCAAACCCATTTTCTAATGTACACATGCATTTTTACACTTTCTTCTATGCTATGATGTGGAGTATAAAGGAGTGCTTCTGTTTTGCTTTTTATAAGGTATGGTTTTTTTTTAGAAATGCATATGCTGAGACTGTTCTAGGAACAACACTAGGTGGCCAACCAGGTACCCACAGAGTAAGCTGAATATTAATGGAGCAAATGTGTATGAACATAGCTATGAATACGTTGCGCTTATAACTTACACCTCACTGCCACTGGGTAAGATCTTTGTCAGATATTTTCAACATTAGTGCCATATGCTAACTCACTATACTGGTCTTTCTCCAACCAGCTATTTCCAGACCTTTAAATTCTCCCTTCTTTCCTCTCAACCTCTCCCTTCCAGCTCAAAACCCTTTTTTGTCCATACAGATAACATACAGTACCTGCAAAAGTTGTGACTGTGGGATACTGCCATTTGTTTGCTGGCACCAGGCAACCATTTGCTCTGGAAAGAAATTCTAGACACAAAAAGAGAAGACAATTGCAAGTCACATTATATTTGAACACTCTTACATAGGACAAATGCAATTTTCTTCCAGTCATTAATTTTTTAAACTATCTCTCTTAAATCCATTTGGGTACCACCTGACACAGAAAGTAACGCTAGGGCTTTCAAGTGGATTTCTTGCCATCCTTCTGCTCATCAAACGCCCATGCAGACAGAATGTGGATTTTTAAAGTATCTGATATACAGCATTTCATAAGTGCATTTTCCCATTGCTTCCTCTTCTACTGAGGGCCTTCAGGGACCTCTAACAGCCTCTGCTTTCTAGGAAAGGACAGGATGAATGGTCCTGCAGGTTGGGTACACAGTGAGTCCTTGCTTACTTATTCTGCCACCAAATTTCTGGGCTTTCCTCTCCATCCAGTAAGACTTTTCTGTGAACAAACTCCCTGTAACTCCACTTGCCACGTGGAAGATGCAGAACAGGAGGAATAACAAGTTTTCTCTACCCTTACAGGAGTAAGCTGGATGCAAATGCATTAAAAGAAGACTCAGCAGGGATGCTGCAGGATCTCCAGTATGTACACCTTTATCTTTGACAGCACTCTTTCAATCCACAATACAATTCTTCAGTGCTGTATCTGCGTGACCCTAAAACCTGCTCAGTCCCTCAGAAGGCTCCAAACAGTGCCATTCGCAGACCCAGATTATGAGAAAGAGCTCATGTGTGACTGCTGATGCTTTCATTTTGTTGTTCAACAGCCAGGTTACGCTCAGGGCTTGAAATGATTCAATCTCTCAAGAGAAAAGCCTTTGGCAAAATCTAGCCCTATACGTTTATTTTTCAGGCTAACATAACAGAGCCCAGTGTTTTTTCTTGTAAGGATAGGTCAGCATACATTCCATGAAATGAAACACTAAAAACTGAACAAGGACATGTGCAGTAATTAGGCTCTGTGTTGCATGCCCTGCTTCACTGCTAGATTTTAATAATCTCAAAGCAGACGTCTACCTCCTTTCCACCACCCCACAAACATAGAGGCAAATATTGTTTCACACACAAACAGGTGCTTCTACAGAGCTTTTCGATGCCAGGCATCCAGTACAATATCTCATTCATACCGAATCTTTGCATGGCAAAGGTCAGACAGTTTTCTCACTGACACTTGATGACTTGACTTCAGACTTATTCCTCCAGTTTCCCTTTTCATTTGCCATGTTTTAAAATGCCTGCATAATTCAGTACATTGAATTTACTACACGCAGCAATTACATTAAGTCATTTTTGAAGTTTTTAAACATTATTTGAAGCATGAAGACATGCAGAAATGTCTGAAATAAAACAATGACTGATTATAACAAGATGAATCACAACCAAAACATTTCCAGTTTAGAACACTTGTCACTCTTCAGGCAATGTAAATTTCAGTTTTTAGGGCATAAAGAGAAGGGCTGAAGAGGAATCACCCTTCTACCAGGTAAGCTGCACAATGAATTATGAAAGCTAACATTTACCAGCCTCTCTTGAGTAGAAACAGTGCCATATGGCAACAGCTAATGCAACGGATAGGGAGCCTTCGTATTCTTACACCAAAAGAATGATTTATTCTCTGATTGCAGGAGCCTGGGACTGAATGCCAAGCATTCTGGGTTTCACTCCCATGCTCTGTTATTAATTAAAGCATGCTACATGAAACCAATGTACTAGCTCCTATGATACCAAAATTTCTGTACAACACTCAGATGTTCATAGGTTATCAGATGGGAAGATCAAGATTGCAAACACTCCGGGTACAGAAATGTTTCACACAGTAAGTCAAGGCACAGCCTCTGAAACAAGCACTAGCAGATGACAAATGTACGTGCAAGCACACATGCGAGGATGCAGCAACTGTGCATTAGCTTCTATGAGGAAAGAAATGAATTTATCATCTACAGTAACTTCAGCAATCAGTTTTCATGTGACCTCATTAATCTTTTTTCTTCTGGCACCACAAATGCCTGACTGACCCAAAATCTGTTCTCACCTAAACCACCTCTGGATTATCTTTCTTCAGCTATCTAGATGGGTCACACAAACTGACACTGGTTCATGTCAACAGCCTGTTCCAACTTGTTTAGATAAAATGTGAAAAATCATTCGCAAATAAGCAGTTACATTGCAAACAGATCAAAGGATCTTACAAATCCAGGAGTAAGTATAGCTATGACACACATAGATATACATGAGGACATTAGAGAGGGTGAGTTACTATGATCAGTAAAGAAGGCAGAGCACACTAGTAAAACACAGCCATAGGTGAGGCACTGTTTAACATATTAACGATAAACTGGAAATACGTTGTATGTACTAAGTGCAATGCCAGAGGTTTGGTTTTTTTTTAATTATTACTGTCAGAAATTAAAATGTTTGGATACTGCATGCTATGTGATCAATTTGCTTCAAATCAAGTAACTTTGAAGATAATGAGTAAATTACACTTCTGATTGTTTTTCTTAAAGATTTCCCTGTCTTGGTCACTCTCTAACAATCGCCATTTTGACAAGTGTATTTGGTAACTTGAAAACACTTGAGGTTTTTAGGCTGGGAGGAGAGTACAAGGAATTTAAACATTGGTTAAAATTTCTTTGGAAAGAATTCTGTTTGTCAGTTGCTTTTTTAAACTTTTTTTTTAAATAAATGTTTAAGAGATAACAGCACCCTGCAATGTTATTGCAATCCACCCCCCTCTCTGTCATGTAAGCAACTAAATAATAAGACTCACCATGGGATTTTTGAAAAATTCATATTTTGCGTAATTCTTCCTGAACAAAAATTTACTTTCACTTCCCATTGTGGACTCGACTTGAACTATGAGCTCATGATCTTCCAAGCACCTCTCTGTGGAAAAAGAAGATGATGTTAACACACAGCCAACCAGCAGAAGCAGCAAGACCAACTTCCAAAGAACAGCAGTAAAACAACCCAGTGTAATTCCACCACATTTCAAGAAGTTAGCAAAACATACTATAGTTTTCAAACCACACTGCCATGAGGCATTTAAAGGTACTAGGGTGTAAGTATTACAAAGGTTAACACTACATGGCAGTGTCCTTCACAGATTTCCTACATGAGGGCTTCATAAGCACAGACTTCTGAGAAAGGAAATAAGATTTTTTGGTGTGCAGTAGCTTAAATCATACACGCAAACTTCATCTTTTGGTGCTGGCTATATGCTATCGAACTGGCAAGGTAGAAAGTTTTAAGGGAAAAAAAGCTGTAGAAAGGCCACCGTCAGGTCTGGAACTATCACAGAAATACAGTGTCCTATTTGATCACACTCTATAAAACCAGTTCATTTCAAGGTGAACTTCAGGCCTTTATTGTAGATGCTAGACAATGGGGTTTATTATGAAAGAGGTCACAGGATCTACTTTACAGGAATACTGACAGAGACGAATGTTTTGTACACATAACAGGGTAATTTTCTGCTCTAGATTTGGTTACAAGGTAACTCCCTATAACCAGCACTTCTCTGGTCAAAAGAATGGCACATCAAAGCATGAACAGATTGCTTAACAAATCCAATTCACTGAAAGCAGTAACTCTGAAGAAGGCAACTGGTGTAAGTGCGGCACTACTTAATGAATTCATTATCTTGACAAATCTTCACAAGTTTCTGAGAGAATATTTAGGTATTTTTCAAAAGCCTTAGTAGTCAGTACTTTCATCCCTTATATAACAGCAAATATAAAAATGAGGTGAAACAAAAAATAACTTCCGCAAAGCTCTATCCAAAATGCGTGTGACTTCCTGGCCAAAGAAGTTTGGAGAGTCCCTTCCCCACTCTGTGTTCCTGCATCCTTACATTCCCACAGTTAGAAATGTCAGGCTGCCACCGAAGTTCTCTTGGGGTGTTTTCAGGATAGAAAGCAAGCAGTCATTGGCATCTCAAAAAGTAGCAAGCGCTTGAATGTCGCTTGGATTATTCTTAGCAGATTAATATAAATTGTTTGATTGAAAACATAACCTATCTCTGAATGATCCTATTGTCTTCTTCACCTGCATTTAGATCGTCAGCCATCACCAGCTCATTGATGACTTCAGCATTTACTGTGCGCTTGCGATGTCCTGCCTTGCTACAGATTTTGTTTCACGGGGTTAACGCTGAGGATGTTCCATACTGGGCTGCTCTCAAATAAAGAGCTGCTTCTTAGTGCGTTAGCCATAACAACACTTTTAAGGGGTAGTTCTTCAACTAACGTACGCAGCAACACTGCTGTTGGTAGCAGTTAATTAAGGACATTTTGCATCACCTGAGCATTCATCACCTAAACCTCCATATTACCTAGGAGTTTCACAGGGGAAGTTTCAGGTATCATTGCTGATCTATTGCTGCTGTCCTGGTTTTAGGCAACCAGTTAAGTCAAATCTCCACACTGTGATGAGGATGGTGGGCCTATGAGGGTGAAGGGCCTTTCTGTGTTTTTAAAAATATGCTTCCTTCAGAAAACATTTAATTATGTTGGAATGAATCTTCATCACAGTATGAACCCTGAAAGACCTTGTCTCCTGTTACTGCCTCCTTACGTCACTGCACAAAGTTGTGGTCCTCAGTCTCCTAACACACTGAAGATTGCTCGCTTAAGGGCAGGGACAAACCATGTCCTGTTCACTCTGTCCTGAGGGAATGCAGTATAGATGAACATTTATCAATTTGGTTTGCATTCTGATTGTTAGTTTGTGTAAATATACCCAGTAACTGTTTCTTAAGATGTTTCAGGCAACAGACCTAGATGCATTTCTTTGCTATATCAAGACCCTTTTGAGATTCTGTAGTAATACTTGTGCTGATTTAATGTTTACATTTTCATTTTGATGGTGAAAGCCATCCTTGAAGAAAAGGTACAGCATTTCATAGCACCTGCATGTAAAAGGAAGCTAGTCCTGGTCAGTTTGCTACCACTTCAGAGAAGTTGTACACTTGGGAGGTCCTTGGTAATTTGCACTTGGTTAGTACAAATGGGATGAACTGCCACTTGACACACCAGCAACTCAACCTCAGTCCTGCTTTGAGCTTCCCACTACAAAACTAGAAGCACAGTTGTCTGTCTATTAAGTTCAATAGGTCTGTCTGTCTTCAAGTGGCATCGCTGCTAAAGTGACTAGAAATGCCTCCTTTTAGTTTATCTGATAGGCTCAACTCTGTCTCCTCTAAACACTTCCCAGAACAGACTTTCTTTTCTTTTCTTTTCTTCCCCCTGCCACCCCCCCCACCCCCACCCCAAACTGCCCTGTATTATTATCTGAACTTCTACAGAACTGCAGAAGTGATACCAGATGGGAAAAGGAGCTGAATTCCACCATTAGCAACTCACGGGCATGGCCCAAAATTTCCAGTTAGATAATTACTACAAATGACACGTGGACCGAAGTGTGAAATAGCCTGCCCTGTTTTTGTATTTTAGCAAGTGCTGCGTCTAACTGTTTCACTTTTAATTTGTTCAGATTCAGGCAAATTAAATTCAATGCACATGTAAGCAAGAAAATCTATGTACAAAACTATGCAGCAATTCTTCCTTCTAACCCTACATGTATTTCAGAGCCCTACTACTTTTCTTTCCTACTTCAACTATATTAAATGAGATGTACAGTCAATTCTGGAGCTGGAAAAACGAGGTTTGTAGGTCAGGATTCTTTCAGTGTCCAGACACGTACTCTCATGACCGTCTGTCTTCATCATTATTTCTGTTAATGCCCAATACAGATATCTCAGTCCCAGTCCTAAACTGATGATAGTTAAGCATGGAGTAGCACATAGGGAGAATGCCACATTTGATGAACAGGTTAGGTGTATTGCTAGATGCAAATGAAATAATGGGACCAATTCAAGTTTCACAGACTGCTTAAGTCTTGACCACAAAGTGTTTTAGATACTAGTGGTACAATGCAGCGGGAACCATTTCCACATGTCAAATCTAAGCAAGTCTGATGGTAAATTGTCACACCATTGCCTCCAGTGAGAACACAAATACTCTGTGCAGTCCGATAGCTGTCTGAAGTTATTTGGAAGCACATGTGTTATTTGGAATACAATTGGCTATGCGTGCAAACTAAGCAGTACAGTCAGGTGAAGGTTCCTTAAAAACTGGGACCTAGAAGATCACCACAATGACAAATATGCAGCTGGCTTCAAAACTTTGCTCTTGTCCTCAGTCTGCCCAATAGTATAAAGATGAACTGGTTCTACAAACTGAGCTCTTTTGGAAAGCGGTATTAGGCAAGACCAGTGGGGGAAAAAAAAGATAGTGAACTTAACGAACTCGCCTCTTTTGGTGGGCTTCAAGATTAACACCTACGGCATTAAGTCAGTAAGGATGTCTTGAGTAAGAAATAATGTCTTCTGGAAACACACAATTCTCACTGCTCTTAAACCATATTTCTTTCCACACTGCTAAGTATCTCTTCACTGTTGTTTCATACTTATACTAGCAATCTTATTTCTAGAGGGAGAAATATGGAACATCAGACACCTGATAATAACTTCATCTAAGGTGAAGACAGATTAATACCTTGACCTGACAGTCTCTGAAATACAGGGAAGCATTTAAGCTAGCGAGAAGCTAGAAAGAAGCAGCTGTGTAACAAAAAATTCAAACTGCAACCAAAGCTGGGTGGACACATGAAAGTTGGCATTTAAAGTTTATTATGTCACAGTGTATACTTTGGTCTCCAAATACAAGAAATTGGATGCTGCTGTCTCCTGTTAAATGAACTCTTCTATTCCCTTTTCTGTCTGCATCCCTGCAAGAATGTGAATTTTGTATCGTCACATCTTTTTTGATGCTTTCTCCTTTGTTCACTTTACACCCTCAAAGTCTGCACTGCTTTTCACACAAATCTGCTTCATGGCCTACAGAGGACAGCCCTGGAGCAGTCCCTGAGGAACAAAGTTCGGTGGCTGCTGAAGTCCCAACCTGCACACCCAGTTTCTCTGGGGCAGCCGGGGCCCCACTTTGTGCTTCAGTGTGAAACAGAGGTCCAAGGCAAGCAGGTCCCCATGTATATAAATGCAGCCCGATAAGTATCTTGCTCTTTTCCCATCATTGTTAATTACCAAGTTATTTGTGTGTAAACAGAAGCTTTTGATTTCCTAATCAGCCTCCTGCCCGATTCATTCAGAGATGTCACACACCAGAGTTTGACAGCACAATTAGTCACCATGGAAGCTATTGTGATGTCACAAACACTGAATTGTGGCATCATTGAATGAATCTGGCAGGAGAAGGATGTTGGTTACAAAGGAGAAGGCTTCTGTTTACACAATACCTTGGTAATCAGCAATGATGGGAAAGAGAATATAGAAAAAGAGAGCCTGGTAGTTTAATGAGCATTGATAAAACTGAAAATTTGTAAAGGTTTCTAGAAGTGCGCATGTGGCATATTAAGCTACAGAGATAAAGATTCTGTAATTTATACCTTAATTCTTCACCTTGGCTTACGTCCTCAGAACTGAAAGTGTATCACAGACACAGATAAATGAGTGTTTCATGTTAATTTTTTCAGACATTTCTATATTAGGAGAGACACCCAATAAACCATTAAGTAAACAGGATATCATATGGTTGGGTTTTTTTTTTTTTTTTCTTTTTTTCTTGAGTGCTGTTCTGTAGAGCAGTGAATTTATCTGCATTTAACAGTATCAGTTTAGGGCGTTACATCTCCAGCAACTCTTTTCCTTTTCTTATTTGTAAGGGTTCTGAATTACATTTTTAGACATAGAAAACCTCTGTTAGCTACAGATAGCATTCACAATTCCAGTGCTGGTGATCGCAGCTTATGATTTGTCTTCCTCTATTTTCTAGAAGAAAATTCCTTGTGAAGTGTATCGACTAATACTCCAAATGCTACACTTTCTAAAGCGCTATTGTATGCTATGTACAATTATAGTGTTATCTGAGCGATATGCAGTTGCAAGCTGCACAATAATCAGCAACTAATCAGTGCCACAAAATAACAGGAAAAGCAAGACTGAATAACATGAGATCCTTTCAGGTACTGTAATTAAACCAATTCACGGTGTTATTTAATTCCCCACAGTTCTTTCTCTTGTGCCTTCTTGAAACTGTAACCATGACACCTTAATTTCAATCAGGTGGAGGAGCTGCTGCCTGGAGAGCAGATGCCACTGCTGGTCCAGAAATTGCCCCTGGATTCGCAGGTGCTGCCACCATTTTTTCCCTGCCTGAAGTCAAGTTTAGCCAACCCCCTCCCCCACCTCAGCATGTCTAGCTTTCATAAGCATTACTGTAGGTATGCAAAGCTGAGTCTGTTCACCCAGGTCTCCCAGCTGGTGATGAGCTGAGCTGTTTCACAGGACTGGTACTCTAAGGATCAAGCTTAATTTGCCTAAGCTGTTTATTTGCAATAGCTTCAGACACAGCAAGGTAGCAAGAGTGCCAGCGTGAAGATTAGACAATTATTTTTCTTTTTTATAATAAAAAACCAAAGGATGGGAAGTAAGAGAAGGACTTAAAATGGCTTAAACGCTTAACACATCAAATTGTAATACACAAAAAGCATGTATGTGACTTCAGCTGATTGTACAAATAAAAGCAGTGGAAAGAAAACGTTCCGGTTGGAAGCACATTAATAGGAATTACACATATTTGATGTTCCCAGGTAACCATGCCACCCCTTTGACCGTTCCCTACCTAATCCTAGGTGAGGGTGATGCTCCACTAGAGTCCAGCTGTTATCATCCACACAATGACTTTTGTAAACGAGCAGCTGACAGAGGTCCCTGGCTGTCATGTCTGCTAGAATCTCGACCACTTTGCTTGTTCCATCTTCACTAAAGACTTTTACATCCTGCAACATAAAGGGTACACTTACAGATCAACAGCTCCGAACATAGGCAAACCACACAGCTACCGTAGAAAAGCATCCTCTTGGCATGAGGGTTCCAAGCACCTTGGCAGCCAGGACAAATGACATGCATGATTTACTTAATAACACTTTCTCTTGATGCCTTCTTGCCCTATTTCCCCTTCCCCCTCCCCAACACCTCCCTGCACTGAACAAAGATTCAGCAGGGTTAATATGACCACATACACAGAAAAAGTGAGACCGCAGGTTCTGTATAAAGCTCTGTAAGGTAAGCAAACATGAAACAGTATCGAGACAGTACTTCGGCAACAGTGGGCGAGAGAAATTACATCCAGTCAAACGCACAGAATTTTCTCTGCGATCCCGTCGGAGGCCTCTGAACATTTACAGAGGAGCAGGCCAAGACCCTGAAGATTAAAAATGGCTCTCTTGTTCCCCACTAACTTTTGGTTGTTTCGCTCGGGGAAGTCCCACTTGCAGTTCACCGGCGGATCAATTAGCTAGCACAGTCCACGCATTTATCTCCCTGCCCCGACTTCTCTTTTGATCTGAGCTGAAAAGTAGTTCAAAACCGAACATGCATACGCTGCACACTCTAAATATTAATGGAGATGAGGGAACAAGTCAGGAACCTTCTCCCCACCTCCTGAATTGTACAGATGCTTTCCTCTTTGCATTGTTCTGCTCAAGCGAGAGACACTTGCTGCAAAATTATTTCTCTGGGTGAACGTGCGGGTCCAAGATTTAAATCAACTCCGTGTTTAAAACGCTCCGCATCCCAGCAAGCGCAGGCGAATCTAACAAAAAAACCTGGGGGGTAATTTGATACGGAGAAATCTTACCTCAACGGCACGTAAAAGGCAGCAGTCGGAAGAACAAGATGGCATTTTAAATAGATTGCCTCTTGAGAGAGAGTTTGTCCTCTGCCTCCGCCGACCCTTTGTAGCCTACGGCTGGGCGCCCGGGGTGCCGGCGGTGTCAGCGGGTGGCGGTACCGTACCTGTCACGTAGCCCCTGCTATGGGGACTGTTTCTGGGGAGGGAAACAACTCTGCCAGAGCTCCACTCAAAGGGTTACACGCAATCTTTGCGGTAGTGAATCAAACCACACGGTGTAGACCAATCCTAGCCCTCCCTCCGACTGATGTAATCATTTCCCACACACTATCAGACTTCCAAATTATTCCCGCCCCCCCCACCCCCCCCCCCAAAAAAAAGAAATTACAAAGGAAATTTGTTTTTATGACCACCCACGGGCGTCTGAGACCCCTCCGGCAGCGCCGGAGTTGGCGGGCGGGGGGAGCAGCCCGGGCGGCGGAGGCAC
>JAVJGI010000040.1:79537062-79598828 GCA_035590275.1 Ibycter americanus | reverse complement strand
GCTACATAATGTTAGCTCTCCCTCCCCCCTCCCCCCCCCCTCATCATTGTTAGCCACTAAATCAGCTACATCTGGCATATTTAATTTGGACTAAATAAAATGTCACTAATTAAAAAGATGCCGAACAAGCAATACATGACATTACAGAAACAGAGAGCTTAGTATCTGAACATAGCCTATTAGGAACTGAAAGGATTTTTACCAAAAGCTGAGAAAAAAAGGCAACTAAATGGTCCTCTATACAATCTGACTCACAACAATGTCCTCTAGAAGCTCTCCCCTATCGTCTAGGTGTACTGACGTTTCCAAGCACTAATTCCTGGAGCAGCAGTAGCTCAAAAGCGAAGTAGTTAGCTCATTATAGATGGTATTATTTGGCTGGAAGTCTGCAGCCTTCATTCCAACTTTTAAAAAGAAGGTTACTTTGCTAAAGCTACAATGAATAAGACATTCAGCAGACAGGCACATGAGTTGCCTTAAAGGACCTGTGGCCACGTAGCTGTCTCTGAACAGTAACAGCCTCTCCTCTCTCACATTCTCCACACTGTTTTCAGCAGCCTAATTTGAAGTATCACACTTGGCTCCATCCTCCCTCTCTTGCAACTCCTCTCCTCAGCCCATCCCTGAAGACTAACATGTCAGCTCTCTGCATGCCCCATCACGAGTCACACCACGGAAACACGAACGCTGCTTTGTACTGCCGACCAACACATCCGCCTGTTCGAAAGCAGCTCCTCTTATCTTGGTACCGCTACACCCTCCCTGCCCAGTGATTCACATCATACTCCTAAACCAGGCTTTATCCTTCATGAATACATCATTATCAGAATTCCTCTGCCACTTATCAAACAGACTTCAGTGCAAAGCTTCACCGAATCATATAAACCTCTTTTCACAGCCCTTAAATGTTTTCCATCATCTTTTCTGCCAACTGGTAATCTTTCATTCTAAAGCTGTACTATCTCTTATGATTAGTTGAATAAGTGTTTGAGCGTTTTCATTTTTAGTGCCTCCAAGGCTGTGGATTTCCCATGAGAACAGATCATCTTCTAAGTGCTCTGGTCCAGGTTCTCAGCATTTATAAATCAGATGACTGGCTCCTCTCTATTTTTGCTGATGTATGAAATTAACAGATATTTAGGCATACTTTGCCATTGCTTAATTTCAGTACTGTTGAAGGTCAAATAAGATTAAAACATTCAACACAGAAATTGCCCCCTAAAGTAAATCTTAACAGAATCCTTAAAAGATGTTCAAGTCGATCATTTTGATAATGCTGGCACACACTAGGCAAGAAAAAAGATTACTCTTCTTAGAAACTCAGTAGTTACAAATGAATGAACAGTGAGCTTTGTCCTCACAATTCCAAACTTAACATTAGAGGCATAACACAGAGATTATGTATTTCAGAATCATCACGCCTTTAAGCTTTTTTTTTCCATTATAAAGTTTAAGAACAATCACAGGATCATGGAGGGGATGAGGGTGGAAGGGACCTCTGGAGGTCATCTGGTCCACCCCTGTTGCTCAAGCAGGGTTACCTAAAGCCTGTTGCCCAGGACAACATCCAGACACCTTTGGAATATCTCCAAGGATTGACATTTCACAACCTCTCTGGGCAACCTGTGCCAGTGCTCAGTCACCCTCCCAGTTAGAAGTGTTGCCTGATGTTCAGAGGGAACCTCTTGTATTTCAATTTGTGCCTGTTGCCTCTGGTCCTGCCACTGGGCACCACTGAAAAGAGCCCGGCTCTGTCCTCTTTGCACTCTCCCTTCAGGTGCTTATATACATTCATGAGATGCACCCATGCTTTCTCTTCTCTAGGCTAAACAGTTCCAGCCCTCTCAGCCTTTCCTCATAGGAGAGATGCTCCAGTCCTTTAATTATCTCTGTGGCCCTTTTCTGAATGCTCTCCAGTATGTCCATGTCTCCCCTGTCCTGAGGAGCGCAGAACTGGACCCAGCACTCCAGCATGGCCTCACCAGTGATGAATAAAGGGGAAGGATCACCTCCCTCAACCCGCTGGCAATGTTTTGCCTGAGGCAGCCCAGGATATCATTAGCCTTCTTTGTGGCAAGGACATACTGCTCGTTCACGTTTGACTTGGTGTCCACCAGGGCCCCCAGGTCTTTTTCTGCCAAGCTGCTTTCCAGCTGGGTGGGCCCCAGCATGTACTGGTGCCTGGGGTTGTTCCTCCCCAAGTGCGGGACTTTGCACTTGCCCTTGTTGAACTTCATGAGGTTTCTGGCAGCCCATTTCTCTAGCCTGTAATCTCTTATACAAATAGTGCAGAGTTACATAAATACCACAATATTAACTAAAAGCATTAAAAAAAAAAAACACTAGTGAAATTTGATCACAGTTTAGGAACCCTAAATGGGTCTTTTCCTAGGATCTTTCATCAGTATTTTCTCAAGCCATGTCACAGTGGATCTAAGTTTCCTTTAAGTTAAGTGTTTCTGAAACACTTAAAAGCCCATTTGTCAAAGGCTGATGAACTTAACTGTGTAAGTCTAAATATGAGGTAGTGCGCTGAAACCAAGTCACAATAAAAAAATGCTCCATGATATAGAACTAGATAGCATAATGCTAGAGATCCGATGCCAAAGCTTGCATGAAAGAAAATGCTACTTCTTCATTCAGCATCTGCTTCAGATTATTTTACATGGAAGTTACTGCTGCTCCGAAGCTGTCAAGGCACAGTCAGCTTCCAATTAAGCTATCTTATCTTTGAAGTTGATTGGAAGCAAAGCTTTCTCCTCCCTGTAGGCATCCCCCTAAAAGTAGGTAATCTGAGACAATTTCCAAATGTATTTATTCTGTGTTGTCCACCCAATTAAACATCTTGCGCAAACGCAATCACCGAGCCTTCTCTCTAATTGAAAAGTTTATGCAACAATTTTCATAAGGCTCCCATTAAACGTTTAAAATAATTAGCTGTATTAGAAAGACATTTATATTCAAATAGCTCATATGCCTAGTTTCTTTGTTAAGCATAGACAAATGAATATCAAAAAGATCTCCAGAGGAAAAGACCAAATATTGGGCGAATCTTTTCTTTAAGACAACAGACACTCCCTGGAAACCAGTTCTGCATGGTATTAAATGGGAAATCTTTTAACAGTGGCCTTACTACTGCAGCTGACTGTGGAGAATTCAACCATTTCCAACACTCAGAAAGGCAATGACAAGGGAGTTGACTCTACATTTTTATGTATTATAGACAACACACAGAACAGTCATAACCTTAAGCATGCTCCCTTCTTCCCCTTTCCCCTCTCCCTAAATTATTGGCAGTAAGTTAAAGAAATCCACCATGCAAAGATACCAGCAACTTTATTTCCATCCTGGCACGAATGACATTTTTTTTTAAAGGATTTTGATGGTTCTGTATTTACATCATGGATCTTCTTTAAGAATTATGCTGAGAAAAATCTAGGTCATTGAAACCTTAAACTGAACCACAGAGAAACCGAAAGAGAACGTAAAAGCACTGATGTCAGGTTTATTTTGCCTTTTCACAAGCTCATTTTTTTTCCAGATTGACTGGCAGAAGGTAGATCAACCTTTTGATGTCTGCCTTATTCTGAAGTTTCTATTTCCATGAGTGAGCTAATTCCATTCCCATCCAAAATAAAACATTTTTTTAAATGCTGTGCACTTGGCAAACAGACCCAGCTATGTAAGAACAACTTTAAGAAGGCTAGGCTTAAAGGGCAAAAGTACAACTTAGATCAACATATAACAGAAGATATGTAAACATCTCAGTTTAGGATCCTGGGCAACATAATTTAATAGTCCCTTCTAGACAAAACTTTACTTATAAATAAATATATATGAATGTAAACAGTGTTCTTCCTTCCTCCCCATCCCCTCCCCCAAACACTATCTTGGTTTTGGTATGGATCTCAATACTAAGATCGGCTTTCTTTAGAGTATATGCTTGTGGCAGCTTTGCATTTACATAAACTAGTAACATACATTCAAATCTCATTCTGTAGATTTCATATTACACCACCTACTTCTGTTCAATCACCGTGTAGAACGTTTTAGGTTAAATACATAGTTGTACATGTCAAAACTAATGTACTTTGAAGTGAAGAGTGTCCATTTAAAACATCTTGCATTAATAATTGTATAACTGGCAATAATAATTCTTATTAGCTATTAATAATTATTACTACATTTCTAACTGTGCCCAACAAAATCTGTTGACTTCAGCAAATGTCACTGGTTATCACTCTTTACTAGTCTTTATTCATTCACGTAGAGACAATTCTACACATGGGAAAAAACATTGCCTCTTTCAGCTTCACAAGGTTGTGTCTTTGGATGGTGGTTTAGCATAACCACCATAAGGTTTCTTATTGGAGAAAAAAACCTATCTTGCCTTTTGTACAATGTAGAAAAGTGTCACAACATTTGCTTCTTCCACAACTCCCCCATCTTGTTGCACAAGATTACACATGGCAAAAGTAAAAATTTTTGGCTAGCTGCACGGTATTAACAAAAAATACTCTGTACTGAAACTATTTTCAGTTCAACTGTTGCTCATATACCCTTCAACATAACAGACACTGATCAGATTCAAAGTGTAACTTGTAAGAAAGAAGTGGTTTTGTGGATTTGTTGCCAGAGTTCTGCAGGTTCTTCTTTCAGTGTACCCAGCTGTACAGAAAACAACCCAAGTTTGCTTGGCTCATGTCAACTGAGGCTTTGCCAACCCATACACTCTATGAATTTCACTTTTAAAGCATAACAAAATAGCTAGTGCATGAACTTACTGCAGCTATACCATGAAAACTGTGTTTAAAGAATAAGTGAAAAGGTGCATCCCGTTCTAGGTGTCACGCAACACATTTCCCTCCCATGGACAGTGCCGTGTTCAGCCAAACGGCTTAACCTTTTCTGTGAAGACCGTTCTTTTCCATGTGTACAGACTGGATTAGATAAATTCCCAGGTAGCTTCATTCTGGGATTCAACATGGAAACCACCTTGAGCTGACAAATTCAGCTTTTTAAACTAAAACATCAGAGAGACAGCCTAATTACTTTGATTGTCCATTCCAAAGATAATTAATTTGGGGAAATTAACCCTCCTTCCTTCCTCACAAACCAACTTCTGTTTGTTGCATTTGGTTTTCTACTCAAGAGCTGAGGGTAGCTTTCCCTGTCACAAAATAAACAGGCACATGGGAGGTCAGTTACTTTCAGAAATGGTGGTCCAGTCCCACAACCTTCTACTTTAGAAACTCCTGCTGTTACTCTCTCCTATGGGCTTACTGGCTCTTGAAGAAGAGATATCCCCCCTGCCAAGATTCCCATTTGTTCCTGGGGGAAAAAGAACAACAAAACAATGCACAAGATTTGGCGTAACTATTGTGTATCAAGTACCAATGGCTCAAAGTATCTGCCCATGAAAGTGTGTATTCCCTCCCCAAATCTTATATATGTTCATCTATCTAAAATGGCTACCTTGGATGTCTGAACACTGCATACATACATAAGTTGAAACACTAAGGAGAGAGGTGTGGAAGAGCACTGACTAATTTGCACAACAAGAAATGAGGTTAGAAACTGATCATTTTTCACAGGCCCTTACCAGGTGATGGGAAAAAAATCAGCCCTGCAGCTGCCAGTGCCTCTCCAGATAAACAAACTCTGCTGTTTCTTCCAGGAGGAGTAACTGATGAGGAGGCTGGCCATTCATACAAATGGTCAACAAAAATTTCCCACTTAGAAATAAGGCCAGATTTGGTCCTAATAAAACAGCTTGGTAACTTAAGGGAAGGAAAGGATCTTCTCCATCACAGATCACTACCTAGCTTAAGGTTTCGTTTGCATCCCACCCAAACTACACAGAGGTGGTAGCCATTTCAGCTGTCACTAGTCACCTCAGTCAAAGCACATCTAGTCTTCACTAATCATCCAGCTGCTCACTGTGGTCAATGGAAAGAGGAAGAGGTGCTTCAGTGCAATTTCTCATCTTCTGTAGTTTTGCTGCCCTAAGATGGCATGAATGTACTCCCCTATGTCACCACTGACTGGAGATACCCAGACAAGCAACCCAAACGACAGATTTAATTTTTATATAACTGTACTTCACAGAAATAATACCCACCCAAAGGCTGTCTAAAGGGGATTATATTTCTTGACACTGTGAAAAATTATGATATGTGGTTGCCTAATATTACATATAATGATAAAGAGATCAGGGAATACAAAAAAGTATTACCTAAGATTTGCTCAGCAGTGGTATTTGTTAGAACGTTTTGTTTCAGTTTTACAGAATAAACTTAAAAGGCAAACAGATACAATTCTGTAAAGAAATTTTTATCCCTGCACGGAGCAACATAACTTTGGGTGGGTAGGAGCAGAGCACATGCGAAGGCACTTCCCAAAATAGCACCGCTGTTATTAAGTTGTTGTTAACATGAAGTAAGTAGCCACCTGAAGAGGTCTGTGAGCGGAAGGGCAGTAAAAGATTGGGACTACCATGTCTACCTCAAATTAATCTGACAGCAGGGTTCTGATAACCTAAGGGTGATTAAACCCAATTCTACGTCAGAGCTCATGGGCGACTTGTACATTGAGTTTGAGTCAGCCACTGATAATAAGCATTCACCATACAAAGGCAGACACAAAAAGGTGAAGATTATCTTCAGCAAGAAATCCCAGTATCCTCCTCCAAAGTTAAAGATTTTCATCTCCACTTCTTGCAAGCTGAGATTTGAGAAAGGGTTGCCTATAGCTGCAAAAAACAACTACGCTGGATATGTTCACTAGTCTACATGCCACTTTCCAGCAGCAAAAAAAGCGCTACCGCATAGCAAGTAATATGAAAAGCATGGCCATTCCTACTGCTGGTCTGTTGTATGTAAACACCTCAAAGTTTGTCTTGCATTAATGCCCAACTTTTATAATTCAATATGCAATCAACAGAGGTACTTAATTCCAGATATTGGTAGTTCAGCTGCAGCATACAAACCCAACTTGCAGCCATGTTAGGCAAAGTCAAATATGTCCTCCCCAAAATACTTTATTATGGTTGTACTGAACAATCACTCAGCATAAAGAAATACGCTTCAACAACCTTTCAAAAGATCTGCTGAGTCACTGAAGGAGAACTGGCCTTGCAAAAGATTTGCACCAACAGAAATGGTTTTGTACACAAATAATGGAAGAAGCCCTTTCACATCAGGGTCAGAATTCTGCATTGACAGGTAAGCCTAAGCCAAGCAATCTGAGCTACTATCAACTCAGACTTTAAATACCTTCTCTTCAAATATTTCTAATGTATTTCTTGAACTCAGTGACACCTTACTGGTTTGAAATTCTATTTAAAATTTGTCACACAATTTAAGAGAAAAAAGATGTAGTTTCTACTTCCCTACATTTACAGATTTCAAAATAGTAACAAAGCAGCCCACTCCATCAGTCCCCATACTCAAATACACTATCTGAGCTGCACCTCCAGATACTTGGCAGTTACATGTTCAGAAAATACACAATCGTAGTAGAGATGCACTCAATTATGTAGAAAGCAGAGGTTGCTGTAAACTCATAAAGGAATGCAGTCACTATGAATCATGTCTGGCACTAAACCCACTTTTTATATTATTTTTGTTGGAATTTTATTGGTCTCCCCTTCCTTAATGGCTGCTATTTGAACGTAGGGAGATTAGCACTGCCAAGACTCTGGCTTAGGGGAAAAACAAGCTCTTTGCATGCACATCATCCTCAACCATTTTGCTAGACAGGAGTCAGTTCACCACCACAGCATTTACAGCTACATGTTAGAGAAGGCTTGAGAAAGAGGCAAAGAGGAAAAATTGATGTGAGCATGTTTACAGTGCTGTAAAATTTGTTTGACCATCTTCAGAATTACTAGATTATTTATTTGTTTAAGGGATAAAAGCAAAATACAGAAAGCTTTCTGTAAGGCTCATTCAGCTCCTTCATTTTAACAGTTATACATCAACACAGCAGTCTTTCAACTTAGACCAGTTTGGACATCTGTTCGATGGATGAAGTGTGCTAGAGACACTCAAAGCCAGCACCTGCTGCACAAGCAATTTCCCTACCCACTGAAAGACTCCACCATGCCCTCACCCTGTCTCACTTGCAGAATTTCCTGCTCTAGTTTAAATCCTCAAGGTTTCTCCTAGACAAAAAGTGACTTCTGGAGATTGCCCAAGGGCTTTTCCATGCACATAAGAGAGGGCAAGCTGTAATGAAACCTTACAGACACAGCAGCTAGCGCAACCTTGGGCAGAGCACGAAGTTAATTTCTTGTTAGCCAGATCAGCTTGAAGTTTCTCTGTATTGCTTGAAGTGTTGCAATTAAGTACTGCTCTAAGCTATGCTTAATTAGCCTGTAAGCAAACGCTCATTTGTAACCTGCATGCAGTGTAACGCAGAACTAAATGTTCACTGCAAGCAAAGAGAAATTACACTGAAGGTACATTTGCACAAATATAGCTGGCTGCCTCCTGGTTTCCCCTTCTTATTAATATCCTAGAAAATATTAAGAAAGGTGTCACACTGTACAAATGGTTAGAAACATACATTCTCTGTCCCTGGAGCTGAATGTGGTGCTCTCCTGCCTCCCCAGCTGACGAGCACTCGTTCCCCACGCAATCACAGCCTCCCTCTGCAGCCAATGAAAGATTTGGGATTTATATTACCTTTTTCATCTGTGCAGTCAAAAAACCCAAAAAACCCCCACAACTCCACCCCAAAAAAACAACTCGAAGCCCCAACAGACTAGGATGCAAATCATGATGAATAACTAAGTATGCTCAAAGACAAACAAAAAGCATTAACAAAATTTTCACCAAATAGCATCTAAAACATTGACTGGATCCATGTTCAGGAGTAAAACCCAGACTTGGTGCCTCTCGTGAAGCAGATAGAAGAGACAATTAATAGTAGGTTCTCAAATGTGTTTAGAACCTTTTAAATGCTACAAGTGAAATGACAGCAGCTTCAAGCACAGCAAGGACATTTTTCAGCCAGACATTATTTGAGTCTGCTATCAGAGGATACTCATTTGACAAGGCTGTAACACAGAAGGCAAGGCTCAGCCTCACTTGGACAAGCTTTACAAAGCTTTGCCAAGTTAGTTTGTTAAAGAAAAAAATTCAAAGGTCAGCTATGGAAAAAAATCCATAGAACAAACCAGCATATAATGCCAAAAAATACTTTGACAATATCAAACACAAGGTTTTTATTTGCATGACTAGATGTTGTTATTCCTGTAACATTAGCTTTCAGTTCTTTGACTAATTAAGAGGGTGACCTTTATATATTTAACGTTTATTTCTTTTCAAGCTGCTTCATAAATCCATTACAAGGTGTGTGACAGTATTGCAAGTAATCTTCTGATATTCTCCTATATATTCATATAAATATATATATATACACACACCCACACCCCCCACATACTTGAAACACTTAAACATAACACTAACCTGGAGTTTGGGAGAACTCAGTAAAAAGCACTGAAACTGAAGCACACCAGGCATTTTTCAATGCTGTAACACAGGGTATACAACCTGATACCAGACACTTACCAACGATCTTGTCTATAGCTTGTTCTACATAACTGCATACACTTGGGGAATGGGAATTGCTGCAAACATTTGTAACGCTATTTATAAGGCCTGGAAATACTGTGGTTGGCTCACTTTCAGTGGATTTTAGTAAGCAACAGGGAAATAAGTGCGACCAGCAACAGTATGACAAGCAAGTTACTTCAGAGTAATTAGCTGCTCTTAACAGTTTGCAGGCAAGGACAAGCTCAAAAATGACTCACAGAAGCCCAAGGGCAAATTGCCTATAAAATTAAATCCTGGTGTTTTACTATCAGGATGCTGTTGTTTAGCTTGGAATACTGCTTTCCGTAATGTTTTGCACCTTATCTGCTTTGTAGGAGTTTTTTTAAATAATGTTTTTTTCCTTAGGGATGGCTTGTTCCTATTCGTTACCTGTTCTGGCAAGGATAGTAGGGAAATGTGATTTTTAAAGCTAAACCTAACAGGTGAGAGGAGGAGCACATGCAAGGTCACCGCACGGTGAGGCAGCCAACCTTCCCCTGTGGCTGCAGGGCACAGACATTACTCTTGGCACTGGAGGCCATTTCCTCCTGCTCGGGCGCTCTGCGGCTGCTGAGCACGCTCCAGCGAGCCTGACGCCTTCTGCAATGGTGTGGGCCATTCAGCAAGCGCAAGGTGCGGGTAGGGGTGATGCTCCTCTATGTCTGGATGGGAAGTGCACGCCACCAACACCGGGTGTGTGCAGGGTAAAGCGATGTCCTCATAGTCCACATCTAAATAAACACTCAAAAAGCAGAGCTCTTCACTCTGGCCAGACAAGAGATCTAGACAGATAAAAGGGATGGCTGGAAAGACCTGGGTGCTTTAACGTGGCACCTGTTTGGTGAGAAACAAGAGCAGCTTTTAAAGGTCTCTCTCACTTTCACCCCTTTCCCCCACGACAACCTGCAGACCAGCTGCCGCTTTGCTGTTAATGAAATTTCACTGGTAATGAGTCTGCTGAGACAAAGCTGCTTTATCCACATCCTCCAGCTTAACATGGGATCTCAAATCCAAACTCCCAGCTGATAAGTCAACCCATTTCGCTTCCGAGTGGTATTCATTTCCCCCTCAGCAGTAGGAGAAAAACCAAACACTTATGGCATGAAGCATAACGAAGATGTTTCCAACTCCGTTGCTTCCTGAAATGCAGCAGGAGAAACCGGCTCCAGTAACCCTGGCAGCAGCAGGGTCTACCACTGGAGAGAATAAGCAATCCTAATGCCAACAGAGAAACATGACGTGGCTTTTATGAATCAGTGATGGCTTGCCTTTTAACAAGTCCAGATTAAACTCACTTTTATAGAAGTTTTGCAAATGATGTTCAGATTACAGGCAGGCTGGAAGCAAAGATTGAAGGCACTTACAGTAATTAAACAAAATCACTTTTTAGTACAGTAATTCTGTACTCCTATTAGGAGAAAGAATAATACAATAAGAATTTTATAGCAATAAGAAGACTATAAATCAAGAGCACAGAGAATTGAAACTCATCCCACAATGATTCAATTAACTCAGCGGTATTATTCTAATGCAAAAATGTTATTAAATTCCAACTAACATCCCCTCTGTTTAGGAAATGGAACAAAACCTTATCTGCCAGCTCTGCAGCAATGCATAAACATCCCATTACCACACCACTGAATTTGCAAGTTCATTCTTCCCCTGCACGTCCACACACAACCACCAAAAAAAGTGAAGACAGACGTTTCAAACAGATTTCCACTTCAAATGTGGGCACAATTCACTGTCCAGGTAATCACAGCAAGCCCAAAGAAGCCTTTTCCCTGCTGTGAACAAACAGCATTACCCCTGATACTTAAGCAACCACTGTGTGGATGGTTTGGAAATGAACAAACTAAACACTGGCTTTGCTTTCCGTCCCTAGATGTAGATGCCAGCAAGCAAGTAAAAAATTGGGCATCTTCCCAGTCCTGCACTACATATGTCCACAGCGCCAACCGAGGGATTACCTGTCGCTCAGCCCTAGGTGCCAGCGCAGCTCTGCAAGGGCTGCCTCAGCTCAGCTCAGAGAGGACCTCGTGCCTAACTCACCTACCGACTGCTGGCAACGTGGGGCTGAGGTCGCGCAGGGTACACAGCAGAGGCTCTAACCTGTAAGCTGGTGCTTTCTTGCATCTGTCCTACTAGGCAGCAGAGGTCCAAAAAGGTTTCTGTCCAAAATGTCAGAAGCTGACATGAACTCGCACCTTGAGGCCACGCAGCACAGATGGCAAGGAGAGCTGAGACTCAGTGTAGCAATTCCCACTGTGCTGAGCAACTCCTTAAAGGCCATCACTATAAAGTTATGACATCCCTGACATCAATCATTTACTTACAGTATAATTACAATCACTCAATATAGTGCCGTTTGTTTTTTTTTTTAATTCCCTACTGCACTGATGTTTACACCCAAACCCACTCCTGCCTGCCTTGCTAGGCACAGAGAGAATCAGAATTTCCCTCATGTTGTTTTCCCATTCCCCGCCCCCCCATTCTCAGCCTAATAGCTTCTCAATTCTGTCAATTCCCAATCAAAGCGCAGAACAGCAAAGTTACACTCTCACTGTGCCATTAATAAAATATAGCAAGAATAATGTTGCACAACAAAATTGTGCAAGGGCACACCTAACCAAGATGCACACACAAAAATTTAGTGTTAATACACCAATGTACAGCTACTGCAGCATGTACTACAGACTGCTCAGTATTTACACATGGCAGTCCTAAAGGTTAATTGCAATGGCATTACTACTGTAAAACAATTTTGGAAAACAACTGCAAGTGCTACTGTGTGGCTGAACACCTGGTGGGGCTACCAGCACATGTGCAGCAGGACAGGTTCAGGTTGGGCTGGTCCCGTGCTGGAGCGTGCCAGACCTCCCTTGGCCGGGCAACGCGTCCCCCGGCACGCTGCCGCCGGTCCTGACCATGCAGCCCTCCTCTCAGCACGCTCCTGCTGCAGGAGCATTGCTCACGGGTAGGGAGCCAAAATGCTCCTGGGAGCGGGGCCAGGTTTGTGTCATTAAAAACAAAAAATCCCAACAAATAACACACTTTTGGGTTTGAGTGTGAGATGTCCTTAGTATTTCCAGTAATTCATGTTAGGACTGTAACTACTGTTCTGGCACTTTCCAAAAAACAAGAATGAAGAAACCAATTTCTTTCTACCACGAAGCTTCTTGCTGTAACAGGCATGAAGAAGGAGAAACAGCAGCTTTGACTCGGTGCTGATCCCAGTCCGCAGCTGACCAGGCATGGGGCTCCAGCCGAAGAGCCTGCAGACCCACCGACAGCCCCGCGCTAACAGCACTGAGGACTGCCTGTCTTTAGCTTCTTCCAGCAGACTTGTTGGCCTTCAGTCGTTCGTTACTCTCTTCTTCAGTAACGAGCAAGTGACACCTTCAGAGCCATGTGACCTCACCCCTCCCCGATTTCTTCAGGAGCAACGGGACAACGTGTTCGCGTGACACAGGGGACAAGATGACAAGTAATGCAACGTCTTTCCCACACTGTCCATCAAATTTAGCTCAGGAAAGTGTTATTTCTCCAAATGACAGAGGGGCGCTCGGGAAGTGCAAGGCCTGTTTTCATACCATGAGATCACAGCGCCACAGTGGAGCCCTGATCTATCCCAACTTTTCCCAAACACAATTGCAACTTTCTTTAAAAAGGGCATCTGAGTTAAACGTGCCACAGAGCAATCTATGTATGATTTATTTACTTAGCTTAAGAGCCTTGTTTTGAAGCAGGATTTGAGAGAAACAACATGATATATCATGGCAGACACCCATGAACACCCATATTTTAAAGGAGGGCCAAAGGGAGTGCCTAGACCTGGACCTAAGGAATTGTCCAGATTAATCCAGCTATAGGATTTGGCCTGTTTAGAAAAAGTGAAGTTGTGTTGACTCAACCTGATGTCAGTATTCATTTTCAAACTGTCTTGTTGCTAAAGGTTATTCAACTGCAGGATGAAGTACAAAATTTGCTGTCACACATGTAAAAATCTAACTTAGTATGTAAAGATTTCATTATACAAAAGTTTGTATTTTTACACAGCTTTTCTTTCGGAAATCAACATCCTTGTCTTCAAAAAAGCCAGTATAAAAGTTTTACAGGACGAAAAATTTTTTAAAAGTGCATCATAACACGTAATTAAAAAAATTAAAACTAAGAACTGTTTACATGACTTCCCTTGAAAGGTAACTAAATCTGGAAAAAAGAATAGCATAAAAGAGTAAATAATTCTGGTACATCAAACTGCTATTTGGGAATTTGCCTGGGCTGTACAGAGGGGGGATGTGAGAAATTTGCCCTGTTTTTACAGTTGAAAGCTTCATTGACTCACACAAGATACTTTAGCCTAATATCCTGTGGCATTGCAGTGACCTACATGTAATTATTGCATGCTTTTTCCAAAATATTTGTACACAACCAGAAATTATAACCTAAGTTACCAACCAGTTCTTAGTTTATACCAGCGACACAAAGATGGACTTCAATTAGCGGTAACCTAGCTGTCTGATGTTTTTAGCGATCTTTTGGACAATGTTCAGTCTTGGTTTGGTGTAATTTTCTGGTTTCCATTTTTCTTAGACAAACATATTTATCCTGTTAAGTAAACGATGTTTTAAAAACTTTCAGCTGTCCCTTCTCCCAGCTGGCAATCACTGTCGCCCTCAGACATGGGGTGATCTGGTGTCTGTAGGTGCGCATGCCGAAGATGTGGAGTAAAGGGAGAGGAAAAAATATCAAATGGTCTTGCAACATCCCATGGTGTCACCCAGAAAATGGCCTTCCTGCTCCCGCCTTTACCTGCCCTTCCCAGCATGGAAAGTGGGAGCGCTTACATGTTCACAGAGGTCTGGTGAAGTTTCTCCTAGCTCGTGGTAGGGCTCCACGGTGAGATGCAGATGGGTGGTACTTAAGAGGACAGAGAGGCACATAATGGAGGAGGAAATACTTGGGCATGCACTGATCAGATAGCTCCTCTCCCATCAGCCTCCTCCTGCCCAAGCTCACGAACAACGCTGCTCTCAACTCAGGAACTTAAGAACTTTCTGGCAGCTACTGCTTGAAGGGTCTTACTTTCTCCAAACACAAGACATGTGAGGGGTCTCGCTCACCACGCCAGTAGCTGAAGCAGCTACTGACTCAACAGCACAGCCAGTTGGTACTTTTTGCCCAGGTACTCACCAACTGGTTGACTACATTACTAAAATTTCAGTGGTGCCAATTTTTACAGAATCATGTGCCATTTGCTATCAACGGGCTGACATCTAACACTTCTCACAATAAAACTCAGCTCAAAGTGGGCTGTTTCCACCTGCAGAACTGTAATAAAGGATCATAGTGCTGAACTCCCAAGAGGCATATACATGTTTAATTACAAGTCATTTCTTAACCTCTACTCTCAGATGTGTTTGGTCATACAACCATACTAGCCCAGACCTCGCCAGCGTGGAGGTTACTCTGTGCAGGATAGCCTTTGAAATGTAATCTAAAGGTTCACAGTTATTTCTCTTTGAAGTCTTTTACTACTAAATTATATGTCAGTTACTCAACTTATGTGCTTCAAAAAAAAAACCAAAAACCCAAAACAAGTATCAGCAAAATATTTTAGGCTTTTTTCCTAAACCAGAGATTATCCACAGTCAAATACAAAACCCAAAATTTGCAATGATTTCAGTAAGCCTAACATCCCAGTTTTACCTCCCAGATTGATATATTGATGCTGCCCTTAAATGACTATCCCATTTGCTTACATGTTTTTAGTTTTGTGCTAGTACAGAAGACCCGTTATTTCTCACTGTTCTCTGTCTTCTGGGGAGCGGGTGCTGTACGCTCCTGCAGCCATCAGCTTTAAAAGCAGTATTTAGTGCCTGATTGGCAGCAGAGCTAGAAGTGACATACTGCTTCCTGCTGTGGTGAAATTGGTATCATTACCTAACAGAGCTCAGAAAATATATTAAAAAAATTATTCCTGATATGTGTACTTTTTTGAGTAAGATAAGGAAAATGCTTCCTCATCACGAGAAAACAAAAAACATCTACCGCAAAAAAGTAAGAAAGGTTTATTATAGCTATTTTTCATTGTTTTACTGCTTTTACCTTTCTTTGCTGAGCCAAGAAAGAGCATGAAACAAATGCAGAGCAGTGCATAAGCAATGTTGCAAACCACTTGTTAAAAAAGTGGTGGTAACTGCATGAAAAAAAAAAGGGAAAGGACCAGAGACATCCTAACAAGACATGTATGTCTCAAGCTCCAGCTACGTTGAGTAACATTTTGCATATGAGAAAAGGTGACATCCATTCTTTCAGCTGCAAATATAATTCAAGCTTTATGACCTGAAAGCTCCTTTACTCACTCTTTCATTCACAGATGCATCTTTTTCCAAAAGAGAACAATATACTGGTAAAAAGTTTTAATTTAGTAAAACCTGAACAGAGCTGGCATTTCTTTATGCACAAGGCATAAAGACATAAATGTGACATGAGACTCTTCTGTGTTTAACCTGACTGGATCTTTAAATTCCTCTTGCATAACCACTACTAGGTTTTACCATTGCAGAGTTGTATTTCAAAATTATTTTAAAAAAACCATAAGGCTGAGTTGTTCCAAGAGGAACAGTAGTAATGACACTTCCTTTCTCGTGAAGTTGTATCAGATATCCCAGCTTCCCAGTGATCCCCCACTGGTTCACACGGTCAGCAAACAAAATATCTGCTCCTTTCTGAAATCCCCTAAGACTACATTAACCTGGGTCCCTCTCAAGTCCCCTAGATATGAGCTGACCAAAGGCAACATTTCCTCCACACCACGTGTGTGCCATGATGCCCTGTGTGATCAGAGCTGCAGCACTGCTGGCTGGAACTGCTATTTGCTATCTACCCACACACACACGAGAAGCATGAAGGGAATTACTCTTTACTAACACCTCATATATGCCATGTAATCAGAATCGCTCATTCCAATCTTCATTTTAATCCTTGTTTATGACCTGCAAGGAGAGAACCTGAAATTAAGCATCATTATGTTTAATCTTGGTTTGCATTTAATGTTGCATTTATATTTTTCTTAAAACACAGCTCATTTTCACTAACTGCCAGCCATTTTTTTTTTTTTTTTCAAATTATGAAGTAAAATTTAGGAAAAAAAATCCATTTTATTCTGTCTTTACAGCCATCTTCTTGCATATGTTGAAAGATTTATATTTATGCGCTGTTAAACCACTGGTTTCTAAATTCCATCGAAAACTGACACACAGATCATTCAGGGTTCTTAAGGCTTTACAGAGTGATCTTCAGGGTAGTTTGATTAATTTCAGTAAAACATAAACCGAAAATGTAAAAGAATCCCTGAAACTGGGGAATATTTGGAAATGTAAACGCAGGTTCATCAGCAACTTCAGTTTGCCTCAGGAAGGCAGCTGTGCTGCTGTCCTGTCGGTAAGTGCCAGGAGGCACTTGGTCTGTCTCCCCAGAGTCAGATGAACACTGCCTTCACAAAACCGCCTCTCTGCTTAGCCAGTACCCAGGCCTTTGATGAGGTCCTGCTAATTTCCCAAGGGGGTGACTGAATCTTTCCCCCTAGGGCATTATCCGGTTATCTGTCCATCTTGTTCTTGTAAGAAATGCAGTAAAACCAATGAAGACACACTGTGTCTTTCAAGTAAGCAGACAGCTGTTTATGGCAATGTAAAGCAATACGGAAGATGCAAGAACGTACATTAGGGTCTACTGCTTGTAGCTGAACTGTCCATCCAAACCTTTTTATCAGTCAGAGCAGATGTAGGAGCTACTTATAAACTAACTCAGCAGTGACACAGATCATCGTGATATTTTTGGGAACTCAAGCACAGAACTGCTCTAAGCCATCAGTCAGTAAGAGCAACCCATCTTTTCATCCCCATGCAAGTCAGCACAGCCTAAAAAACACGAGGTTTCTGAGCCCAGCTTTAGTCTTTAAACATGCTCAAGGACTGATACAAAACAAGATGTTTGTTCCTCAGAGAGTGGAGCTGGACAGAGAAGAAAAATTGTTTGCAGTGTCACTGAGGTTATCTCTCCGGACCATGTGAGAGTTCAGTCTATGCTATCTTCACTGCCAAGAACCCAGAGAGCCACTCAACCAGCTTTCCGTAATACAGTGCTCGCCTTAAGTCCCATTACAAGGAGTTGTGCCGACTTACATGCTCTAAGAACATGATTTTGCTTTTTGAGCAGCTTCATGAAAACCAGCAAAATAAAGCAGCACCATGTCTTTAAAGAAAACAGCTGTTCAGTGTCTTTGTGGCACCTGGAATATGCAGTATAACATGCACAGATCCTCCTCCAACTCTAAGCTAATTAACATGACTTCTGAATTAGTAAGTCATTACCTTGGATAACAAAATCTGAAAGATACTAGGCATTACTGCTTCATTCACAACATGCACATATATAAAAGAGACTTGCTTCATTTTTACACTTGTTAGAAACCTTTTAAAAAAGGTCTGAAGCCTGTTTGAAGACACTCTCTCAGCCGGTACCACCCTACTCACAGACAAAGCCTACAAGTGTTTCTACTATTTCTTTCTGCCTTCAAACTACAACAGTACACTGACGGTTTGAACACGAATCAATGACCCAAAGCTTCATTCCATACTTACATGCTTACTAGCAGGTTGACTCTGAGGTAAAGATCCAGGGGCCAGCACTGGAGAGCTTGCAGGGCTACAAAGTTCTGGGAAGGGATTTGGGATGGCCGGCAAAGATGATGTTCTGAATTGCTGTTCTTCTTCTTGAAGACGCCTATGAACACCGAAACACTAAGCGTTAAGAGGAACAAACTGGCATCACTAGACCTGGATCTCCTGGCCCACCATTTACAATAATGATACTAAAGCAAAGGAATCAAAACCACTCTTTTTCTAAGCAACTACTATACAGTTACAGGAACTGCAAGCACAAAGTAGGTAACTACATGTGAAAAATGACCAGTCAGGCATCTACGCTTGTTTTGTTGCTTGTAACTGGATTACTTGGGTAACTGTGCAAATAAAGTAAACACAAATATCTGTGTGTACTCGCTGTTGTAAGCACTAGCTTAAAAGCTTAAGCTCTGTGTGCCAGAAAGTCAGTTAAGCTCTTCCAAACCAGTGTCAATCACGAGAACATAACAGCAGTCACTTGGAGCCAAATTCCACATAGGTCTGCAAATGAAGGTGTACACCTGTAAAGTCTCTTAAGCTGAGACTGAAACCAGTATTGTCACCTCATTACAATACCAGATTCCATCTCCAAGCAACCATCTCAGCATTTCTTGGAGAAATGGATATGCAAAGACTCAGCTTGAGCAATAAACTGCAATTACACCCTCCCACCTCATGCCAGTTGTACAGTTACTGTTCAGGCAAGTTTGCATCTCCTGAGATACACCTCATGAGCCTATGCAGGACCAACAGAGTTTCATGTCCCAGTTTATAACACACCTGTACTGCCCGCACCACCAAAAGGAAAACTAAAGCCAACCAGTTGCCACAGAAAAGCTTGAAAAGATCTAAGACCCGTTCATGACCACACAGATTGCTTTAGGTTTCCCTACTCCTAGGGTACCACCATTGAAGAGGAACTACATGACTCTGCTGCAGGCTGGCCTGCAACGCCTTGGCCGAAGGCACCATCTAGTGGCAACTGTGGAAGTTTCCAGAGACAATCAACTCCTGGATTTGAAATGCGAATCATTAGAAACTCAGTTTGCTCTCATTTTTTCCCACGCCTTCAGCAAGCAAAGCCTTCTTAACAGAGCTGCCTGGGAGACAACTGCTGGGTTTGCCTCTGGCAGCGTGTCCCACTCTAGGCTCTGCCTGCACCAGAACCTGGGGGCTGATAAAATAAATACTGGGAAATCTGCTCCGCAGGTAACTCTATCCTGCAATTTAGTTGCCTTGGTGTTCCACGAATGAGCCTTACAGATTTGGGGTTTTGCTACAAATAGCAGGTTCCAACCATAACTATGAGCCATACAAACAACTACTTGACCTGCTTGACTTTTTTTGTGTGCTATCCATGTGTGCACTCCCCTACAGCACAGGGTAAAGGACGGTGTAAGATTTCTTCAGCCGAGTAGACTTGTTGTATCAAGCAGCTGCGTAATAGTGCTCTGTATTGCAAGTTTTGGACTGACCATTACAAGAAGTGGAACTACAGACTCTACACAACTAGAAATGGTGTCGTTTTCTTAAAATGAGAACTCACTATGCTGTACTGTGCTCTGCCTATACTGCTGAAGTGCATCATTTATTTCATGACTGATACACACATAAAACTGTGCTCTTAAGAGAATTACCGTAGTCAACCATTCTGTTCTGGCTGCAAAAAAGATGCAGCCATCCTCTTCTATGTGGGTCCAGATAACCCGGAACAGAAGTTTCACCATTATTTTCTTTAACAATAAACACATGATGTTCTTGTGCATATGGAAATACAGAGTTCAGAAAGGCAGAGCGTTCTCAAAAAAGAGTTGCTAAGTTTTGAAATGCCAAAAATAGTTTAAATGAAGTGTTTTGATTGAGCTATTTACAAAACATTGACAGTTAATAGTACTCTAGAGAGTACATTTTCTAGAACAGCCCTATTCAAAGTTAAATACTAAATACTTGTAAAAATGACTGCATCATTAGCTGACTTGGTTGTATTGCAGTTACTGTGTACTACCCATTCATAGAGTAAAGCTGCCTGTCTTAAGAATACCAGTCCTATAGGAAATATATCAGCATAAAGAATTAGGAGCAACCCTTTCCAAATCTGGGATTTTTCTTTTATTAGTATTACTTCTCAATTCTTTTGGAGCAGACACTGTTAACTAGGAAGAAAGGAAAACTCCAAATCTCTCCAATTCAGACAATTTACTTACTCATGCTTACAGGAGCTTTTTTTCCTCCTGCTGCCTAAAAAGATTTTAAGAACCTCAGCATCAGCTATAGACTCTCCCATCACCACCACCAATATTCCACTTGAAGCTTGAATTCAAGTCCCCATCCTGACAACAGGGAGACAACTTAAACATTTCTTTTTTTGTAATGACTCACCTAATGCACTCAAGTGAAAGAGCTGAAAGCGCTCTAGGAAGAACAGTTAAATAACTACGGATGTGCTCCTTTTTAGTTTGTCTTGGACTGTTCAGGAAACCTCCACAAAGACAGGTATTTTTTTGTATATCAAAACTAGCTGAATGCACTCTCGTCTATCTACATGATCTCTTTCTGTTTTATAAAACCAAAAAGCTGTCAGTAGGTACCATACTTGAGAGAACAGTTTTTAACAGCTTGGAAATAAATTCAAATATGGACAGTTTCTGCAAATTGGTACTAATGATACGCTTCTACACGTCTGTTACCACAGGTACATCAAACCTTGGTTAAAACAAAGGGTGAAAATGTTGCATTTTTGCATTTTACAGAATACAGGGAAAATTTATGTCCTTTTCCTACCTGGGTACATCTTTTTTCCTATGCAGAAGTCCAGCCTACCACTACTAGGCTCCCACTGAAGTTCATCAGCTATTTTAAAACCTAGTTCTTTTGAAGGTAGTTCAAGACAACTTTAATAAAAAGGAGGCAAGGCCCTTGCTCCTACCTGACTGCCATAATGCGCACTGGCTGAGACCGCTGCACCTTCTGTCTTGGAGACATGGGCTGCAGCACACCAGATCCTGAGGACGGCAACTGACTGCGGTTGAGCTGACCATTTTGAAGGAGTGGTGTGGTTTCCGACTGCATACTGCATGTAGAGTATAAACTTTCAAATGAGGAATTCATGTCATTTACCAAAGCTTCTAGGTCCACATCGTCATCTGAAAGACAAAATAAAGGCAGTGTAACACATCTGGAAGTCCCAGATAAAAGAAGTCTGGAAAGACCAAAGACTAAGTTTCAGTAAAGTTATCACATAATTGTATCAGTATATTTTTACAGTGCAAAATTTTATTGCAGAAATAATTTATTTATTTTAGAGCAGAAAAATGTAGCTAATAACAGCTAGTGATGGATATTTATTTTGTCTTCCTTGGTGAAAATCTATACTGACACAGAATGAAATACCTCTACTATAGTATTTACTATATATATATAAAAACCACCAAAATTTGGTAGGATCTTTAATAATGTCAACACTAACATAAAGCACCACTTCACTTACTGATAAACTGCAAACATTTCAAAAGTTTATCACTTACAAATACCTCAGTTCAGCTTGTCAATGTATCAAGTTCAGATTGTCAAACACTGTAATAAACACTTTGCAAGATGCAATAATTTAGAAGAAAATAAAACAAGACTGTTGCAGAAGTCAACAGGTGGAAGACACACTCCTCTGCTGTACATATCAGAAAGCGATCATTATAGTTTGTTAAAAATCCCATCTGTATTTCTGCATATTTTTGTGATATGGTATTTTGAAGGGCAATGCAAGCTTTTAGCTGTCACTCCAAGCACTTTTTATGAAGATCTGTATCGTTGCTTTTTCAATGCGATAGAGAGACCCCTACCTTAAAGTGCTCAAAGTAAACCAACCAGGGATGTGGTGTGGGTGGCTGGAGGAACATCAGCCCCCAAAAAGTGCACCAACCTTTCTATATACGCCATCTTACCTCACCATAAATAAATAACTTGTGCTCATTCATTCCTCCTCAACAATCATAATTACTCTGCAAGGCAACAAAACTCTACAAGCCTTTTGCACTAACCACTCTCTGAACTCCTATTGCAGAGTACTGTAATTACTCCCTTGCCACAAGTTACGTCACCCCCCATCAGGAGTTCAACGGGCTGATGCACACACACATCGATAGCTGTTTCTGGTTACTGCACAGCCACTGCCTCAATAGCTACTTCAGACCAAACGCAACTCTGTGCATCCAAAAATGTGCCCTTACTTTCCAGCTGTATCAACTGGCCTGGTAAAACGTAACACTGTTGCCTGCAAACCTGCTATCTTGCAAAATTCATGACATGGATGGAAAGTAGAGCCAAGCAATGGAGCTAGCAAACATTTGCACAGCGCTATGCTGCTAAATATGCTTGTCACCCCAAATATTTTCTGATGACCATTCTTTTGCCACGTTTTCTAGGCAAATGAACCACCAGGAGCAGCTATTTCAGCAGGCCTGCTGACTTTCAGTGAGGCGCATTTCAAGTTATTAAACAGAGCTCAGACATAGGGACGTGACCAGCACCTATTTAATTCTGAGCAGATCTTTGGTTCATCTAACACTGAGAAGCGGGATCGTTAGCATCCAAAACAATTGCCATGTAAATGCCGTGTTCAGATTCCAGTATGGTTATTGAGGCATGTTGTTGGTGGACAGAAATTGACTGGTGCTGTTTTGGATTATATCCTCAAGAAAGGTGATACTCATGCAAAATTGTTTATGGTCTCTCAAGGAAAGTACTGTAATTGGTCACAAGCTGAAATCCCGTGAGTAAAAGCCACTTAGCCTTCACTGAAAACGTACTCATGGGATTTCTACGTTTGAACATGTGTTAAAAAACAGAACACCCCATTAACCCACAAAGAAGTTTCTTCCTTTAATTTCTTTATGTTATTTCCCTCAGTCACTGTACTTAACAGCTACTACCACGACTCACCTCCACTAAGCTATACCACCTTCTCTGTCTGTCAGCTAGTTCATGCATTTTCAATAATCTAGGCTTTGCTTTGCTTGGACAAAGTCTACAATAATTTTCCTGCTATTTTTAGGGATCTTGAGACAGAGTTGCAATTTGAATTTAATTCCATCCTCCAGATTCTTATCCTATTTGGAGAGGACATATCGAAAACACTTCTTGAGCAATCACAAGGGAACCACAGGAGTATGAGTATAAGGAGGGAGAGGCTGAATTACAAGGCTTTTGAATTTTATCATTCATCTAAAGTACCAGAAGACTGAGCTGTAGGGTGTCAGATGGCTGTCAAGTAAAAGCTTAGGGGTTAGATGAAGGAGACATAAAAGACAGACCCTGGCCACAGAGTCAGGGAGTAAATTACAGCAACTAACAGCAATTGTTTAGCATGGTGAAAAGCAGAAAGGGAAGAAAGTCAAGGCATACATTCTGTAGAAGTCCATACAGCTTGGTCCCCGAGGGTAGTAATTTATTAACAACTTAGACAAAGCTATTAGCATGCAAGATTATTAAGTTTTCAGATGATTGTAACATGGGAGGAATGATTAAGACTCAGCTCAAGCTACTCCTGAATAATCAAACAGGCAGAAAGGTGTAATATGAAGTCCAATATGCATAAAATGAGGCACTTCATGCAGAACACTAAGCAAACCAAGTACACTGTTTAAAGCATCAAAGTACCATTAGCAGGCTTTTAAGCATATCAATTACACACCTAAATTCAATTTCCAACAGGACAGGCACTGACAGGGTGCCTGTAGAGTTCTAATAATATGCTGCACTGAAGTCCAGAATCTGGTTTCACTCCTCTGTCAGCTCCCTTTCTCCGTGGGTGCAGCACTGCTAATAATAGCCCTCAGTCTTGCTATAACACTTCTGCAGGAGCACAGATCCTTAAGCTTTTTGAAGACAAAGTCTGCAATCTTGAATTTCATACAGTTTCATCTCTATACAATAGCATTTACTACTAAATACCATTAAGTTTTGGAGAGATTTCAGCATGCTGCAATAAGAAACCTCGCTGCTGTAGCCTACCTCGGAAGTGCCAGCAGATGTCTCAGCCTGCCAAGTAATCCAGTATGTTAACTTGTGATGGCTCTCTACAGAGCTTAATTAAATAAAAATCAAATAAGCCATCCATGGGATTTCTAAGCCACTTAAACCATTTGCAGGGATACTATGCAGAAGGATATCTCATATATAGTGCAATCCTTCAAAGTACCTTTCTCTTCTGACCAGTAAGATCCAGCCTCTATCAAGATCATCCTACCGGGGGGTGGGTGGGTGGTGGTGCAGAGAAAGATGACAAAACCGATTTTGAAGAGGCTTGCTAGTTAACAGCAAAATTTTCAAATCACTGGGCTTTGAGCCAGTATGGCATCATGCTGGTCCTCTAAGCACATGCACACAAATTTTGTGACTGACCTGGAAGAATCACCTTTGTAGGTTATATCAGGCAGAGCGGTGTAGGCAGCCGAGAAGCCTCTAGCTCTCCAGCGATCTTGCAGACACATGCTTTCAGGGATACTAAAGGATGTTTTCCTTAATCTGCATTGAATTCTGCCGTAAGATCAAGGAGTATGAAAGTGGATATTTGAGGTCTGTTTTTTTCTCTCTGAACTGAACAGCACAGAGGCTAGCTTATCACTTCTACATGCAAACATCCAAACAGCCTTTTGCTTTTGCAAGTCATTTTTAAAGGAAAACACTGGCAAAAGCTACCTCTGACATACTTCTGGTGGTGGATAGGGTATTGGCAGTTTTGTAGACTTCTTATACCATAAGAAAATACCTGGTACGTCTGTGAGCAATGTTCTTTCCCAAACTAGAACCAAAGTGCACGCACTAGTAGCTGTCTGAACTTCATTTTGCTTCTTTGCCCACAACTTGTTAAGCTTTGGATTTGTTCACAAAACAGCTCCACTGAATGTTGCAAGTAGTATTTTTGGTAAAGTAAATCGTGATTTCAATTACAAGAAAAAAATTTAAAGTTAATTCAAGGAAAGAAGAAAATTTTGTTATAAAACCTCTGTTGAGCTAGTGAGCTAAGTCATCAAGTTCCATAAAAATGAAAGCACTTTCAGTATTATTTGAATGTTTTCAAGCACACCATAGGAGAGATGATAACCCCTAAATTAGGGCTGAGCAAATTTTAATCTATGCTTAACCATGTCCCACTTGTGTTTCTGCTTCTAGCCCTTCCCTACCCCCTAGGTCCTAATTTATTCACTTATTTTGGTTGTTGTTGGCCTTGACATGTCAAGCTCAGCTAACAAGACTAAGCAGGATCCCGCTTACTCTGAAGAGATGTAAAGCTGAAATGGGCTTCATCTGGTCCAGCCTCCTGAAGAAAGCAGGTATTTCCACAGCTGTTAAGGGGCTCACTGCACTGCAGAAGTTCTGTTTACTGAATAAAAGCTGAATATGGAAAGAATCCTGGCTTTGGACTACAGACCAAGATGCATTTCATGTCTCTAAATGGCATGCTAGCAAACACCCTTCCCTTTTACATATGGTCTGCAGTTCATAGGGAATACTATGAAAACCATCACAGGACTTAAGTGATCTGTGATTTAGGAGACTTTTAAAAACTGTATACGTACATACATAATTCCCTTCTTGTTTGCTCATTTCAGAATTTAATTATCCAGTATTATCCCTCCTATCAGTTCACAGACTGATACAAGTGCTGCTAGGAATTTAGAGATTTATGAAAAGGCTATACCACTTTTCTGTCACCATGGAATTAAGTCTGATACTACATGAAGCCTAACAGCATGTATATAAACAAGTGTTTGGTGTTACAGTAAGGCAGCTTGTTGATGGATCACCTATGCCTGTTTGGCAGTCTAACTCCAGCAATCAGTTCCCCAAAATGAGTTTCAGTACAGCATGTCCAAGATACAGCTTGACATAGCAAAGAAGTTAAGATATAACTAATGTAAGATTTCACTCAACTTTAGCTCAGTAGAGGATGATATCAAAGTGGTTAACAGGCCTCTCCTGCACACATTAACCCTCAAGGAGACAGATGGAAACAGCAAAAGACAAGAAACATACAGTTGCATATACCCTAGCATCCTATATTGACGATGCAGTGAAACACTACGTAAATTACAGGTAATACAGGGAAAAAGACATTTAAATTAAGATGAACACAAGGACTTAACCAGAATTTTAAAGGGAAAAAAAAGACATCTAAAATACTTGTTGTATCCACCTCAACATCCTGTTTCAAATCTCCTAAGTTATTCTGATTCATATTGTTGATGCAAGTATGTTTTGCAAGGTTTTTGGTATTGCAGAAATCTCATGTTTTATAATCAAAATGCAGGTAAGGATTACCACAGTGAAACGTGCATACAAACTCCTTTTACAAGGTAACCCTCTATATTAAAGGGATCATTTGCTCAAGAGCGCTGCAGCACATCCCTCCAGTGCAATGTCCAAATGCTGTTTTGAAAGCATTTTCAGAAATTCCAACCACTAAAACTTTTTGGAAATACATCATTGCTGACAACACACAGTTGCAATGATGCATAAGTCCACCCTAGGTAACACTTATACTCCTCCATTACTTTGTCCCTCTAAGCTTGTAACTACATTTGCTATGTTTACACAAATGCCTCTCCTCCCTCCATACCGTGTTTCAGCTTCCATTAATGCCACAGAGGCACCAGTCGCCTATTTGGACCTGGAATTCTTGTACACTAAACAGTTACCTACAGCCCCCCTACGGTTGTATGCATTTAGTACTTGGCAGCTTCTATACCTCCGAGAGACACATGCAACATAAGGCGGATGATAATAAGCAGATTTCTTAGGTTTTTTTTTAAAACCCCACAGTGACCTCTACAGTGATGCTGCAGCTAAATGACACTCTCCAGTTCCCAACACCAGCTCCAATTCTACGCAATCTCTACCCTCATACTTTATTAAAAACTACATACAGATGGTAGTTTTGCACAAGACACAAAACTCAGCAATAACATTTGCAAACCCTATGCTTTCACACGGTTCTCCAGGTCTGCTGCTGGCCCCAATTATAAAAAAATCAAGACTGCCTTGGTTGAACACTAGAAGCTTAGAGGTTTTTTTGTTTGTTTCAAGTGAAGGCAGAAGACACAAACCCAACTTTGTGTCCTAGAGACAAAACCACACCCACACCAGAGCGGTCATAATCTGAATTAAAAATAACAAGCCTGAACCCCAAAACTCTAGAACTTTATGTACCCTGTAAGTCCCTTTTATGGGACTCTGCCCTGAAGAGTCCTTTCCTTTATTACTTTCTAATGTTCTTCAGCTGAAGTGAAATCCTCTTTGTACTACAGCTATGGTTGCTGGCCTACAGGATGTCACATCAGTGCATGTGCAGCTTTCAAAATGCTAAATGGACCATGCTGTGGAAAGAAGGGCAAGAAGCAGAGATGCTAGTTGGTAAAAAAGCATGAAATTGAGATAGGCATCTGTGCTCTTTGAGTGTCCTGAAATGCCACACAAAGAAGTCAACAGTGAACTTGTAACTGCTCCAGTATTCTCCAGGTTATTTTTAAACCCCATGCGCATCTATTCCCATTTCTGCAGTAAGGCTGGGATGGCCAACACCAAATGTCTGTACATTAATTACAGGTGCTGGAAAGAATTCACTTTATAAACGTTTCTTTACTAAAGAGTCAATGGTTGGACTCCAAAAATGTTCTTAAAACACACCTGAGAGATTTCTTGAAATAGAAGACAAACTAAATTGAACAAAATTAATGTTACTATGTAACAACTATAGGAATAAGCTACATATGAAGGGTGTTAGTCAAAAAATCAATGCATTAACGAGTAACAGGAGCAACCAGCTATAGATGCCCTACAGCAGGAAGGAATGAAGTTCTACCCTCGGACTAGTCCATAAAGTAAGTTTCAAGAATTCTGATGGAAAAAATAGAGGGTTAAAAAATGGAAAATTCAGTTTTTGTCCAGTTCACACATCTAATGCTTGACATTGTAAAGAGTAAAGACGATGAAAGCTAGGCATTTGTAAGGAGGGGCATGGATAAGGAGAGTTTGTTTAATTCCAGAGACAAACTAAGGTAAAGCACATCTCTGACAAACATTTTAACAGTTTTGGTCTTTTGTGACGCCGCAATTATTCACAGACAACATTCAGAAGCACCTTCCAGCATGCATGTTCCCACTTCCAACCCAAGAACCACAGAGTCACGTTGGTCCTTTCGTGGAATGGATGGATTTGGTCACCTCAACAGATGACTGCTGTAGGTGGGTATCACCACCACCACCACCACTGCCACTGAGCTCTCACATGACTCCCAAGGCACACACAGATGCTGAAGCACTAATGGCATCACTATGACAGAACGGTTTGAAACCCAAGGAAAACATCTAAAACATCTAGAATGCTGATTATGCACATACATACCAGCTTTGTTACAACTACAAGAGATAAGTATGTAAGCTATGGCCAGCCCCCTTTCCAGACCCCCACACCCCATTTAGAGAACACAGAGTTGTGATTCAATCTTCCCGATACCCATTTTCTAGTAGGAAATTTGCAGCTTTACAAAAAAAGTAGGAAAAAATCATACCTTCCTAAAAGAAACACCAGGTCAAAGTTTGAACCCAAAGTCAAACAGGACACTAGCTGATTCTGTGTGACTGACCAGCTCCTCTTGGGTGAGCATACCAAACACCCTTGTCTAGCCATTGCTGATGGCAGAGGTCCCAATTAACAGCAATTACCAGCAACTGCCAGCCTTTCAAATTCCTCTTTGCAGGCCAGCGCGTGTAGAACCACTGCTGCATAGCAAATACTGAGTAAACAGATCACTTAAAGCAGAATCCAAGGTTAAGCAGACCTCTGGGAAATTGTCGTTCCTGAGTTGATTACAAAATCCAGTCAGAAGATTTGTTTTCAAGAAACTAGTAACATCTGCAGCCACCTTCTGCGAACATAAGGTTCAGTGGTTTCTCTGTACATTTTCTCATGTCACCTACTTTAAGTTCATTAGTTTAACAAAAAGACTGAGTAAGACCTTAAAAGGAAAGCATTTGTTTGGCTGGGTTTATCAAGACAAGGGAAAACCCAAACCAGCCTCAGTTACCCAGGTGACAGGAAATAACATTAACTGAGGAGAGAAGCAGCACCATGGAGGGCAGAACGGGGTATCCCTTCCAAGGCCAAACCTGGAGTCGGAGTAGACTAACCCTCAAAAAACCCTCGAGAAGGATGTAGCGGTTGCATCCGTGAAAGGTGCGATATGCCACAGGGTGAGCAGGCCGGGCTGATTTTCCTGATACCAAAGAAAATACTTACAGAGGGAAACCTAAAGCTTAAGTCATAATTGAGCAAGAAATAGTCATGCAACTATAGCCTTATTGCAGCCGTTTCTTTGCTCAGAACAAAAAAAGAAAAAGAGAGTGCACATCAGCGAATGCATGAGACACAGACCAACCAACCCAGGGATTCTCTATTCAGGTACCATCTTTCTGGTAAGGTTAACTGGATGCCTCAATCTTGGTCCATCACCTCTATAGCAAAACCAAGAAGGAGAGCTCTGGCAATACATCCCAAAATGATGATTACAGAAAGACCGTCACTCAACCTTCAAGAGAACAGGGCTGGGGTAAAACCTGGGCAGCAGAATGGCTCCTAGCCTGTGCAGCCCACATAAAATGGAACAGAAAACCCAGTCAGGCTTTCCAGGTAACAGGGGAAACCGTGTTAACCTACTGAGCCTTTAAGGTACTTTCAAGTCAGAACTCAGGAAGCACAATGTTGGGTGACAATGGAGAAATGCACTGAAATACTGTCTGCTGGCCACACGGTAAATGCATGGCAGACTGCATCTTATATTCAGACAGTCATATTTACGTGTGAATGGCTTTAAGATGATATCCTCTGTCAGTGAGAGCTGGAATTTGATACAGCAAAGGTCAGGTTTAGTTACATATTTATTAAGGTTACATAGTTTTCCATTAAAGAAACTGAATAAAAAGCTTTAAAATACTGTGTTTTCCTTATGCTTACATGAATGAAAATTATTTTTCAAAACTTATTCTACCATTTTCTACATACATATTCCTATTCATAATGCTTCTCTAAAGTTTTTCTTTGATACCTTTTTCTTATTGCCCATGTCAGAGAGAAAAAAACCCAACCTAATGAGAGTGTAAATCAAATATACACAAATAAACAACACCAATAAGACAAGTCAGAGTTTAAACAGGAGTTAAAAATTCAGACAGATGAGAACTACCACCACATGTCTTACAAGCCTAAAGGTATTAAAGGCAAAGTTAAAAACAGTCAAAGCATCTACTGCTTTCCTTTAGGGAACCTGTGTTCTCCCTCCCTGATTAAAGACCATAATACCCAGCAGAATAATCCCAGTTGAACAATCCTTACAAATTGATATAAGTACGACTGCATGGATTAGTCCCCCCCCGCCCTGCAAAGAAAGCCCAAGCTTTATCCCCACTCCGTGAAAAATCATGCGTAACCTCCTAACGTGCTGCTGCGTAGCTCCAGCCAAAGCCTGTAATGCCCTGCCTGCTCCCGCACCAGTGCTGGCAGCTGCTCGGCAAGAGCACTGCCCTCCCGCGCGGGGAAGCCCCCACCTGGCAGCCAGCAAACCCCAGGCTTCTTGCATCAGGGGTTTCATTTCAAAGCCACTCTGTGACAACTTAAATAAAGCTTTCAAGTGAAAAGAGGTTGGATTAACCCGAAGAGTCCGTTAGTGTTTGTCTTCAGGAAGCGATGGGGCTGCAGAGCTGATGCTAAAACATTATTATTATTAAATTAGGCGTGTACCTCACCAATTGATGCTCAGGCTAACCTTTAATCCCACTAACTTTTAACCACGATTTTTAAAATTTGCTTTGAACAGGTTTATTGCTGGCTTAGAAAGCATGTTTAAGAGGATGTAATACAAGTTCCAAAAGTTGCACATGTCAATTAATGAATCAGCTATTCCTCCGAGTTAATTAAAGATTGCGTTTTCAGCACATAATAGTTACCTAGCTGTGACCGATGTACGTACAAAGCAGACAACAAATATTTCATATTTAAGGTACTTCTAGTCGGAGGAGTTTAGTTAACAGAACCGAAGGCATATGAAAAAGTAAAATGCTTTAACACTAGGGAAATTTTGGCTTCTTTTACCAGTTGCTTTAATAGCTTAGTATTAACTCCAATTGTCATTTTGGTAAATTATCTACAAGAGACTGAACTGGTGGAGTGTTGTTTAGAATTGCAACAACACATCAAAAAAGCTCCCTAAGAGCCCCCAACCTGGGACTTTCAAGCCCTGACAAATAACAACGAGCAAGCTTGCCTTTCTTAGCTCCGCTTCATAGATGAAGGCGGCTGCCATCAGATGTCCTCTGATTGCCTTGGCAGCCCCTCAGTATAAGCTTTCCCTACATTTCTTTACCATACTAAGGGAACAATGTTTTTGGGCATGCACTGAATTTCATCTGCACACAGATACCTTGCCCTTCAGTCAGCTGTCTGTTTTAGGTTCTCCTTTCATGCAAGCCTAGCTGTCTTGTCAGAAAAATCACATAGTCCTTTCGGGTGCGGAACAAGGAGATCTCCTCTGGCCCTGCCAGCAAAGGTCAGATAATTTGTGAGGAATTACGGCTGTAACGAAGCGTGAACCTCCACTGCGTGAGAAGGGAACGCCACAGTCGTGCTGCATGGATCCCCAGATGGCAGAGCATATTGCTGCAGTCACATCCCAAATGGTGGTGTGCAGGCACTGCTGAAGGCATCCATACCCCACACCATTGATGCAGAAACCAGTCATCTATAAAAGCTCTGTGACACTTTCCTCTGCCATGACTACACTGATCCCAACAGCCCCTGTTAGCCAACCTTTAAAAAAAAAAACAAACCCACAAAAAAAAAAACCAACAACCACAAAAAAAACCCCAACATCCAAACAAGAACGATGACAAAAAAAACCCAAAAACCAATCCCCTGGAAAAAAAACCCCAAACACCAAAAAACCGCAAACCTTGGGAAAAGAACCCCAAACCAAACCATTGTAGTCAATCAACCAAAAGGAAAAGTAATCTGAATTTACCACTCAAAATGTCCACGAAGAGTGATCACATTAGCCTAAATTTATCTAGGCCTAAGAAACACAGAAATGTATTTATGTTTCTTCTAGACTCACCAAATCAAGTTTCCTTTTTTAAATGAGCTACTCAGAGCATCATCCTTCACAATTTAGCATCTTGCAGGTAAGCTGCACCGATTACAGTCAGTCAGGCTCAGTCACCCCGCAGCCAAAGCCACAGGTGTGCTACGCGGATCCCTCACAGCTTGACCCGAGTCAAAGCCAACTTGGCCATTACACCTGCTTTCCTTCCGAGACCCAGACGTCTGACCTTACAAGGTGTGTGCATTCCCAGTTCGGGTGCTCAGGGTGCCCCACGATTTTGGGAAGCCAGCCCACTGCTCTTCTCCGCCTGGCTGGTTTTCACTGGGCTGTGGGTAGGGACCCCGAGCCCCTGCCTAGACTCGCCTCCTTGCAAACCCACAAAACAATGCTGGAAGCATGACACAAGAAATTTTCCCTGAGGGTACTCTGTTAACAGACCATCGCTTCTTACGGCAGCCTCCATTTCCTTCACCCTGTGTGACCAGGATGCCATCGGTACACTCAAGACGAGCTTGTAGGGCTCTGACATCCTGCAATGCGCCTCCCAAAATCACCCCCACCGCTCCTCTTAGGAAAGACACCCCAAAAACCCAGGGGGCGCAGGTTCAGTGTTCGCAAGAGGTTAGACAACTTGCTCACCTCCCTGTGTTTCACATCTGAAATACAGCCCAGAAAAGCAGAGAAGACTGGTTCCTCTGCCAAAAGCACACCCACGTATTTACAGACCTAGAAAGCCTTAGACCTAGAAAGAGGCAACACGTGAACAGGACAGAGCTTAAGGGAGGCCAAAAGTGTTACTGTAAATCCTTAATGCTCTGAAGGACTTCTCTCGATGGCTTTTTAACCATGTCAGCAACTCCAGGTGAGTTGCTGTGGTTGTAATACCCACGGGTGTCCCGGCAGCAAGCCATCACTGCTCCAGTCACCTGACGGAATGACTCTCCAGGGGTGCTGCCCTAGCCCTGGAGGTGACTTGCATTTGGACTTCAGTGTACTCCAGATGCACGCTCTGACATGAATTTTTTCTACCTAGTCTTTAAAACCCATTGTCATCTTCTGAAGAATATTTATAGTTATTCTTGAGAACAGAAGCCACCTGACTGTGGTCGCTGGGCTTATCATCCACTTGTCTTTCAGCTGCAGACCTTGTAGTTTAGAAACCTGTCATCTGCAGCACTTCAGATTTCAGAGGGACTTCAAATATTTTGATACGCCAGAGCTCTCCAGGATTTTTCAACCGCTTAAGGACCCACCACAAAAATATATACAAAAAGAGTATTTCTTTTTTGCTGTTGAATAGCAGCAAGCTCACAACTGAATTGCAAAGATAAACAAAAAATTAGCAGCCCCGATGAAGCTTATGAAAATTCACGTGTGCATGGATATGTAAACTCGCAAGCAATGTATACCCATTAGGAGCGTTAACAAGATACACAGCCAGTTTAAGAGATGTACTTGCGCAGTTACAGATCCACTCAGACAGTGGTGCTGTAACATACCACAACATTGCACTGCTTCTAACCTCATGTTGCACGTCACAAATTGCCCGCAATCTTGATTTGGACAGAAAGACTTAAATATTGTTACTGAAATCCTAATACCATTAATGAAATTACATACTAATTGCTTTGGTCAGTAGCACCTTATATACTTTAATTACTTAAGCAGCTGCTTGCTGTTAAGAACTCCAAATTTAGCTACAACTCATGCTCTATTTTTACTTTTTTTTGTTTAGCTGGTTTGCCCCATTTAAGTCTGGGTTTTTTTAGCTGAAAATACAACTAGCTTGACAGTATCTTGTCCTTTTCAATAGGCACAAAGAGACTTAAAAAAATTAACACATGCAGATTGATCTTCCCCTTGAAGCTTCTTGGCTTTAAGAAAAGTGCTGCAACCTTCCTCATCATCAATGCAAGTATGTCAGCTGCTTTGAAATTAAGCATTTCTAAAGTATCCTCACATGACACAGCTTGCCATACTGAAGTGCTGTCATGAACCACTTGCAACACAGTGTTTACATAAAGGCAGAAATAAATACTGCACTGCTTATCGCAGTCAGGTAAGTTCAAAGACAGTGATGACTGAGGTTTATTGTTACAATGCTGCACTGTGGTGAAAAATTTTAATGCAGAACTGACATCAAATTACATCAGAGTTGTTTTTCTACAGATTTTACTTATTTTATTAAGCTATGAAATTTAATTTTTTTTTCTCCCCTCTTATTATGTGAGCTTAATACATGCCCCAAGCTCAGTATACCTGCTTTATAGACAATGTAGGAAATCAGAATTACGGAAATGTACTGTTCCAGTTCATGTTGGGGCAGTCTTAACACCGCAAAGTTTTTTCAAAGCTGCAGGCACCATAAATAATGCAGCACTACAATATTATCTTTAGCTATTTTATTCCTCTAAACAAGTCAAAAGAATTTGCTTTGGAATAACAACATATTTTCATTGATGTTCCTCAATGTTTTCTTAGATGAACCTGAAGACCATCCAACTAGAAAAAGAAACAATCAAGCATGGACTTTTGCTTCCTTATTTGACAAATACACAACTTAAAGCACAAGCCACAGCAGCTGCAGCTTAACATCAGAATGTACAGTTACCTAAAAATATTTTAAAGCTTTGGTAGTAAAAAATAAATTAAGGTTGTTTCTATTTTCTGATTTGTTATGCACCTATACATCCTTAACTCAAATCATAAATGGGTAAAACCCCAACATACGGTTTGGGAACAGAAAAGGCCTGCACTAAGAGCTTCTGCACTACATAAAGCACTAGAACCCACTTCAAAATTTTCTCCATCCCCAAGAGCCCCCCAGAGTGGACATCCCACATGGGCTTCCTTTCAACTTCCAGTGAACTAATTTTGAGAGTTATCTTGCATCAGCTGAAGAGCAACACTTTTTTTTGTACTTGGATTCAAATAAATTTCAGATTCTTATTCTTACCGTTCTCCTCTTTCACCAGTGGCTACCATTTCACTGAGAGCCACTTATGCCCTTTTCTACCATATAAACCTCTACAGCGCCTGCTCTGTCAACACCACCTCTCAATTCTGCCCTCATTAGCTAGTCTGTCTGTTGGCCCCTCCAAAACTGAGGATGCACTACAAGACCCTCTCTTCCCACATGCTGTCAATAAAATGCATCTTGAAGTAATCTAGATGCCTGCATGAGACATGTCAAGCATTTTGACTGATGTTCTTCAGGCAGGCATTCATCAACGTGTGAAAAGCACTCACATAGCTTGTATCAGGTCAATGAACAAACTGAGGTCTGCTAAATAGCAGCATTTTTCCAGGACAACTGAACCTATATACAAGGACCCATTACAAGTATTAAATACTGCAAAGGAATCACAAACTTTTACTGGTAATACTATATCCATAAAAGTTTTGGGAACAGATTAACCCTTAAGCTTCTTCCAAGCCTATGTAAAAGCTGTTTAATCCATGGAACTAAAAATCTCTGTTCTACCTCACAGATTTGAAACCACCAACTTAATAGTACGGAAGAATTTTCTCTCTATCCCTTTTGTGTCAGATTTGTTGGTGGGTGGCTGAGCCTTCCTCTGTGTTTGTATGACACAAACATCAAAAGGACTAATGTCAGGCTGGAGCTGACAGACATACAACATTAAACGTTAACCCCTTGAATTCACTGCCCTCCCTCTGTATAGGTCTGCCGGTTTGCCTGAAATGCAAGGACAGGTTGCTCCCAAACAGTTCAGTAGAAATGACTCCATATTTCAACTGTTTTCCCCATTAAAGTATCTGTATTTCTAGCCCAGGATAAGAGTCTAAGAATGTGCTGCATTTCACTTCACTTGTCAATCCAGAATAAAACTTCCTTCAGAGAAAGTGGTTTTTTGCTATTACAAGTACGTTAGGAAGGGTGCCAGCACAGCTGTACCACCAAACCCCTGGGAGACACCAGACCCTCGGGAATGTAAATGGTCTGAGAACAGCCTACTTGAAAGAACATCTTTTTTCAGGGCAAAGTCATCAGCGCCGCGATCACCAAGTCCTCTGGCTCAAACACCCTCACTGTAAGAAAGGAGGCATTCACCCAAGCCATGCCTTCAACAAATTTTTCCCCTTCAACAAATTTCTCCCCGATAGTCTCAATTTGCCTTGGAGCCAACAATCTGCCAGATTCATCTCTGAACTTGCTCTTCAGAAAGAGATCTCTCTGTTTTGTATTTCACCAGCCTCACACAGCAGGAGACATGTATCCTGGCCCAAACAGCTCGGCACTATTGCCATACGGAGGGAGGGTTGAGAGGTTTTTTTGTTTTGCTTTGTTTGGTTGGTTTTTTCAACAGAAGGTTTATAGAGATACACAATGGTGAAAAGATATTACCACACACATCAATACTGTATTAGTAGACATCTCGGCTCCTACAGTAATGAAAATGAATTACATCTCTTTCAATAGTTTCACTTCAGCTACATACTAAAACCGTCTTTAAGAAACTCCATGGCTTTTTACCATGCTTTATGTCTCAAGTGGTTTTTCCCTTATCTCGTTATCCCACATTTAATGCCAATTTTTTTCTTTCTTTTTAGTAAATGTTCCAAGGTCAACTTGCAAGGCTGGTCACTGTTCCCAACTTTCATTTTAACCCCCATATGCACAAGGAGAAAGCTTCAACTACCCTTCAGCTTAATTCACTGACCTCCTCTCTGCTGTGAGTCACGAATTATGCACCTTCAATCAAAGTACATTTATAGTACTTACAAGCTGCATTATCTTTCACCACTTCCATGTCATATGCTGCATACAAACAAGTCAATCTACAAAAAGGCAACCCACCATATCAAAGTACCAGTCTATGGTTTACCCTATATATTAGGATACAATCTCACCTATGTTCACATTTCAGTCTTGATTACATCTCTTCAGAACCTGCTCTCAATACCATCAACAAAGCAGGACTTCATCTTCAAAAACAGCATGCACGCTACAAAGCAGATCTCAACCACGTACTTGACAGAGGTTTTGCAATAGCAATATCCTCATTTTGTTGATGGCGAAAATGTAGGTAGACATCTACAGTGATTTATTTCATCCCATGTAACAGCTAGTTTGTTGAACCAGTGCTTCTCTTTGCCCTGCCCTGCACAGGCAGAGAGTCCAATTCCAGCAAGTACTGCTCAGCTCCTACTAGGGGAGGTCGTGGAGCGGAGAGCCCATCGCCGCTTCTGCGTGCTCATGTGAAGAAACGTACACTTAGCAGCATCCTGCAATGATTTCTGTGGTCGAGTTTCATCAAAACCTCGGGTGAGTCCAATTATTTTGAGCAGCTTGTAGCTGCCCAAGGTACAGATGGCTAACTAACAACACATGGGAGTCAGGTCTGTTGCTGCCATCATTAACTGCTATAGCTTGCAATCGCTCGTTCGTGTATGAGCGTAAGAGTCTCTGTGCAACCCTGCAACGCAGACTTTGGAGGTTTGTTACTCCATGCAACTTCCAAAATGAGCGGAAAAGGAACCTTTCCCCCAAGAACGGCTCTGCTATCAGTAAAGCAGGCAGCCAGCCCGAGGTCACTCGTTGCCTTCAGATCACTCTCTTCTCAATGAGGACTGACTGGCTGTGGGTACAGGCAGTACACTCTGCAGAGATGCAGGGCTTACAGAAAGAACCAGCATTTTGGTGTAATCAAACTGTACCGTTTTACATATTTTTATATGTAAATATTTTAATATTCTTGCTATCTTAAGTCTGACTTCAGTCATGAACCTTTAGTCATTTTTTAAACGTAGAAAATCATGTTGATATGTAAACAAACACAATTTTGCCACTAAGAAAGCCTACTTTCACATTCACCCAACACCACCACAGAAATTCGCTAGCCAGGTACTTCTAGTGACATCCATTTTTTCGGATATACCACAGTATATATTCTTCTTGACATAATTCAGTTAAGATATACTTGCTGATACAGACCATGAGCACATGCCAGTGCAACTTGTTTGTCTTAACTAAAGGAAATTTGTTCCCATGCTAGAAAGATCTTAAAATCTGCAGTCCTCAACTTCCCAGTCATCTGGCAGGACCAATCTCTCTTATAAACAGATTAGACAAAGCATTTCTAAGAAAGATGATGTTTAAGCTCTAAGTTGAATTGGGCATTTTCCTCTCAGCTGTAAGATGAGTTGCATCGTTAAGTGACAATCCCAGTTTTCTAGTACAGAAGCTCCTGAAAATTGTTCTAACATGCAGAAAAGGATACTAAACCTTAAACTAATGCTATACTTGTTCAGACTGCTTAACCCAAATTTGCTGTAATAGCGTCAGCCAACTTGTAAAATCCATTCAATTTTTAAGCACAAAGCCAACTTTTGTTTAGCATTTATAATTCTTCCTCTAATTAAGACCAGCTAACAACTGAAAAGGAACGGCACCAAGCTGTTGAATCGTAAGGAATCCTAAAGCAACAGAAGCCTCTGCTGGGAGAACTGCTGCATCACAAGTAAGCCCCACTTTACTCTTCACCCTCATTCCCTTTTTTACCCCTGGAAATGTTACATTCAGACATTGCTGGGTTATTTTTTAATTAAATTATATTTTTTTTAAAAAAAGGAGCAAAGTGAATTTCTGTATTCATTTCTAAGATGATAAAAGTTCTGCTTAGAGGGTGGAGCTCATAAAGAGGTAAATTAACCTATATTTTGCTCTACCTGAGGCACTGGAAAGGAGACGGAAACCAAAGGTTAGGACACTTTCATCATTAGGACAAACAACGGAAGGAAACCAAGAGCTGTACTGCGTGTTCTCCATCCTCTCCCTACTTTGATAGAGACCAAAAATACAACCTTGAAGGTCAGGGGAAAAGAAAAATCTAAAAATTGAATACACCTCTCAGAACTGTTTGCAGACAAGAGGGCTGCATTGTGTCAGCTATTAGAAATTATCTGCCATCACAAGAGATCAAAGGTGCATGGCTGATCAGAGACAGGACACAAATTAGTTCAGCGTGCTTTAAATGGGGCTGGGAGTAACTCAGGGCTTTACCTGAAGGAGTTAAATGGATTTCATTTTGGGGAAGGAAAATAAAAAAATCTAGTCTCTAAATTGCTAAATGTACTGGTGAACTAAGACTGTTAAAAGGTTTCTTGCAAAGCTCAAGTCCAGCCAATCTCAAGAATTCAGGGAGCAGTTTCTGGCACTGCAACTGCTTCCACTTTGCCACACCACTGCTACCACACTCTTGGAAATAAGTTTCAGATGAAAGGGGGCTATTTTCCCCTGTCACCTTCAGAAAGCACAGAGACGTACAGTAACACTGTGCTCGTGATACAGATCATACCAAAGTACACATCTAAAAAACCAAATAGCCCACCCCACCCCACCCCCCTTATCAGTCACAGTAATTTCAAACATTAGATGCATTGCAGATAAATGGCAGTCAATTTCTGATCTATTTATAGGTGACACTCTTAAATGTCTGAATAAGCAGAATATCTTTATTTCAGACTTGAACACAACAGTCATGAAGCCGTATTAGTGCCCTAGAGCTTTCCATATAATCAGATACTGAAAGGCAGTTCTCTCTCCATTAAGGCTGACCTTGCACAGTGTCACTGTACTTTTATCTCAAAAATTAGAGACACTTACACTTTCAAAAATATTCTTTAAAGAAGTATTTCAAAACAGGCAGTACAGCTGCAGTGAGTATGGATTGTTTCCATCTCTCAGTACACCCTTCCCTTTCACATGTCAAACTGCCTTTGAAATTTAGGATTTGGCTTCGGTTAAGGTGCCAGAATTTGAAGTTAATATTCTGATGCTGCAGAGACACTGTTTTTACTGAACAGACACCATTGTTACGGCATGATTAAAAACTAGGCTACATAATAAATCACCTCTCCTAGCTGGAAAGCTCATTAGCACTGAGACTATTTAAGTGCCCACAGCCATGTTTTGACATTTGACTGTAACACCTCCACTGAAAGGTTCAAAACCTTCTTACATAAAGCTAAATACACTTAAAACATGCTCCCTAACAGGGAAGAATATGCAGAACCCAAGAATGTGCAGGAAGATGGTGGAGTGGCAAAGGCAAGAATTCAACTCAGCCACGTTACAAATGTCACCCAGAAGCTATCAAAAGAGCCTTTGCTGATAGTATTAATTTCCATCCTTCTGCTCTCCTAACATCTTGACAGTACAGATTTAGTCAGATTACAAAAGAAAACATAAAGGCAATAAAGTTATGCCAGAAAACATATGAGCTCATCCCAAGATCTTAGAGTTAACTTGTCTTGATTAAATTAGAAGAGGGCATTTCAGATCACTAAGCTCAACTATGGACCATTAACTCAAATGGAAGAAATAAGCCACCTAGGAGGCAGAGGACAACCTGAGACCACAAGCCTCCCCATACCTGCTGGACAGTAAATAAGTATATAAAAAACCTAAAAAAATAGTGAAATCTATCACATTTGGCTGCTTTAGCGATCTGTTTACAGAAAGGATGGGGATGATGCAGGCTGCTAAGTAAACACATTGACAGAGGAGGGAGCGCACTACCCATAGGATTTTGGACACTTTTGCTCACAGAAGGTAAGTGCATGAGAAATGAGCTCAGCTCAGGAACTTGGGAGAAGCACCTCATCACGAGTAGATATTCAGACACTGGTTTCCCTCTGGTGTCTGAAATTCTCCAAGCACACCATTACCAACAGAAGCACTGGACTCGCGAGCTCAAGCCACAGAAATTAAAATCCCAGACAACATCATCTCCATGAAGGTTGTTTTCCTCCAGGAGGCCTCTCACAGCCCATGCAAGGTACTCCTCCACCCAAGCAGCCACCAGCGAGGCTGCTGCACCAGCCTGCCGGCAGACAGGTGCTCGGCAAGCAGCCAGCTGCCCCGAGTGGCCACACCAGCACAGAAAGTGTTTGCGCTGCCAATGGCATCACCTTGCTGAGCTGAGAGACCTCTGGGGAAGCGTGCCAACAGCAAACAAATACATGATGTGAACGTTTGCCTCCTGCTAACAGAGCAGACGCTTGTAACAGATTAACATGTTTAAGCACCGACCTCATGGCACCCCAGCCCTCCCCAACCACCCCCAAAACGTGCAGTTTCGCTCAGCTGGTTCTTGTGCGATAGCTGCAGCACAGAAGGCAAGTTTTCCACCAGACACCCAAGAATGCACATCCCCAGACAAGAGAGGGCATCCCTACACTACCTCTTGCATTACCTAGCCAAAGCATGCAAGATGACGAGTGCTCCAACAGTTAGCCTTCGCTCTGCTTCAGTGGTAGCAGGAAATGCAAATCCCTTAATATTAAGGAGAAGAGTGAGTTAAAAAGGGCATTTGATTTTACAATTTATTTCACAGTGTCTCCCTCTACATAGTTGACTTGTGGTGAGTTTCTTAAAGAGTCATCACTTTAGGCTTATACTATTACTCAGCTAACTTGTTCTCCAACAGGTAACATGTAAGGAGGGAGGGAGGTAAATGTCGTCTTGCTCTGAGAAGGATCTGGAAAGAAGCAACAGAATCACACCACCCAGATGCCCAATTTACAACTTCCCCTCCCAAAGCCTTAGACAAGAATTTAACAATAACAACAAGAAAGGGAGCTTCTCATCACCCTGAATTCAGACCTTGTGAACCTACTCCCTGTCCAGCCCATGATAACTGGAGATACAAATCTGGAAAGAGAAGGTGGAGGAACACAATCCCTCTATCTTCAGTACGAACTCCCCCCCGCCCCACTTTCTCAGATGTCATACACCCACACAGTTTCAGTCCCCAAGGGATGGGTATGCTGCATCATGGGCTATCTTGAGCAAGGAACCCAACTCCACCTGCTCTCCTAATGCAACCGCTCTGCCGCAGCAACCACCGCCCCTCCAACATGGTAAGAAGTTCATTGCAAACCTGGTAATAACTTTACCATTTTTCCATAGGCCACAGAAGAAAACAGTCTTAAAATTTACTTCGACAATCATGTAAACAGGGAAGATCGATTTTTAATATTGTAGTGCTTCTTACTTTAGGCTTACTTTGAAATTCTCTTTTTTTTCTACATCTCCACTTGTAAAACTTCCAATGAATAAAGGCCTCAAAGCAAACCCTGTTACACCCTATACAACCACAGCAGAGGGCTCCTTCCCTGCACCGAGTCCTGCCTTGTCAGAGAAATTTACCCAAAGGACACACTGAATTTTAAGAGATTATTAACAGGCTTAAAATCCCATGCTTGTCAACTAGGAGATATGCAGGATTTTTTTTTTTTTAATTCTTATCAGGCGGCCTTCAGAGGGGCACATTTATTTTTAAATATGTCCCAAACTGAAGATTTGCAAAGCCAATACTAAAAATTTGATATATGAAAAACAAAATAAAAAATAAAATTAAAAAATACAATAAAAGAAAAACTATCAGTCACCTGCAAATATGTTTCTCCAAACACGTAATACCTTAAACCATTTTTGGTCTGTTTCTTCTCATTTTACTGATTTCACTCCAATCTTCATTTACAGCTTTATTATATACAGTCTTCCCTCTGAACTCAACATTTGGTCTATTTTGTCTTCCTGTAGCTTGCTGCAAATCTCTGAAATTATCTCCTAAACACCAACCTACTTTGTCTTCCTTTTTAAACACCATCCCCCCCACACCCACCCACCCATCCCGCCATGGTTCTCTCAGCCCAAGGGTTTGGGAGCTAATACAATGAGGGAAGTTAAAACTTCTATACAGCTATTACAGGTGCCTTCCTAGTCGCTGTGCTAACAAGATTCATCACCAAATAGAATGGAAGCCTTCTCCAAAACAAGACAAAGGTGCTGTAATGAGTTAGGCAGAAAGCAGGGGCTCCGCTCTCTGTGTAAGGGTAGTCAGTGTAAATCTTTTTGGCACTAATGGTGTTTTTTTTCTAAGGCTGGACAATGACAACAACATTTATACAAAGCAGGAGCATTCATGAATGTCTGGCAGTATTGTTTCTGCAATACAAACAAGACTATCTGTTTTTCACTCTACATTTTCAATTCAGTACCAGCTGGATTCTGCAAAAACATGCGTTAGTTCTGATACACCAAAATAACCGACTCATCCCGGTCGGATCCCACAACTGAAGCATATCAGAAGTAGGACCGGCTGTTACTAAACATGCTCCTCCTTAGCTACAGAATGAATAACAACATTGCCTCAACCTCACGTGCCTATCCTGATGCAGATACAAAAGAAAAGATTTTAAAAGCAAGTAATAACAGTGGTTAAGAAAAAGAGCGCTACACAAGATTATTTCTCTGCGCTAAATCTTAGGCATTGTAATACTTCATCTAAGCCCATACTCAAACTCTGTCTGTACTTACATGGGCTTGTATTTTTAAGAACGAAGCAGTGTACTAGAAGGGTAGGTTCCACCACCCCTGACATTTACCATCTCTATAAAAGTTAATGTGTTAGTTACTAGCCAGCAAGGTAAAGGACAGCATCTAGCCCAACAGCAGGCTGCAGTGTGATCCGAGCTGGCAGCTGCTCTGGACCCCACCAGTTTCAGTGGGAACAACTTGTCTGTACATACAGGCAGGAAATGTAACGCCAACTGATACACAACCACAGCATCTTCACTGTCTCACTGTAGGCACGATTTCCTACCATGACCAACCAAGAAAAATCAGAGGATGAGCTGGCTGATGACAAAAGGACAGCTGTCGGCTAAAACAACTTCTATCACTGTTTTCGTTCTGCGGCCGAAGCCACCTGGCTATGGAGCCAGAGGTACCACAATATTTGGCTCAGCTCTGCCTGCAAACTGCTGTGACAAAAAGCATCAAGTCCAATAAGAGCTGAGAGTGCCTCAGGGGAGGAAAGCTGCGTGCAAATGCATTAATAAAAAGAAGATAAATCTTTCATTGCAGACCCATGGCAAAACACATTTGTACAGACACTGAAAATCATCCCACAAGTACACACCTAAAGAGAGTGCCAGAACTGCATGTCTAATACTTCCACAAGAAGTCAAGGTGACAGAATACATGTTATTTATGCCTGTCTTCAAAATCCTGACTAAGAAGTAACTACACAATCTCAAAAAGTACACGTCCAGTACCCAATAAAAGGTACTGCTCATAAACTTCACAGCCGGGACTAAAGTTGGCACTATTTGCTGCTTGCTAGAAAAACAAACAGAAAAATGAGCTCTGAAACATGCCTCAACAAAGAAAAAACCAGAAGCACAGAGCAAGACAAGAAACAGCAGTGGCATGGCTGGCAGGTTAAACTCGCCTGAAGCCTGAGAGTAAACAAGTTCAGCTGGGCTCATGGTTTTCTGTAGCATGGTGTATTTTGCTATCATACTTCACACGGCAAGGCCATTCCTAGGCAGCGCAGGGAAATCCGTAGGATAGAACTTGTCTTGCTACTGAGACACATTCAAGGTTCACTTCGGTCGCACTGCACAGCAGTGCGCTCAGCCAAGGGGAGTGGAGGCTGCACTGCCAGGGTGCTTGTGCAGAGAGGACAACCAGCAGCATCCTTTGGGACCGGACAGGGAGAACAAGTGCTGGAGTCTATCACCTCTACCAAAGGCCTCAAAATGGCATCTCCATGTGAATGCAAGTGTTTTGACCAAAATCACCACTATGTTCCTAACCACTGCCTCTTGCTATAGGACAGGCTATGAACACTGAAGGCTACACACTGCAGATGAACTGCCATTGCAAAATACTGAACATTTGTGAGCGCTAAATGTTTTGCAAACTGAGATGTGGCTGAGCAGGCTACAGTTTTATTCATCTCATCTCCACATTCCGTTCCTGAAGGGAAAAAAGTTAGAAATATAACAATACCTGTCCCATCCTAAGCATGCTCTCAACTTCCTCTTTCTCTTGAGGTTTTTAAAGATGTGAATAATTGTTTAGATTGTTTCTTCACCTTCTCCCTTAACTCTTCACAAAATGCCATAGTTTAGACATAATTTTCCTTCTCCAAGCCTAGAGGCTTTACTACAGGTTCTGGAAGAACTGCTAAAGAAATACTTGCTTTACTGTTCATTAAATGCCAAATCCTGGATGGCTGTTGTTAACTTTCTATAACTTTCAACAGGTAGCTGAAGCATATCTCTTCCTTTACATGAGTGGACATTAGCATCGTTCAGCTGGATGAAGCTTGGTCTTTCCTACTGCATTTAATTTATGATGTAGCTTTTGGGGAATAGAGGTGAGAAATCCTACCCCCTGCTCTCCGTGCTTAGTACCTTTATGAAATTTGGTCAAGTAGCAGAATCATTGAAAAGGGAATACTAAATAATGGCTTATATAAATACTTACTGTTAAAGTAAGCAAGTTCATCATACCTACACATAAGCAATTATAGAACTGTTTCTAGGAAAAAATACTATTCCATCTGCACTCAGCTCTTTACACCTGTTTCATATGAAACCTGCCTATTTTAAAGACTCCTCACTTTACAAAAAGTGTTCTCTGCTCCCCAATCTTTAGAAGATATCTTTTAAAATAAAAAGCTGAACAGTTATAAAGCATCTGCTTGTGTAAAAAGAGTGATTCAGCAGGAAACATGTACTTGAAATACCCTTCACAAGAAAGAGCTTATTCATGCAGGGACAGTTGGCAGGGATATCTCAGCCTCCACTTGAATGCTCTTTTTCCAGCTTGTGTTGAAGGGATTCAGATGCCTGGAAGGAAGCTAATCACCATTTTTATAGGCTGTGGAAAGGAGGGTCTGGTTCAGAATTGCAAGTGCTCTCCCAATGAAGGGCTGTAAGTTAATGTTCAACAGAAACTAGCAATCTGCTGCGTTCACTGAGCAACATGGTCAGGTATGAATTGGAAGTGTATACATAAAATAAAGTAGTAAGTACAGTTGCTCAAAGTTCAGCTGCAGCGTTTATGGCACAGTACACTGAAGGGAAAAAGGCAAGGAGCACTTAACACATGAAATATTTTAGCCAGTTCTAATCCTTCCACAATTTCTGCTCACATTAAATATGCATTAAACCAGATTTGTTGCAAGTCTATCAGTTTTCCTTAAAAGCTTTATATATGCTAGTAGGTATAAGCTGAAGTCAGCAAGTAATGTTGTCTATAACTGGAAGCAAAATCTGCCATAGTCTGTTGCAAATATCTTTCTCATCAACGTAATCAAAACATACCACCACACAGATTAATTCATTAAATGCAAGCAGTGGGCCTGCAAATTACTTCTGGATACAGGTTTACTTTTAAGTTTTTCGTCAGTGTCAGTGCCAACAAAGCTTTAATAGAAAGTAATGGATAACACAGTAAGAGCAAGTGACAGTAAGAGTATAAAAACAAACAGCTGCCACAGAACTTAAAAACCCACTTTATGTTAATAATCTGGTCTTCCTATTTATTGTGTGACTAATATGACTGCATGGGAGCTAGCTCAGACCATGTCACAACTACCTCTGAAGCTCCTCATGTTATATTTTTCTATGTATTATTCATTAATCAGTATCTGTAATAGGTGGCAGCTTTTAAAATACTTGTACTTTCAAGTTCTTGGGCAATAATGTGTATTTCATATGCTATGAAACAGTGTAAACCCTCACACTTGGACAGAACAAACACACAAGATGTGACATCACATCATGCTTATGGTCACTTCCATTTTCAAAAAGATACTGAAGCAGCAGATACCATGCCTGTAAGGCACATTGCTTCCCTCCAGCACTGCAAGATGACAGAAACTCTACAGCTGAGCACAACATTCAGGTTTCAGTTCTTAATCCATGCCACTAAGATAAGTGTCTCATAGTCACACTGGTAGGCAAGATCAGTAATGTGCTAAATACCTACTTCAGCAACAAAATAAGAAAGATTTTAGAAATACTGGATTTGACTGCTGTCAGTCAGCCGATGTAGAGAAAAATCCTAAACAATTTGTGAGTGCAAAAGTGATCTTTATTTCAGAAAGTATTGGGGAAAAATGTTAACTGGGCCTTGCTCTAGAAACAGGCTTGAACTGCGAGTACCTGCTATGCAAAGCATTCTCTATGAAGACAGCTGTTTCATAAATTAATTTGGACCAGTTTGCATACAGACATTTGGCTCAAAGCGGCTGAGGCAGAGCCACACATCAGATAACACTGTACAGATCCTTCTGCAGTACTACAATATTGATAAGAGGGAAAAAAGGACCTGAAAACGAAGTAGGAAAACATCAGGCTGCAAAGCTGGCATTTTGCCAAACTGCAGTATTCCCTATCCCTTCAATAAACGTTCAGACTTCATAAGCAGCAGCCATACATACTTTTAATGCATGACCTTAAGACCACACAGGACATGTTCCCCCTCAAAATCTCTTGATTAAAGGGGTTTATTTACAAATAGCTTCAGAAGTTGTCACTTATATAGATCTGCTCCAGAATTTGCACATCCCAAGGCAGGTGAAGTTAACATAACAGTACCATTCTAATACAAATGAAAAATGGAATTTATAAACTCTTGTGCTGCACACATGCAAGCATGCCGCAACACACTGCCTGTGCTACTGTAAGTTTTAGATTGGATAACATGGCAACCTGTTACCTTCTATTTTCTATCAAAAACAAAGCTTTAAAAAACTGGAAGACTTGGGGCATGGGGAGTAAATTAAAATACAATCCTCATTACATTCTAGGACTGGTTTGTGAAACTTAAATAGTCTTGAGGGTCTACAAGTCGTGAAATTCCAGCCTTGCTGCCCTTGGCAAACAAAAGAAACTAGATTTTTAAAGGAAAAGTTAAGCATGTCATATTTACCAAATATTTTAAGTAATGTGTTTGTGATCTTTTTTGTTTCAATAGCCTTGTGCTGACTGCAATACTATTAGCTGTTGCACTGAAGAAACAACCTTTGAAGATGACCTTCAAGGGATTGGTTGCAAATTAAGTATCAGGAACCCTGAGGATAAAGGGGGTTCACTGGTTGAGACGGCACTCTCTATTATTATTTCAAAATCAAAAACATAAAGCTGAGCTCAATGTCCCTGCTATAATAGTAACTGCCTTTTTTTAGGTATCTGAACAGACAGAAATTGGCAAAGAAAGACTTTTATGATTTATTTTAACTTATTATGTATGGTCCTGTTGAATTACAGAACCTAACTATTGCACCAGCATTGTGTTGTCTAGTTCAGGACTTTCTTTCCCCGAATGAGATGATTTCTGTCATGCGAAGCAAGTAAAGATACTTTTCTTTTCTCCTACTGCAAAAGTTGTACCAGAGCCCTGAAGCCTTCTTATGGCAGTCAAAGACTTTTTTTAAATGCAACTTCAACATCATAAATGTTGAATTCAATTTCAGTACTGCCCTCTCCCCCAACCCCCCACTAAAAACAGGAGAATATAGCTGCCACACAGGCTAGCAATCCCAGTTTGGGCTACAAGGCTTGAGGTGCACCAGAAGTTCTTTGTGTTCTTCATCCACAGCTCACAGGACAGTTGTGATGAAAAACTATTTCTCAGCTCTCCTCCTCCAGTCATCCAGATTATTTTTTTTGTTTTTTAAATGACAAGGAGAAATGGCAACATGGAGGCAAAACTATCTCTGCCTATGCAGCACTTGGCTCTCCCCCAAGGAGCCTGGATTCCCACCCACTGTTCCTTACCTTGGTGATTCAGGGAGATGCGGTTAGATGGTTCTTGGAAACCTGGTTCCACCAGATCCCGCCGACCATGAGCTGAAGTCTGATCTACATTGTCCTAAAAACAGAAGAGCAGAAAATCTTATCAAAAACAGGCATTCTGTACTCCCTGTAAGCTACACTGTGCAGAGCCAAACCACTGATATAACAGAAATCCCTGCCATACTTCTGAAAGGAGAAACCGATGTCAGGGTGGGGGGTGTGGGGAGGAAGATTATAGGGGGACACTAGACTACCACGTTAATACAGGTGGCATGAATCTAGAATCAATAATTATGTTGTTGGCTCATCTGTACATCAGGTTTGCATTTCAAAGTGGGAAACAGTGACGTAAACACACTTCTTAGTTTAACAAAAGTTTCTTCTTGCATCAAATTATGTGGAGGCTTGGGGCTTTGTTTTCTTTAATTCCAAGTCTGTGGCTTAGGGGTTTGTAACTAATTAACTGGATTGAAACAGATTCAGTAGTGAACTACCAAACCTCAAGAGGAATCAGAAGTTCAGTTTAGATAAACATCCATGGCTCTGGATGCCAACCTGTAATATTTTTTTATATATATATATCACTCCCTCACTCACTCACTCACTCACTCACACACACACACACACTCACTCACTCACTCTCACAGGATCAGGTTTCAGAAGTTTTAACACAGACTGAATTTGGCTAAGTCTAAACTACCATGGTTTCTCACAGAACTTGCCAAAAAAGAGTAGGAAAAAGCAGGAAAATTGAAACATAAACAAAATGAAACAAAAAAGTAAGACAAGTCACACTGAGTTTTAGAAGTATAAGAAGGAAGTTTAGAGCAGGTACACAGTTTTATGAAGTTGGCATACCTTTGCATATACCAGTTCAGGGTTGGTATGGAAAAACAGAAGCAAGTGCCTAAAGTTGACTACATTAATGTATCACAGCCCATAAACCATGCTGCAGTGATCTACGTGACTGTATACATGTTCTTGCTGTGCCCGAAGTGTGGCATAAATACACAACAGCATGACCCACATTTATGTCAAAACATAGGAACCACCTTCATGGCACTGACGATGTAATTACGGCAGAGCAATAACATGCACACAGTGAGTGGCAACTCAGCCACGTGCAACTGTGAGCTCTCAGCCCAGCATTTCCAGCTTACAGAATCTATGCTAATGCTTGAAAACACAGTGGATGTGATGTTTGGGAATAAGAACTGTATATAATTGTACAGGATATAAAATAAATTCTCTCTTCTTCAGAGAGACTGTCTCAAACAGCAGATACTTGGGCTTTGATTCAAGTACTCAAGCAACGCTCCTGAGCGCCTTCACCATCAGTGATCAATTCAGGAGCCCACAGGTGTTCGTAAAGCAAGAAGTGCCAACACTGGTATGACTAAGGGAGGTTTAATGAAGTAAACAATATATGCTAAGATACACATAGCATCCATCTATCTATGCCAGATACAATTGGGACCACTCAGCCTTCTACCTCTGCATTGGCTACTTCCTCTAACAGCTCTTCCATCCTCACCACTGATTTTCACAACACTGGTTGTTATTTCATGAGCCATATCTCGGTAATCTCACAAGTTTTTGTAGTTCCTTCTTAGGAATCCAGAAAAAAAAAATAAATCAGACCTCCTGTCAGCATGACTGTATTTGCTTTTACTTTTTTGAAACATGGCAATATTTGTTACCTCTTTCACTGGAGCTAACTGAATACGCGTTAGGAACAAGCAACTCATGAGTTCCTGCCTCATGTCAAATCCCTTGCAACCGCAGGGTATCACATCCTAACATTATTACAGCTTTTGGAGCGCTAGTCGCTTTCACTGGATGTGTCTCATTTTCTTTGGGATACCACACAGCCAGCATTGGCCTGGCTCACGTCATCTCAATTTTAAACTTCAGGAAGGAAATTTGGGATTTGCAGCACAAGAAGGCCACTGCAGGAAGCAGAAAGCACGTACAAAACTAAAAGCCTGCTCCCCAGAAAGTTTAGTGTAATTCTTTCAAGGGCTCCAAGGACAACAGGGGTGAGGAGATGTTTATCTAGGAAAAGTTTCAGTCCAAACTTAAAAGCTGAAGTCAACTGCTTTTCAGTTATTGCAAACCTAGTACAAGGGTTGAGAGGTGAACATCACAAGCACAGAGAACAAAGCGGTAGAACATCCCTCCTCCTAGTGCAGCGCTTTCCTTGTGCATTTCCCCCCCATGCTATTCAACATCACATGTTTTTAATGGGTAGCTAATGCGCCACAGATGCAGTTTAGCAGCATTAGCTCCACGTCCTAGGAAGGAGACCAGACATCTGACGCGTGGATACAGTTGCATACTGCCTCTCAGCTGGGAAGAGCAACAAGGCATCCCCGCAGAAATGGAAAGTGGAACAGTAATAAGCCATTTCTTACACACCTACATGTATTTTCAGTTGTCCCAAGACATAAAGGTCCCCAGTGGAGGGCAAGACGTGTGCAGTACTACGTAGTAACAGAGGATGAGATGTGGCCAAGATGCATCTTTTTACTTTTGGGCATCCCACACCAGTAACACACAAACACTTGATCGAGGAGACCTTATTTCAGCCTTACAGCTGGCTGCAAGCCCATTAACTCTTCAATTAAAACAGATATTTTTTTTTTTAAACTAGCAATTGCCAATAATTTCCAGGAGTAGGATTCACCCTCTCTGGAATCGCCTTACAGCTGTACCAGAAGATGTTAAGACCCACAGGCCTCACTCCCAAAGCTTAAGCCAAAGTCGTGCTACCATACACCAGAGGGTTCGGAAGCAGAGGTTTCCATGACTGATGCCTGCCAGTGCTGCCCCCACAAAGCTGGCACCCCTGCCTGTTTCCTGAGGTGCAAACCCCTGCCCCAAAAGGTCCGCGGACCTCTCCTGCAAGCTTGAGCAAAGCCTAGAACTGAAGGTTTTCTTCACGCACCGAGGGCCAGCACAACCCAGGTGCTAAAGCAAAGCAACAGCCGTGCATAAACAAAGCCGCGCCTATTAAAGCAATGCGGGCACCAGAGGAGAAAAGGTAAGGGCGGCGTGATTTAAAGAGCTCAGGGTAGTTTCACATGACCGTCCAGTCATGTGTTTGCATCCCTTGTGCACAGACAAACGCTGGCACTTGGCCAGCCGCAGACAGAGATCAGACAGACACTGGAACAAGGTTAAAGAAGAAAGGAGGGGGAAAAAAAAAAAGAAAAAGAAAAAAAAAAAGTTATATAATTGCTCTGTGCCAGCGGCTATGTTGTGGGGCTCCAGCTCCCAGCCGAGGCCCCCAGCAAGGTGGGCACCTGCTTTGGTCCATCACCATCCCCCCCGCGGCCGCTGAAACCTGGTAAGTCATGTGTTTGCTCCATGTTTTAATCCCCAGCTCTCCCTCCTCTTCCAATAAATGCTCTCAATATGAAATTAAAGCATGTTACTTAACTTACTGTACCATCCAGCTATTGTAGTATTTTTAGAAGCTAGCTGAGCATTAGCCCTCACTGACTTGTTTGCATGTACTGTTTTCTCTGTCAGTCAGTGTCTGCAAGCAAGGATGATTTAACTGAGTGACCAGCAAGAGTGCTAGAAGGATCTAAAGCAGGGTTTATTTTTTACAGAGTCCTTTAAAGCCTTAGCACTTCATATAGCCAAATGCACTGTCATTACAGGTTAGATTTCAGTGTCCTTTTGCAAACCTATATTGCATGATGCAAAACGTGACCTGCTTGCATCGCATTAAGAGCCAAAGTCCACTCACAGACAGTGTTATCTCTACATATCAGTAACCAGGACAATGTGGATTTATTTTTCAATCTATAACCAAGCCTTTCAAGTTCCACTCCTTCAACTATGACACACAATGTTTGCTGCTGTTTCTGCTAGCATGATAAGCATTTCAGTTATCAAAGAAAACATTAAATCTGGTCTTTTAATCAGATAATCAGACACCCCCATACTATAGCAGCTCTGCTGTCTGCACACATGCTCTTTAATCATTTCTTCGGCTCCAAGCAGTACTGTTCCCACCTGCAGTTTAGCTCAGAACAGGATTTATCAGTACAAGGCAGCACTATTAGGCTCGACCAGCATGTTGCTACTACTCTTACTGTTGCTTCTCTCATCTTGGTTCCTTCCTCAAAGGTTACCCAGTCAGTCGTTCAAGATAATCTTACAGGTAAATAGGGCTTAGAGAAGGGAGGAAGCAGATTCGAAAGTACAAATAATAAAGTAACACCTATACGTCCCTTTTCCCTCTTTCTTTGTGAATAAGAAGGGCCTGACATTAGCAGAGGCAGAGCAGCTTTCTCAAGAGGTCTGGAAATCCCCTTTTGCTGAAGGCTTCAGCTTTTTCTAACTTCAGCAGTCACTGGAAGCTTGCAAGATGAAGGAAAGCTGCAAGTGGCAGCACAGCTTCTCGGAAGCTCCTGGGAGCACGGCCAGACTGAGGACATCCAGACCACCAAGACAACAATCCCTGGTTTTGGATTTACTGTAGCTGTCTGCAAACCCACACAGCCATGCCCCTGAACAAAAGGTTCAATTGAGCAAGAGTCACGCGTACTCATGCCAGCAGTCCCACAGCGACAAATTAAGATCATGACATACTTCTGATGTTTGTACACTGTCCAGCACAACATAAAGTCAAGTCAGACGTGCTGATGGGTCCCACTGTGGTTTAGGAGACTATCAAGGCAGATACGCCTCAGTTTGCACTGAGGCACTCCTGCCGTGCCAGGAGCTTGCTGCCTACCTGGTGGTGCCACTTTATCACGCCGAGGTAGATGTCTTAAAACCAGTCGAGTGTAAAGAGAAAATTAGCCAAATCATTACTTGAGCCACCTTCGCTTTACCCTGTTCAGGCAACTTGTGTAAAGCAAAATGAAGTGCCTTCTGCTAGCACTGACTGAGGAAACTATTGCAAAGCATTCAAGTGTAAGTGGTTTCCAAAAAACCCCAATTATTAAGATTCACTGAAGAGGTATCTACCAAGGGCTGTGAAAGAGTGGACACAGCTCCAGGCTCCAGAAGCAGGAAGGAGATACTTTAAGAAATTACACTCTCTCTGCAACTTGCTCTTAGACGAAGGACACAGAGGTAGACAAACATTTCTTTATCTGACCCAGTACTGCCATTCTTAACATGCTTCTGGAGTTTCCTTAGGCAATAAACAGATTAGGCAGCATTTCTTCTAAGGACTGCTTCATACGATTCTTCACTTCCCAAACAAAAGACTATTTGCATTTATGTCCAGTAACTTTCTGCATTGTTTTCTAAGCTACACTGCTTCTTTATTACCATATTTTGCAGCTTCGGACTACTTAAAAGCACCAAATGTGCAAGGAGGAGAAGAGAATTATTTTAAGTGCTATTCATCTAAGTAAGCTTTCCTATAGCTTACTGGTATCCACTGCCATACACAGAGTTTCTGTTCTGTCACTCAGTTTTACTCTTAGCCCTGTGAAGGCAAACACATAGGCTATTATTAAAGGAAGAAATCCACCTGACATATCCAGACCAATGTTCAAGCTCTAATTCAAACTCCACAGTCCAGATCAATTAGTAATGCAATATGACGCTCCTTTCTTAAAAGATTTAAGTCACTGGACTTCTTAGTGGCTAAATACAGCAACACAGTCCCCTACCAGGTAGCTATTTGGTACAACATACTTTCAGCTTGCTGACAACCCAGAGACTGAGGAAATTTGTCCCAAGTACCATTCTGAGGGAAGAGCAAGGCTCTTGGCTTTGTCCAAAGTCACTGCTTTGCAAATGGTTTCAAGTCTACTCAAAGCACAGTTCGCATTTTTTACTATCTTCTGCCATAGTGCTTAACATGTCATAGAAATAAAGAAAAAACAGGCTTTGCACACTAGGCAAAAAACTTTAAAGCGCATTCTCAGACAACCCACATATTACATAATTAAAGACCTGTAACTAGGTTTCCTGACTCTTAACTATAGTAATTTGACTAGGTAAGAGCCAAGTGAAAGGCTCAGTAAGTCAACAGAGTAACCGTGAACCTAGAATTTTAGCATTCCCATTGCTAAGAGAGCTTGTACAAACAAGGGCTTAAAATAAAGCCACTCAGTTTTGTCAAAAGTCAGGCGCTCTCTCCTGAAGAAGCAAAGCCACTAACTGCACAAAGCCTTCTGATTTTACAGTACTGGCTGTCAAGACTGAGCGCGATAACCCCGGAGACCAGGAACAAACAAGCCCAACTCGGGACTGTGGGAGTCGCAAAGGCAGCAGCACATTCCTCCCGACACACCGCAGCACCTCCGATCCTCAGTGCCGCAAATCACTGAAAACATGCGATGACCTGGCAGGGCGCACAGACCTATTGCTATACGCACATTCATACAACCCTCAGCAGACTTACCAGCCCATCATGCAACATATACAATAGCTAAGAGAAACACAACGTATCAGAAATTAGCAAAGAAAAGAAGGAAAATGAGACTGACAGACAAGACAAACCTGCGTCCGTGGTCTGTGTCTCTGCAGTGGCAGGGAATTTGTTAAATGAATCACAGGAATTATATTACATCCCATGATACAGGGGAAGGCAGAAAGGCTTGCCAGTCTGACCTTGCAGAAACTTCTCTCCCGACCCCCGTCTGGGTTTCAGTAACCCACTGACCAGATAGTCCTCCAATTCAGGAGAAAATTGGGGGTTTGGACCCAGCTGTCAACACCAACATCCCACAGTGTGTGTGCCTCAAGTCAGCGAAGTGTTTCTTCTCCTACATCAAGGAAAAAAGCTCGCTCTTAAATACAGGACTGATACAGCTATACAATATACTGCTATAGCTAAGTCAGAAAGTTATTCTTCTGAAGGTATTTCAGATCTATTTTAAGGATTATTACCAGTTACGTGACTTGTTATTACCTGCACTGCAACTGCTATTAGGGCAGTATTGTTCCACACCAAAAACTGCTGTTACCTACTACCTCGCTCCTTCCTTTTTTTTTTATTTTTTTTCAAAAAATGTGGCTCTTCCGGGCCCCCCCGCCCCCCCCCCCCCCCCAAAAAAAAAAAAATCAAGTCAGTCTAATCTAGCAAGAGCTGGACCATGATTAGCAAACTCCTACAGTATCTGGTAGCAGCAGTTTATTCATAAAAGGGTTTTCTGCAGTAAGGCAGGAAGAAGCATACCATGTTAGCTGACAGCTTCAGCAATGCACTTCTACAGCGTGCATACAGGCTAGTATTACAGATTCAGCTTCTCTAGGATGGTCTTTGCAAAACTGGCTTTAACAGAGTTTTAAATAATACTGAACCCAGAATTTGGCAAGAACTACATCAAATTAAATTTCTTTCACTACATGCAGTCCTCTCTTAATAGAAACTAACCGCTTCTGCAAGAACTTAGCTGTCTCCCAGTACTCTGCACAGAGAAAATGGATAGTATATTCCACAGTGTGCACTTTCTGGACCAGACTGCCATTTATTATGGTAGAAGAAAATTCAATGCATCATGGTTGCTGTCTTTTAATCAGCTAGCAAGGAGGGAATCCCAACTGACAGGCTTAGAAATGCTAAAAGCTTTGTTCTATTTTTAATGAGACTAAAACCACCGTGGCTGTTAGAGATGGTTTACATAGTTTACAGCTAAAATAAAGTCTTGAAATACAGAAAAGAAACAAATGCACAAGGTTCTCAGTGAAAGCAATCACTTCTTAGAGCTGTCTTTAGCTAGAAAGGACTTACAAAAAATGAAGCAGTTACTTTCTGATAAAACGTCTTTGTTTCTTTTTTTAAAACATAAACCACGTTCATTTTCAACAAAACACCACTGAATAAATGAAGTTTATATTAGGAAATTCTTCACAGTAGAAAATTACATGCTTATATGGAAATTCTCTTTCTTCTGCTGGTGCCCATAGATCCTGATAATGTATCTTTAGCTTGTACGTAGCAAGTCACTCTCACTGGCAAGGGAGTGCCACTGACAAAGCTACCAAAACCCTAATTTACTGCATGTTCCAAGCTCTTTGGTTTTGGTTAATATTGACTCCACCAATAAAGTCCCTGAAAAATCTGTTTTCTGTGAGAGAACTGTATTTACCAATAGGAATTAAACAGAAAAATTGTGTTTTGTTACCCTGAGAAAGTATAAAGTAATATGCCATATTCCTCTTCTTTTTAAAGAGGCTTTCCAGTGATATTTTGCATCATTCTCTTACCGAAGAACAGACACTTAACAGACTACACTACTTTAAACAGAGTTAAAAGCACAGCAAGGCTCTAATAAACTTAGCGATCCATACATGTTAACTATTATACTGGATGGTGCTTATGCAATCTAAGGGAGTAATGCAACCTGTAATGATGTGTTGTTGATCATAGAACCTTTAGCCTATTCAAGAACCCTTACCAGGATCACTTTCTATGTTTTGTCCAAGTTTCTGAAGTGCGTGGTCAGACTAGATTCCTTCCTCATTGGAAAGATGAAAAGAAATATAATAGGAATATTTGTACTCAAGTTCTATGGAAAATTTCAGCATGTCACACACCTGCTAACACACCTGTCCATTATGAGAAGGTGTCTTCAAAATTATTTTCTTTTAGCATGCACTAAAGCCCCCAAATCTTCACATGTTCTTACTGTGGAAGTTGTAACACACAGAAAGAAGGTACAGGATATTTGATCCTTTTCAACCCACTGCCCTCCCCATGCTTAGACCTGTGAAATGTAAGGTAGCTCGTCTGTTCTACTTGGCATCAAAACTACTAGAGCTCCAGTTATAGCAGTGCTGCTGGCCAGCTGCTTCCAAGAACACTGGCTTTGGGAGTCAGGTTTTGACAGCACCCTTGCACCAAGCGGATGGGAGACGTTCTGTGAACCGCCTCGGACAGTCTGTCCCAGCACAGGCTAATGATGCCCTGCATTAACCTTGGGAGGCTCAACGCTTGAAAGGATGACCTGGCGGACTCTGGGATCTGGCACTGCAGCAACTCGTTCATGTGTCTCAGGGCAAGGGAGGGAGCAGAGAAGGGAAGACGCTACCTAGGTTTCAGGAACAACTACTTCCATACAAGTGAATTCTCTGTAAGAATAGATATTGAAACCTCTACACTTTGAGAAGCAGTAACCACAGCCAGATAACCTAAATTACATTTAAGTGTATGCACCCTTGCAACTAGGCAGCTCTGAAAACTCAGGACTGATGAAACTCTGCCAAAGGAATCAAAGCAGCATGAAACAGAGCAAAGGAATTTGACCCATCTGAATGTGGGTCTGCTTTCTTAAAAACAATAGTGCCATACCCTTTTGTCTTCTTGATGGTTCAGGTTCAAACTGACAGTTTAAACAGGCTGACGGGTGAAGATGATTCTTCGCAGCCCTCAACAGAAATGATAAAATGATAAAACTCCCATGGGGCAAGAGCCACTGTGCTCACACAGTCCATTAAAATTCACCGGACACCAGCAAGCAAAGTACCTCTCAGGTTGCTAATGGAACTGTTCTTCAGATCTTCAAACTGAAAGTCTGATGAATTTTGAGTGTCGTGTTGAACAACATCATACAAGACTACTTTGCTATCCTGACTTGCTTCAACTATCAGCGATATCGACCTTATCTCTCTACTTTCTAGCCACTTTCCTCAATTGCTGCAATTTAGGGTGTGCTTGATACCCCTCCCCTCCTTCCCTGAAGAGTGATCCTTGGCACTAGATATGTAATTAACTACGTCTAGAAATGGCTGTCCCATCTGATCAAACCTATGATCCTAACTATATCAACCACACACCTTTCTGCTTAGATAAAGAACCATTTACCTATTACATGATGCAATCTGCCCCAGAACTAATTGCCCACCTCAGACAAGGATGTCTGTAGTTCAGGTGACTTGTTTTCAGTTAGATACAGAACTAACTCTTCACACATCTCCAGAACAGCAAGCCTTACCAAAATTAAGGTACTTAAGAATCTCAGATATGGGGTAAAGAATTATACACCTCAGATGACAGCTCTATAACCTATTTTAAAAAAAACAACAAACCACAGAAATCACAGACACATCTCTAAAGCACAATTATGCCTTTTCATGATTAGCAACCCAATATCAGATCTTGTATTGGAACAGATCGTTGTGCTCTCCGCAACCAAACCACAGGGTCCCATTCTCTCAGAGCAAATCAGTAACAATTTATGCAAAGAAAATCATGGAGTGTAAGAAAGAGTGTACAATATATGGGTACTTAAAAAAAATAGTTCTTTTATACTGCTTAAAATGCAGTAATAGGTTACTTTGCAAGCCCTCAGAAAAAAACCCAAAACACCAACTATTACCAATAAACCAAGATGCCTCTCTTTCTGCATTTCCTTCTTTAATCATGCTTGAATCTCATTTGGCCTTCACAGTTTTAAGAAAGTCACATCACCACACCTTTCACACTGATGTTCAAAAGTTTTTAAAAAATAAAAAAATTAAAAAATCATCCTCAACAGTGGTACTCTGTTGAAACTTCATAAAGTCACTGCCCCCAAGTGTTAGCAACAGTTGGACAATATTTCTAATACAAGCTATGGTGCTGTGCTGCCTACGTACAAACTGTCAATTCACAACAGTTGGAAAGAAAACAAAACAAAAATTAAGCTAAGACTAACAACAGGGGTTATACTGGATATTTCAGTGCACTAGTGTCTCATACCCATTTCTCAAAATGAAAGAAACTTGCCTTATTTTCTACATCTTTCGAGTCCTTATCAGAATATGTAAAGAAGAATTAACTAGTTTGAGCTGCTTGGATTTTACTACAGTCAAAGGTAGCTTTTAGCCTAACTTCTCTGAGTCTTCTGGATACTTTACCTATCCCTGTCTGATTTTCAAAAATCTAGGTACAATATGAAATGTGCTTAATTTCTACATTTGTTCCAGTATTAATAAACATATATGTTTTTATATATCTACCTAAATGTAGAGACTGCCATGTTTTCCCCTCCTTGAGGAAAGTGAGCTAATTGCAGGTAGCTCTACCAGTTATCCTGAATCAAGATGGCTTTATCAGAAAATCTTTATCCACTTAACATTCTCTAAAGGAAGAAAATTTGCAAAAGCTCAGTAATTTGCATTTAAACGTAACAGATTACATGTAAAGTTGCAAGCTGTCCCAGGAAAGCCCAATACAAAGTGTAAATCTTCAGGTTTTGCACAAACTGGCACTCAGAAAAAAACCTGCTTGCTAAAAGCAAGCACATCAACCACCTCTTCATGCTTGGAAGGTTTTGGTTTTGTTTTGTTTTGTTTTATAACTAGTTGTTCAAGCATAAGCGTGTCAAGTGACCGCTTATTTTGTACAGCTTCTCCCCACTTCTTGCTAATGCCTACTGGATACATCCAACAAAGTTACCCACAGCATGTCAGAACACACACTGCAACACTTCAAGGTGGTTAGCAGCAGCAGCTGCTTTAATTCTGCACAAATCCTCTGAATACTGGCTACCTTAAGGCCTCAACAGGTCTGTTTTCCTAACTACCAGTGTCCTACTGGAGGAACGTCTGGTGTGCCAAAAATTGCCAAGGTAGCACATGAAACAAAACAAGCAAACAACCCCAAACAAGACCTGCCCTGGTACAGGGTCTCCAGATAGGGACAGATTTCAACAGGGGCTGTAAAGCTGGTCAGCCAGATGAAAAGTTCAAGAAATTCCACAGCTGTAATACTGCCATGTGCACAACATTTGAACATACTGGCTTTAGCAATGCTGAACCGCTACAGCTAATAACCACGAGAATGTTTCTGCAAATGGATTTCTACTCGTCACTCCAAGGAAGACAGGATGCAATCAGATGAGCTGCTGTTCAATCAGTATTAAAGTGGCTTTAAAAGTGGCTTCTCTCTCCTCTCTTCCCTGAAACCACTGCTGAAGATGGCGGGCAAGGGGAGGGCAAAATGTGACTTCTTTACTTTGCAGTTCAAGGGGCTAGAAGCTTGCACGTGAGCAGCTACCACGCTTCAGCTGAGATGGTGATTAACTCCAGAGTTCAGGGTGGTACCTTTTACAGCACATTCAGTATTTATTATACTACTTCCTCTAGTTTTGAGCTATTATTTCTAACCCAAAAATGCAGATCTGTGAAATAAATGTAGTGGAAAAGATTCCTGCTGAGATTAAAGTCAAACCAGAGATCAAAAAAAAAAAAAAAAAGAAATCGTAGGATGAGGAAGAAAAAACTTTGAACTAGGCTTCGGCAGCAAGCTGTGGGCGAGAGGAACAAGCCACCTTCTGGATACAGTTGAACTTAAGACCATTACATATAACTAAAACAACAAAATTAACTGTAGCAAATTACTTGGGAGTTCATTAGCACACAACCATGATACTGATAGAATGCGTGTAATCTTGCATACTAGTAACACATGTTATTGTGCCAATATCCCTGTTCCAGAAGATGCTAGTGGGTCAGTTGATGCGAAGTTTCTGGTCTTGTGGGTTTGAGTTTATTTTAATCTTCAGGGCAAGTCATGCTCTAAAAGATACGCTGTCAGAAAACTATTTTTCCAACCTGCTCTCATCCAGCATAGCAGTTATGGTTTGCGACTTAAACCATCCAGCCAATTCATGTTCAACAGCCAGCAGCTTGTTATAATTTTGAGGACATAAAGGACTCCAGAAAAAACAAGATCGCAAGAGATGCGTTTTTCAGAACATCTTTAGTTCACTTGGTTAACCATTTGTCCATGTCGG
>JAVJGI010000040.1:79501686-79537055 GCA_035590275.1 Ibycter americanus | reverse complement strand
AGATATAGATATAGATTTCATGCAGAAATTTAATGACCACACATGTAGGAAGGCATTCTTCCTATCAAACTTACAACACACTACCTTATACTTCTGTATGGTCAAAAAAAAAAAGAGAAAGGGGCACTCTGAAGTCTTAATTTGCATCCACCTTAGAGAACAGGCTCTGCAAGTGCCTCCAGCTACAGAAGGCTTAAGGTGACTACCTAAATTGTTGGCATCAATATTTAGTTTGAAAATGTCTGAGTCTGTCATTAATTTGAAAAGGAACAAAAAAAAAAAAAATCACATAATTGAGCATGCACATGTGGGCAGGTAAACATGCTATAAGTTGTTTTAATAAATTATCTGTTACATTGAAGAGGTGATCTAACACATGAAGTGATCGAACAAGTACGAATAACATGAGACACTGAAGAACATATATGTAACATGATCCTAGAGTTACCTTCTGTAGAAATCTTTCCAACAGGTCATGAGAAGTGGTCATGGCACGGTAACCATGGCAAGCACTCCTGACTTGCCAAGGGGTTCCTGCTTCCTGGCTGTTCAAAGAAGAATGAGCCCGAGAGAAGGGCTCTGGAAGAAGGATATGCAGAGGGAGAACAAAGCAAAAGCACACAGAGGGTCTGTGCAGAACTAAAGGGCTTCACTCAACCAGGTGGCAGGAGACCCAGAGCCTGTAGAGGATGACTAGGAAAGAAAGCCCATGGAGGTGGATGCCACAAGTACAGTCACTGCCTCCTGACATCATCACTGCCAAGATATCCTCCAGAAAGAGGCAGTATCTCCTTCCCAGAGGGCTAAAATGTCTTCTCCCAAGCTCCCCCAAGCACTACTCTCCACCAGCCTGCACACAACCACTCAAGGAAATCCTGGACAGCTCAGGTCCCTGCCAGAGGGGTAGAGGAGATAGAAAACCCACAGACAGGAAAAGGAGATGTTAGCCTTGCCAGGCTAGGCACAGACTCTTTGCAATCAATAAAACAGTTCATACATTTCAAGGCTTGCGTCAGCCTTTACTTCCTGACCTGCACTGCCTCTTCACACACAGGCACGGGGCGGGCAGCATCTCTTCTGCAAGGGTCCCCAGTGGAGGGGAAAGGTGAACATCTGGCCAGGACTCCTAGTGCCTCATGCCCATCCCCACCCAAATGACTTGGAGCCATGGGCACTCGTGGCCAAAGGACAGCAGCACCAGTCAGACCTGAGGGTGGAAGCTCACAAGCCACTCAATGAGGGGGGAGCTTCCCCACACTGTCCCAGGGATAGTTCTGGGGAGATATGGCTGGCAGTAGGTCCTCAGAAAAGGCAGTATGTGAGACAGTCCGCTTGGACGTAAACCTTAGGAGACAGAGTAAACACCAAGGAAGGCAGGAGGGTGCCATGACAGGAGACTAGGCATCAACAGCTTGGCTGGGAAGCCACAAAGGACAGACATGGGCCAGGAGACACCTGGGCTACTGGCTAGCACCCCTATGTCCTCCTTTGCCTCTGTCACACTGTCAAATCCCTCATTTTCCACCTTGACGCTTGTTTCCAAAAGAGGCACCCATCATCATGGAGAAGGTGAAAGCTCAGAGTACCTGCCTTGACAAACAAGTCAGTTTTTGCAGCCAGGTGCATAGGATGGGGAGGAACTGGAGATAAATCAACTACATCACTTCTCTGACGCACTCACAAGCAAACAGTGCAGCTGCAGCCAGCACTGGACACTACAAAGATTTCTGGAGTGGGCTGAAGGTAAGTTCACATTGCAAGTGACCGGTGAGCTAACCAGGGAAGCGCTCTGCCTCATCAAACAGCTAGCAAAGCCAACTCATGGACAAAGAGGAACCAGTTGGGGACGTAGAGGTTGATGGCAGCCTGATGCCATGCTGAGATGAAGGTAACAAGAGTAAGCAAAGGGAGCAAGACTACTAGCAGAATTACAGTCCTGGACTGCAGGAAAGCAGATTTTTGGCTTGCTCAAGGATCTGCTTGCCAGATTTCCATGGAAGCCTGCTCTGAAGGACCAGGGGGCCCAGGATAACAAGCTGATCTCCCAGGTCAGCCTACTCAAAGCTCAAGAATGGTCCATTTTGGCATGCAGAAAGTCACTGTGGAATAGCAAAGAGTCACGATGAATGGACAGGCAACTCCTGCCTGAGCTCAAATGCTGAAATGCAGAGAAGGTTGAAGCACGAAAAGATTATGCAGAAAGAAAACAGAGATACTTTCCAAGCAGAAGAGCTGGAGCAAGCAAAGGATGCCAAGAAAAAACAAGGAATGCTTCTACAAGTAAGCAAGGGCAAGTGGATAGCAAATATTAGTCTATCCAGTGCTCAGTTGTGCACAAGACCCAGCAGCTAAGGTCACAAAAGATCAATGATTTCTTTGCCTCAGTTTTTCCTAGGAAAGTTCACCCTCACATCTCCCAGTTCTTTGAGCACAGTGTCAGCATCTGGGGGACTGAACCATTACTCACAGCAAATGAGTTATGGATCACACACACTACCTGAACCAAGTCCCTGGGACCAGATGAGATGCATTAAAAGGTGCTAAGGAAGCTAGCCAACACCACTGCAAGGTTACTCCCTCTTATCTTCAAAAAATAAATCACTGATCAGAGGAGGATCCTGATGACTGCAGAGGCAGAAACCACATTCATCTTCAAAACAGGCAAGGATGAGGTATGAGGAACCAGAAGCTGATCAGCCTTGCCCAGTTTTTGGCAAGATTATGGAGCAACTCCTCCTGGAAGTCGTTACCAGGCACATGAAGGACAAAAAAGCGATTGGTACATCTATGCTGGCTGTTCCAAAGAACAAGTCATACCTGACATTTCAGCTCACAATTTTATACCATTTCTATTAAGGGTCTTCTCCCTTAAGAAACCAAAACACACAGAACATGAATCATTGTTCTTGCCTTTTGATTTCCTCATACTGTTGCACATGCTAGGTTCTTCAAACATACAGTTAAAATTTTATTGGACAATCTTAAAGGGATTTTAGAGTATCTGATTATTTTCCCTTGAAAAGTAGGCACCCTATTTGTACTCCCCACAGCTCAAAGCAATCTGCCTCAGATGCAGCTGAAGACTGTAGAAAAGTTAACTGCAAACTTGAGAAGGATCTACCGCAACAGTATAAAATTAATCAAAAATACTTCTTTGCCTCCACTGAAGTATCAGTTTTACAAAAACTCTCGTGAGCTGAAATAATGGTCTGTCACTCTCCTACACTAATAGCCTCAAGAACTTCTGCAAGAGAGGTGCCAACACCACTTTGTCAGAAACCCCCTCCTGAACTATGCAGAAGTATTCAGTATTCTGGGGAACTTGCCAGCATGACAGTATTTACTGTATGACTAATATGCATTAATGAAGCACAAATGGACAACTATTTACTTGTGCTAATAACCAAAGCGCTTTATTAGAGCTAAGGCCTCTAGCATGAAGGATTGCCAGGTTCCCTCACTTGCCAAAATTATGTCAAAAAATGGAGCCAGCATGTAAGACATCAAGAGCTACAGCCAGTGCGTAGTAGAGTCTTAAGTCATTGTTTAACATTCAGCTTGCAAAGAACAAGCATGCTCCAAAACCACTGGCTGTTTCCGAGGGCTTGTCTTTTCATTGTACAGGCTAGAATTTCAAATATGCACGCTGGTCTTACCAGTACACAAGCCAAGGCTATCTTAAAACAGCAGTAAAGCCTGAAAGCTTTGCTGGGCATTCGTGTTCTACCTTTGATTGCTTGTTGTTCTTTCAAAACCAGAAAGAAAAACACTGTATCTTAATGCCTCAGATTAAAATATCAATACTATCTAGCGTAAAAGGCCATTAATACCAATAATCTGGCCCTTTCTACATGAAGGATTCCTGAAAGCTGATCAATTTGGTAAAATTCCATCCTGAAAATGCAAAGCCAATCCTTCAAGAACAAAGTCCTTGTCCTACACCACACTCTCCATCCTACATCTCCACAAAGGGAACATACCTGCGATGCTAGGAATGAAAGATACACCTGAAAAGTGGCAAAATTTTGTGGGAACCTAGGGAGAACTTTTCAGACTGCATTGTATCAGAAACTGAAAGAAAAATTCTTAGAGGATGCAAAAGAAGCAGGTGAAGGTCCTTTTCAGTCACAGCTAGTGCTCGGTGGACAAGGCCAGGTTCAATGGGGCTTTCAGCAGCCTGGTCTAGTGGAAGGTGTCCCTGCCCATGGCAGGGGGGTTGGAACTAGATGACCTTTAAGGTTCCTTCCAACCCAAACCATACTATGGTTCTATCCCTAGCTTTACAAACTGACACATTCACTGCTGAAGCTATGGTGAGTTTAGGCTATCCGTTCTTGTTTGAATCAGCAGCTTCAGTTGAGGACTCAGCTGCAGCATTACAACTAGATGATCTGCAAGTGTGTAAACAAAATGATCCCTGCCATGAGACATCACATTAACAATAAAGTTTGAAAACTGTACCCACAGTTTATTTTTAGAAACAGAAAACTCTCCTCTCAGAGTTATCACACTTAAACAACTTCATGCTGAATCACGGGACTTTGGTTGTGGGGTGGTTGTTTGGGTCCTTCCCCCCCTCCTGTTTTAACTTTAAAAAAAAAGAAGAAATCATAAGTGCTTATGAAATGCTGTCCTTCCTTTGATCGAAGTCTCCCTCTAGACTGTGTAAGGCAAAAAAATCTACTGGGTACTTCTACCAAGGTCTCTATCTGGATGTAGTTCTTGGAAATACTTAAGTATAAGACAACGTTACATCTCTGGTCTTTTCCAAGGATAGAAAAGGCCTGTTCTGAGCCAACTGTCATGGACAGCGACACCAAGAATTATCTGAGCCACAGCACTTTCTTGAGAAGTGACAGCTCCAAATGTACAGGAATCCTGTCTGAACAAAACTTCTCCAGTTTTTATTATTTACTCATATGTAGAGCACAGAACATCTCTAGGAAGAAGGTTCACGAAACACCCCCCCCCCCCAAACTATCAATAATGTAATTCCAGTTGACTATAACAAAGCCAATTTGAAAAACTAACCAAAAACCTTCAATTCTCTTATATTTCAAGTTTCTATTCTCTTATATTTACACAGACATCTGAAGTATGAAGCTGTCTTAGGACTGGTACATCAACTTCTCTTAAGTGAGAGCTGTTACTAACATGAATACACTTAGACTGGTAGTTCTCCAAAATAATCAGTTGGTAAACAGCTTGTTAAATGTTTACTCATTTGGAAAAGATCCCATTCATAAGAAAAAAATATACAGGATTTAGCTTGGTGCTCTTGTCTGCTAAACTGATTTCTACCATTACTTCAAAATGGTCTCATGAAGTTTTGTGAGAAAACACCAGAATACGGTCTGTTTTTATCAATGTAGGTGTTTTTACAATCTGGAAGTGGCATTTTAATGTTGCATACAATTCAGAACCTGAAGAGATCTGTTGCTTTTGATTTTCACAGGATTGCTGAATGACTGAGGTTGGAAGGCACCTCTGGAGGTCACCTGGTCCACCCCCCTGCTCAAGCAGGACCACGTACAGCTAGTTGCCTGGCACTGTGTCTAGATGGCACTGGAGTATCTCCAAGGATGAAGATTCCACTATCTCTCTGGGCAACCTGTGCCAGCACTCAGTCACCTTCATGGTGAAAGCGCTGCCCCATGTTCAGAGGGAACCTTCTGCGTTGCAGTTTGTGCCTGCTGTCTCTGGTCCTGCCATTGGGCAGCACTGAAAAGAGCCGGGCTCTGTCCTCTTTGCACCCTCCCTTCAGGTACTTATATATATTCATAAGATCCCCCTTCAGCTTTCTCTTAAGCAAAATAGTAAACTGTAGATTTAAACATGTATGAAAGCCAGAACTAAATTAAGAGACAAATTTATGGAACTGCTTGTATATAATGACATAGTAAGATTAAAAGATAAGTTCAGGAATTGAGCATGAAACCATTAATTGGAAGATGCAAAATTAAGATTCTTTACTTTTAATTTCCTCACTTGATTTGCAACACCTACATTGTTTCCTCAATGGTAGCAGTAAATGGTATGATTGACCATTAGGGTGCTTTGAGTCTTTTTTTTTTTTCCTTATGGCTTGCCAAGTCTTGTAATTGAAAAACGTGGTCCTAGCCACTTGAAATTTCTTGCTTGCATTCACCTTCAAAAACACTTCATGTTTTGCCAGCAAACTTCTGTGTGATTTAGAATACAAAAGTAGAAATGCAAACAGTTAAGTACAAAGTACAAACTTCCAGTTGGAATTGTAGAAAGGTAAACCGGTACAGCAAAAAAGACAACTGATGGGTATTTCTTGTAAGTAGGGAAACTAATCAATTGTATAAAAGCTTAGTGTGAGATACAAATTTATTTGACATTTTGCTTCACATACAATATTCTGATGATATGCAACAGTGGGGGCAAGAGCACTTCCAATGGCCTCTGAAAGAGGTAAGCACCACACTTTTACTTCAATGCTAGTGAAAATAACTGCTTTTGGAACAATTTTTTAAACCGATTTTTCCCGAGAAAAATAGAGAGAAGCTAGAAATCCAGATCCAGTTGCTCTTCAACAAAAACTACCAAGCAGCATCAACTCTATCTGTAAAAAACATTCGCAGTCTGCACTCAGGGAGACAGATTTCATAACTTCATATTGGAGGCAACATGACTTGCAAAAATATTCACTAATGTTCTCACTGCTTTGTACTTCATGTCTGCTGCAGTCCGTCAACCCTCTACACCACATACATGTAAACTGTTAAAACAAGAGCATCATCAACAAAATATCTGTTGACTGACACCATATTTCACAAATCTGATGACTTTCTGCATTGGCAGTAGCAACATTTCAGCTTCGTTTCTTCATACAATATGTAGAAGAATGACGCAATGCAATAATGCCTCTGGTGTTTTTTCACTCAGCTGCGCCCAAGGACTCTGAAAGCTTGCTTTCGCACTCTGGGCCTTCCATATTGCTCTGTTACGATGAAGAACTCCAAACTCTGGGCCAAATCCTACAAAAGCAGCATCCTTGTGCATTTAAACCTAATGAGAGTAAATCATGCTGCCATTTATTTTGATTCTTAAAAATTATGTATTGCGATTCTGTGTGGCAAGGTTTGGGTAGTGGGAGGTTGCAGACATAGCTTCTGTGAGAAGATGCCAGAAGTTTTCCCCATGTCTGAGAAACACAGGGCCAGCCAGCTCCAGGACAGAGCCACCACTGGCCAAGGCCATCAGTGACAGTCATAGCACTTTTCTGATAACATATTTAAGAAGGGGAAAAAAAACCTGCACAACTGCAGCAGAGAGAGAAGTGAGACTATTTGAGAGCAACAACCCTGCAGACACCAAGGTCAGTGAAGGAGGAGGGCAGGAGGTGCTCCACATGCCGGAGCAGAGATTCCCCAGCAGCCCGTGGTGAAGACCATGGTGAGGCAGGCTGTCCCCCTGCAGCCCATGGAGGCAGGTCCATGGTGGAGCAGATATCCACCTGCAGCCCATGGAGGGCCCCACGCTGGAGCAGGTGGATATCTGAAGGATGCTGTGACCCCTGGGAAGCCCACACTGGAGCAGGCTCCTGGCAGGACCTGTGGACCGAGGAACCCACGCTGGAGCAGGTTTGCTGGCAGGACTTGTGACCCCATGGGGGACCCACGCTGGAGCAGCTTGTGAAGAACTGCAGCCCGTGGGAAGGGCTCATGTTGAGAAGTTCATTGGGGACTGTCTCCTGTGGGAGGGACCCCAGGCTGGAGCATGGCAGAGTGTGAGAAGCCTCCCCCTGAGGAGGACGGAGTGGCAGAGACAGCGTGTGATGGACTGACCGCAGCCCCATTCCCCAACCCCCTGCACTGCTGGGGTCAGGAGGTGGAAAAATCAGGAGTGAAGTTGAGCCTAGGAAGAGGGAGGGGTGGGGGGAAGGTGTCTTAAGATTTATTTTTATTTCTCATTACCCTACTCTGATTTGATCTGTCACAAACTAATTTCCCCAAGTCACGTCTGTTTTGCCCATGATGGTAATTGGTAATCTCCCGGTCCTCATCTCAACCCAGGAGCCTTTCCTTGTATTTTCTCTCCCCTGTCCAGCTGAGGAGGGGAGCAACAGTGGCTTCGGTGAGCGCCTGGCATCCCAGCCAGGGTCAACCCACCACAAATCGTAAGAAAGATCTCCATAGTCTCAATACACAACTGTCAATAGCCAAGTGAATAAAGCTTTTCAAACAGTGTCAGGCAGAAAATGAGGGCTGAAACATAGGCCCTTCCCACACAGGTTTTCAGTCTACTTGGACAGAAATTCTGCAATTTGGGTTTTTTCATGCTGTGTTTTTTAGGACAAAACACATTTTATTCACCCAAACATGGACAGCAGCATGTATACCTGTATGAACCCTGAGTATCAGACAGTTATCTCTGCCACTTGGGAATTGAACAAAGTCACATGGAAGGCATCCAGATTTCACAGGGATGAGGATTGCGGCATCCACCAAGGTAACTCTGCATTAGAGATATAAGCATTTATTCATTTTTTTCCTGCTAAAACAGAAACCCCCTCTAACCACCTAATCAAAGCAAACAACCCCTGAAAGTATAAAAAGCAAGTCTCCCAAAAACCTACACTCACCAAGACGAAGCACCTTAGGAAAACAAATATAACCTCAGTATGCCATGGACTTGGATCAGACTACCTCTAAAGGTGTCTTCTAACTTACTATATCATTTTATGGAAAACAAGGACACCATATGAAAACCTGGAGAACCTGTGCCTAGCTGTTCTTCCAGCTGAAGGCAAAAAAATGTGACCGTTGTAGTAACAGTAGTACATCATCTTCACATCCACAAATCTGACATCATTAAAGGAGGCTTTTATTATAGTAGCTAGCCTCTAACTCATTAATTCTCTTAGGTATTTACTGCCCTACTCCTCAAGTATACAGCACTTCTGAAGTATGATGTGCAGTATTCTGCTCTCATCTCATCAAGAGGACTGTTGCAATCCTGAAATCCACAGCTCTGTACACATAGAAGAAAACAATTTCCATTTTCTCCCTATTTTGTGACCAAGTGCTTTTAGTGCATTTTATGCCAAGTTAGATGAGTATGATGCAAACATGTCCTTTCTCTAGTAAGAATTCAGCTCTCTGAAAACAAACTCTATTAATTATTAAAGTCATGTCTGCATCTTGGTTATGAGAAAATAAATGGAAGGCAGAAAATAGAAGATTAACAGAACACTCCTGCATGCCCAGAATTTTATCTTCAGAAACTGACAAAAAAACCCATTACTAATGTCACTGAGACTTGTACAATTCATGCATGAAAGGGTTAAAGAACTAGATCTTCCCCAAGAGTTCAAGTCACTGCGCATAAATACTGTTGTGACTACAGATTGCAAAAGAACGGAAACACAGTAAATCATCCCATTTTTTCTGAGAAATTCTGGGACTATGTTCTGAATTTCCAGGAACAGAAGACAAACACTGCCAATTCTCACTGCCGGATTTTTATTGAAGAGTTTGAGAATTTGGAAAGGGCTCCTGAAAGCCACTAAAAGGTAGTACTGATTTTTTTCCACAAAGCTAGAGATTGTTTCTAGGAGAATGCACTCAGTGTGACTGGCTTATGTGCTAACTCCTGAGAGAGTGTTTTTTTTTTTTTTAAAAAAGACAAAAAAAAAGCTCTTAAACAAGACCCAAAAGCTTCTGAAAGCAGCAAACACGCCAAACAAAGAGCCCAGTACGAAAGTCAGAGATCTATACTTGCCCGTCTCCCCAAAACACAAAAAGGCAGAGAGGGGTTGGCAATAAGGCATCCTAAAGGATATTCTGTAGTGCGTATTCACTTATCCAGGTTCTCACTGCTTTTGCTGTCTGCTTTGAACATAATCCCAGACTCCAACACGTCAATTTATTCTAAACACTGAAGTTACAGCATTAAGGTCCAGACCCTGGGGACTCTGGAGGAATGTCTCTATAGCCTTCCATTCATATTAGTGTCAGAAAATGTACTGAAAAAATAGAATACTTCTTCACACTCTAATCTAGAGCATATTTAGTTTAACCTTCTTTCAGCCCTTTACCAACACAATACTGGCACTGTAGCCAAATTTGAAAGACAAGCTGATGAAAGCTTCTAAGTCAGATTTAGTAGGGGTGGAAAAACAGATGTTCAGGGGTTTTTTAATGCAAACTTCACTTCTGACAGAAGGCACAGTAGTTGTGAATGGGCTTCCAAAGCTAGTCTTTAAACCAGTTACAAGCACTCAGGATAGTTAACACACAGTAAGCTATGACCAAAAATAATCAAGATGGTGGGAAAGTGACTCCCTGTTAAGTCACCCATGTTACTTTAACACTTCTAGTCTGCTGACTACAGGTTTTGGAAGAGCAAGGGGAAGTACCACAGAAAATTCACATTCTTACTGCTTATGAACCACTAAAGACACTATTTTCATGAGAAAGTTTGACATCCAGTAAAGAAATTGCAGCTCAAAAGTGACTGCCTACAATGTCAAGTTTCTTTTACACAGCTCTCCTCTCCCCCAGCTTTGCATCATGACTCAGATGATGCTCTAAATAAATTGGAAGCATAATTTCACAGTGCATCAAAATTATGAAGTCCAGGCACATCTATACACATATTCTTTTAAAATCATAGATCCAAGTATAGTAACAGATTTTCAGGACACCCAGTTTCTCAAAGTCCATTCTATTTTTATAGCTGCAAAAGCAGTTATAAAGGAACTGTTATGTTTTTCCTGTTATCAGGAAAAGCATTCAGGTACATTCGACTGACAACTCAGCATATACTAACATTAGTCTTTTAACTAATTTGAAGTTTCCTGTTGGGGAAAAAACTGTAAGTTGGCATGTTATAAAACAGATGTATAAATCCTATAGATGTTTGCTGGGGATCTTGTTGTTGGTTTTGTTTGGTTTTCTGCTTGTCTTTCAGATAAGTAGCATGACTGTAGTAATCACTACCAGTAATGTTTCTCTTGGGAAAAAGAAAGATTTCAATGTCATATGATACTCTGTTTAATTATTTGTGTATCTGCAGGGCCCAAAATCATAGCTGAATCCTGAGGGTGGTAAGGACACTATGAACAAGAGAAAAAACAGCAAAAAACAGGCCATCTCCAAAACAACAAATTTGCAGTTCCATAAAAAAATACAAAGCATATATTATGCCTGCCACAGCTGTGTGGAAAAAAAATGAGAATTTCTAAGTGCATTTTTGCCTAGCACCTTTGAATTGAGCTGAGGGTGTTTTTTTTTAATATATTCTTTGTAATACGCCATATTGGCTGCTTAGATACAGCATAACAACTTGACAAACATAGGATCTAACCAAGTATAAAATTCTCTGCCTTTGTTCCTATAAATATAGCATTCAGCAAACATTGATACTTTTTGGTGCAAGACATTTCACGGGCGTCATAGCTTGCCGCCCCCCCCCCCCCCTTTTTTTTTTAAAAAAAAGTGCATTCTCCCAAATATGAACTGGCTATTTTGAGGACAGATATCACGTCTTAATCAGTACATATTAGTGACCCAATTTTTTCAGCAGCAGGTCTTGAATACAGGATGGTAGCCGAGGCTCTGTTCCCAAACATTAGCAAAACCCAGAGAATTGCCAGACAGCTATTAGCAGTTTGATGAAAAGTTTGAATGCACAATCAATCACGGGCACCAGCAATATGATGCTACAAGCTGACAGGAACATGCAGTTTCATAACTTACTATCCGATAAGGAAGATGTAAAAAGGAGTCTGGGCAGCCAGCTAAAGCCATTTGTTCCTTCAAATTTTCTTCAAATTACATCTACTGCTTCACAGGACCTGCAGAGTACAAACAAACTGTCAGAAACCATACTGAAGACATTTCATCAATTTATTATTGAAAACAGTTGGAGGGGGAAGACAGAGAAGAACAAGATGAGGTGACGAGGATCTGCATCAGCTTGGAGTAGCAAATCTGCACATTTGCTGTCTGTAGCCTAGAAAACACGTTCAACCTGGTATTTCATTCAAAAGCCCAACATAACCACTCTCAGGCTGGATGGCCCCTTCTTTATTTCCACAGTGCAGGTAAAAAAGAAAGCCTCTCTTCACAGCTAGACTCTTACTATTTGAAGATTGGCTCTCACCAACTGAGGCTATGTTTTCAATTGTGGAAAGCAAACACTGAAATCTGGGAGTTAATTAAGATATCAACCATTTGTCAGAGAATCATTTAGGTTGGAAAAGACCCATAAGATCATCGAGATCATATGCAGCATTAGGTTTCAACGCCTAGTTACACAGCAACTTCTTCCCTTTACCCTTTCCCGCCTGTCTTTCCTCTCGTGGCTTTATTCTCATCCAATGTATCAAACAGGGCGTCCCATGCAAATCTGCATTTGCATGTCTTGCATCTCCTCTTCTGAGTGATTATTAGCAGCAACTTTGCAAGGCAAGTAGCGTTTCTTTTAAGCATCACTTCTGTGATCAGACAGAGCATGAAAAGAAATCTACTGCAAGCATATTTAGATCTGTGTATGACTAAAGAACTAAAAATGACAAAAGGCAGTATTCAGCCAATGTCAAGAAAGTGATTTTCAGTGCTGCTTCATAACAAAGGAAACTAAACAAAAGCATATATATATATATAAAGCACTATTTGCTGGGACCAGCATTTCTCCCAACCAGTGGCATACTGCAGGGGTGTCACCAGCTGACTAAGACAAGCGATGCCTCCTCCAAGCAGATTAAAAAAAAAAAAATAAAAAAAAAAAAGGTGACCAGGTACAGAGCAGACTGCAAAGAAGAGCCAGAACTTTTACTCCTACCACAAGCGAGCTCCTGTCTTGTTCAATGTTAATTATCAATTACATATTCAAAACAAAAGCCTGAGTTTTAAACGGGCTACCCACTGCTCTCTAGTAGGCATGAACTGTCACCAATCCAAAGCTCCGGCAAGATTTATGGGACAGTTAAGTCATGGACAAGGGTAAAAGACATCTTGGAAAAACTGCTCCCAGAGGAGCTGCAGCCTATGGTCTGCATAAACATGCACTCATCGAGAAAGCTTTATTTTATCTAGTTCCAGGATAAGTTTGGCTGAGGTATTGTAGGTAGCCGCCTCCTCTATCAGAAAGGCAGGCAAACCCCTGGGAGCTTCTTTCCAGGAAGGAGTTAACTGAACTCCTGCAGTTTTCCTGAGGTAGCATCTTTCTGGGATCAATTCATATAGCCAATTACCTTGGGAGGAAACTGGTTTTGGCAATAGCAAATTTGAAAATCCAGTTAACCCAATATGCATAAATCAAGTTGTTTATTCTAGACACTTTTTTCCCCACAGCATTTACATAAGTTTAAAACCAAAATCTTACAAATTCACGTGGGGGGTGGGAAGACCACTTCAAACATCTGACTCTGTAGGCATGACACCCAACTTGTACTGTTGCTAGTCTTTAAACATATGAACAGTGGTCTACAGCCATCTAACTCCCACTTTGCACCTAAAAGTCTGCAGTCAGTTTTTAAGACAGATCTGAAGATTTCATTTTCAGGGCAAGATCTGCACCATTCGCCCAGTTTGTCCTGGGAGAATTAAGCACAGATTTATGGAAACGTCTTTTATCTGGGCTGATGTATGCGGGGGTGGGGAGGACCTTTTCTCTTTAGGGAGTACAGTGTAGAAGTTCTGAAGTTGGTACAATGCACCAAGAACAAAGAGAACCGTATTAGCAGCCTGTAAACCCACCAAGATTAAAGAAAGTTTAGGTAAAGGGAAAAAGAGCTCACATTGCAACAGTTTTATGTTTATTACCACTTCAGTATTTTAGAGAACAGGAAAAGGTACAACTGCTGTGAATTTAACCGCGGGTTATTTCGGACTGAATATCAAAATACTGGTCTTTCTCTCAATGTTTCAGCAAAAGGCACCAATTCACGTATAGCAAGACAGATTAAATATGTCCCTAAACAATACCAGACCAATTTGTCTACTCTAGGGCGTGCTGCAGTTTATGCCACAGCCCCATTACGCCAATGGAAGATCGTAAATTACCTCAAACAACAGTTGGAGTCAAGACTGCATAATTTATCAAGACCCATTTGCTTCACTGCTACATTCTTGAGTATTCATTTGTTAACACCACAGAAACAGAGGAAAGCAATAATCTCTAGATGATATCATTCCTGGTCAGTCACACATTAACACTGATTTAAGATCGCATCTCTTTTGTCTGTCTAAAAGTAGTTTATCAAAGTAGTCCTACCCCAGGAATACAAAAGGCCTCTGCTCACCTTTAAGATCTAAGGCCCTGCTGTACCACATCAACGAGTAATAAATTTTATAGGGACAGAACTCTATACCAATTCATGTGTTCGGCAGATAAAAATTAGGATTTAAAAAGTAAATAGTCAACTTTTTCTTTGCTATTGTCTTTAAACATGATCTTTAGCATGTCAGTTCTCTTCAGAGACCATAACTGCGCACAGCCTTGCATGTTCCTTCCATGCAAACATCTCCTTCCAATTTGTGCTGTTTAAGTACCAAGTTACCGCCCTTTTCCTGAAACACCTTAACACGGGGGAGGGAAACTCCAAAAGATGGTAACTAGAAAACAAGCTAGGTAGTCAGCCACCGTTACAAAACTCAGGACATCGTGGTGAGAACAACTGCTGTGCAGCATCGAGCCAGGCAGCCTGTGCACATCCAAAACCAAGCGACTTCATGTGCTTTTATTGGCTTAAAAGGTCTTCCTCGGACAGAGTCCCTGAAAGGCAGACAGTCACAACAAACCAAGGTTCAAGGGTCTTAAGACTCGTCTTTCATATGATGTTCTCTAGCCTAAAGAATCGTCCATTGTGAGGCACTGCTTTGACAGCTAGGTCTCAAAAGTGTTTAGACGATGTGAGCTGGTTTAACAAAGATCGATATTCATCCCACACGGACCGCGTTGCGGGTACGCACCCTGGAGATTACTGCTGCTCTGAATGAGTGGGTTTTAGTCACAATCAAATTACCCACCTAACCAGCAGATTAAGTTATCTATTAACTGCAAATTAAGCCTGTCACCAGGTACGCTTTTTGATTTATCACTCGCTCTCTGCATATTCCCAGCAGAGGAAACGGTATCTCACCCAGCACTCTGGAAGCACACACAGCCTACGCACCTACAGATACTGCAGTAGGAAGATGGCAGGGGTATGGTCACTCTGCCAATTCAGGAAGTTTTCCAGGTTCTACATGTGCCATCTGTCAAAGTCTTTAAATTCAAGAGAAAAATAATTTTTCAAACGCTACCGCTTGCAGATTAGTTAGGAACAGGAGGAGGAGGAAAAAAAATAAAATATTTTAACCTGGCAGAGTTGCAAGACAAGCTCCAGAGCTTTTGAAAACTGGAGTTATGCTCTTTTATGAAAGGTAACTTAAATTTGTTGAATACTATTATCTTTCAAGTCCTGGGTGTTTCACTATTTTTCTTCTGTAATGTTCTGCTTTCTTTAACTGAACTACTGTGGGAGGGGAAAAAAAGCTTCAATATAGCCTTAGATTTTCACCTACCTGAGGATGTTTCTCCAAGACCTCAGGTTTAACATACAGGTTAAAAAATCTTTCCCTTACTTTTATGTATCTTTTACTCTCAGACATTCAGTGTCAGCACTTCATTTCTCTCCACACTACAGCATGAGGCTTAGCAGACCAAACCCATATTTTTATAAGAAATCAGAGCAAAGTCTTAAAACAGCTGAGTTCATACAACATCAGTCTGTAAGTCACCTTCAGAAGACTGTCTGGGTCAACTCTGCTGGACTTAAAATTTAACATCTTGAAGAGCCAGAGAAAAAAAAGACCCTGTCTTCTTGGTCCACACAAAGAGCAAGCTGCAAGATCTCAACTTTCCACCCACCTGGCTCCAGACTCCTAGATGCTATGAATTAGTACAGAAAGTGTTCTGTTTTCTTCTGCAGACCTATGTATCTATCTCACTAAAGCATGGCTTCAAGATAAAGTAGTTAAATGGATGCATCTAGTAATCCTCTACACCAACACAGGGCATGAGGACACATACGCTCATACACTGTCTTACTAGTCTACTCCTATTGCCTTAGTTACAATGGAAATAGGATTTGGATACAAATAGCAGAAGGCATGCCAGTGAATTTTCTGTAGTTGAAAGACCTGACAGCTAACAGTGTCCCCAGCTGTGTTTAAACTGCAGGACTCAGATGTGCTTTGCCATGCAAGGACAAGACCCACGCAACTTCTCACAAGAAGGAATCTTGACGCTGGAAAGAAAGCGCCACCATATCACCTAGCTGGCTGGACCAAGGAGACTAGATTCTAAAGCACCCTTGGCAGCACACACGTTTGCCACCAGACTCCATCACAGCTTTAGCAATCAGAACATACAGGGATTTCTAAAGCAATCTCCTCTCTTTTGGTGTTCATTTCAGGTAGAGACCATGCCAGTTTACAAGGCTGAGGATGCCCTCCACCCCCAAGGTGATAACTTGGTCAGGAGGACTCAAAGGTTCATTAGTGTAGCCTGCCAAATGAATACAACCAAAAGACTCTGACTTCAAACTAATACTGGCAGCTCCCTGCACAAGAAAAGAACCACAACATCCATTCCTCTGTTACGCACTCATGAGGACTGGATTCATCATTGCAAACCTTCTATTGCCCACTTCCCCATTTTACTTGCTTCAAATACATGCTTGCCTCTCCAGCTCTGAACATCCCTCCCCACATCTAAAGTCTCCAGTTTTCCCATGCTGAAAACTAGTACTTGGGCAACTTCCCTTCAAACAAGTTCTTTTGCCTGTAAAACACCTTCCCAAACACTCCAGAATGCCATCACTCTCCAACTGCAGGAGTTTCAATGACATGATCGTTGACATCCTGATGGCCTAATGAGATTAGTAGCAGGTAATATTTAAGAATACTTGCAGATTTCCCAACTTCTTCCCACGTCCCTTGCACAAGCTGGTATGTGCGCTCACATTTTGTTACACATACATACCCAAAAGGCATTTGCAAGTCTCTGATATAGAGCAACTGCCTAACTAGAGTAATACTTCAAACATCTTTGAAAACAAAGCATTGTTCTAGTTAGAATTTCAAGTGAGTGTTGCGCACTAAAATGAAAAGCACTTTCAAAATATAAATCATCAATCAAAAGCACTTCAATTACGTCCAAACACTCCCACGATTCCATACTAAAAAATCTGGTCTTATAAAAAAAGAGAATATAATTCTCTTTGCCATTCTTAATTGCAAAGCTGTTAGTCTAAATATTACACCTTGTAAAGGAAGCCATTTGCCATTGTAATTTTGCCAAAAAGTGAAGAATCTTGGCAACAGTAACTCAGGCTTTTGAAAGCCAAAACAGATACATACTTCTGAAGAAGCACAGAAGAGCTGATGCCATCCCACTTCAAGTCTTGCCAAATAAAATTAAATAAAATATATGCAGTTCAGCATTTTTTGGTTTCCTCAAGCTGCCTAAAATTCTGAAAAGGCCCCCCAATCAAGACTCATAGCCTGTGAATTCACGTTCACCTCCTGACAGGGCAGCTTCACTGACAGCAAGGATAAAGTCCTGGGAGAAAAATACGTATTTTGCACCTGCCCCACTTAAGTAATGATTTTTTCCCCTTGTCCCTGAAGGAAGTATTTCGTCTTAAGACACAAACCTATAATGAACTTTGAAAATATTTATGAAACACTGCAGTTTCACTATCTCACTTGATAACTGAAAATTCTCTTCTGCCTTTTAATGGCTAAATCCGTAACTGAAGCAGGAACTTTGACAACTAAACTGACTGTACCCAAGTCTAAATAAAAGGTTAATTAGACAGAAACCATGTAGTATATATTAGTCAATCTCATCAGCAAGCCACATGCAGAAGCAGGGCAGGTCCACAGACACATGACTGGGACAAGATATGCATGTTAAGGCAATCCAAGGACAACTTCAGCTGAAAATGTCATGAGTCATGGTCTCTAATTTTATGTATACACTTCCTCACTATATTTGTTGTTCCAGAAAACCAAAAAATACTGCCTATGTCCTCTGTGTTGTCATCTTCTTGCCGTCCCCCCCCCCCCCCCAGTCTAGTCACATTGCTCATCATACAGAACCCAAGGTTTTGCAATCTTGGGAAGCAGTCTAAAAGATTATTTCCTTCTGTTATTTTAGGCTTTTATTATCCAACCTGAAGACTTAGAGTGAAGTTGTACAACAGTTAAGATTATTCAACAGCTTGTTACTGCCAAGAACAGGACAGACATCCCACTCTCTTCATCAGCCTCTGCTCCGCTTTCTTCCTCTACTTCCTCCCAGCAACTTCATGGCACTCCCTCCTTCTCCCCCTTTTGTGCCATGCATGGTCCTTAATGAGTTCAGCTTGTGTTAATTAACTCATTTTTGTTTTGATGGGTTAGTTTTCTGCTAAGGAAGCAAGTGCAGTAAACTTAGATCTGACAAGCAGCTCAGCTGGCACAATGTGAATGGCAGGAGAGCATGAACAAGAGGGGAACAGAACAGGATCACCCCTTTCCAGTGGCAACAAACTACTACATTGGCCAAGGCAACCTGTGAACTTTCATTTTCTTTGTTTACTGCCATTAGGAGCTGGCAAACCTTTTCTGCTGCACATCCGTGAGAATTACTGCTTTCCAGGCATCTCACAGAAGATAAATATTTGGGTAAGTCTCCAAACAAAATATAAAGTTGCATTTTCTAGAAGGCATTTGCTTTCCCCTTGTGGTACAGACTCAACTAAAACCCACTTTTGTTGCACACTTACCAAAACATTGCTTTTTGCATCCAACAAACTAACAAGCCTTTATGTTTTCAACCTGCCACTGGTGTGAATGGTCCTTCCCCCTGCACCGGGGTGGGAATTGAAAGCCAGTGGCTCTAAACCCTCAACCCAGGGACTAAACTACACACAAGACATTTTTCTATTTAACTCCTATACAAATAGAGCAAGTTCATCAGCCTCTGTACAATGCATTTTTGTTGAACAAAGTCAGATTGTTACAGATCCTGGCTGAAACCACAGCTTAATCTACATGCCTATGCCTAAGCATTACACTGGAAAGGTTTACCCAACTCACTCAACTTCCCTTCACTGAGGTGACAAGACAATAGGATGCTCCCCACAGCTGGAACTTTTACAGCCTCCTGACAACAAGAGCTAGGAGAGCAAACAGTTGAATCATATATACACAGGTGTGATGGGGGGCTCTCAAATTCATACGTTAGCAATCTACAGCACCTATACTCTGTTCCTGGCTTCTGTTCCCTCATTTCTCTGCAATACCCCTTCATTTTGGAAGAAAATCTTCCAGAGCATGCAGAAACCTTTGCTCCCCTTCTGAGAGATGCAAAAGGCAAAGAAAGACATATATATATAAAAAGACACTAAGAACAAAATGCAATCTTTTATCACACGACCCACTGATCAGTTTTTCAAGTCTGTCTCATCCAAATGATCCATCATTACAGTTATTCACCACCTATTTTTCTTTGCTTGGATGCTTTTTACAAGGAAGTTTCCTGCTCAGTAAGGCTTATGCAGGGGACCCAGCAGAGCTTCTCACCAAACCTGCCAGTTTTTGTAATACAGTACTGGTTACAAGAGCACTGACCATATGACTAACCTCAAAACTAAAATCCATGCTATACACAAATATCTATCAATACCATCCACATTCCTCCTTAGGGCTCTCCTGCCCTCCAAAGTTTTCAGATGGGTTAAGATACTTTTCCTGGATTTAAAAAAAAAACATCATTGTGGACCAAGGATGTTAGACAGGTTTTTCATTTTGATGATTTACAGGATTTAATACCAATAGTTAACACAGTGTCTAAGATTATCAAAAGTTTTTATTTAGACAGCAAGGTTCATGTTTTTAAAGCAAATCAATTGGCAGAGGCTTTTACAGTTACCTATAATTTATGGTGGTGAATAAGCACTAGTTTATTTACATTGTCTAATACCATATAAGTGGTTGAAGCTGGAAGGCAAGTTTAGACATTTCAATTCAAACAGCAGGCTACTCACTAAGGTGGTATCTTTTTGAGATACTGTAAGAGGTACACTTAAGTGCACAGGTTATCCTCAACATACCTCTTGCTCACATAGTTAGAACACTCCAAAGAAAGCCTTTCTGCTTAGCCTCTGAAAAAATTGTGTTGAGCAGAAATACATTCCCCAATATCAACAGCATGTTAATTCACCCTCCAAAGAATTTTGCAGTGTATATTCCCAAATACAGTTTATTCTGAAGAATTCAACTGTTCAAACAACTAAGACACCACAAATCAGCTGCAATGCAACAAAGGAGTAAGTAATAGTAGTACATAGTAAAAATAAACAAGCAAACCCATTTTAACTCATAAGAGGTACAGCAAAGTAGGAGTTACCATAGTATATGTGGTAAGCAGAAACTCGTTACAGCCATGAGTAACTCAACCATGTAAGTGAGCCCCAGACCACCTCATCACCAAGCAAGCCAGTGACAGTCAAGAGTGCTTCTAGTTGCAAAGAGTGCAAGGAGGGAACTCCAACAAATACTGTGTTGCTCTCGAGACAAACAGAAAATCTTGTCTATTCAAGAGAGACATAGAAAAGTGCAAGTAGTACAAAGGATAATCCAAAGAAACCTAAAGCAATACATACACCCTTAACTGACTGGAATAAAAACTGTGCCAGTCCAGCCCGGAGTACACAGTTTGGAGGCTGTACTCATTCATTCCTGTGCAAAGAAGTACCAGCAACACCAAAGTACAGTCAATTGCAAAAAAACACTTGCAGTTTTAAGATACTTATGTTGTAGATACCTCGTGTATTTTAAACACTGCCTTACTAAGAAATCAGAACAATCTCTTCTTAGAGAAAAGAGACCACTTTGTAATCGCAGATGCATTTGCTGGTATTATGCAACATGCAAGCTCCAAATCCATGGGTGGCTTACAGTTAGCAGGAGGCAATCAGTGCTGCGGCAGAGCCTAACTGCCTTTCAGGACACAACTAGAACGTTACTCATGCTCTATTCTTGAATACAGGCTAGGAATTTCTTAAAAAAACAAATCCTAAAAAAAGAAATAGGAAACGCTAAACTCTTAGAAGTCTTTCTTACCCCTTTTTGTTTTTCAGCCCTTGAAAAAGTTTCAAAGCTGACATCTCAAAAGCAAGTATGCTGACCTACTTGCAAATATACCACCCTGGGACAAACAGGGCATAGCTTTTCCAACTAAGCATAAACAAAACAGAAAATAAACTTGCAGGATAGGTTAATGTTTTGTAGAAGGGTTAATGTGTTAATGTTCAATGGAAAGCTGAAGTCTGGCCAACTGATCACATGTCCCATGTGCATTAGTGTACATTTATTTATTGCTATTAACTTGCACCTGCAGAGAGAGGAAAAAACAGCATATTCCTTCCTTTGATCCCTAAGGTCACAAGGTGACTGAAATCCCAGCTTAATGAAGACTCTGGTGAGGTTGCAAGTGTCACAGCTTCCATCAACCCTTTCAAAACACAGTGTTGGAAAGCACAGGAAAGAAAACTGAAGTAATACCACCCAGGCTTCATAGACTATGTCAACTTAATTAGAATGGTATTTTGGCAGCACCCAAAGATTACATATCGAAGGCTGGGTAGCAGGCCAAATACTTCACTAGAATATTTTGCCAAGCCACCTACATTAAGAGTTACTTCCCTGTTCTTTCAGGGTGCCATAAAGGAAATCTGTTGTTTCAGGCCTTATAAGACTATTTAACAGAGGCATGAAACAGTGAACATCACCAGTACTGAAGGTTAACTAGATACGCATTGAACGAGAAACATTCCTAGTTAACCTTCCGACTAGGGAGCTGCTGAAGGGGAACATTTGTTCTCAAAGGGTGTAGGCTCCAGATGTATCCAAAGTGCCTTCCCTACATACCGATGTATTTTAACCCACAAAACACCTGTACTCCAAAAGCCTGGAACCCACACACAGGTCTCATCTGCATTCTCCCACCCCTGAGGTTGTCCAACTGGTACTGGCAGCAGTAGAAAGGAGGGAGAAGACAACACATCAGCGTCCTCATGCACAACAGTTTTACAGCCCTGCAGTACATAGCCCACAGAAACACATCAACATCCAGGCTATGCACAGAGCTGACCACAACTCTGTTACAGGATATGAAGAAAGAAAATCACATACCCTGTGTGTGCAGGATACAGGGGAAATGTATACCTCTGCACTGTCACATCAGTCACTGAGGAAAAACAGGCATTCCTCACATGCAGTTCACCTCATTCCATGGCAGCAATCTAGAAGAGGTCAGAGAAAGCTGGGGTTTGAACTAGATGGTCTCAAGAGGTCCCTTCCAAACTACACGATTCGGTGAAGCGCACCACTGGAGCGCCAGGTTCTCTTCATCGACTAAATGCGGTATTTAGAAAACTGGCTCCGATGCAGACATCCATGATCTAGAGGTACAAAACCAGCCAGACCAACACCTCCACACTGTACAGCACTAACTTCAAACCCTCAGCACCTCTGGACAAGACTGACAATCATGCCAGACCAGTCCCACAGTATCCCCAAGACTTTTAGTCTCTGTACTGCAGAAGTTGATCCTGACAAAGCTTCAGCTTCTCCCGGCAACTTTTCGGTCTTAATTTCACTCTCTGTGTGCGTACATATACATGTATTATACACATGCACTTACATATGCGCATGTGAACTCAGTAAGCAGATAAAGAGCTTCTTTAGCAGCAGTACACAATGCAAAAGAACTCCTTCAGCCGATACGGCAGAACTCAGCGTTGTGAAGGCTCAACATAAAAAAAAAAAATTTTTTTAAAAAGTATCTAGCTCAATTCTCTTTCCTGAAATTCCTTTGCTGTTTGAGGCAGAGATTTTATTCATTCCTTGTTCTTCCAAAAAGTTCTCCCCCTTCCAAAAGACAATGCAGTGTAATAACACAGAAGATTTATCAAAAAAGCAGCAGATAAGCTGTCTTGCAAAAGCCTCTCTGAATATTAGGAATTTGAAACTTCCAATTGCTACTGTTAACTGATGAAATAACAATTCCTAAGTTTTTGTTCCTTTGTATTTTGATCTACTAAAGCATTCACTCATCATTAAAGCAATCAATTTGACAGACGCATCAGCAAAGTCTCAATTTTCAGCCTCGCTAATTAGCAATACTGTTTTATTAAAACCCAGCTCTGCATGAAGAGATGGCTTCACGCAACTGCCTGCTTTAAAGAAAAACCTCAGGCTTTCGTGCTACTTTCTGCCATTGGAAAAGGGCAAATATCTCCTTCACCTAAGGCTCTGATGCTTACAGATCTCAGCATTCCCTAGCTTGTAATATTCTTCCCCCTCCCTCAAAGAGGCAACAGTACCACAGAATTTGCCAACGTCTGATACTCGCTCCTTTTCATGGCATTATTTGTCTTAGTTTCCAAGCCACAGTGTAATTTACCTATCACATTTGTTTTCTGCAACATCTTTGCCTAGGCCATCTTTTCTACTCCAATAACTCATGTAAGTCAACAGCCTAAAACAAGCAGAAGATTTTCATGAGGACTGTCTTATTTAACCACATAAGAACTCTTCATTATACAAAACCGAAAAGCTTCCTTCCAAAATAAGACAGAAGCATAAGTTCTCTGAAGCTGGATACCTCTCAAGAGCCAGGTTTGAGAAGGTTACTCCATAGGGAAGAAGTGCTCTTCTCTCCATGGCAGGGGAAGGCAGCATTTGTTCCTAGAGAAGCTCCCAGCTGCAAACCTTGCCAGTGTTGTCTCCTAAACTACAGGCACACCGTCATACTCCACTCCTGCTCAAGTGCAACAACACACTGCCCAATACAGCACTCCAGTCAGTCTTGGTGGGACTACACAGAACAATGAACCATAACAACATGGATATAATTTTTCCTGTGATAGCAAGCAGCAGCACTGGCCAGAAAAGATCTTGCGGCTAGAGCAAAGAAAACCGCTACCAATAGATGGGGAAAGAGAAATACCGAGCAAACCAAGGAACAACAGACCTGAACTTCTCTCATGGTCTGAGGGATAGAAAAGCATGGTTGTTTTCTACCAGACTTTGATGATAGAACCCGAACAGTCTTTTGATACAGATCTCTGTCCAGCAGGTTAAGCCTTTTAAGGTGTAATGCCTCAAGAGATATGTTTTTAAACACAAAAGCAAGCTCTGGAAAGAGCAGAATCACTTCACTTTTGCACCAAGCCAGAACACAAACCATTCCCTCTGTAGAGGCCACACATACCAAGAAGGACTAGGCTCCAGCTCCAAGCGCTTGAGCGGCACTGAAGCTTTCATTCTCTGGAAGGAAGGTACAACACATCTGCAGAGCAAGTGATCAGCAAAGTTAAGAAATCGCCCTGTACAGTCAGACAAAATTAAGTCAATATGTGATTCCCACTTACTGGAAACCTTCTCCCTGGTATCCAGTAACAGGATATGTGGGAATGGTTCAAAGCTGTGTCAGGGGAGGTTCAGACTAGACACTCAGAAACATTTCCTTTACTAAGAGGGTGGTCAAATACTGGAACAGGTTTCCTAGACAGGTGGTCGATGCCCCAAGTCCGTGTTTAAGTGTTTTAAGACAAGGCATTTGGACAATGCCCTTAACACACTTTAACCTTTGGTCAGCCCTGAAGTGGTCAGGCAGTTGGACTAGACAATCATTGTAGGTCCCTTCCAGCCAAAATATTCTATTCCATAGGAGAACATTCCTTTATAACAAAATGGCTTTATCTGAATGTTCCTAAAGTGAAGTTCAGGACATTCTCTTTAATTTGTAGCTTTTCCTGATATATATTAACAAAAGCAAGCATTGTAAGTCAGTTATTTCCAGCACTGCCTCAATGCCCACTTCTAGAAACTTCTATCTCAGAAAATACTCTGGTGCTCTCTTACCATCAAATTTAAGAAGCTTATGGAAAAAGCATCAGTCAGATGAGACACCATAAATTACCCCTCAACAACCCTGTTCTGTTTCAAAGCAAGAGTAAAACCAGTTGGAGTCAACCGCAGTTTAGGAAAACCAGTTTTATTTGACATTGAAACAGACTGGGAAGTCCAGGGGGTCAACTCCCATGCCTGAGGTGAGGGGCTGACTACATCCCCACGGCTGCCTCAGGAGCCGCCTGACCACCACTGCCATGGCAAAGTCCACAGTGCCCCAAATTTTATACAGTATTCCCACTTCTCGTCCTGCAGCCTCAGCTTCAGCATGCAGCTCTTGGCCAAACCACTACTTGCACTGACCACTGGTCATTCACAGCAGTCGGCGAGGGACCGGTTAACAGTACGAATTTCACAAGCCCACAATTACAAAACAGATTATGAGCAAGTACTCTGTTGGCAATTATAGCTCCAGCTTTATTTTATTTATTCTAGTATAAGAGCAGATGTTGCAGTTATTCGAAGGTTTTCACAACCTTAATTGTTGACCTTAATTGTTGCTAATCTTTCCCATGAAGTGGAGACAGACAGACGCCACCCGTATTTTGTGAAGAAGATAGTGTCCTGCAGGGTATAAGTAATAAAAGACAGCATTGTCTGCCTTCTCCCTCCTGTGTGACATACAAGGGTATTGGGATTAGCCAGCAGCATGGAAGAAAAAGAATGAACAAATGACTCAGCTGTTTTATTTATTTTTTTAGAGGATGCATCTGCTACAGGGTCGCACCGTGACACTGACATTTCTTTCCCCTCTCCAGGAGCGGGTGAAGCTTCCAAGTGCCAGCTAAGGAAGCGCTGTATTTAGACTTCACGACGCCTGAAACAGCTGATACACAAAGCACCCTGTCCACCTCACTGAGCATCGCTTAGGCTGTAGTATTAAGAAGCAAAGTGTTGAGTTTCACAGGGCAATATTAGGTTTCATAAACAAGTTCTCAGACTGGACAAGAAAGCAGCATTTCATTATGTGCTAGGAACATCACAAAAGATACATGAGAGCTTCCCAGATCTTTTCCTCTGCTAGCAGGAGGTTTGCCCAAGACTTCTTGCTCAGGCATGGAAATTCTGTATTCATCTTTTTGCTGCACAACTCTGACACTAAGTTTTCTAACCAAGAAGTACATTCCTCTGACTTTGTTCTGCCAAGTGTACTTGAAGATGTTAACTTGGTGTCCCAGTAACTTGAGAACAGGCAACGCAGAGGAGGGACACTGAAGTTCAGAAATGAAACACAGGATACACTGATGCTGCAACAGGCACTCCCTATAACCCAAGGCAAAAGCCTCAGAAGTCATGGCAGTGAAAATCAGTTTCATGTTTATGGTTACCCTCAAACGCCCAGAGCGAACTTGGACATAAGGCTGAACCCAAGACCTCGCTAGAATGGCATCTGCTACCAGTTCTACTGCAAAATACAAGAAATAAAGTTTTCCCTCTGTCTCACGTCAAAACTCACCTCAGCTGCAAACATCTTGAAGGTTTCTTGACAGGAAGAAAAGATAAGCACTTTTTGATTTAGTTCCTTAAGAGATGTCATGTTTGTTCATTAAGAAAAAAAAATTAAATCAGTAAGACAACTTACGAAGGTTCACCAGGCGCCATATAAACTAAACAACTGCTGATACAGGACATTTTAAGAGGAGCATTGGGAGACTGCAGTAAGTTGCTAGAATAGAACTAATTCAGCCAAGATTTCTGAAGAAAAACATCAAACTGCCAAGCTATTAATTGCTGTATATACCCTGTCACACCTAAATTGATTTGGACATAGCATGAAAGATGCTAAGTCAGATCAGTTTTCAGAAGTGAGTTCAAGGTAAATCCAGGGAACTGAAAAATCAGGAAGTGACTTCTTTACTGAAGAACTAGTTAACCAGATAACAGACATGAATAATAAATAAGATGGCATGAGGAAGAGCTAGTACAGCTTTTGCAGAAGTTATGACTCAAACTTACCCACGGTTGATGATACTGTATGACCAAAGACACATTTGGACGTTATCCCTAACCAGACACTCTTAAAAGGACTAAAACTGCCGTAATTTGCAGGAGTGGCTCCCCTCTTAACACCCAGCTGAAGGTTAAGAATCAGAGGTAGGAAAACAGAGCATTTTTTCCACACAAGGAGTCTCAAGAATGACTACAGTGGTCCTTCTTTTCAACGTATCCATAAGTTCTCTGAAACGTGACAAACAGGGAGGTGACAGGAAGTTTGCTGGCAGTGTGACATGTTCAGTCAGAGCTGGAGCTTGACGCAAAGCACAGTGGAATGATCTCATGATCACGAGCAAATGGGCCACCAAAAGGGCAACACTGATTTAATTACCACAAACTCAAGCCAATGTGCAAGAAGAGAAATAACGCTGCTAGTGTGTACTGCTGAAGCAAGCATCAGGAGTCTGAAGTCTTGTTTGAATGTATCGCCTTAGGGAGAATGAGAGGATGGCAAAAAATAAAAAGGGCAGACAATACTATATTTCCTTGTGAGGTATCAAGAATTAAGGAATTGCCACAAGCAAAGTAGAATCATGACAAGTCCTTAAATCCAGGGCACACCCACTTCTTGAAAACTGTGGGCTGTTACGACACTAAAAGGGTAACATAGAATTAGGAAGAGTACAGAGAAAAGGAATTCCTAAAGCAGAAACCAACAGGCCTGGATCATTCGGCATGGAGAAGAGACAACTGAGGGGGAAGATGACAAACATCTGGTCAGTTATGGAGGACACGCATGAAGCGCCCAGAAAATGACCATTCCCTCTCAAAAGAAAGGGGTAGGTAAAAGGTCTGAAGTGGATAGGAAACATGAAAATAATTTCCATGGGGTGACTGGACCTATCCATGTGTTAAAATAACAATTTAGGCTAAGCACTAGAGAAAGCTCGTCAAGGGACAGCAACTATGGTAATGGAGACGCACACTCCAAAGAACCACAGCACAGCTCTCCATGAAGCAGAAGGACCTAAAAGCTGCAGAAAAACTCTTCTTGGGCTTTCTACCTAAGCAACGGCTACCGATGGCCCAGAGACACATAACACTGCTCTTGGTTAACCTGTGGTCTGATCCACTACTGCGACGCTTACCAAGAGGAACAGCCAAACCTATGCTCACTCTTAGGCAGATTATTGCCTTTTCCCCAAAGTACCAACTCCATTTCCAAACGAAGAAGTGGAGACAGCCGGAAAGGATTTTGAGGTCACCCAGCAGGCCCTGAGCACCGGCAGAAGGCAGGGTTTCTGAGCCACAAGCTCTGCATTCAAGACATCACTATTCCCGGCTGCTGGCCCCGGGTCACGTCCTCCACCAGAGACAGCAGGACAGAGGGCTACTTGCCCCTCAGCTAAGCTCATTAACGTAGCCCTTTCACATGAACCAAGTCCGTAATTCAAGTTAACATTGTTGATTTTTTTAAAGTAATTAATATTCCTGGCTGTGAATTCTGAGCACTAGACATTAACCTAATGGGGATGGTGAAGGAGAGCTAGAGGGACAGCCACGTGACAGAGGTCCCCACGTGACAGAGGTCCAGAAGCACAACCTCAGCACTGCCACGCTGCATCCTCCAGAAAACACTGCATCAATTAAACAGATTTGCACCTTTAACAATTTGGCACAGACCTAAAAGCTACAGTTGCTAGGCATCCTCCATCTAACATTTACTTTTGACAGCAAGTCCTGCTGGCTGCTGCAGTATGCAGAAGGTAGAATACATGTATCTTGTGAGTTGACAAGCACATGCCTAAATGCTGGCTCTCTATTAACACAAAACATGAACCGCTTCGCCAGGGTGCCTCTCCCGCTATTTCCATGGGAATTTACAACAGCCAGGACGCGACACATTTCAGCACCAAATGAAAAGGGTGCTGTTTTCATAATGGCCATCTAGGAAGATGCATTTCAGGCCAGCACAAGAGCAAATAAACCACTAGGATCTTAAAGAACATGAAGTTTCCTGCACAAATCTGATTAAGTCCTCCCAAAAATCACAACAGAGGCCCAATACCATACTGAAAGCTCTTAATAGACCACTGCTGAACAAGGCCTTGAACACCTCTTATCAGCTTCTTATTTTAAAGAAAATGAAAAGCTACTTTCAAAATAGCACGAGTCTCAAAACACCAAGACGACTCTGGCTTTTTCATGTTCTCAAAATAGCATGGTAGAAAGATATCTACGAAAATAGAAGTTTTAGGTGCATTTAGCTTTCATTTCAAGCATCAGCAAAAGTCTATCCAACACAGCATTTGCTTAAGGCTGCATAAAGCATTCCCTCATCCACGACTCCCACTCTGATAAGCAGCAGAGAACTGGGACCAAACATAACCGATCACTTGAAAGCCCTGCAAGACTAGAGGATTTGGATGCTGGAGAGTGCTTGCTCCTTCCCCGCCACCCCACACGCCCTGCGCAGGGAGAAATCCAGATCCCTCTAACTCGCTTCACTGGAATCCAGGTGATCTAATAGAAGGTGGCAGCAAGCAGCATCACCAAAAATAAAACCATCAGAGAGAAACTACCAAAGTGTAAAGTAATGCTTTGTTTTAGGTGCTTAAATGTGCAAGTTATTTTCACTTTACTTCTTGACATAGGAAGCAGCAGCACATTTCGGGAGCCATACTCCCTTCTCCTCGTCCCCAGTAGGCAAACCAGGGAAAAAGTGACCATCTTCCAACCAACCCCTCCGCTCCTTGACAGCCCAGATTTACCCTTGCTGCCCTTCCACAGGGCAGGGCGAAGCTTCCTTGCTGTGACAGGGAGGGTATGGCACAGGCTCCTCGCCTCCCGCTCCTTGCCTTCTAGGAATTTCCCAAGCCACCACTAGAGGATTAGGAGCTGTAATGCTATTAAACACTGCAATATCAAAATCTGAACTAAAGCACACAAAGTCTGCCTTAAGATGAGGATTTTTAAATTTTTTTTTTTAACCTCTGGAAGAGCATCGAAGGAACACAGTGAGGAAGCAGCATCAAAACTGGCAACTCCGCAAGCAAAACAGACAAGTTTACTTGCACATTGCAGCCTGCCTGCTACTTCAGATCACTGATTGCAGAGCAACAAGTTATTCTGTCCCTAATTGGGTCCCTCTCTAAAATAGTCTTGTTATTTTTAGTATAGTACTTAAGTATCTGAACTGTGCCCTGTACTGCCAAAGCTGGCATGTGTCCCTGGCCATACCAGGAATTCCGATATTAAACAAGAACACACACGCCACATATCCAGGCCAACTTTTGCTCTTCTGTGTTGTCTTTACTGGGTGACTTTAAAGACTTTAAACACTAACAGCCGGCCAAAAATGGCACAGGCTTATACACTAATTCTGCATTTGAAGCCTCTCTACAGCTACCGTGCAACAGGAGAATCAACCCAGCAAGGAAAGAGCGAGGGTTGCGATACCACTGATTATGAAGAGACAGTCAGTTTGCTCTCAGCAGGGTAGGGCATGGATAGAAGATAAGAATGGGGTTATTTCACCTCTGTCTTGCTTGTTATGAGTCCGTACAAGTTCTGGGGCACTGCAAGAGAGGAGAAATCTGAAATGCATCCTGTAACTCATCCTTCTTCTCTGTCCCCTTCCACACTGCAAGTACGCTATGGATAAATTTAAACTAGTCAGGAAACAAAAGGACTGTGTTAAATATGTTTACACACACACACACAGAAGGAGGATTATGTAAGCTCTGTCTCACAAACAATATGCTGCTTCTGCAGAAGAAATAAGACGATAAAAGCAAGACTTGTGCATGTTTCCAAGTCAGTCTTCCCACCTTCCATCAAAGGGGTGACAACCGTCCTGCAGCATGCTAATTCTGGAGCACAGCAAGCAGAACAAAATCTGAAATAGCCACACAGACTGCTCCAAGAAAGCCTACCTGCCTCCATGAGCTTACTGCTGCTTACCTTGTGCTTCCATGGTGAGCTCATTTTTGTTAGACCAGGAAGAACAAGTTCCCATGAAGAATTAACTCTGCCCTTTTATCAAGTACTTTGCAGAAAGGAAGTCAACTCTATGAAAGAGCTTTAAAGACAAGATCCCAACCTGAAAGACGGCTGCCAGTCAACAAAAATCTGTGAGTCTTTATTACCACTACACCATCTGTTCTTGAAACTGTACGTTCCTTTTCAGGAGGGTTCTTACTTTGTGAACAGTATTAGCATTGTTCACTGTCTCTGCTCTGTAAACATCTCCTTACCCAACATGCTTCTAGATTTGGTGGTGACACAGGACCAAGCCTCCAGTTTGTCATATGATTATCTAGCCATTCTGGATTCATCAGTATATTTCTGTACTTTCTGTTTTAAACTTCTGTAGCAGCAGAAGCACAATACACAAAACCTGACATGGCTTCTGAATTATGGCTGAGCTGATCAGGGGCACCAACTAAATGATGTTCTCAAACCCAAATCTGACAAAACCAGCTGAGATGAAGATTCAACCTTTTGGCATTTGCCCATTAACTGCTTCAGTGGGATGATTCCGGATGAAAGAACTTGCCTTTGTATCTGAAGAGAGCTTCCTGCCACTGTTTGTTCTCTCTCATCTCCAGTTTTTAATTGGCTTCCAGTTAATCCTCAGACCCAAAATGTTTAAGTTTTGCTGTTGCCCATACATGACCAAAAGCAAGCAAGTTAGTTCCTCTCCCTCACTAGCTAAAGAGGTCAAACTAAGTCCATTCACCTATACTCCACTAAAAAGAGCACTAGCCTGAAGACAATTATTGCAATACCAGAGTAAGTGAAGGTGAAGCAAGAGACATAAAAAAATATCAAAAACTCATTCTATAATTCCACAGCAACACAATAATGATCCAGGGAAAAGGTCAGTCCACTCAAGAAAGTTACAGGTAACAAGGCCAAAACAAACAAACAAAAACAAAACCAAAACCCCCAAAAAACCAACCAACAACAAAACTAATATTAGTGATGGCAAGACAGCAGAAAGAAAAAAATGAGATTGAATGAATAAATATTGCATGAATCAGTTTTCAAATTAGCTGGGTTTTGTGAAATTCAGTCATGAACATGTTGAACAGTTTGGAGTTTTTCTTAAAGCTTCAAACCACTAGCAGTTATTTTGGAGAGTTTACAGTGAATTCATAAGGTAACAGAGACTGGAAAATGGCAAACAGTGATATCTAATGAAGTGGGAAGGGAAAGGAGTGGAAAGAAGGACCTGAAGAATTATAGTTGTTGCTTATTAGCAAATGGATTTCCATTAAACCCATGTGTGAGCACAAAGAAGAAAATGAAAGACCGAACTCAACAAAAGCCAACAGTTCATGGATAAGCCGAGTCAAAGCAACTCAACTTCCTACTATGGCAGAATAATATATTTTCAGGAACATAGAAACAGTAGACACTGAATTTGACATTAGCAAAACCATTTAATAAGAATGCGGTTTGAATCTTTTGGCAAGTAAGAAAACTTTGTTACACAGTTATCAATGCAAATGGTCATCTTATGGCAGATTTGAAAGTGACTGAATAACTGCATTGGCTTATTTGCTCAAACTTGAAAAAAATGGAAAGACTCACAAAACAGCCTGCCATACTGAACAACCTCTGCAGAGATCTGCCCTGGTCCCACTCTATTCTAGTACTAATGATCTAGATAATGAAGGAGAAAATGACGCTCATTAAACTTGGGGATGCTGCTAACTTAAAGCTGCCAGCTTGCTGTTATACTGAATTCAAACCAAGTTTTAGAAACTGGAAAATTCTTTGTCGAGAAAGAGGCAAATACCATATCAGAACGTACAGAGAAACATATGTGAGAATCATGAAGCAATAGTTCTGTTCTACTCGTGGCTGATAAAGCTTCCAGCACGACGCTGTATCCAGTCTTCAGCAAATTTCAGGAAAGATCAACTGGAAAGAATCCAAGCAAAAGCAATAGAAACATCACAGAATTAGAAAAACGTGACATCTGGGAGGAAAAAAATAAAAAACAGAACGAACTGGAGCACAGCCAAAAATGAAACTAAGGGTCACGATGATATCTTTCAAATATATGAAAGCCTCCTGCAAAGAAAGAGGGAAGAGTCTGTTCTCCATGCCCACAGCTTTCAGAAGAAGAAACAGAAAGGTTTAAAAAGCAACAAAGATGATTTAGGAAAACATTACTGGGTGGAGTGGCAGGCAGGGTGTGGTGTGTGAGGGCACTGGGGAAAGAGGAAAGAAAAACACAAAGTCAAAATTGCTAAAAGGAAAGAAAATCAGTGAGTCAACAGACAAGACTGTCCGGGGAGCACGTGGAGTTTCCCCATCACTGTCACCAAACTGCAGTCAAACACATAGCTATACTCCAGCTTCTCATTGATTAGTTGACCTCTCTAAAGCCTCCAGATCTAGGACTGTGCTACAAGAAAAATAAGTTTACAGGGATGCATTGTGTCCTCTCTTTCTTATAAGGACATTACACAGAGTGAGAACACCAACAAGCTGCATGCCACCTGTAACCTCCAGAGCCAAAAAGTCTTAAAAATACACCCAAAAAAGAACCCCCTGCAAACTGTACATGCTAAGATTTATTTTTAAGAAATCTAACCCATGAACTTGCCTCTGTTGATACATAGGATACTATGTCCTAACACTACGAACAAACCAGAACCTGACAACCGAGAGCCACGTGGCCAACACCCTGTGGAGAGCACCGGGACTTTCGCTCTCCAGTGCCACTCTGGAGGACCAAAAGCAGAAATACCACTTTCCAGTGTCTTGAATACTTTTTTATGCTTAGCCACTATCCATGAGCTGCAGATCAAAATATTGATGTTTCACTGGCTGTCAGGTTTTTGAAGGGTACAAGGAGCAAAGAAATTTCTTCTTCCGGAAGAGCATGGAAAAGAATCATCCATACATGTTCACTGCTGCACAACTAACTGAAGTCTGTACTGCAAGGTGCAACCCTATTGTTCTGCAGCTTGGCATTAACACCCAGTAGCAAGCATCTCTGGCAGTCTGGGGAAAAAATAAAATATCCAAAACCGCAATCCCTTCAATTATTTTTTTAGCTTATGGATTGTGAGTGATGAGCTGTACCCACCAACGTATTCCAAACTGCGTTTGCATTTGTTCTCACTATATCAAGCCTCTGGGAGTATTTACAGGAAACGAACTCCAATTAGACATAACTTCAAGCATTATCTCTTACTCAGCCAACCTTCTCTCTGCAGTTCCCCCTCCACACACACCACAGTTCGGCCTCCACCATTTGCATCAATGGAAGTAGCTGGGGACGGGCATTTCACAAATCTCCCAAATCCACTACTCCCAGCTACAAGAGTTATTTTAGCCTTTAACCATGCAACTGGAAGATATTTAAGCATGCCACAGAGGCTTAAGGGAGGCTTTGGAATTGCATTTGCTTTATATTGTACAGCATCAAAAAGACAGTCATTTGTCATTTTTTCTTGAGTACCCCAGAGTAAGATGCCGATGCAGGGACAAATATTTGTAAGGCTAGTTCACACAGTTTTCCTTAAATCTGCCTAGATCTAACCCCCCTCTTTGTTTACAAAGCAGGAATTACATCTAAATATCACAGCAACAGCAAGGAGGATCTTAGAGTTAAGATCAGGTTTCTAAGCACGGGAGGGGCCTGCTGTGGATTTACAGGATTAGCACCAGTGCCCTTCCCTCCCTATCAGGAATGACTGTCTGCTCCCTGCTCTGCATCTTTACAACTGCAGATACTGGGATCTTTGAGTATGAGGCTGACAGCCCACAAAGGCAAAGCGGTCGTCACTCCTTAAGAGTGACAGGGCTGGGAAATGAAAGAGAAGGGAAAATAAAGTTATTTATAAAAAAATAAAATCAACGGTGTAGGTATTTGAAGTCAAGATAGCAGAGCAGGCACTGCCACTTCATGGAGTTCAGACATGCCACCATTTGCATTCAGAGCAGAAGCATTTTTGTTCAGGCGCCTCACTGTGTGGTAAACCCTGGAATCCCCCTGGAATGGCCACCAGACCACAGGACGTGGCAAATAAACTTCTACTCAAAAGTGACACTTGTGGTTTAGACCAGGACTGTAGTCAGGTCAAGTTTTAGATGTGAATTAGCTACCTGTATCACAAATGGGATGTTTACTACATATTGTGGTGTAAATACTTGTTCTCTGCTCATTTTTTTCTTCTTCCTAACACTTCCTCCACCTTTGAAGAGCCAATTATAATCTCTGAGAATTTCATTTCCACAGGCTGGGACATGGAAGTGAACGCAGAGCAATACAGCCATCACATGGGCAAAACACAGCCCCCAGAAACAGCAGGCTTCTCCCACACAGATGCCCAGCAGCAGCTCCAAGAAAGCGTTAACATTACCCAGAAAAGATAGTCATGTCAGTAATCATTTTCAGAGCCATACTGTGAGCTAAGACAC
>JAVJGI010000040.1:79488685-79501657 GCA_035590275.1 Ibycter americanus | reverse complement strand
CTGGTTGGGGGGGGTGGGGGGGGGGGTGGGGGGGTAGGGCGGCCTCCTTTGCCTTTTCTCTCCATCACACTAGACATACCTACATGACTATGGAAATCAGTTTGATTCCTTCTCTCACGTTGCTGAGAAGTGGGTGCACCAGGAGGAGAAAAAAAGAGTTAAGAAAATAGAGTCAATTAACAAGTTGCGAGTTGTGTTAAAATTGCCCTTCTTTCTGCCTTCTCTTCTAGGTTCTCACCACTTCTCCCCAACTCTCTAAAGTAGCTTTCCCCCTCTCCTCCCACTGCTGCAAAACACACACATGAGCAGAGAGGTCACTCACAAAACGTCAATCAAATCCTGAAACAGACTGGAATGGTTCCTAATCTTTCTTTTACAGTAAGCATCACAACAATGAAAAAAAACCAAACCAAACCCCAAACATTTTTAGTTGGTGTTTATTTACATCCAAAATCCAGGGTAAATTCACATTCTTAGTTAAATTTTAGGTATTTAGTCTGTGTTCAGTTTTCCCTCCCTAACAATGGGATGGCTCAGTCCTTTCTTACAGGATGCAAAAGGGCAGGGAGACTTTGCAGTGCTCCCTGGTGGAAGATGACATCATAATTCAAAGCTTTATAGGTTAGGTCAATTTTAGGATATAGCTACTTCGGGCTGCTTTGGTTTACACAAATCTTGTTATTTCTTCATTGACCAGATATACCTTTAGGGACATTACAGCCACGTTGCAAAATCATCTTCATTGGGGTGTTTCTTTTTGGGGTTTTGGGGGGGTGGGGGTGCGTGGGTGGTGGTGTTAATAAAAAAAAAACAAAACCTAAAACATTTGCAATCCAGGCTGCACTAAGGCAACACGGTTGTCAACAAACTCTTCTAATGAATCTTAATGACTTTCTGCCACTTTTATTAAAGCTACCTAGAGTATCTGGTTAATTTTAAACTGCTAATGGATTTCAGAGGCAGCATCTCGGGTGAAAGTCACTTTTAATACAATCCTTTCAAGTCCACTGGTTTTCTAGGGACCTCATTCGACATGGCTAGGGGGTGTCAGGTAGCATGAGGTACCCCATTACAGCAGTACTTTTAAAAGGGTCCCAGAAGACCACAGGAAGACATAACCTGAAGCTCTCTCCTCCAAGGCCCTCAGCTCCACAGCCCTGCAAAGCTTCCACGATACCACCGAACCCAACGGCTCCACAGCCCAGCTTGGAACTACAGCTCCCATTGCATACTCTGACACGAACCAGCCCTGCAATACATCACGTTGCTGAAAGGCTTCATCATAAAGTCCTGGGGTACCAATGAAGTGTTGAATGCATGTGGGATGCAACACGCATTGAACTGCAGAGAAGACATGCCTCAGACACCACAGAGGGGCTGTATAATATAGCAAATATAACCAGAGTACACTAACAAATTTCAATTGAAACCATGCTGGTGATGCCCTAATCCTGACCTGCAGGAGGATATCTGTCACCCTGACCACGAGAAGCAGTACATTCATCCTTCCACCTCTTCCCTCGTCTACTCACGCCATGTAGTCTGCTTTACCTATGCATCAATTATAAGGTCTGTAACAAACTCCAGCATACCACTGCACTACATCCGAAGATCCTTCATGAGCAAGTCTTCAATATCCGTAAGACATTCCGGAAACTCTGTACTGTAAACACAGTCTCTACCATGAGAACCTGCTGTAACTCCGTGTCAGTACAGCACACTAGTGGCAAAGCACAAATGGCAAACTGGCGGTACCGTCTCCCTCCTGGCACACCTTTTCAAGACTCTTCCTCTTCTACTTTGTAACACCAGTGCTCACCACCAACTCCAGCTCCTGGTACTTAGTCACCACTGGGGACTTCTGGCAGTTGTCACAACCCTGAGATGCATACATCCCACCCACCCCCGAGAAAGAAATGGGGTATTTGGGTAGCCAGGAGGCGAAAGTGCATGGCCACCAGGCTGCTGGGAGCAGAGGTGATATTGCTGACAAGCGAGCTGCAGGAAGGCAGCCCAGGCTGCAGAGAAAGCTGCTTTGGGAACCTCTGGTCTTTCTACACAGTGAGCCAGGATTTGTAAGAGTTTGCAAGCCCCTGACACAAAGCACATGCTTCCTTCCTTGGTGTCACAGAGTTATGATTGCAGAATGAGAGGATACTGGCAGGAAGAAGTAAACTAAGACCAGCTAATGGATGAAAGCATCGTTGCCCACACAGTGCAATGATTTATGGCTCAACCATAGGTTTAGGCAAAAATTCACTCTGACCACACAGCTTGAATGTAGATCTCTACTCAAACATTGACAAGCCACACTTGCACACAGGAAGAAAGCTTCAGTCCCCACACACTTAAAAAAAATAAATAAAAATTTTCAAATTAAAAAAATTAGTTGTCCCACGGATGCTTCTCTGGCTGGATGAATCTTCTCTGAATCACTGCTAAAGTCAGTACAGACATGACATGGCTGAAGTCAACCATACCCACTGGCCTGATATCCTGAGCAAAGGAAGAAACTTGGTATTTGTATGCAATCATGTTAGTGTGCTCATAAAATTACTTCTCATTCATTACTTACGTCATCTCAGTAGCCCAAAAACCTAATACAGCTATGCAAAGCAACTGAAGCATTATGAGTAGCATTTATTATAAAACCTAAACTTCACTCAGCAGCTGACAGAGTGCTCGAAGTAAAACACAGGGTATGGGAAGAATATTTAAGATGCATTTTGTCACTCTCCAAATGACTTTACAAAAGCCAGAAACTGCTTTTAGACAGAGGCAGACCCCTGTAATGAAGATTCAGAAAAGATCTCTTCCTCAGTCCATCCAAGAGTTTGTGTGTAACAGAGTTGGTACCCAGTCAGAAAGACTGAGCTAGTCAATTAGCTCAATATTTTTTGTGTTAAAATTATGGAAAAAGCAAACCAGAAATGCTTCTGAAGAGAAATACCTGCCACTGCTGTGCAATCTAGAACCTAAGAACCCAAACTCCAGGTCTTCCCAAGCTCCATTTGGTAAAACGAAGGAAAGACATGACACATCACATTGCCCCCAGAGTGATTCCACATTTACCACAGGCAAGAATAATAACTGAAATTACTGAAGAACTTATTTTAGTTTTCAGTTTGCAGGGTGGTTTGTGGGTTTTGGGGTTTTTTTTCAGGCTAAAGCATACTAGCTTTAGCAAGGCTGAAAAATTTGCAGCTATATCCAAGGCAGCCCCTTAAGAGTCACAGGGGTTTATGGGCAAGATCTGCCCTACAGACACCAAGACCGTTTCCTAGTAGACGCAAGAGCAGTCACCTCTAGTGCCTTTATTTGACTCTGGCTAAAGAAACCCCTCTCGGTCAGAGCGGAGCAGCTGAACCAGCTCGCAGGCAGCTCTGGGACTGCAAGACTGAGAACAGCCGAGACATTCCAGGAAAAAACATTTCAGCTGGTAACTGGCCTGAAACAAGTATGTTTTACCACAACATTTCAGGGTAAGTCAACCAAATCTCCAGTGTTCCTCACAGCTCTGTTCTAAGTATGAGCAGTTATTATACTCGGTATTTCTCATAATACGAATAATGATGGATTTATTACCAGTTACTTCCTCAGTTGCTCTGGTTTATGACGATCGTATAATAAGATACAGCTAAACATACCTTACATAATTTTCTGAAACTGTGAAGGTGATATTTTTATCTTCTTTATACGTACAATAGTAACATTTTTGTTACGGCTGTGCTGCTCAATAAAAAAACCCCACGGAGCACCGACATTTCATATTAATTTCAAGAAAACAACCCACCAACACATGTCCATTTTCTTTTAAAAATTTTTTAAAGAAATACATGAATAAAGACACCGTCGCTCAGATTCACATTTCAGGGCAGCATATGGATCAGACACAAGGTTAACACAAGTTTTATTTTCCCTAAACCCCCCCACACATTCTAGAAAACTACCTTCAACAGATTAACCTTGCAAATAGAGGCAGGCTCTGAAGATGCTCTGCAATGCCAGGTCTTAGCTTCTTCGCTCATGTAGCTCTACAGCATGTGTTGGAATTCACAGAGAAAAACCTTATGTTGGGTCTTCAGAAAAATCAGTAGGCTTCCCCAGCAGCTTGCTACTACTGAAACGAGACGGGACCCATTCTCTTCCCATTTCTTTCCCTGGAAAGGCACCTCACCTCAGCTGCCCCCACCACGTTTCCAAGAGCTGATCCCATCCCCTAATCCAGAAGAAAAACAATCTCAGAAAAACCAGTACGCAGGACAGCTTTCTACCTGGTTAGAGAGTCAGCCATGAACACGTGTAGTGAACAGCAGAGTTGGCCCGAGGTCAGAGACACGAGCGCCCTTACAGAAATGACATCATCTTCTGATAGTAGTGAGCTTTTCGCAAGGCCCACATCTTTTGAGAAATGAAGACTTGCCTCTCTTCCAGGGGAAAAGCTTCTTCACATTGCAGACTTTTCACAACAGAAAGTTGTATTTCAGCACTCTAAAAAAGTGACTTTATCACTGATGGCTGCGTACTAGCTGTCTCCCTAGCGCTGCCAAACTGACCCAATAGCTACTTCACCTACAAAAATGTCACATTAGCTCACCTGAATTTTAAATGAGAGACCTGGGGAACAAACCCTGTAAGGAGGAGTTGGACTGTGGCACATCAAGGGCCCGAGAAGTTCTCAGAGACCAATGCAAGCAAAATTAAGTCAGGCTGTTACAGCACAGTACTCCTTCATTCACCTCAGTTTTCAAAATCACCCGTTTTCCAACTAACCATAACAACTCCTGCTCCTGGGAAAAAGAGTTGAACCACTTGCAAGTAAACCAGGCCAAATTGTACGTTTACCAAAATTAGCTAAGGCTAATACTAGCAAGACATCTTGCAATGCCATTCTCCTACCAAAGCCTGTATCAGCAGTACTATTTTCCAAAGGACACTGGGGAGAGAAGTCACCCAACAACAACTCAAAGAGGTGCTGCAAGTGTCACCACACACCTAAACGCATCCTACCACACACAGAATGAGCTGCAGCATTCTTTGCAATGCTCCTCTGACTTTGCATGTTAACAATGGAATCCACCTTTGCTAGCAAGGAACTCCACAGAGGTTTCTCCCTGACCTTTTTAGCATTAGCTCTAGAACAAAAAATACATGCCGAATGCAAAACAAGCCTGAGCACACATCGGAGATGCCAGTAACCCAAATAGCATTTGCTCTGCACTCCTACGGCTCATCTTGTAGCCTGCTTGCTCAATTCTCCTGAAGCCTTTTAGGGAAAAAAACAAACAACCACCCAAACCAATGCCTCTTCTGAAACCTTTCAAACGTTAGCTGTCATGACTATGGGTAACGTTGTAATAGCCTACCAATAAAGAATATCAAAAGCTATCAGCTCATGAAAATCATGTGTAATCTGTGACATTCCATTTTCATCATTTCTACAGCATAATAACAGGCTATTTTGATCACTCTGCCCATACAGGGCTGTCCTGGTTTCGGCTAGGATAGAGTTAATTTTCTTCCTAGTAGCTGGTATAGTGCTGTGTTTTAGATTTAAGGTGAGAATAATGTTGGTAACACACTGGTGTTTTAGTCAGCGTAAGCACTGCTCAGCAACAAGTCAAGGACTTTGCAGCTTCTCAAGCTGCCCTGCCCGCAAGGAGGCTGGGGGAACACAAGAAGTCGGGAGGGGACACAGCCAGGACAGCTGACCCCAACTGGCCAAAGGGATATTCCATACCATGTGGCGTCACGCTGAACAAAAAAAGCTGGGGCAAGCTGGCTGGAGGGTGGCAGCCTCCTGCTCTGGGACTGGCTGGGCATTGGTCAGCAGGTGGTGAGCAACTGCATTGGACATCATTTGTTTCATATAGTCTTTTATCATTATTATTATTATTATTATTATTTTACCTTCCTTTTCTGTCCTATTAAACCACCTTTATCTCAACCCAGGAGCTTTATCTGTTTTCTGATTCTCTCCCCTGTCCCACTGGGGGCAGTGCATGAACAGCTGTGAGGTGTTTAGCTGCCTGCTGGGTTAAACCATGACAAGGGTCTTCATTCAAAAACAAAAAATAAAGCAATAAAGCTAGGAACCCAACAGCCAGGAAGGAAAAAACAAAAACAAAAAAAACCCCCACAACTTAAAAACCAAACAAAACACAAAACAAAACAAAGAAACCACCACAAAAACAGCACTTCTGGCCTCAACTTTTTAGACTCCAGGATTCCTGGAATGAAGTATCTCATCACAACACAAAACAAAAGATGACAATATTAAAGCTGGTGAGCTTTTCCATAAAGTGTTAAAAAATGCATGCATTCTATGTCTAGAGGATAGATGCTGATGGCAAATCTGCCTCTAGCATAAGATTTAGCAGCAAGTAATACTCTGTCCTTATAATTGTGCTGCACAGATATCCTTCTCTTGGAAACTGTTTACTACATTCCTTGCTGTGACCATGTACAGTAACTGGAACATCACAGTCAGAGCTGGACAGGAAAAACAAAAGCAACCTGACCCACCGAGAAAGCATCTGCCAGCACTTGAGCCATTGTTCTGCAAAATATCAAGGCTTGAATTCTGACATAATCCCCTGACATCTCGGGTGATGTCAGCACGAGCAGCTATTAGAATGAAGAATGATCACCCACAAGACATTAGTTCAGGAAGCATCAATGGCCTTGCAATACATATTTCTCCCTTAACATTCTCTTAAATGGACTTCAAATACATTTGAGCCAGAAAGGAAAGTGGGCCTTTTAAGAAAGGTTTTGGCACAAGACAGAAATATCACAAGTTTCTGAATGTTTAGCTTTTCCAGCTCCTTGAACTTTAATTCCACACTTGTGCTTTGATATAATAAAAGTTCCTTGTTCCTTTCCAAGGATGCTCAAAGCTTTAACAGCACACTAAGCAAGACCAACTTACAGACTTCACCCTCCCCCAGTTCCTCTCACCCCCACTCCCAATTTCCATTTAAAGAGAAAGTTCTCCCATCTAAATCTGTACCTAGTAGTTTGGCAGAGCTGAACATCATGGAAAAGAAGAAAGGAGCGGGGGGGCGCCAACACAAAACCAAAGGAGAAAAAAACCCACATAATTCCCCCATTTTTGTCAGCTCTTCAAAGCTTCTGCTCTCATCCATTCTAATACACAACTATCTTGTCCTACTGCCCTCCATTAAAATCAAGATCTGGGAAAATTTTTGAACAGTTTCTCCTCTAGAAAAGGATCCAAATCCTTGCTGCCAGCTAGTTTTGAAATCTGAAGCACTCTACAAACATATGAAGCATGCACAGACACAAGAGTCTGGTTGCAACTCCCTGACAAAAAGTGTGTTTAAGCATCAAACTGTTCTGTAATGGAAGCATCCGCAGTGGAAGAGATTTGGGTGACATTTCAAGGATTCCTTTCCCCATGGTTTCAAAATCAAAATTAGCACCTGAAGATGACCTCGAAATAAAGCTAATCTAGGTTCAAAAAGAGCTTCTAAAAACTTAGTCTGTGCTAAAAATGAAGAACATGAGTTAGGACAGAGCTGCAGGCACTTGATCAAGTCATCAGAATGGCATAATTTAGATCCCAGGCATTGAAAGAAGTTTCCAAGTGTTCATCAAATGTTAATCTCCACCATGAAAAGAGCCTACGGACTTAGAGATTCTCCCGGCTTATTGATTTTCTCACCAGGGATGCATAGTGGAAGAATGATACTGGTGTCATGGAGTATTATCCACCCTTACTTATCTGCAGCCTTCAGCAACCACAGGCTTGGCTTCACCGTGGCTGCTTGGTTTCTCTGATTTCCCTGTTGACACAAATTCTGCAGCAGTAAGCGTGAAGGGAGCTCAAGGACCATGCTCTGAAGTTTACTTTGTGAACAAACGTAGAAATCCCCACCACTGCTCAGCAGGAGAGTTCCTTCCCACTGGGCTATAGGTTTATTCCGGCAGGATGGCATGGCATTTCCTCTACAGTTTGCTGTCAGGAAAGTAATTTCCTATTTTTGTCCCGTTGAGAACTAGTAGAAGCTGGCATTGATGGAGGCTGGGAAGAGTCAGAGGCTGGTTTGCTAGTGGTTTAACCAAACGTGTTTACAATTACCCCATTCATCATAACCTGCCTGTGTAAAAGTGCCTTTTTGGAAACTGCCCGTGTTCCTTGGGTTTGGCCTCCAAAAAAGCTGAAACAGACCCGCTAAGAAATACATTGTTTGAATAGTACTGCTAGAGCAACAGAACTGTCCAATAGTGAATACTGTAGCCATTAATGCAACTGTTGGGCACTAAGATCAACATAGCTGCTCAGCTTGTTGCTGTTGGCTTAAGGATGACAAGTCAGCAGCAGTAGGGTAAGATAATTGGAAAACCTCTTGCAGTCTTCCCCTGGAGTCCAACAAAAGAATACAACAGAAATAGGACACCGTGTTACTCAGATACTCTACAGTACGTGCCTGCAAGAAGCAAACGCAAAGATGGTCACGGTGTTGCCAGCAAACTCTTCTAGGGCACTCATCACCTCTGCACTCAAGGACCACAGCTATCACCATAGTCCCAAAGCTCTTTTCAGAAATACACCGTGTAGTATATTTAAGACTTGCGAATCCCCTCTCCCCATCCCTTCCCTCACTTCAGGGAAGAATAAGCAGCGTCTGTCCTACCTTCATGTGGTAAAGGGGAAATTTCTTCACTTCCCTTCTCCAAGAAAAAGTCAAATATATTCTAGCAAACAAGACATATCCCATCATACCTGAACCAGTGTAATCTCAAAGCCAGCAGTCTCAAAAGCTGCAAAGGGCTCCAAGAGAGACACATCTCACCCCTCTCAGTATAACGAGGCAGACTTTCATGCCACGTGCCTACATTATGCAGATCTAGTCTAGCAATCTACAAGCTTGATACAACCTGTAATTTTACTTCATACTACATATCAGAGAACTAACCATTTTCCTCTACCATTTTCCTCTCTCCAAAGTTATCTTTTGATACCCAAAGATGTAATGACTTACCAAAAATTACTTATCAAAGGTTTCTGAAAAGCTTCAGCTTCAGGATGAAAAAGGTCCCTCACACGAACATACTGTATTAGTCACATGCTGCATTATCCATGCTGCTTGAGAAGGTCTCCTACTCCGCTAAAAAGATCATCCACTTCCAACAACTAGTCTTCACAATGGCCAGCTTTTGCTGCAGCCATTCAGGAGTGGTAATCGGCACCTCCCCATCAGTTAACTAACTGGGATGCAATTAGCAGGTTTCATTAAAAGCTCTCGTGGCTTGTAGATGATAGTCAGTGTTGGGTTTTGGAGAACCCACAGGATTCATCCTGTCTATCCTTTTGTTCAATCCACACCTGAGTCTCTGGTCCTTTCCACCATGGGTCATTTGCCTGTAAAAACCCAAGCAGCCACATGGCTGACACCACCTTTTCCTAACAGAAAATCACTTACTCAGTGCTCAAAACCTCATGCTTTCACAAGCATCTTCCAACAAGTTTTCAAGTTCATTGACATCACCAGCTCCTCACCATTAAACAGAAATCACTGCTCTTTTCTGTTACAGAGACCAGGAAAGACAGAACTATTCACAAGGGCGCTACTCTAAAGCAGGGCTTGAACTTGCAATGCCTTCAGTCCTGATAGCTGCGTTCACTTGCTCTGCATGAACTGATCCATCTGCGACTCATGAAAGACTCTAGGAAAGCAAAGGAGGAGACGAGTTTTCAGACAATGGATGCACATCAGCATGAATGTGAACATCTCTCAGTTTCAGGATAACTCGGCACTGGTGGCGACTCACTTCATGAATCCTTTAGTCTTCAGCGCTCCTATGCGCATCGTAAGTACAAAAGCTGCTAGAAACCACAAGCACCACTACTTTCAGATGAATGTACCTGTACAAAAATCGTAATGCCTGTCTCTCACATCGGGTATCTGCTGAGGAAACAGTACCCAGGGGAATAAAGCATGCCAGCAAAGGGATTGCCAAGTATATCCAACCAGATCTCATAAAGTCAGGCTGTTCTGGTTGTTTCATCAGTGAGGAGACTAACAGTCTGTTTGTAGACAAGATGTACTATAGTGACCAACAATTTTTTTTAATGCTGCACTCACAGTGGAATCTGGCTTCCTCAGATAGTCCTCTCCACATCACAACAGAGGAACCATATTGAGCTAATGGGAGAACTGCTGTCCGAAAAGATCATCCAATTCAACAGATGGCATGAGAATAGGAAGGACCTGGCATGGGACTAGTTCAGAAGTGCACAGCTCAACAAGAATGAAGAAAGAAAAGTCAATGAGGTGACATCTGTCTACTTGATAATATTATGTTTCATAACAACCACCGGTTTGGGAGAAAAGGTGACGGGAAGCAAACTACTTTGCCATATCCAAGTTTAGGTTGCAAAGTACTGTCCTGAGCAGCAGGCAGCACAAGGATAGCAAACCTGTAAATAAAGTTCAGTGCTTACAAAAGGATTCCTTGGCAACCTCATAATTCCTCATAATTCTTAAAAAGATTGTCATGTTTCACCTTTCTGGGAAAGGATCTCCTTTCCTAGATTCCCCTAGGTGAAGAGTTGCAACTGGTATATTTTGGACATGCCTAGGAGCAAGTCCAGGTTCCAAGAAAAACAATCCTAACTTCTTAGCCTGCTTTCCTACAGAAGGAGGCTTATGCAATCACACTGCAGCCAAGCCAGTTGGCAAGTTTCACACAGCCTGACAGAGGTAGAGGTCTCAAAAGTTATCTTCCTTGTTTGTGAAAATCCTGGGCAAGGTGGGCACACGTAAGAAATGCTGCACTGTGAACTGGCATCAATACCCTCATACTTGAGGCAAATCCAAAGAAAAGCAGGCTTCCTTAGTTTTAGTTTGGACAGAAATGCTGGCTTAAAAATGAAGATTAGCTTTTTCCCTTGAACCCACTAGTAATGTTCACACAGAGGTTTAGAGTAAAAAGGCCAGCAGAAACTGGTAAAGTTTTGCACCACAGTGTTTGCTGTAACCAGTGAAATTTTTAACTGAGCAAACACTTCAGTGTATCCTAAAAATGCATACCACCAGTCATCAAAAGGCACCCCCTTCATCTCTCTCCCCAGCCCCAGCTTCCAGGTATCTGAAGAAGCACCTCAGCCTGCCTTTCCCCACCACAGGCTTCCCAAGACACAGCTCAGCTGGTCTAAGTAAAAGTTTTGCCTAGAAATCTGGCCTCACTCAGTGCTGTCACCATAAACCTCCGTAACCGCGCGTACAGGGGCATGGCAGAAGGGAGGAAAGGAGCGACAGCACGGTCCCACCCGGTGTGACACTACCCGGGAGCCCCCCGGCTAGCCTGCTGCCACCCCTACGCATGCCCAGGGAAGCTGCCGGTGCCTCACAGTCTAGAGGGACATCTGCTCGTTCGGTGTGTCAGAAAACAAACTCCCAGCGCAACACTCATGCTGCTGGCAGAAGCAGCACATGACCCAGCTATGCCTTTCCTCTGCCAGCTGGGAACTCCCTGCCTTAGAAGAATCCCTTCGCCAGAGAAATCCAGATACTTTTTGCCCATTTACACCCTGAGCGCAGCTGAGAACATGACCAAAGATTTCTAAAAAACCTTTGTGACAATTCTTGCTGGAGTCGCTTAAGTGCTTGCAAGATTGAGGGCTGCAAATATTTGTTTAATTCACACAGTGCGTGGCATACACTTCAGCAGAACTGAAATACTGAGACCCATTTTGCATTTAGGCAGCACTTTTGGACTCAACAGAAAACACAGGAATATGCTACTGAAATCCAGGTGTGGCCGTATCTGAGGATGAAAGCCAACTCACACAGCGGTAAGGGAGGGTATATTTTGATTAACAAAACCAAGGAAAACCATGGAAGTACCACAAGATCTTTAATATGTAGCCAGGGCAAACAAGACCTACTTTAAGAACAAATAAAGGCCAAGTGAAGAAAATGAATTGAGTATAACATGGTAAAGTAATCACTGGAGGCAAGCGTCAGGGTCTGCTGCTCCGCCAGTTTATCATTTGCAATAAGGCTACCAAACACTGCTCTTCAGGCTTTGTTGTTGGCTCTACATCGTACTGAATTTTAAAGAGTTTGGCTCTGGAGAAAGAAAACCTGAACAGCCTTGATATTAGCATGTAACTGTACAAAGATAGCGAGAGGAATATGGCTCTGGAACACTCTCCCTTCTTCTGCTGCACTGTGAGGTAAGCTCTCTAGGAAGGCTAACACTGCATGGGAAGAGCATCCTGCTGACCCCCTGCCTGCACCCTTCACATGAGGAGCACCCTGCTGACCCCCTGCACCCTTCACCAGCCCCAAAATGATCACGAAGCACAGCCAGAGCTGCCATTTGAAGTTTTGAGCATACTTCCTTTTTTGATGCGGGTTTTCTAATCTCCACGTGTTTGTGGCGGGTTTTTTTAACCCGCCCTCATAACTCACTGCTTTTTAATCCCAGGATTAGCCTTGTTGCCCTTCTACGTACTTTTTCTAGAGCTTTAAGTACAACTAGTGTCTAGACGCAGGAATAGATCAAGTTGGAGTGTTAACGCATCACTGCTACACATCCTACAAGATCTGTTAGAATGAGTAATTGCTCATCACCTTTATGAGGCCATGCAATTTCAACTGTCCCTTACAAGCATAACTTTAGGCAGTAGCTACTCACATCCCTCCTATCCCCCCCTCGCTTCCCCCCCAATCCCGAATTCATTCTTCTTTAGTGAAGGGAAAAGCAAACTCACATTCTTCGGGGCTGTTTTAGAAAACCTGATCAATGCTGCTTTGACATACCAGCAACACATGTTCCCGTTTCAACAAACGGGAACATTTCAGGCAGACCACCACTTCAGATGGAGTGGGGCTCCAGGCTGCTGAATCAGCACTTTCCATCCTGCTGGCAATACAGAGTTATGAGACGCTTCAAAGGAAACCGGGGGAAAAGGGGGAAAGCCGGGGGGGGTGGGGG
>JAVJGI010000040.1:79348070-79486872 GCA_035590275.1 Ibycter americanus | reverse complement strand
GAAGGTGCCCCAGGTCCCCTCCCCGCGCTCCAGATGGCGGCGGCGGGCTCCGCCGAGAGCCGCTCTCCGTCGCCCCGGTGGCCCCGCGCTGCCGCCGGCGCTGCTGCAGGCTGCTGCTCCCAACTTCGGGGCAGTGCGACCTTTGCTGCTTCGCTCCCTGCATCCGCACAGCTTTGCCGTAGCTCCCAGCGATCCTGCTTTGCCAGTCGCTTGCGAATAACTCTGGCTGCGAAAAATCCCCCTCTGAGGAGGAGGGAACCCAAGAGCGGGTGTTTTAAAGCCTACAGACTTCGAGGCCAGCTACCGCGTTCCGGGCAGAGAGGGATGCTCAGTTCGCCAGATGCAACACCACCTCTCCTAAGAAGTGGTCAGCACTATAAAAGGGAATCAAGTGCGCGGAGAAGCGGGAGAGATCCCCGGGCTTTTCCTCCCGGGACAGACGCGTGTGCGCTAGCGGCAGCGTCGCGGCTCAGCGCCCGAGCTGAACGTACTGTGCAATGCAACGGACACCCGCCCGGCTCGAGCGCTCTCTCCCTCCCTGGCTCTTCTTTACTGTGTTTAAAGGATTGTGTTTGTTATCAGCCCGCCCTCCCCGTGCCCGTGCTTCCATCCAGCCCTGCTCTGATCTTGCTCCGTCCTCACCACTTGCTCTCCCTGTCCAGCTCCTCGAGTGTCTCTGGTTTCCTCGTGTGTCACCGCAGCCCCTCGGACGCATGCGCCCGCTGCTGGGCCTCCTCAGGCCGCCAGCCCCCCGGCCTCTGGCAGGGCCACGCTTCCCGCAGCCATCGCCACTGGATGCGGTGCTGGGCGCCGCACTTCAGCCTGTCAGCACTGCTAACGCCTATCCGGGCCCAGGCCCAGCCCGGCCCCTTGGAGCTTGCTCGGTGCGCCATCGCTTTGCAGCCCCCGGCTCACCCCTCTCTGCCCGCCGCCGGGCTGGCCTGCCCTGGCCTGTGAGCCATCGCCCTCCCCAATGGTGCATTTTGGGGGTCCAGCCTCAGAGTGCTGGTACCTCACCAGAAGAGACGCTGCCTCCTCCCTGCTGCTAGTGGAGGACCCTGCCAGATCCCATGTCCAGTATGGCTGGCATCACAGCCCCCCGTGCTTACGTAGGAAACTTTCTGCACCTATAGGTTGTAGAATGACAGAGCAGCCCAGGTTGCGAAGGACCTCCAAAGATCATCTGGTCTGACCTTTTGTGGGAAAGGGAGCCTAGATTAGATTACCTGGCACCCTGACGAATCACATCTTGAAAGCCTCCAGTGATGGGCATTCCACCATGTCCCTGGGGACATTGTTCTGGTGGACGATTGTTTCTCATTTCTTTCTCAGCTCAAGACAAAGCCTCTCCCAGTGCAACTTGGACCTGTTACCCCTTGCCTGTTCCCTGTGGTTCCTTGTGAAGAGAGAACCTCCATCCTCTTTGTAGCCATACATGTACCTGTACAACTTGACCAGAGTTTGCGCAATAGATGTCCCGTTCGTGCTGCTTTCGCAGAGCCCACTGCTGCGGGCACAGCCACGGGCTTCAGCACACGCCTCTTCTACATTCTGTTTAATGCTATTTGCCCTGGCTCATTCTTTAGCTGCACAATGAAATGGTTATACTTGTCATCCGTAGTATTTCCATCCTAGAATATCAATTTACAGCCTGGCGTTACAGGGTGTCCTCAAAAAGCAAGAAGTGAAAGGAGAGAAGTTACATAACTGGACCAGCACGGCAGAGCCAGTCAGCCACTGGCAAGACTGGATCGCAGGGATTCCCACCTTCCAAAACATCCCCATTCTGCCCCAAAAGTCCTGCTACCTCAACCTCAATGGCACTTTTCGCATTTAATCTCAAAACCAGAGACCACTGTTACAACTGTGATGTGCTGCACCCAGCACTGAAGGGAAACAGGAGGGATAAAGCCCAGGTATTTTTGAACCATCACGCAGGCAGCCACCTGGCTGGCTTCCAGCATGCTCTTCCTTTAAGTGTGCTCACTGCTTCTCTGTATAAGACTGCTGATCCATCAGTTAATCATATTGAGTAAGTACCTAAAATTAACTTTTAAATTATTAATGCATGAGAACATATCCGTTTGCCATGTACATTATTTTAAAGGATTACACTCTGTATACCGAGTACCATTAATGTTACATTTCTAAGATGGTAAATCGCATTGTATGGAAATCAGAAGAGTTGATGGATTCCTCTAAAAATGCCTTTGACAATGATAAAATGTTAAATTGGATTATTATTAAGCCTGTGTCTGTACTTACATTTCTTTCTAATACATACAAAAATAAGACACTGCCCAAATCGTAATAGTATAATATTTTTTGATTTTGTGGTAGGTTAAAAAAAATAGATACACGTAAGTATTGAAAATGCTCCTCTGAAAAATAAAAACACTAGGAAAGATATGTTTAGTTTCCTAGACTACAGCTGTGTCGTTGAAGACAAAACTGTACTGTCATAAAATTGTTTATCCAAAACAGCACCATTAAAACTGTTATATGTAGAAGTAGCAATGCATCCTTTCAACAGCAGTGAAGGACATACTTATGATAGCCATCTTCTTTTCCCTTAATGAACTAATCTCTGAAAAAGCCCTACAGTATGCCATATCATGAAAATAACAGCCTAAAATGCCAATATTTTCTCTGAGGGGGGAAAAAAAAGTCATTTTCTGCAAGAAAAACCACACAAGAAATAATGATGGCAATAACGTTCTCCAACTGTGTAAACATTATTCCTGCTCAAGGACAGTCCAAAAAGTAAAGGCAAACATCAGCACAGAAGCGTCGGTGCCTTCAGTACTTCTGTGCCAGGGAACTGAGCCCAGAAGAGGCTTGTCCCAGCTCCCTGTTTTCTTACTCTTTGCTGTGGTTAAAGTTCAGGTTTGAGAAGACCGATTCCACTGACCCCTGATGGAAGAACTAATGAGACTCCTCAGCCGTGCTCAGGGGGATCCAGGGCACGGGGGGGAGAAGAAGGTGGGACATGCAGTCCCCTCCTATCTGGAGGGGGTCTTGCTGCCCCACAGCTGCTGAGATCAGAGCCTGTGGTACAACTGGGCCTTGGATGTCCATTTATTCTCTGATTTACTACTCTCAAAATATCAGGATAGCCTGGAAAATGCCCTCTTTGCCATTTTTACTCTTCAGAAAACTTACATTGGCGTAAGTTTCCCATGTGTTAAGGTTTCAGAAACAGGTCCAAAATATAAGCAGAATATAGCCATTCTGTCTATTTAGCACTGCATTTAAGACTCAGGACCTAATAATAAATGGCTGTTGGAGTTCAAGTACAGTGGACTTGGTTTGCTTTCCACAGAGACTTGAACTCTGCAGGGTGACTTTCCTTCTTGGAACTTATCCAAAGGACACTAAGCTCTACAATTCAGTTAGCCTCAAGAGAGAAAAAGGTCATTTTAAAGTTTTATTAAATTGACTAATGAAAACTGTCTAGTAGATATGAAGTTTTCTTTAGAAACATTCTTAGATTTCATATATATTCTGAGAACAGGCATAATTTTCTTTTCTATTACATTGATTTAGGAAATGAAAATCCAATAGCAGAAGATCTGAAGAGGGGAGATCAGAATCTGGCCACCGCTTTCATTCTCAAAGGCACTTTGATGAAAGCATTATATGAAAGTCGGCATTGAGCATCATCTTTAACTAGTAGAATGCACTGATAAAAGACTTCAGCGATCAAAAAAGGGGCAACATGGTCATTATTACCTAGTAGGTGTACAGGCAAAAGCGCTGACCAACCTTTGAAATGGTAATAAGTTTCTTTTGTCATGGGCAAGGATTTTCACCTTAAATAGACAGGAAGTCTTCTAACACATCAGAATTTTAATAAGGCTTAATCTGCAACAAAACCAACTCAAAATTAATATTTCTGTTCGTTTTACTATAGTTGAAGCAAATGTTTCAAGTATTTTTAAAAGCAATCCAGAAAAAAATGCCTTTTTAATGCTGAGATGGAGCGGGGGGAAACGTTCTCCTTCCTTTCTGTCTACATTCTTCTTTTATTATCTCTCCTTATTTTATCACTCTGTGGTGGAGATTGAAAGCTGAAAGGGGAAAGGAAAGCACTAAGAAAGAACTTAAACATGTTTGTAAAAACATTCACTAAATATAATTGTATGAGCTAAAGGATAAAGATTGTATATCAGTATTCACCAAAAGACTGACATTTTCAAAACTTTCAATGTTTTCCCCCGGTATTCACTCAATTCTGATTTTTACCTGACCCAGCAGAAATTCCATCAAGTACAATAATTTTTGATGTTCAGATAGTTCATCTTCTGCTCAGCTGTTATCGAAAGGATTTCTTAACGTCAGCTGAGTATAGAAAAGGCTTTTTCTATAGTCGGTCTCTAAAAGACTAGCAATGGGAAAAAGAAGAGCTATGGCATGACCATAACTGAATACACTCACTGTGTTTGTAGACTACATTGTGGGGATCTACTTTTTGTTGCTAGGTAAGTTATATCTCTATTTACAGCTTTTTCAAAAGGCTGAATAGTCAGGGACATTTTGTAATTTGAGATGGAGTCCTAAGCTCCAGTGCAAGAGGTGCTCTTTCTGGGCTGTACAAAATAGAGCAGTTACACAAGGTGGTAGAGAGGAGAAGGGAATTTTAAGAGATACTGATCATCCAAACAGAAATGGCATTAAAAAGATGAATACATTCAGCCCACCATTCTGCAAAAACACATGTTCCCAGTGCTAGCCCCACAATTAAGACACTGACTGATTCAACATTAATAACTATAAATTGCTGTATTCTCTCAGTTCCAATAAAGTGATACAGAAAATGGGTACTTTTGGATATCAGAGATGTTAAGTGAAATGACATGTTAAAAGTGTTTCGCTTTTTCCAAATCAAAGTCAGCTGCTTTCCAGATGCATAAGTTTTCAACTAGGATGCCAGATAACACTAGATGGGAAGAAAAATTCAAAATTATACTGCAATAGGAGGAGATTCAGTTCAAGCTATACTATATATTCTCATTTTTGACATGAGAAATTGGGATTTATTCAAAACATGTAGTGCTCATTCACAGCTTTGCCACAGAGGAGGAGAGAATGCAAGGAGAACTGTGACTCAGAATGAAATCCAGCCACTCTACAGTCAGTGGCAGAAGTCTTAGGGAGCTTAGCGCAACCATGATTTCATCTGGAGTCTTTTCTTGGTTCCTGGGGGGGCAACCTAAAATAAGAATAAAGACAAAAAGAAAATCTTCAATTCTTCAGCACTGCCCTGCATGCTGACGCTTTTAGGAGCCTATTTTCACCACTGTTGTAGCAGGATCATCAAGCTAGTGCCATCCGAAAACCAGAAACGTTTCAGCGATGTAAACAAGAAGGGATTACAAAGAAGTAGATTTTACCAAGCTGAGAGAAGAGACACGGCAATCCAGCTGTACTCGACCCAAACCAGATCTTCCCTCTGTTTGTGCGCTGAGCTGTGTGCAGATCCCAGCATCCTCTGAAATAAAATGCGCCTCTGTACAGCACAGCCTTGCAAGGTGTCAGCGTGCCTTTTGGGGGCTTGCAGGGTAAGGCTGCAGCGCCGAGGCATGCATTAGGCGGGTTCTCCCAGTGTCCTGTAGGCACCACTGCTCTCTACAGCAGCCAGCTCATGTCTCACGCTGCTCTCCAGTGCAGGCCGATGTGAAGTTTTGAGAGCATTCCCATCATGTGGCTTTAAATGAGCAAAACGCAGATGTCTAATCGTCAATTCAAGTCTGGACTGGACTTCTTGTACTCAGACTGCCCTTTCCAAAGGAAGTCATGTTTTGCTTTCCTGGTGCAGGAATTACCAAGTAAATCACTGAACCAAAACAAACGTACACTGCATTACCATCTAAATTAATGCCTTGTCATAAAGTTTTAATCTCTTACAAACTCTCCATAGCCAATTAAGCCAAACCTTTCTCAGAAATCAGCCGGCAGGAGGAGATTCCCCTCTGCATCCCTAGCAAACAGTAGGTAGGCTGCTTATGCAGAGTATTGAGAATTTGTGTTAAAATACAAGTTGTGTCTGCAGTGATTTAAAATTATATTTTCTACAAGTCTTGTCTATTTACTTGACTATATGAGAGGAGTAAGAAGTCATTCTCTCATCTAAATTACTTCCTTTTGTTTGGAAAAATATTTAATCAGCCAAGGAGAGAGCATGAGAATGACCCTGAGGCTTAGCAGTTAGCGCACCCTTCCAGGACAGAAGAGACCTGACTTTCACTCTCCCGTGTAAGAAAGGTTTACTATGTACTGTTTTAACCCTTACATAGTGTTTTAACTCTTCCTGCTCTTTTGGGTTAATGATTTAACACAAAGCTATTTAAAAAAGGCAGACTGGAAGAATCTCATGCCAGAATATCATCCATCCTGGGGAGAGGGTCAGTTTCTTTGGAAGGGTATCTCACTTCAAGCAAAGAAGACATTTTAAACTGTGTTTTCTCTACCTAGTAAGGGTCATCTAATCTAATTGTAAGAGGAAAATGGCCAGATTTGTCATCTTTTCCCAATATATGTACTAGGCTGAAGCTGGTAGGTGTGCTCAGAGAATGCCTCTGTCAGCAGAAGCCACATTCCTCATCTGCAAATCCTGATGGGACTTGCAATTCACATTGTCTGGCCAGAAGTAGGCATTTACTCTACCTTTATTACAGAGAAAAACTTGGAGGACAAATTGTTCCTTCTGATGTACATCCTTTGTTGAGAAAGCAGTCTTTCAGAACAGAAAGGAGTGCTCTGTAGTTGCTATCCTGGCAAAATGCGTATCTCCTCTCCTCTCAAAAATATGAAGGCTGTTCTTTGTTGAGAGACATCCTTTCCATGATTGTCAGATGTGTGCAAATAATGTGCATGCATTCATAATGTGATTTGTAATGTTCTTTAGAAGTGAGTTCCTGGTGATAGTTTATTTGGCTATCAAATAATGTAATTAAATTTACGAAGGTCAAGCTGCCCCTCATAGTTTTCTTTTGATGCTGTATCAGATGTGAAGTAGAAAGCCAAAGATGTGTACAACATAGCAGCCCAGATGTTCATCTTCAGCAGCACTGTAGGTCCACAGGCAGTGAGAAGTCTAAGGGAGTCTAGCAGGAGCTACTACAGCAGCTGAGAGGAGATCCCACTGGTGCTCCTCAGGAAGTTCTCACCATCTATAGCTGGAAGTTTGGGACAGGCAAGCTTGTCAACTGTAGCCTAAGATTTAGCTGTCATTTATTCTATTTTTCTAAACTTAGTAGAGTAAAGGAGCACTTCTGCATAATACCATAAGCAATTTTTACCTCAAAAATATTAGTGAAAGTGAACAGAAAATATCTTTGCAGAAAAGACTTTCAGGACAATTACACCTACCAGGCAAGATCAGTTTTTTCTCCTTGAGTAAGCACCTTTCTAACGTGCACTACTCCGTGAAGACACAGACGTGTTGCTGGGTGGCTAAAAGGCCTCAGCAGGACTGGGGCTTCAGCAAGGAGGCTCCCCTGCAGCAGGAACGTGGCTCCTCGGAGCGTGTGCCCACCTCAAGGGCGTGTGTTCTGTCCCACGCAGCCCTTGTTCCAAGATGACAGATGACATTTTTGGTCTTACATTGATCGCTTTGTAGGTTCTCCCTCCTCCCCCCAAAGACTTGGTGATCCTCTTACACTGGTTATTGTTTGGGAAGCATTTGAACTGACCTTTATTTCACCCATGCCTCAGGGATGAGATCATTTAGAAAATGCCATATAAAAAAAAAAAAAAAAAAAAAAGACTTCATTCTGTGAACCACAATGGGGTGATGATACAGCAAGGGTATTTACAGCAAATCAATGAATCTGTCTAATTACTATCCTCTAATTTAGAGCATTTGCTTCTACAGTGGGAGGCAGACTACTGGTGGATTGTTCCTCTTTAAGACCTAGAGCTACATATGTCATATTGTGAAAATGTGATAGAAAATTGATTCTAAAAAATTGCCTTCAGATTACTCACCAGGAAGCAATTGGAGTCAGGCCAGGAGCAGATGGCAACTCAAAAGGCAATCCTCTTCCTCCTCAAGAAGTACTATTACTTTGTACTTCAGTAGTGGTATTGATCTAAGAAACCTGCTGCCTTTTACAAACAGTAACAAATGTAATTTTTTAGTGCCCTGGTAGCACAGCGAGTCAGATTTCTCAGCTTTAGCACACAGGGGAAGTAACGTATGTGGAAGCTACATTTACACCATTCCTATGCCTACAGTTTTCCAAGAGATCCCATTCACCATCTGAAGAAAAATCATCATCTCTAAAAATCCCAGCATTCTGCCACAAGCTTGGCACCCAAGCATCAAGCACGTGAAATTAAGGGATGCTAATTAGAGGCAGAGGCAAAGCCATTGGCAAAAAGAGACTTTCCCAAGTCATGGCAGAAAGTACGTAGCAGTACCAGAACCCAGAATGGCTCAGTCCTGGGTTGTGCTGTGTAAGCTCACCCCATGAGCCCTCAGGGAGTACCCGGCTACTCCTGTAACTACTTGCCAACACAAAGCACCTCTTGGACAAGTTAAGCGCTTGTTTAAAGTGGAACTGAAATTCTGAAAGCGAATACCAGCTAGGCGTTATACCCTGCAGCACATCTGGATACAAGGAACCTGCTGAGATGGTGAAACTCTCCACAAACAGGCAGTCAGTATGCTTCCCTAATCAGGGCCAAGCAAACTCTTCAGTAATGAAAGAGTCATTTTTAAAATGGAAAAAGCGGGAAGATTTTCCTGCTTCTTATGCTAATACAGTAACCAATACAGTCATAATATCGAAATGTGAAGAATTTCAGCCCAAATGTTGGGGGACAGTATAAGTAAGTCAATTTGAGAGTGGGAGAAAGCTTGCATACTTCTCAGACCTTATTCTGTACATAGTGAGGTCAAAAGCAAAACCCTCAAGCATGAACAACGTTGGGCACACAGCAAACAACTCTGCTGTAAATTACAGTGCATAACCGCAACAGCAGATCTTAAGTGGGTATAAACTCTCAATAGAAGTGGAGTGAGAAAAACGTGTCAGCCAAACATTATCTTCAGGTATATGTTGTGTGAAATACATGGCATGGTTTGCAAAGCTCACCAAAGCACTTAGGTAGATTTGGGAACTTTGGCATGATTTGAAGTGGGGATTCAGCTCTCAAATATATTATTTTGTGCTTATGAAAGAGTGATTTCTCAGGGATTTTTGAAAGTTTACTCTTTCAAAACAGGAATGATCTTCATGTATGTTAGCAAAGGAGAAAAAGAAAGCTGAACCAATGGCAAACTACAGAGGAGATTAAAAAATCCAAGTTTCTGGAAAGGCAAATCCCCTTTTTTCAACTGGCAGTTCAGAAAGTTAGTAAGCAAAGAACAAATACACTTTAAAGAAAAAGTGTTTTGCTTTACAGAATTTAATCACTGTATTAATCTGAATGTATTTCAATGCTGACACTCATACCCTGACAGGCTACTTTTCAAGAAAGCAGGCTATATTACATACTAGGATGCAATTCTGGCCACAGTGGGGTCAAAGTGCAAGTTCAAGTCAGACTTGATTTGTTCGCCTCTAAAATCTGCAACACGTATAGTTAAAAGTCAGTTTTTGTTTTAAATGCTTGCATACTAATATTTTAATAGTTCCTTATTTCTAAGAAATTGAAGTGAGATATGTTGAGGTGTTCAAATTTTGTATCTACTTCAAACCTTCCCACACATTGAGGCAATGAGGTAGGACACCTTTCTATTGCCACGTGTAGACTGACCAAATGTTAAGAAACAGCAAGAAATAGAAATATTTCTCCAGGACAGTAAAACACTATCTAATTGTAAGTTTGCAGGAAAAAAGCAGTAACTGATCCTAAAATGCTAGTACTGAACCTTGTGGTCAGATAGCCCTGATATTTGCAGTCGAAGGATCCTTTCATTCAGGTTAATAGAGCACTGGCTGGGGAACATGCACCTCATCGTAAGAAAATGCAGACATCTCATATCACATGACAATCATACATAGCTATATAATTTCAGCATCATGTTATATGCATTACTGCTGCATAACCAAACATGAATGTCTCTGCAAAACACCACTACCTGTATCATATGATAGGACAGAGACCAAAGGACATGCAGGAAAGAGAACAAGAGGGAGCAGGCTGTGCCCTGGATATACTGGTAAAAACACTTGATGTGGCCAATATGGTATGGGGTGTGCTTCCATGTTCTACGGACTGATTAAAAGCACATTTTTGAGTCACACCATATCGCAGCAAAGCTAGGATCGCATTTAAAGACAAGGCTGCTGGTGCAGAACAGAGCTGATGCGGAACAAAAGTGCAGTGAAACCCATGCTTTGACAGACACGAGACTTGGTTCATTTAAGAGATAGCATTCACATACTCGGACACCCTTACAGCCTGTATTATTTGCTACATCAACATATTCAGGAAGTAAGTAAAATGTCTCCCGTGACCAGCAAAAATCCAGTCTCCCTTTCTCCTTGGAAAATGCAGAAGCCAGTAAAGAGTAGCCCAACATCCTAAGTCCCATTATTTGTATTACAACAGTTCCCAGGAACACTGATTGAGCTACAGAAATTCATTGTGCTGATCAAATAGTGGAAAACATTTCATTAGCTGATAGAGCTGTTAGCTGATCTCCATCTTATTAGGCGCACCCCATCACTGAATACCCCATAATTGAACTTGACCTCGAATACAATCATAAGAAGTCAAGCTGTTCCCACTTTCTGTAACAGGAGGGTTTTGCAACACAGCCGCACTGCTGCAAACTCACAGTGCAAACACTAGATTCTGCATTAAATAGAGCCTTGAATGTATAACGACCCTGGCATGGTTGCATCTGTGCAATCTGCCTCTGGTGTGTATGAATCCTAAGGACCACTGATAACAACAGAACTGGCTGGAACAACTTGTGTAAGCAGGCCTCTAACCCTCTAATTGCAGGTAGTCACGGCAGGCAGAAACTCTGAATACTTGAGGACTCCTATTGTCTAATTCAGTCTTAAGAACTACTCCTGCTTAACACACAATCCCTTTCATGAGCTTATCAAGCTAAAAGATAAAGCAATTTAAGTTACTTCTCTCCCCTCAATTCCTCCCAATTAGAAAACTGTATCAGAATTGCACTCCTCAGGTATTCTGCAGCCATCTTCTAATTTCCAGCCTAAATATATTCACAGCCAATCTTATTTCCTTCCTGCCACCATTTGTCTGTCTGGTCTATTTGTGACTCAGTCCTTATTTATGACTCACCAGTGTGAAAGATAAGATTTGTGGCTTAGCGAGTGGCCTAATTGCCCAAGTGATGATTATATTAGAAATGCTCAAAAGGAAACATGAGTGCCCTTCTTAAGTCCAATTAAGGAAATATGTTTACATCTAAACAGCTCTAAATAAAAATTTTAAAATCCGTTTGACCTGGAGTTTCCGTGATAAATATTTATGCAATGTTTGCTAATTACTGCAGCAATTTTCTCCCTGATCCTCTTGTTCAACATGTGTATGAGGAAAAAGGGAAGGCAGTGTCAATTATACGATTACGTTACCTTTCTCTCTTTCATTAGCCTCCAGTTGTGGGAGTGACCAGCTTTCATGATGTCCCTGCTAGACTGTGGTTCAGATGAGCATGGTGGAGCTGAGAGTACGTGGGCGACTTGGCAGAACAGCTGGAACAAATGGCCAAAGTTATCTTTGCTCGCCTCTCTGAGGGAGCATGTTCTGGCTTTGGTTCATCAGCTCTGCCCCATAAAGGTCCGGCTGGAATTTCAGCTGCTTCTGGATGCTGGGATAACAGCAGTGGACAACAGCATTTTTTCAAAATGTGTTTAGATCTTAGTCCTGGAACACACTAATTGTGCTGAGGTTGAAAGCTTTGCAAGAGCAAAATTAAAAGGTCATAGCTTGTCTGGAGAAGGACATTTTAGTAGCAGTTATTCTGTTTATTGTTCTTGCAGGACAAGCTAGTGGCTTTAGCGACAGATGAAATCTCCATTGTCCTCAGCACCATAAAAAGTCAGAACAAATGGCCGGTTCCTGCCCCAGAGAGGCTTACATCTGGTGGAGAAATAGAAAACATTTTCTTGGAAGATGCTATCTTGTTTCATGGCAGCCTATCAAATCCCAACTTCAGCTTTGCTATCCACCATCTATTTCATGAATGTTATTTCAGGCTCGATCCTCAGCTGGCACAAATCAAACATCATGCTACGTAAGTCAGCCGAGCTGTGCTGATTTATGCTTGCTGCGTCACTTCAGTGCAGACCATGAAGTTACGCCAACTGACATCAGTGCGGGATCTGGCCCTCAGACGCTGTCAATGCCATTTAGTGCCACTCTTCTGTTTCCGCTTCTTCCTTAGTGTGGAGAGATTATTCTGGCTGACTGCAACCAGGAGCCAAGCACAGCTCGGCTCCCCTTCCTGCACCCAGCCACCTCCCCAGCTCATTAACTCCTGGAGGAACGGGGGTGTGGGAGGGGAGAAGATCCGGCCCTTTAGAGGTGGTTCCATTTATAAATATTGACTTTAATGTTAATTTCATGTAGTTGCTTGTAAAAGTCTTTTAGGCTGAAGCAGAAGGCACACTGCAGATGGCAAGGATATTTTTCACAGTTTTTATGGTGGATAACAATATACTTGACATTTTGCTCATTAAATGTGAGCCTTGGTATGTGAGTAAACATGCTAGGCATCTGTGCTCTAAAATTACCAGTGTGAAAAGCAACAACTCAAATGTTTCAGTCAATAAATGTACAGCACAGAAGCAACATTCAGCAACTTTCTGAATGCTGTGTGCAAGGCGAGGACTGAGTTTGCAGTATTACATGGAACACTCTAGAACCAACAAGGAAGAAATAACATATTGCTTTACAGTCCGTACTTTGCAGGGAGAGGATTACATCCAAAAATCTCTAAAGTCAATGTAAACACGTGGTAGACCATACCCATCAATTTGTTTTTTCTAGAGGAAATAGCATGTGCATAGTCAAGCTGCAAAACTACATCGGAAAGAGAGTAAGTAACCAGAATGAGCTGAACAGGTGGAAGAGGTGAAGGAAAAGCAGTTTGCCATTGGAAAGAACAGTAGACCAGGACAAGAAGGGGCAGAAGGACAGATATGTGGTGCAGTGTGAGCTGGTGTGATGAGTGACCAGCCAGCAGGAGATTGAAGAGAACAGGTGCCACAGAAGTGGTTCTTCTCCTTTCTATCACAGGAAGTTTTCTGCTCCCCATCTTTGGGTTTTGACACATTCTCAAAGAAATGAGAAAGAGAAAGGATGAAAAGTCAGATGGAAAGAAAAGCTGGAAAAGTAAGAGAGCTATAGGATCTTAAGCTAGCACATGATTTTTACTTGTCTTTTAAACATTCTGGAGATGTTACCTTGAAATGGCTGCAATTCTGAGCAGTACTGAAATAAAACGTAACTACAGGAAAACAAAATTTAGCTTAGGGCATCTTGAGATGTTCACAAATCCAGGATCGTCCAGAAACCAATACCGTGTGGGCAAAGACAGCAAGTTTAAATTTAGAAAATAAAGGATATCTAGATTGAAGTAAGAGGAAGACTTGTGTCTCATAGTTTTATTTGTGGATTTAGTATGTGTTTTGGAACATTTCTTCCTGAGAAGACAACCAATTTGTTACTTAATTTTGTATGATGGAAATGGGTGTGAAGAAAGTGAGACTGACCATGTGAAACAGTGATTTATTTTAAAATAGACCAGGAGGATTAAGGTAATGCTAACTTCTTCATGATTCTTCATCTCTCACAGCTATATTGGTCTATACAGCATGTTTTTTTTGATTTCCCAATACACACAGATATCCTCTCCCTTTTCTTATTCCTTCATCTTCCCTTATGTCTCTAAATTAAGTCTACCTTCACTGCGGTGTAAAATTCCTGTTTCAGAATTACTGTTCAAGTCATGTGTCTTTTCTCTCTCTCCCCCCAAATACAAGTCCTTGAAATATTTTATTACCTGTAGGGAGTCAGCTCTTTGGTATACCACATCATGATTTTAGAGACACTTATAAAATGAAAAGCTTTTAAAATCAAGCTGAAATGAGAACTCTGGTATAAACTTGACTATACTACACTTGACCATAGTAGAGGGTTCTGCTGATTGAAGTGGTGGATAAACTCCTGTTAATATAAGTGGAAATGAGATCAGATGCATAACTGACCAAACTAAAAGAGATTGGATGGATTCTACTCAAAAAAGTAAATAAATTCAAAATCTTTGCAACTTTAGACCCATGTAGTCATCTAATCTAAGAATCCTCATACTCAAACCACATTCATGTGGGGTTTTTTCTATACTTGCAGAACAATGAGAACTTGAATGAAAACAAAAATAAACAACCCAATCCTGGATTTATTATAGAATAGTTTAAGAAAGTGGCAGCCTCACACACCACACTTGGCAAGATCCAGAGAATTAGTGAAATCCCAGAATGGGGTAAGTTAATTTGCATAATAAACTGTACAGCAAGACATCTTCCTGATATTTGAGAGTTTGTCCCTAAAGCATCTCAATCTGTCTTCTTAATTCCTTCTTTCTCAGAGGCAGACCGCAATTCTTTTATGTACAATATCAAAGGCAACAGGGATAAGTAGCACACAGTTATGGAGTGTCCAGAAATTACTGTGACAGCTGGGTATATAATTTATATTGAAGAAATGAAATACATAGCAAGATCAGTCTATCAGATTATTTCTGAAGGTTTAACAGCAGATCTGATGGAGCAAAGGTCACCATACCAGGTTAGCCAGTGTATAGATATCTACGTCAAGGTGTACAAAGTCCTAGAACGTGACATCACCTTCTTAAAAGGGGTGTGTGACAAACAGTTAGTAATAAACAGAAAAGACGATGAAGGGAGCAAACGTGCAGTTAAATTAAACAAACCTCAACACGGAACAGAGGCCCACTAAATAAATACACTAATTCAGTCATACATTTTTCCTATGAGTCTGATGTTTCTTCATGCAGTAGTGTGAATTTGTAAGTAGTGTGAATTGAATCTCTGAAGGTCCCATTGAAATCAATCATGTAAAATCCACTGAAGGAAAATAGTTTTCCTTCCTTGTGCCAATTAGCTTCAGGAACCATCAGGTACGACCGCCAAAAACCTAAAGCAACATCTCATAGTTCAGGTATCACACACACTTTGCCAATTCAAACATGCTGAATTGGGATTAATATGGCTTCTGTTTCGTGTAACATATCCAGGACCAGGGAGCTGAAGCAAGAGACTTTGGGGAGTGGAAGAAGCACATCATTGGTGCCCTAACTGTAAATACACTGCTGCTGCTCCACTGCGCAATCCCTGTGCCTGGAGTAGCTCTGAAAGGCAGGAGGTGTTACGGCCACTTGCCAAGGGAGAGTTTGATGTGAGGAAAGGTGACAGGATCCAGAATCTGCATATGCTGTCCCATTTTCCTATAAATGCTCATAATCAGTTTGTGGTGATGAATGATACGTTCCACTGTTAAACGCTATCGGGCCCTAAATCCTGAATTAATACGTTCACATGTTCAATATTAATATATTCCTTCGCTGACACCAGGGTGTTCAGAGCACGAGACATTTATTCCAGACAGATAGCAGTGAGATATTTTCAATTATTTCTTAACAAGCAGACTTGACATCATGACATAGATTGTATAATTTAGAAGAAACCATGAGTAGCAAGCTGTGGCGTCTGCTCTGCATTTGTTAAAAAGAAATCCTAGGTGCTTGTAAGGCAGAACCCTGGAAGTTTTGCTAACTATAAAAAACCTGGACACATTACTAGCATGGCCTTTAAATGTTAAATATTACTCACATCCCTAAGATCCTGAGAAGCCAGAATGGCACCCTGTCGGTATCGCGGTGTCATGTGCTGTGACATAACAGCTAACCCAAATTAAGACTAATTTGGTGATAAAGCATTTCTGACTGAGAGCCCAGAGTCTTCCTCAGGTTGCCACACGTAACATATCGCCAAGTGTCAGTCAATATGGGATTACCATTTACCAGCCTGCAACAAATCCAAGGTACTGCAGCAGCTTGAAATGCCTCCACAAGACAACAGACACATGTTCTAGGTCAGGATTTCTGGGTTCTGTTGTGGTAACAGTGGAAGAGAAATAATGTGGCATGGGAAGTAAACAGTGTGGTCATTCAGGGATTGGCAAACACTCCTGAACACAGCAAGCATGTGCCCTTTGTCTGTAACAACACAACCCTTCTGAATTGCTAATGGAAAAAGATTGTCTTCGGAGTTTTGCCACAAAACACATGTTCAGTGCTGGTTTTCAAAATGCCTTCTTTTTCTCACCTGTGATGCTTTTCCATAACTGCAGTCAGGTGAGGAATATCAGCACATGATGAGTCCAAAGGAAGCGAACAAAGAATAATTGGTGTACTCTCTAGGACCGGTGGTGTATCCATCTTACCACTGAATTCAGTATGTATAAGGACTCTCTCATACTAAATATGCATCAACTAGATGCATTTTCATAGGTAGGTATGGTAAGTATTTGTCATGGACATTGATTTTCCTCTACCTGGAAGGAAAATGCCTTCAGAGTTTCTGGACAGAGTATCTGGAATTGCCAATTCCATGGCAGTATTTGGTCTTGTTAGAAAGTTGATCTAGTCTGCTGTTTTCAGAGTTCCTGAAGAGAACAGTGCTGCAGGTCTGGTGGAACGTAGCACCTGACTGACTGGGCCTTTGAACATTGCAGTGTTGGTACTGGGTCAGAGCAAGGCCCACCAGCCCCGTGTCCTGCCCATGAAGACGGCCAGTGTGTAGATGCTTATGGGAGAGAGCGGCAGCAGGGCAAACACAAAGTGGTGCTTCTTTCAGTAGTTCCCTGTTCTCCAAGTTTTGTGCTTCAGGGTTTCCCTGCGTCAGAGTTATTTTCTTTAATTTAATGTATTTGCCAATCGCTTTTTGAACCCATGCAAGTTTTTGGTCTTCATGAAATTCTGTCATTAAACTGGTGAACTACTTATTACGAGTTGCATAATGTAGTATCTCTGTCTATTTTAAACCTGTTGCCTGCTGTTCTCTTTTGGTATCCTCTGATTACTATATCAGAAAAGAAATCAGGCACCATCCCCTGTCCACCTGTTCTCTGCCTTGTTAGTCATCTCTCTGAAAGAAGGTGGCCTCCGTGGGGCGGATCCTGAGATGTTAGCTCTGCTGCATCCCTCCCTTGTTCAGGCCTTCCTGCACTGCCTGAACCACTTTGCACAGGGCTACCCGTGGTGAGAGAAGCATCTTACCTCCCTCTGCTTTTTCCTCACAGATCCTTCTTCATTTCACACACTGGGAGAAGATAATCTTTCTAACCAGACAGAGCCAGAGCAGGTATCAGGGCAAAAGAGAAGAGGACATGAGGGAAGAAAAGAGCAAATTTCAGAAAGTATGCCAGAAATGGGAAAATCTTAGCACAGAGTCCCTCTTAGGGGCTTTCTGCATGCCAAAGGGAAGATGGAGGAAACACAGCAGCTCCTTTTCCCTAACTCAGACCCACAGTGGTGGAAGGAGGCATTGCCAATGCATTACGGTTTATCAGCTCCCAACACGGACTCTCTCTGCTGATGGGTACCTGAACAGGGAGTCTGGAATAGGTATCCAGGGAAAACACCATCAGATCTCTGCCTTGCAGGGAAATACAGGAAGCCCACCCCAGGGATGCAAACGGGGACAGGAGTATCCACACAGATTCACCTTGAGGTCTGCACTGTGCAAGGACCTGTGAATTAAAGAAGGATGTGGGTTAAGCCATATCTCCGAATGAATTTGCTCTCTTTGTGGAAGTTACCATCACTCAGAGCAGAAAGGGGCCTTTCACTGCAGGGCCTGCTAGGTCTACGCTAACCTACTTCCATGCCAAAGCAAACATTATTCCCGCAGGCCCCTCCGTGGTACGTGAGGAGTACAGTTTCAAACCTCCCCTGCTCCAACCACTTTGGGCACCAAACGCGAGACTGCAGGCCAGCTTCTCAGCTGGTTCAGGCTGGCTCAGCTCCTTCAAAATCAGTGGAGCTCCACTGCTGCCATCTAATTGGGGTTTTGGCCCGATATCCAGCCTTCAGCTCTTTAAGAAGGCAAGTTGTGGATGTGTTTACCCACTACAGATGCCCCTTTTTTCCTCCTTCTGTTCTCCCCCCTTTCCCTCTCCCTGCTGCAGCCATCTCCCCCTTGTCCACTCAGCTACTGGAGCTCACATAGAGGCCATTGTTAGTTACACTTTACAGGGGGTGGAAAGCACTAAATCATGGGTTAGGAAAATAAAGCTCTTACCCTGCAGCGGTCAGAGGGAAGCAATACTTCACCACCGAAACACAGCATGTGCAACGGTGCATTTTAACTGGATTCCAGGGCACAGAAATATTTGCAGCTCTCGATCCTAAATTATACTCACATCCAATATCTCGGATTTTCATATTATTCAAACATAAAACTGTCGCCATGTACATTTGGGGCTTAAATTATGTAGAGATGATATTTTATTGCATAGGATTTGTTTGCATCTCTGTGGAAACCTGGCAGCTGCCCCGCTGCTGAAGTCCAAAGGGGCAGTGACAATTTAGGAAAGAGCTGAGAAACAATCCAAGAAAACAAGCTACATATGCTTTGTTATCTAATTGCTTTCTTTAATATTGGAGGGAAAAAATCATGGAAGGAAGGATGTTTAAATAAAAACTGACCTTGAGTAATTTGAACGATACACCAAGCAGCAGCATAGGATATTTTCACAGGAATTGACCTTCACCCTGATTAGGTTCCTGTTTGGGGTAGAGCTAATTCACGTATGGGATTGCATAAGCTACCTGTAAGTGGTAGCACTTCAGCCTGGGGGGAAAACAACTATTTTTCACTTTTGGTGAACAGGGAAAGGGCTGCAGAAGCTTAGGACTTGGCCGTGCTAACTGCAGAGGTGTGTGCACCTGGATGTGCAGTCACAATGTCCCCTTAGCTCACTTGGTTTGGAAGGAGCAGTGCTTGGGGGGAAGGTCAGGTGAGAGGTGATGGGGACAGGCCCTGTCTGACCTCTCCGGCTGGCACAACAGCAAGCAGAAGAAGATGTGAGCTCAAGCACCTCTTCCTTGGCATGAAGGACAGGTAGGGAATGAATTGTGACCCCAAAATGTGACCCACTTCACCTGCATGAGTAGCACACCTGTTCTCCTGTACATGGCAGAACCCAATCGGTGAAGATGTTCTCAAGCCGTCCAGGGGGCAAGCTTGCTGTCTGTGAGCTGTGTGCCAGACCACGTGGCCTTTGTTTCTATATTTTATCTGAGCTGGCATATCATGCCTAGTGTGAAATTTGATGGGAAATGACCCTGCATGAAGGGTCTTGTGTTTTGTTTGTTGGGGTATGTGTGTGTGTCAAACTGTAGGAGGGGAGGAAGAATTAAATCATGCCTTAAAATAAATAAATAAATAAATAAATAAATAAATAAAATCCAGGAATTTAATTATGACTGGACTTTGATAAAGTAAAAAAAAAAAGCAAATGAGACAAATAATGTATAAACACCTCTCAAAAACATTTCCTCCAAAGCAACAGAAAATTTTGTTAGCTGATGTTAATTTTCATGCTTCTGTGGGAGAAGTGAAGAAGGCATGCTGAAAGTGATATTTTTGAGATGCCACTAATAAAAATGCAGCATAAAAGTAGCACCTTAATTCTGTGTTCCTGCTGGAGAACACACTTTTTTGGCTCAGGTTTTCCCTGTCTCTGCGTTCTGTGCACACAGCTATCACCAAATCCGCACTCCAGATTTCTGAGGCTAGCATAGCTAGCCTTTATCAAGACCAGTTCATTTCCCAGACTATACCTCATACAACCAAGTTGTGCTAGCAGGGATCCAGTTTCTTTTTCTTGCCCTCACTTTTAGTTTTGGGTGGACCCTACCACTGATAAGCAACTATCTTGTTGGCATCTTCATGAATCATGAAGGGACAGGATACCCAACTTGCCAGACCCAACTGCCTGGAAACCATATGCGCTGGTCTGGGGCACCCTCTGAACGGGGAGCCCATTAGTCTTCACTGGAAGAGGCTGTGTGAAATGGAAGCCCATCCCAGGTGACTATTCTCCTATCTCCCCTCTTGTGCATTTGGGAGAAGCCATTTAGACAGGGAACTGCCTGCCAGCAATTGTCCATGTCTTGCATGGTGCTTATCTCAGTCAGTTCCTATTTTTGCACGTGTTGTGTCTGGAAAGGGATAGGTGGGAATGCATGCCCTGGGCAGCTATGGTAAAGCACGGGGAAGGTAGCTGGTGGTAATGGATGCCTCCAAAATGCAGGCAGAATATTTTGAGCATGTGGTTACTGAGCCTGCTTCGTATGCTCTGTATAACTCGTTCTTTCTGAGGGTGACTGCAGGCATTTCTCCTATTACCAGCTGCCCGTACTTCTGTGTTCAGCCATAGCCTCCTCAGATGCCACCTTTCTGAAGAACCTCTCTTCCTCTTCCCACTAACTTCCCACCCTCCCAAGCATTGCTGCATAACGTGTCCTTGCTCCCCACAATTTCTGTTTTGAGGGTGGAAGGCTCCTTGCTCAACCCTCTGTCTCCCATCTTGAAGTTGGGGTTTTGAGGGGACAGGAGATTACCCGAGCTTTCCTCCGTCTCTGCTGCACGCTGCACGACCAGCACTGGGCACAGCAGGTTCGCCTGCCTTCTGCTACTAACCCACACCTTCTCCCTGGTGGAAAACCCTATTCTCATTGCAGAACAAGAGTGTTTCCACGCCTGCTGCTCTGCGCCTCCCTTTGCTACTCCCCAGAATGAGTGTAACTGTGGGGGAGGGAGGCACAGAAAAAGCACTCCCTTCCACACGGAGGATTTGCAGGCACTTTGTGCTTTTGTTATATAAAATTTTAAGAGTGGTTTTGCAAATATTCAGCAATGATGCCACATTTACAAAGGTGGAAAGGCTCTGAAAGAGCAGCCCTGGGCCAAACATATATCAGGGTAAGAGAAGAAGTGAGAAGGAATGTGTGTAAATCTATTAAGCATCCTGTATTATCTTCCATTGATATTTGTATGTACAGCACATATATTTGTGAAGTGTAAAACCCCAGTAAAGGAACAGCCTCAGAAAGATGTCTCTAACCACATAGTTATTTTTTTAAAGAGAGTACGTAGCTATAAAACTTTCCAGCCAATTCTTTATTATTATTTTGTTAGACTGCCTGTGCATTTCTTTGCAAAACGAGCTAATAAAGCTAAGAAAACTGATGACACTGGTGCTTGGACAGCTATCAGAGGAAAAGAATAAAGTATTAGTGTAGGGAGAGAACTGAAACATTTCCAGAACTCCATTAACAGAATGAGAAGTGGTTTCAGAGAAGATGAGCTTCTATATTAGGAAAGCTTTACTTATTTCCTCTGAGATTCTGCCAGTCCCACGGGAGAAAGAAAAGGCAGTGGTGGCGGTAGGAAAAGAAGAGCAGCAAAGAGGCAGGAATTGAGAGGATGATGTGGAGAAAAATACTTTGCTACTGTTTATGCAGGGTAAAAAGGGGATCCTGTCTGAGCATGGGAAGAGCTCTCTTTAAGTAGCACCTGCCACATGGTTCTTCTGTGGCCTCCCAGAATTGGGACCAGATGGGAGACAACAGTTTTTGTCCCTCGAGTGAGCAGTGCAGTCTGAGCACAGAGGGATTACACCACCCACCTACACACCCCACCACCATGGTGCAGGCATGGCAGCAGGGATGTGAAGCTGCAAAGAAAGCACACACACACACACACACACCCCCCACACACCCTGAGACGGAGGCAGGATAGCAAAGCAATAAGAAGTTAGTGAAGAAGTGTCCTTTTAATAACTGAGCCGTAGCAGCAGGAACCGCTAGAAGCTAAAGTGACAGCAGCAATTAAAGACAAGAACAGCAACATCTATTGATAAGATGTGCTCTTACAAGTGAGATGTGTTTACAATAGCTGAAAGAGATTAGGAGAAAATTTCTACTCCTCCCCACTTACTGTGTTTGACAGGTCTCTTGATATTTTAAGTTTCAGAGTCTTTACTCTTTAGTTAGTCAGTTCTCCTTGTTCGTGCAAGCCTTATTCATGACAGTGTGTAAAGGAAAACAAAATTTAGACACAGGCAAATATGATTGTATTTGATTGTATTCCCCCCCTCCCACCCCCCCCCCCCCATGGATGGATTCGCAGGTGGTCATATTTCTAGGTCACTCCTTGAAGAAGAAAGTGAATTTAATTTCTAGTTGATGTCTTTTATGTAGGAAAGAGGACCCATGGCAAAGAAAAACATCTTAAAAAAATGCAAGAACTGTGAGGTGAGAGGTGGAAATTATTTACTACAGAAATAGAAAGAGAGATCATAATTTGCTGTGCAATCAAAGCATGACACCACAATTAACACCTGTGCCACATTGTCCGCTGTAAGGTCTCTCCAGTCCCATTCACTGCTTTCCTCTGTCTTGGTTACTCATGCTCATCAATGCGTTCATCAGACATGGATAAATTTATGGCAGTCTGGTTTGCTGGGATTTTATGCCTCATTTACATGGATGTAAACCACCAGGCAAGCTACAATGGTAGCTTTGCAATCAACACATCAGTGCATGGGGCAGGGACAGGAAAGAAGTGAGATGTGATCTAAATACGGTATGAAGTGTAGCAGCTCAGCATACAAAAAACCTTCCCTTATACTGCAAAATAGCACACGCTTCTGCAAATCCAGAACAGAGAATCCCTCTGTGGTCACCATGAGGGACTGGACATCCAACGGGGACCTCCTACAGTGACTGGAACAGCAGGACCCAAGGATGAAACTGTTGTTGCCTGAAACCTATGAGGTCCCAGGCTTCTGATCAAGCATCTCCCACCGAGTCCCTAAAAAACCTCAGCTGAATCTTTGTAATGGCCCTGCTTTTCAGCTATGTGTTTCTACCTTCCAATAATAAGAGTATTAATTAATGAGCTCTCCCGCCTGCCTAGGAAAGAACAAAGACAAATGAGGGAGGATGCTGTGAAGGAATGCAAATACAGTAATAAAAGATTCAGTGCAAGGAAGGTGGTATTTAATTTGTGGATTTAAGTCTGTCCTTGTTAAAGACAACGAGGAGAAATGTATTGCTACAGATGTGTAAAGGAGCCCATCAGAGTAAAGGCAGAACTACACATCAGGCAGGGCTGGAAAAGGCAAATTCTGCCTGAGTTTTTGCTTGAATGGCTGCTTGAACACAGTGCACATTTTTCAGTCCTGGTTCAGTACAGATGGACTGGATTTGACATCTTCTGGAAAGAATCCGTGTATCTTCCTCAATTATGCAACTCCTGGATGACCATGAAGTTCTGGTCTGATGTGGCCTTGTGTTGCTCATCACTATATATCCTCATAATTTCTGAAATTATTTACAGATGTCAACAACTCTAATGTTTTCCAGCCATCAGTGAGTTGCCCCAGAATGAGAGGCTTCATTCTCCACCCAAATCCGGAGCTGGACAGCGTGACTTTAAATATGAGAGATGGAAGAGTCCCAGCTTTCCCAGGCTCGTTCACAGTTCAGTGGCAGATGACCCAAAAAAGCTAAACAGGGGAAATGGAAAACAGTTTTCTTCCTTGTATGATGATTAGTTCTTAGACCCTGCAGACTTTACATATTTGTGCTGTGTTGTGGTTAAATCCTCAAACCACCTCAGTAGTCAGTCATCCAGATTCTGTAGCAATTTTTAGGAACTTCCCACTAAAGGCCTTTAGGTGGAAGGGCATTACCTCAAAAGTCTCTTCCATTTGTATCTGCTGGAGAACTCTCCCTAATCTCCCCTATTAAATCTTCTTTAAAAGAACAGACTTTGTTCTTTCTTCTCATTATGAGAGTTAGAAGGGGAAGCAAACTGCAGGCTTTTTCGTGCATTGCATGGGAGAGAGCAGGTCGAGGATATTCTGGTTCCAGACAGACATAATTGTAGAGGCTTTCTTTCAACAGCTGTTTATTTTTATTCCCAGCTCACAATTAGCGGAAGAGTTCATGTACAAAACCAATGGTCCAGCAGAGCCACTAGTCATAGCTAGGAGTATTTCCTTCCCTGTGTTACTAAAAGGCAGTTCGAATCTACCTGAGCAGAAAAGAAAATGTCCATAATAGGAGATTCAAGATCATATTAAGACTCTGAGCATAGAACCTTACCAGTCCCTCTAGACAACTAAAGGAAAGTCTTTTTTCTTTATTCCTGATAACACATGTTTATATCAGATAATCTCCCTCTACTGGATCATATAATTTTGACAGTAGGAGAATAAAGGATAAATGCAAGGCAGCAGAGGGATGATTCAGGCAAAACCAAAGTGGCAAGTTTTCCAGTCCTTTGTTTATCATTACACAACTGAATGCTACATACACTTTCAAGAAACTTTAGTATTCAGCTCAAATAGCAAGTCCCTATGCTTCTTGTATCCTCGTGCTTTTTAAAAATGCCGACCCTACTCTAATGGAAGTGCATAAAGAATTTTCCTTCACTTTCAGTGGAAGCAACACCAACCCCCCTGTAATTTACAGAAATATATCTAGGCTTTCTCATGTTCAAGTACAATTTCTGAGCAGATAGTTGACCTCATTTCCCTAGGCAGTTTTCTGACAGATAGGGAGCAATGCACCTGTACGTTCCTCAAGCTTCTTTTCATTAGTGTGTCTTGCAGTTTAATATTACATGGTCCAGTGGGTTCATTGGGAGCGAAAGTGCAACCAACATATAGGAGAGCTCTGTCCTATCATGTAGGCCAGGTTGTAATGAATCATACATTTACAACCCAGTAAAACCCTCACACTGTCTATTTTAAAGCTTGGGTTTGAGGCATCTATGCTTTGCATTGTCCTTTAGGAGGAGTAAAAATTGATTGCTTTTTTTATTAGCCTTGCAAAGCTGCTCTGACACCAGGTGTCTGGACAGGGATGGGCTGAGCAGCGCTAGGCACGGCTGGGAGCAGCGGTATAGAAATACCTTCAAAGTCTATTTTCCTTCCATCTTGGGACCATTTCACAGAGGTCTTCACAATAATACTGTAGTGACCTACACTGGCAGTTATCAGCTGTAATGGATGGTGGGTTTCAAGATTGTGCATATTCTCAGGACACAGCCAAACTTCGTGGTGCCCCAGACAGACAGTGCATGTAAAATGAGCTAAATCATCACCATGAGTAGTTATGTAATTGCTGTCCAGCCTTCTTTAAGAAATCAGTTAGGCCTGACTTTTGGTCAAGGTGCAATACATGACATCTGTTGCAACATATGCAAAAGTGCACATGAAGTTTCATGAAAGGACTAGCAAGACAAAATATCCTGCTGATTTGCAATGGAAGTATTTTTACACTGCTTTGCACACAGAGAAGTGCACACAGAGAACAGAAGTGGGGAGAAGAGGTGGAAAGATGGAGAGGCAAGCCAAAAGAAAAGTAGATCAGCTTGTGACCTGTGATCTGAAAGACTGAAATTTATTTCAGGAACATGAAATAGTCACGAGTAGACTTCTTTGGTTACTAAAACCACAAGGCAATGTATTAAATATACCTAGGGCTTCTTCAGTATAATTTCTCAGTTGTTTTTCATAGAATCATAGACTCATTTAGATTGGAAAAGACCTTTAAGATCATCAAGTCCAACCATTAACCCAGGACTCCCAGGTCTGTCACTAACCCATGTGCCTAAGCACCACATCTATGCGTTTTTTAAACACCTCCAGCAGGGATGGTGATTCCACCTCCCTGGACAGCCTGTTCCAGTGCTTCACCACCCTTTCAGTGAAGAAATTTTTCCTGATATCAAATCCAAACCTCCCCTGGTGCAACTTGAGGCTGTTTCCTCTTGTCCTGCTTGTTACCTGGGAGAAGAGACCGACACCCACCTCGCTACAACCTCCTTTCAGGTAGTTGTAGAGAGCAACAAGATCCCCCCCCGAGCCGCCTCCTTTCCAGGCTAAACAGCCCCAGTTCCCTCAGCCGCTTTTCATAAGACTTGTGCTCCAGACCCTTCACAAGCTTTGTGGCCCTTCTCTGGACACGCTCCAGCAATCTTTTCTTGAAGGTTGTTTTGAATTTCAGGAGATAAACCATTTTTCAAAACATGGATGGCCAAATACACAGGGAAAATGAGCAAGTTTTGAAATAATTCACTTAAGAAGGAGTATTTAATTTTTTTCTTTCTCAATACATTACTTACAACAGGCATACAGTTCATGGAGATGAGGTGATTATGAATACCAAATCATCTCCATCGAATTCAACTGAAATAGACATCCTGCTGGCTGTATTCCTGTGCTTAGACATTTACAGGGTTGGGCTGTTGCCTAGGGAATTGGCCTCATTAGGAAACTATATCATATATAACTGTGACTATGAAGTAATTTATACAAACCATGACTGGCTATTTTCTACATTGCAGAACAAGAGAAATCATAGTTGTGCCAATTCTTACTTAACTTTGGTGTTAGAACGTTGGATGGGCAACAGAGAAAGGATGTGTCACATCGCAACAATATCAATGATAAGGAATTGTTAAATATTCCATATTTCACGGAGGAAAGCACTTCATTCTAGAAATACTAGGATTATATGAGAATGCCTTAGATAGCACATACTTCTCTTCATTTTGTTCAGTGAAAGTGCCTCTAAGCAGATCAGGACATCTAAATAAAAGCATTACTTACGCCAACAGAAGTAAGATATGTGTGTGTATATATATATATGTATATACGCTTTTATACACACACACACATACTTATATCAATCACATTTTTTTTAATTTAGCATTAATTTTAAATGCCTAGAGACATTTTCATTTCTTCAAAACAAAACTAAAAAAAAACAAACCGAAACCAAAACAAAGCAAAACCTTCATCTGAGTCCAAGACTGGAAATTGTACAACAATCCAATTTCTATCCAGGTCAGAACCTGGATGGTGTTGGTTTCTGCAGAGCTTTTATACTTGCATGCAATATTTTGTATGAACACATATTTTTCAAAAGAATCTATTTAAACTAGTTTGAACTGAAACACTCATAAACCAAATGACATTTTAAAAAAATCAATGTAAGAACAACTTTGTTGTGTAGGCAAGTCCTTAAGAAGTGTCAAATGTGGGAAGCAGAGATTGTAGATGTATTTATCTGATAGTGCTAGCAGAGAGGTCTTCAACACTGCTATTAGTTTAGAGCAGTAATTTGTCAGCACGTCTAACTTTTGGAAGGGGTAAGTCTCTACTCAAAGTTAGTGATCCTCTGACTTGCCACCAGGCAGAAAAATCAGGCTTTATACATTTTTAAACTTGTTGAGATTCCCTTACCCTGTTATGTAGGCATAGATAAATAAGCATAACTACCACATACTTACCTTACTACCTGGCTTTTACACCCACCAATAACATATATACCTGCCACCTCAAGGAAACAGTTCCATTTAAATCTACAATTACTGGGTGCCAGCCTCATTGCCAACTGCCGGATGGGAAAGCTGGTTAAAGAAAACAGTACTAATACATAAATATTATGTAAATGCATCTATAATATAAATACCACAATACTGACAGCAGACCTGCAAACAAACATGGAGAGACTGCTCTGTCAGCATTATAAAATAAGATCGCCAAATGAAAGACCACCGTATATATGCTTTGTTTTGCCAGCTGTGCTACACAGCATGTGCTTCTGGGGTTGTATAGCTCATGTACAATATTCCGGGATTTTGGGAAGCAGCTCGTGTAGTTTGGTATATGCACCGTGCACGGGCAGACATAACTATTAGGGAAATGTACACATTTATATAATTGTGATTCTTCCTGTGGGCACTCAGTGCTGAGCTGTCAGAGGAGTTTTTCATGCAGCAGGTGCAGAGATAAAGGACTTTCTCTTGTAGGACATCTGCTCAGTGTGATTGCCAGTCGGTGGCTTTCTCTCCTCCATGCACAGTCATGTTGTGGCCAATCGAGAGGTGGACTTCTCCCGCCATTTACTCTCCGCTGTGTCCAAAATCCTGCAGCTTTACTCTTTTTGATATTTAGCAAGACCTGCCTTCCTCTGCATGCCTGCCATATGTGGTAGAAGTGCTTTTCCCCTCCCCAGATAGCAACTTCCAGATTAGGTTTTTCTTTCCCATATTGTTTAGTCAATCATCTTCTGCTGGAGGAAATCCAGGCATGATACCAAGGCCTTTGCTTTGGGGCAAAGAGATCTTCAAGGAACAGCACTTGGAAAGCCTCTGCAGCAGGAGCAAGCTGTGATGTGGATTTTGTGCCCTATTCATAATTCTGCCCATAAAATCCTGAGATTATCTTCCCAGAGAACGATACGCTGTCAGTGAGAATATTTGAATTCCACCTATTAAAAGAGGAGGAAGTCCATGACACATGGGCTAAAGCTGAGGGGAACTTGCAGGGGGGATAAGCTGATGAGCGGCAGCTTTATGAAGTACAAGGGAAGCTAGAAACAGGAAAAGATCTAAATGGAGTGGCACTAATAAAAACCAAAGATTTGTTTAAAGGGTTGAATGGGCTATGGAGAGCTGACCTTAAAAGTTACCTTACTTTGGGAGTTAGGCATACATAATTCACAACATTAACATGTACTGACCTAAAAAATCCTAAATTATACAGCTGTTTATCATTAATAGGATTATACTAGTGAATTTGCATTATGACGTGAATAAAACTAATGTCACTAATAACAATGTCAGCACTTCCACCATCTAATTTCATCTTGTTTGACATGAAGAGGAGCAAGAAGACTCTGAGTCTCTGGTTAGTTTCTCATGCACGTCCTAACCACCTTCAAGATGCATCTTCTGCAAATGGGAACTGATTGCCCTGCTCTTCTCCGCTTATTTCCATGTAACTGTCACCTGTAACAGGCCCACTCGGAAGAAAAAGAAGAAAAAAACCTCAAACCCAGAAGCACAGTACTTGGACTGCCCTCTTGCTTTTTTTCCACCCTTCCAGTCAAGCATGTTTTTAACAGGTTCTATCTTGAGAAGTACTAAATCCAGAAACCAGTATTTTATGCCATCTGGAAGCCTGATATCCTTGTTTTTCAAATGGCTTACAAAAATATATCTAATTCTAAATATTCACAAATTATGGGCTGCTAAAATCCAATTCAGAGCAGAATAAAAACTAATTGAACAAGGTAAACAGAAAAGCTAATCTGTCGCAGTGTGACTGGGGTGGCTGGAGGAATCATCACAAAAGAGATGTCTGAGACCTGCCAATGGACTGGAAGAAACAGAATCCTTTCTAAACAGAAACACAACATGAAAATGTAGAATTGGTTGTATAGCATCTGGAAAGAGTAAGGAGAGCTGGGCAGGGTGTAAGATTCAGGGCAGGGTGTAAGATTCAGGGCAGGCAGCAAGGGTGTTTTGCAGCAGCACTGGGGAGCAGGCACTAGCATCTAGCAGAGTGGGGGAGCCAGCAAAAAAGCTCAGGGGAGGAGATGGTAGCATTTTTACGGCAAAATGCAAAACAGATTTAAATAGGAGAAGAGGTGAGAGCCATGGAGACTGGAAAGAGAAGCTCAGTAGTTGTACCAGAGGAAGAAAAGCAGACAGATGAAGCAGGCTTTTGGCCAACCTCCCCTCCACCCAGGAGAGCCGCAAGTGCAGGGGCTGCAAGGGTGCCGTGCGGCTGTTCTGCAGCCAAAGGTAGGAGAGTCCTTTGCCTTGGGTGCTAGGAAAGACTCCAGTACAAAAACCAGCTTCTCAACCTTGGCACAGGGTGTAAAGCTTCAGTGAATATTTGTCTTTTGTGTGTGTGTGTATATAAACGTGTAGATATATACACATACACACACTTTTTGTTCTCTTTCAGAGTGCAGTAAAAATAATCAACTGCACTGCCAGCTATTTTTGAGCTTACTGCCTTCTCAAAGATGCGCACCAGTGGTTCCATGGCATATCCACAGCAGGTATGGAAGGCGAAAGAAAGGCAAAAAATATGCAGTAGAAATAAATAAAAATAAAATTCAAATGAAGGAAGAATTCATCTTCTCTACCCTGTAATTCTTGGGTGTAATACAAGAATTAAACTTCTGTTCCTGAATAAAAATATTTGCAGTACAACTTCTGAAAAATAAATTAAACCAAAGGCTATTAATGGTTACATAATGGACAAAAAAATTCTGTCTGCAATTGTGAGGAGTTTTCAAAAACTTTGTGAGAGAAGGGAATTTTCCGCTGTTTGATGTCTTAGGGAGTCATTGTGGAAGTGTAGGAGATTTGGGTTGAGAATCTCTCTTGGTATTGTAACCAATAACAACTTGTAGTTAACCTAATCCAAAGAGAGCTGTATGCAGCCCTTTTGCAAAGTTTGAATCTGCTGTACTAATTAAGTATTTTCAAAGAAATACATTAGACACACGCAGATTGAGGGAAAGGACCCTGCCTTCTATGAATGGACTAATCTTGCTCCCTGCAAAGGAAAGGGATTTTTCCCACTGCTTCATCTGGAAGGAGAAATCTCCACCCTTACAGCTGCAGCAGACTTTCCAAACCTGATCAAATATTATTTAAAAAATTGAATCATTGATCCATGAATGCATCCCCAGATGTTCATATTGAATTTGCAGTATTCAGCATGCTGAGCTTAATTGTCCATTCAAATCACCCTAACTGAGGAGTGCTCTGCTTAAGGGAGTCACCATATGCCAATATAAAACCTGTGTTAAGTGACTGGAGAATCAAGCCTACGCTGTTTTACTTTACATGGCTATGCATTGCTCTAATCTGAGGGAGAAATAATTGCAAACGTTTTAACTGTGAAAGAATAAGGAGTAATAAAACCTTCAATCATATTTTAATACGCAGTCACACTCTACTTTCATAAATAGGAATTGGAATAATTATAAAGACATCATTTTTAATTGTCACTCATCATTCAGTTGACTCCTTAAGTAGAACACACATTTAATTAATGCCTTGGATTTTAGCGTCAATTGCCACATTAAATGTTCTCCCATATTCATTCCATCTGCTGCAAGTAAATACATTACCACTGCACAGTTATACACCTATATATATATATATATAGGAACCTGATCACAAAATTTTCTGCCTCCTCACGACCTATTATTCAGCGAGTGGAAAAATTTGCAAAACATAGGCACAAAAAATAAGCTTTGGCTTGAAATTAGAGATATTTTCTTAAAAGCATAAGGAATTTGCTCCGCTCACAGGTCTTGGTTTAGCTAAGAATGATATGTTACACTTACTGAAGATGCAGAGAGTGTTGAGGCTCTGAGATGCCAGTATAAACATCTCTGGATTACACAGCACACAGGGTATAAGACATTGTTTTGTTATTTCATCTTTTCAAGTTCTTTTTCGAGTCTTTCGTATTTTTGATAGCCAGCTTGATTTAAAGACACCAGGTGATTTAGATTTGACCATGTTCTTCAGTAAATTGCACCAACAATTAGTTACATTCACTGTTAAATAGTGAGATGGGTCAGCATCCTTAAGTCATTTGCTATAAGACAAAGTCTTCCCAGCCATTCTTCTTGCCCTTTTCAGACCTTTTCCAACTTTTCCATGCCCTCTTTCTAGTGTAAATGCTCAGTCTTTCAGCTGCAGTCTTTGTACTGCCTCAGGCATTCACAGAAATCTCTCTTCCCTGCTCCAGCTCAGTGTCCCCCAGCTCACTCATCCAAGGACTCTCATGTACCTTCTTAACGGCAACCCCGCACTCAGAGACCCGGTCAGGTTAGCTGTGTGCCGCTGCTCCTAGTCTTTGTTCTGGTCACAGTGCTCCTGAATACAGCCTCTGTGCAATCTGGCTGCTTTATTCCCACGATACACAAGAGTAATCCCATGGCAGTGGGAGCAGGCATGACTAACCAGCCTGCCTTGCCTGGTGAGGAGTCTGACGCAGGGCCAAGGCTAAGGCAGTCCCCAGTTTGTTAACGAGCATACACGCACCATGCATCAACCCCACAGGCAATGGTCATGACACTGCTACTGGGAAATGCTTACAGCAGCTTGGATGGGGAGAAAAAAATAGGCAAAGGAAGGGAAGGAGAATACAGAGGTGACCCTAATTTGGTCTGGTCCAAGAGAGAGGCAAGAAGAGAGAAATACCCCAGGTGGAGGAGGATGGTCTGAACAAGCTGATATCACTCAACAAAACTTGCTCTCTGAGGAGTGTTTCAATACAAGATGCTGACCATTGACTGCTCTTGCACTGGGGCCCTACTTCACAAAAAAGATCAGTTTTACCAACCAGTCTCTGTGGCAGAACTTGGAGGCCTTTTGCTTCCAATTCCTGCTTTCTCACACCCCACTGAGAGCGCTGTGCTGGCCTCTCAGAATCTCCAGCATGGACTGGAGGGTACCCAAGGTGTTCAGCTGCCTGGGAATCTGCCTGAAGCTAGCCTGCTGGACTGCTAGCAAGCATTTTCTGGGCCATTTACTGCTGCTTTGAAGTTTTTCAAGTATCCATAGGGTTTTGGTGCAAAGGTTGGTACATCCTAGGGACACTTCTTCAGGGAGCAGGTAAATGATGGTCTTTGCCCCTGTGATTACAGGGTGTCAGGAGGGAAAGGAATGTGAGCCCAGATGGCTCCCCCAAGGTGCCAGAGGCACACTGGCAATTACCTCCCCAAACACTACACCAAATACTTGTGTTCATTGTAGTTAGCTTCTTCTCTCCTCTCAAATGCAGTTATTTCCTCTAGCAAAGAGCACAGACAAGTGAAAACCCCATACTTACCCGTGGCTGCCTGTTGAAGGGGCATCCCCAAACTGATAATCTCTATTATGACTTCCCCAGCATCTGCCCATTGGATGGAATGACCTGAAAATCGGGAAGAACAATGCGCCCCAGGATCCCAATCAGTGCTGGCACTCTTAATTGCTGCCCTGCACAATGGGCTGCTCTGTTACCCCTGCTAGAGACTACCCTGGGAACACTGTTGCCTTCTGAGTAGTCATCTCAGTCTTTTAAAGTCACCTTAAATAACTAAAGAGTATGACTTAAGCATTTGCTCAATCACCTGGCAATTTCCTACATTAAGACAGACTGCCCATGTTGCAAAGATACTGTCTAGTTCTTTAACTGTAACTTACTTCATCAGTCACATAATTTTAAAATAATAGGACAGATTTGGACACTCATTTAAAAAGTGAATGCCCAAAACATTAAAAATAAATACCCGTCAAGGTGATATTTTATAGTAATGATGAATATAGAAGTTTTTTGTGGGGTTAAAAGAATGTTACAGGCTTGACATGGTGGTCCTATAAATGAACATACTGTGTACAGTAAGTACTTGATGAGAGAATGCTGAAAATGGGCATGAATCATGGGTATAAGCAACATACTGACTTGATGAACTGTGTAACAATTGATTAAGTATTATTTGAATTAATTTAACAAACCTTTATAAATAACAAGTTCAGCCTTATTTGAAAACACCATTTACTTTAGAAGAGTTTTATGAGCAACTGAATACTACAGACTACAATTTGAGATGAACAGCTATGAAAATGAAAGTCTCTTAAGGAATTCTGAAAGACCGTTCCTCCTGAATACTTAGTTTCACCATTTTATGTTGACTTGTTCAAGTGCCAAAACCCATTCATTGAGGTTCAAGACACTGTGCCCCAAACTGCTGTATATCTAATAGGCATAAAGCTCAGACTTTGGAGGCAATTCGATCACATTTCACATCCAATCTGAGCAAGGCCTTTCAGCTAACCTGCCTCCACTGTGTTTGGCCTTTTCTATTCAGTAGTAGTGAAAAATATCCATTTCTTTGAGATTTTCTACATCGTTCACCAAAAACCTAAGCAACCCCTCTGACCCTGAAACACAAGAATTTGCAATAGAGCTCAGCTGCAGAGGTGCCAGTTTTGGTCACCCATCACTTAGCAGCTGAAATGATATTTTTGTTTTGTTGTTCCTATGCAATCAGTTCTTTCAGTCACTGAATGAACCAGAGTCTTTTGTTCTTAATACATATAAACAGCAAACATATAGCTTTTGTGGGAAATGGGACTGAAGAGCAGTAAGTAAGAAGCATCCCCTGAGTATTATGCCAAGCTACTATTTGCTCCTGCAGAAAGGAGAGACAGCTGCTGAAGGAGGAGAGCTGATGCTTAGGGCTGTTGCTCCATTTTAGTATGCAGTCATTGACCACATCCACCAAAAGTTCCATATCGGGACAGCCTGGCATCTAATGTGTCTTCATTTAAATGTTTCTGAGTTGATAAAAACAGAACTCCCCCCCAGACAGACAGTCTGAAGTACAGGTACAGACAAAGCTGATGTTTGGAAGAAGACTTGTTCTGATGTTCCCTTTTCCCTTTCCCACATCATCATTGTCTTTTCCTTCCAAATTATGCCGGCATTGTGATCAAGCTCTGTGTGCTCATCTAACTCCTTCTTCTAGCCTGTAACAGACTGAGCCGAAACGGCACAGGAACAAAAGATAGAGTTAGAAAGCATGAGATTCTATCCAAAAACCAGGAGTAGGGCATTTCTCCACTGTTTCCGAGACTCATTATTCTTTCTGTCCACTACATTTATTGCCATGGTGTTTAGGAATTTCAGCCCTGGATTCCCATAATGAGCTATTTCTATGAAGTGCTGTGTAAAGGCAGAACAAAGAGATGGTCCTTCCTTTAAGATCATACCATGGACAACAGCAGATGGTGATGAGCAGACAGAGGGGGAGTACAGGAAAACAACAAGACAACTGTGAAACTAATGAGGATTGTAAAACTCTGGACAAATCTGGTCACAATAGAAATATTAGTGGTTTTGGAGGGTGCATTATTTCAGCTTCAGAGTCAATGAAGCAGCAATCAGAATAACTCTACAGGAAATATTTCATATGTCCTTGTTTCTGAGAAGGGAAAATCTAGTAGAAAACACCTCAAATCAGTATGAATGCAAACAAAATATGGAACCTCTGTATAAAATCAACACTTTTCTTTCCTTCTTTTTGTTAGCCTTGCATTATTGCAGGCAAGCCAAAATACAACTCTATTTTATTCCATACTTAAGGACAGTTAACTATCATTTTCTTGTGTTCAGGTGTCCTACAAAGGACAAATGAATGCTCTGGTTTCTCCTTTTTTCCTATGTGGAAATTGTGCTTTTTTGTAGGGATGCTGCTCACACCTAATACCAATTTTTGCCACTTCCAGGACAGTACTGGCTTCTGAAAATCAGCAATGTCCCTGTGTTAATGGTGCTTAATTTAAAAAAAAAAAAAAAAAAAAAAAGAAACACTGCTGTCTTTCAGTTTAGAAATTACAAACTTTGCTTCTCCTCCCAGCACCATTTTCTTTCTCCCTGAGACATCCACATGCTGTCATTGTCTCTGCATTAGTCACGTCTCGGAGACGGCAGAATCAGCTCAGAATTTATAAATTGCCTTTATATCTTTGGCTGTTTGGGCTTCAGATTCCTCCCCGTTTCTCCTATGCTCTGTCTTCTGCTTATGCCATCCGTCACTTGTGCTCCTCGCAGTTATCTTTGACAGATAGCTGTTCATTAGAAATATCCCTTCCTATGGCTTTCTTTGCATTCCTGACTTGCTTCAAGTTATTAGTCTATATAAAGCAATGTGGCGCTTCTCTCTGATTTATCTCAGTAGGCCTTGGAACCACGCTAATCGCCAAGTTATGACTGTCTGTGTATCGGGCGAAGGAATGTGTGGGTAGCATTTGTCTCCGCGAGGAGGGAGTCCAAGAGCCAGCCATAAGGATATTATTAACATTGTGTCTTAGGTTAAAATATTAGCATGTCTCCTCAGTGCACTGAAAAAAACATGCCTGGAGATTTTACCTAATATTTTAGGCTTCAACAACAACAAAAAATCCCACAACCCAAGCTTCAGCCTGATTCTACAGTCCCCGAGGCAGTCACTGACATGCCAAAACAGCCGTGAAATAAAAGTACCTTTCTAATGTAAAACACCCACGGAGTGTGTTTCCTTCCAGATGCTCCTTCCATTCAAGCTGGTGTCCCAGACATGGTGAGAAGTGTGGGTAACGCAGGTGCAAAAGCCAAAGTGAAAACCTGCCCAAGGAGAGCCACCTTCCCTGCACCGCACAGCGGAGAGGGACACAGCCACCTTCCTGCCTGTGTAGCTCATGGCTTATGTCTTTGTAGCCCTTTGCAAAGCTAGTCAGCATTAGTTAACTTTTTATTTTATTTTATATTTTATTTTCTCTTTTAGTTCTAAGTACCAGTTACCTTTCTGTAGATCAAAATAAGAATCAGAAAAAAAGAAATGGAACACCATTAAATGTGTGTTACAAGTTTTGCAAGGTATATCTAAATTTGCAGTAGTATACTGCATGGGAAATAACTTGTTATATGGATTTCAGTAAATGCTGAAATATATATATATATATAAAATATATATAACAGATACATATGGGAGAGTGAGAGTGAGTGAGTGAGTGAGTGTGTGTGTGTGTGTGTGTCCACCCACAGGTTAGTAATGAGGACCTTAGCATGGGATGACCTCCCCTACAGACTAGACAGGACTAGATTTTTTACTTTTAGACAGCTTGGTTGATGGGCAGCTAGTACCATCTGATACATACAAACAAAATATATAAAATGGACTATTCCAGAGGAATTCATATATTAATATACCTTCTCATATGGGGTTCTAACATCTTTATACAGGACCAGATCGTCTCAGATCAGCTGCACTTGTCAATATCGCACTGGGAACATCCTCACCAAAATCAGTGAAACTGTAAAGGGAGTGAGGTGTTGCCTGGTATTTGGTCCACAGCATTCACACAGAGCTCCATACTGAAGTTTTGTATACATGCTGTAACCTACATAATACATACTGTGATCCTGGTATCCTCCAGTTCTGTTGAATACCTTTGTGCACGAGCAGGTTACTAGTCAGCATGAAAAAGTCTGGTGGAACAGTCTTCAGGTGTCACATTTACAGCAAAGACAGAAGTGGCTTTCTTAAGTAAAGGGACATCTGAGAAACTCTTTGTGTTATGGTCTATCATTGCTGTAAAAAGAGAAGATGCTCAGGGTAGTGAGCCAGAGGCATTTCAATGGGCCTGAATAGCATCTCTTCAGTGGAGCGATCAGAAAGCTGCTCATGAATCCTCAGTTTTACCATCTTTGGGTTCTTTGAAAGCCACCCTGCATTTCTATCAAAAAAGATCAAAGGCAAATTAGACAACGGTTCAAAGCTGTGCCAGGGGAGGTTTACACTGGACATTAGGAAGCATTTCTTTGCCAAGAGGGTGGTCAAGCACTGGAACAGGCTTCCTAGTGAGGTGGTCGATGCCCCAAGCCTGTCAGTGTTTAAGAGGTGTTTGGACAAATCCCTTAATAACATGCTTTAACTGGGTCAGCCCGGAGTTGGTCAGGCAGTTGGACTAGATGATTGTTGTGGGTCCTTTCCAACTGAAATGGTCTATTCTGTTCTATCCTAGACAGTGGAACTTAGCTTGAGAGGGATTCCATTGCTCCTCCATTTTCGCCAGCACTCTCAGTTTCCTGGTGTGAGCTGGTGTTGGGTTAACCTGTTCAGTATTTCTGAAAGTGTGCCTCCTGCTCTCGCCTTGGTTGCCTTCAGCAAGAGCGAACCAGACATTCTATCGTGAATGAACATATACTAATGGCTTTTCCCCCACCTGCCTGTAGAAGTGTATTATTTTGCAGTCAAAAAAGAGCTGAACAAAAGTCATCCACAACAGAACTTACAGGAAACTGTTGGGAACACCAGCTTTCAATGTCTTTTAAATTACCATTGGAAACACCAGGAGGGGTAGTAAATACAGCACTGTGTGCAGCTGCTTTCCTTTTACGTGGATATTTTTCATGTATCTTTGCAACAGCGAGTTGCGAGTTTTCAGTAAACAGTAATGAGTATTGCCTTAGATTACTTCCTGAATATTCTTGGTAAATGATTTTCTGGCCTTGAAGGACCTGAAGGGGGAATGTTTTTAGCAATGACTAAAAGGAAGTACTCCGCTCCTAATTTTTTCTTCGAGGGAGGTGGATTTTCCCTGCCCTTTTTACAAGATACTGTTTTTATGGGCAATTACTTGCCTTACTGCTGCATATAACACTATTGTACACAAAGCATTACTGTCTGACCTCCTCGTTAATTATGCTAAGCAGTACAGCTGCTTTCCACTAACTGATGAAATAAACCATAATAGCTTGCTCGCCTGAGGACATTAGCCGTCCAAGTCGAAAAAAGGCAGAAGCAAAGTCTGACCTTTAATCTAGTCTAAAGTTTAGATACGTGCCAGGCGTTGCTGGAGATCGGACTCCCACACGTGCTGTGACACTGCTGACCCCAGCGCCTGCGTGGCTGTGCAGCACATCAGTAACCAGAGCTGGAGAAGAAGCCCTTCTTTCTCCTTCACCAAACTGTAAGGTAAGTGCATGTGATGTAAGGAAGTAAAAATATGGTCTGAGTGTTAATGACAGCTCCTGTTAAGGTTGATAAGCTGCTCTATTCTGAATGCTGCTTCCCAGGCACTTGAGGAATTTGAGTGGGGAGCATACACTTACAGGTGATACCCCACAGAAGAGAATTTCACCACAGCCTGAAACAAGTGGTTTTTGGAAGAATGGCTAAGTAAAGCTAAAAAAGGCACCTCTGCTGATGCCATCTGGTCCTGCCCATGAATCAGACAACTATTCTCTTCTAATTAGGGACTAGCCCAGGTACTCCTTGTTATGTCAGTAGCACCACAGGCACACATACAGAGATCTTTTTATGTTCTTAATTCCCACTTTGGCCTCTACTACCCAATAATTTAAAAAGAGAGTTAGTTTTCCACAGGGCTAAGTGATTTCAGGCATTTGTGGCTGTTATCCTTACTCTTCAGATAGGCTTCAGTAAAATAGAATACTTTCCTGTAGCAGTAAGCTCAGCACTGGACATTATAGGTACAAGGTCATATTATGAAACAGTGGGAGGATTTGCTTTCCATGTTTACATGTGGTGAACCTGAGACACGAACGAACTGTGTTCACCAAATTCATAGTGATTGGAACTGAGTGCCCCAAGTTCTGCTCTTCGGTGGCTAAAAATGTGTTGCTGAAGAACATCCCTACCTCTGGTGGGGAATGGGGACAAACCTTTCTTTCCCTCATAACTTAAATGAAAAGAAAGAAAAAAAAGAAAAAAAAAAAAAGAAAAGACGTAATTCTTGTGGTCATTATGATTACTCAGGAGTATCTCATCACCTAGAAACAACCGCTTTGTTATTCTGGGGGCTTTACTTTATCATTGTGGTGCCAGAGTTCTTCCAGCAGAGTGAGGGAAAGACCCTTCCTGAGTCCGTTTTCCAGATGCCTCTCAGACGAAGAGGACGCTTTTCCTTCTTGGCCCTCTGCCACTCTATTAGCTGGGCTGCAGTGAGCCGTGTTTATAATTCACTTGGCTGAAGATAATCCCGACAATACGCACAGTATGAGGAGGGTACAGCTGGACTGCTGGGAAAATGAAACGTTGGAGGATGAAAAAGCAGTGGAGGTGGGGGTTTGGGAGCTCCGAGCTTTTCTCCCTTCAGCCAGCGTAATCAACACAGTCATAAATTAAAAATTTATTCCAAGACAACACATAAGTTACTCAGAAGTCATCATCATCACAAGGCTTTTGTTCACAGAGCCGGCACACAGGGGAGGGGAAAAAGTGAGTCTGTGAAGGGAATTGTTATTTTTATCAGTAGTTAGTCATTATTTGTGGTCTTTCCAGATAAGGAGGCAGAACATATTACAGTACTTATCACCAACATTATCTGCCATTAGACACAACTGAACTGGATTATTACTTCTTTTTTTTTTGTTTTGTTTACATTTTTCAGCCTCAGAGCAGTTACATCAAACTCAGCTCCATAGTGTCCCTTTTTTGTCTTCATAAATATGTATAAATAACTTACTAAGCAACAGCTTTTCAGAAATAAAAGTTCATTTTTGACAGGTGTGTGAGGCCTTTGTGGCATTAAATGTGACACTGATCTTGTGCAGAAAGAAAATCCTTTTAAATTTGTCTGTTCTAGTATAACATTGTTACATGCTCCTCATTAATCCAGAATTGAACTTTATGATCTGAAACACTGTAGTATCCATTAATACTGTTTTTTAATGACAGAATATAAATTCTGTAAGGTACAGAATGTACTTGATGGGTTCTTGTTCTACTTTAAGACCAAGTTCAATAAATAGTGTATAAATAACATATATTGGAAGAAAAGTTACTACGATCGTTGAAGCCAACATTGCATACATTTCTGTGACATTCTGTCTTTTATCTGGACTGTACACCAGCCATGAAACCTTTCCTGCTTTTGCCTGTAAATGTCATTTGTTGCAAAAATGTACTAGCTGGCTTGTGTAAGTGGTATGTCTGCAAGTGGTTACTTTGCATGTTGTTTGCTCTGGTTATTTACTGGCTTTATCATGCTGGGTTATACTGCATAATGGTTGCACCTGGACTAGATGACTGAAAAAGTTTAACAGATAACGTTCAAGAGCAATTAGGGGAAAAAAAAAACAAAAAAAAAAAAAAAAAAGACCAGTAAACCAGCCACCTCTTACTGTTTCAGGTCAGATAAATATTTTAAAGGAACAAATACTGTGACCCTGCAAACAACTCTAGTGATGAAAACGGCTACACTACAAGCAGCTGTAGGATTATTTATTCACAAATACCTTTATAAATCTCCTCATCGTTATTCAGCCAGCTCCTGGGATAGTCCCAAACAACGTTTATCACACCCCTATAATTGTGCAAATCTTTGATTGTCTGTCCTGGAACTGAGTCTGACAAGTCCCTGATCAGCTTCAAACACCAAGTGTGGTTAAGTCCCTCTCTCAAATGTCTACAAAACATGTCCTTCCTTAACAGTGAAATTCCCTCTTTCCCTCCAATTCCCACACACTGTTTAGTCTGGGACATAAATTCTAGCAAGGCAAGGAATAGAGTTTAGACAGTTACATATTCCTTCTAATATTCCTTCCCTTTAAGGATTGTTATGACGTATGGAAAACTTACTGCAGTCAGTTTTTTTCTTCCCAGAACTTACTCACCGTAATTTTTCTTTTCCCCTCAAATCCTGTGTGGCAGATGCATAGTATGACAAAAGTCTGAAAGTGTTACAGACTAAGTCACATGAAAAATAGCACCAATATTAAATAAAGACTTCCCTGTACTATTTTTAAAAGTGGTGCCTTTTTTGCTTTTTTAGGAAATAACGTACAGAGAGTGTATGAAGGTACTGTATAGGTAAGATTTTATTGCCATTTATTTGGGGTAATTTGTAATTTATTGACTGCCTCATGAACTTACAAATTTCAATTGAAGTCACCATTTCCCAACTCAATTTTTACCGTATTCCAGGCTGCACCATTTGGATACCACTGGAGTGAGCAAGGCACATTCAGGGCGGTTTAACCTGGCCCAGGATTTCTCCCCCTACCCTAGCCTGAAAGATTTGCTTTCTGGAATTGTTTGAGAAACATGAAGAAACCCCCAAAGTGAGTCTTGGGCGGTTTTCTGTCTTCCATGCCTATGGCATTAATTACTGATTTGGGTCCACAAAATTAACATAAACCATTTATTTGCTTGGGTGTTTTAAATAAATTACTGTACAAAAGACTAAAACGGGGTGGAAAGGCAATGGCTGGCTTTTGAGCATAAAGCAGCTGTGCCTAGGGAAGGGCCCATGAGCTAGAAATGCGCAGAAGTTGTGACAGGAACCGAATTTGACCTTTTTATTCGTTCCAGGAAAATCTTATTCATCTGCAACACCAAAAATGTTGCCCGTGCCTCTTTTGTTTCAGCAAGGCTGGGAAACAGGAATAAAGCAGCGGTAAGACAAAAGCTATTCTTGCAGATTTCCCAGCTCAGCGAAACCCGGGACCAACTGGAAAGCCCCCAAGAAAGCCCGGAGACTCCCAGCCCAACCCGGCGGCTTCTGGAGCCTTATCCACAAGGAACAGGGATGTGAGGGTCAGGCTTGGAAAGCAGCAGGAATAGCCTTTGAGGTGGTATTTCTGTACTGCCGCTTCCTGCCTGGGCTGAAGCGAGAAAGAGTAAAGTCCGTGGCTTTTTTAAGCAAGGTTCTCAGAGCCCCAGTTTGGTACTCTGCTGACAAAGGTCAGGAGCCAGGCAGCAGAGCTAATGAGATTGTGTGGGATATAAGTCACTGGTAGACGTGGCATGCTGTCCCTTATATAGCAAGCACCGTTAAGTGGATAAAAGAGGGTGTCAGGGAGCGGGCGTCAGGGTGCCGGGCCTATTTCTGCAGTGCTTTTCTTGTGGCTGATGCAACTGTCTGCAGGTGCTGTCTCTGCCTCGGCTTCCCCTGCTACAGAAGGACTGCATAGGCCTTTTGCAATCCTAGACAAATGGCTTGATACCTACTGATAAAAAAGATACTTCAGAAGCAATAAGCATTATCATTTCTATAGTGCAGCACTGAAGGATGAAGGAGCACTCGATGCTGTTACCTATGCCAGAAGGATGCAGTAGTGTCTAAATCATGTCAGTTTGCAATTTTGGAATAAAATTCATGGTTTTGTTCTTTCTTTCTGTTTGTTGACATCCACACTACACTGTAATGAGATTTACCCAGGACATTACTGTAATAAAATTACTACAGTTCATTTCTGTGGTGCTGCCGTTAATATTTAATGGACAATGAGACAGGTGTCCCATTTTATGAGGCAGCAATACGTTTCCTGCCTGAATAAACTGTGAATGCTCAAGGGCTGAATAGTTTTGCCCCTACATGGGAATGTGATTATTGCTAAGGGAAATAGGATGTCTATTGTATTCTCCAGTGTTGTCCCAGTTTAGGAAAGGACAAAATCTCCCTAGCCACCTGCCAATCCAGTTTGCTGTGTTCAGCTCGCAGCCTCTGTGTCTCAGAAACCATCCCATGAGACTTCAGCTACTTAGCACAGAAGCAAAGAGTGGCTACCAGATCTAGAGCAAGAACAAAATGGTGCTATTTACTCTTGTCCGAAAGTGCCATGCTTTAGTTTTGCTCAGTTCAAAGGAGGTTGCTGGATTGCAGAGTCAGAGCATCATCTTCGTCTGACACAAGTCAGTAGAGCTCCAGTGCTGGGATGTGATGGGTAAGTTTGCCTAATTGCATGGTACACTCGGAGCCTTCTGAAATGAAGCCAAGATGAGCATCTGTGCTAGAAATCCAACCCCATGATCAGGGTCGTCTTTGTTCTGCCCTTTGCAGAATCTGAGCTTTTATTTTAGGCTTTAAGTAAAAGGCTTTTGCGCTTGTTCTAGGATGTTGCAGATGGTCTAAGAGGAAATGGATAATCGTTGGACATTTTGGAGCTGAACATCTATGACGTACAAATGCAGAGAAACTCAATGACCCATGTTGTCCTGTGTACTCATATCTGTATCTGCCAGAGCTATAAAAAAGAAAGCCATAATAATATATGGTGATATAATCCTATGTCACATGTGAACATAAGACTCGCAGTAGGTCCTGCTGCTTTGTGAAGTCTTACAGAGTGTGTGTGTACAGCCTGGCCAGTATGTCATGCACGGGCAATGCTACCCTGTTTCTGTCTTTCCATGTCAGATAGAGCTGATCGGCCTGACTTGTTATCCTCAGGTGCTAAGGTGTTTCAGTGAATGAGTCCCTCATGGAGCAACCTTATTACAAGCTTTGTTTGTGAAGTCAGGAGGAGCCTAAAGAAGCTGTGCATCCTCCAAGCAAACGCAGAGGTGCAAGAAGCCATATTTTTTTTGTAGTCAGCCTTTCTCTCACCAAATTGGTTCCTATCTGCCTGTTATGATACTGGTCATGATGAATCCAAGACTCTTCACCTTCCAACGAAAAACCAAATGAGTAGCCAAACCTCAGCAAGCTCACCTGGTCCTATCTAAAATGGAGCCTGAAGAAAGAGACAAGCTAGATCTGATGGGGACTGACCTAGGCACACTAGGAGAGGCAATGTTGCTGAGCACCAAACAGTCCTTTTATTAGGGGACAGTAAAATGGTAGTGGCTCTGCCAGAATCTTCCTTCTCAGTGTAATTATCTTACTGTTTTGAGGAATCCTTGTGGGTAGTTGTAGCAGCAAAGGAGGCAGCCAGGTCTCAGCACCTCAACGAGTGGCTGCTCTGCATGCCAAGGGACGGCTGAGTCTGCCCACCCAGACCCCATCTGGGGCTGGCAGGGGAGACGTGTTGTGTACCGGTGGGGATAGGGAAAGGGTATGAGACTGGCAGATAAGACAGAAAGTGAACTGAGTAAATGAAAACAGGGGTGAAAAAAAATCCTCTGCAGAGTGCCAGCATGGCTGGACCCTGGAGTTTTTGCTCCATGCCTTTCCCTAAATATTATTAAGTCTCACAGTTCTATCATTGCTTGAATGTATGCGGTGATTTCAGATTTTCTAGTAGACAAACTGAGATACAGAAATGGTGAACTCAAAGTTGTTGACCATACCAAACATAAGACAAGGTGCCAGACTCTTTGAGCAGCAGTGAATTGAACAACTCCTTTGCAGCACACAGTGCTAAGGTACTCACACCCAGGAAAAAATAGGCAGATGCTGCTGTTAATTTGAATGGCTCAATTTTTTCTGATTTATACTTGATTTCCAAACGTATAAATAACTCTGCATATCACAAGTGACACAGCCCTTTGGTACACATAATACTAGGATGTGGGGTTTCCCACTCAAAAATATGTTAAAACTTACTTTTATGGTTAACAGTCATGTTTTAAATGAACTATGAATGTAAGCATATGCAGTGAAATTAAATTCTTCTTTCAGGATCCTCAGTTAGCTTAATAGTTCTTATGCCATTTTGAAATGGAGAGTTGGTTTATTTTCTCAGGAAGTTTTTACTGGCTGCCGATCGTATGGTCTAGGTGTGGGGGGAAAAAAAGAAGGAGTACCTCATGTGGTTAGGCAATGGGTCCGGGAGAAGTCAGACAACAGGGCACATGTGAAAGGGGGCACATCATTGAGCACAACCTTTAGATTTTAGGCAGTTCATAAACTGACTAATCATCCCTTCGATGATCTCTATCCAGTACATTTTGACCGTTTCTTTTTTTCTGAGAAGCAAGTTACTGCCTGTGTCAGTATTTTCAACCTGCCCTGTCATTTTCTTTACTTTACAGGGAGACAGAGTTGCCTTGTCTGTTTAACTCTCATCCCCAGCTCTGAAAGGTGAACTCTGAGTGTAGAGGAGCTATTAATTTATCTCACGATGGGGAGAAGGAGGGAAGCTGCTGTGTGATGTCTTCTCCTAAATTCCCTGACCTCATTTTTTTTTTGTTTCTTCTCCTAACAGAGTTATCTTCCATCCAAAATGAAAATTAAAAAGAATAACCACAAACCCTCAGCTCCAAGAATCACAGTAGTAAAGATAGGAGAATGTACTCTGAGCAGCGTCAGTTTATAATTAAACCATTTGTCTTTTATGAAAGGTGTCTAGGCTATTCTGGTAGGATATATTTTTTTTTATAAGCTGTATTTTATGCAGATTTCCTTTCTGTTGGAGAACCAAGTATTTAAACACAGTCAGTCCCAGCAAATCATCTTCTTTTACTACCATTTTTATCTGGTACATTTGGGACTATGGTAGACTGCGGTGTTTCAGCTAGCGGTTAAGATCATCACTACATGCAAATGTTCCTCATAAATAGCCACAGGATCGGCCTCCATGAGGTGCTGAGCAGCTTCAGCCCTTAAAAACAGGAGTCTGGCCATCGTCCCACCTCTTGGGATCAAAGGCAGAAAGAGCTGACTACTAAGCTGTGGGCACGATTTCTTTTTCTTGCAATTGAAATGTTCTTCAAGATACAAGACAGTTCTTGCCACATTTGTGGTTTGAGTCATGTCCATTTGAAATCAGTGGTCACCACATTTTCAGTTTTCCTAAGTTCCAGTGACTCAGCAATCGAAGTCACTAGACCATCCACCACATTAGAGGTGATGGGACACTCCAGTGGGCATTTTACATGATCTGGCACTCTGCCTGGCTGCAGCAGGGTGCCACTCTCCCATTCTTCTCTTGGCTGTCGTAAGTACTAAGAGATTATCTCACACACCTTCTCAGCCAACCTGACCCCATGGGTCAGGGCCTTCAGGTGGTGTAAATCAGTGTAGCCCCATCAAATCCACCCAAAGAAGACATGGGCAGTGGTTTGGAGATAGTTCAACACGTCAGCGCTTTCTGCCCTCCAAAACAATTTTATTCCGTCCACCTCAGCTCTTGCCATGTCTTAACTTGTATCAATTGTCTCCCTGACGTCTCAACTCACAAGTTATGAAAAATGTTTTGCTGTGTTCTCTTCCCTTCTATAGCCAGCATTTCCTAATCGTCTAAGTGCCTCGCATTCTCCACAGCTGGCCTCTAAGACAGTTGCAGCCCCGGGTGCAGGGCTGGGTATATCGGCTATGATCACGATTTATTTTTGGGATGCAGGAGTATGCCCACATCTCAGCAGCTGTGAATGCTGGCATGTGCTGGGGACAGGAAAGGTTTACATTGCCTGGATTCCAGGGGACTGATTTAGAGCAACTCATTTTGAGGCAGTTGGCCAGATAAAACCCATGCCGACTCCCTCTGGAAAGCTAACATCTAAAAACAATATGGTCTTGTCTTCAGCTTTTGGGCAGTGCCCTCAAGAAAACTAGCTTTTTCTTTGGGTCCTCTTTCTGTTGCAGCCCAAGTCCCTGGTGGGCAGAGGACAAGTGGCACTCGTTGGGATCATGTGTTTATCGATCTTTTCCAGGTGGAGGACTCCCCTAGTAATGCCTAGTGGTGTCAGGCCCACTTCTCCTACCAGCGCATGGAGAATCAGGGCGTACAGCTCAGTAGCTTTGTGTGTTGATAGAGAGGTGATTTGTGGTTTGTTTTCCTTAAGGCCAACGTCCCCAGACCACAGTGAGACAGCAGATGATTAATTTCTGACACTTCTTGGAAAGGCGACCAGCCCGTAAAGAATTTTGTCCTAACCCAAACAAGATATGATGCAATGATTAGGGGAACAATTAAAACTCCAGCCATTTTATTTAACGGCTGTAGTAATGACAGCAGCAGCAGGAGAGTTCACCCTCTCTGAGCATGCATTTCTTAGTGACATAATACATTTCAGGCTTTAAAGCACCCTTGTGGTTGTCATAAATGAAACAATTCAATAAATTAAACATTGTTCGGAGAGAGAGATAGCTGGTGAGTGCTGGCTGATCCTTGGTTCATGTAAGAATAAAGCAGCAGCGGTCCTGAAGCTTTGCTTCATGCACAGCTCTCTGCTTGTGATCAGGCTTGCTCGTGGTGTAGCGTGAGGTACCATCACCTGTTTAAGCCGCCTCGCAGGAATCATCTCCGTCTCGTCTGCTTCTGATTCAATGCATGACAAACGCTATCTCCCCTGCACAGCTGGTAACAGAGACATGGCCCGAGATCGCAGCTCATGAAAAATCTGGGTGGGACAGCATTTAATTTAGAAATGCCCGATGCAAGTAAATTGCTAAAGCAACCCCTTTTTGCATAATGCCTTAATTAATGGTTCCCATGTAACTCTGTTTTATATGGTTCACCGTGTTTATTGGAAGACACCTCTTCTGAGGCAGGGACCATCCCTTCCCCTCACATTTTACACAGATTTTTCCTTGCTGGTGTAAGGAGCAGAGAAGGTCGCTCGCCTCGCTCCTGAGCAGGCCAGTTCCTGCACCGCGGCATGCAAGAACCAGACACGAGGTGTATTGCAACCAAAATCACACTTGTCCAGTTCTGGAGCCCGTCAGCAAGAGAGTCAGAGTGCCTGAAGTCATCAGATAGAGTGGAAGGTAAGCCACGTAACACTGCTGTCTACAATAGAGACTTTGGGCAGAAGGTGCACGGTCAGCTTGCTAGCACTGGATAAAATTTCTGGAAACCAGTGCGATCCTTAACATTTCAAAAGACCATTTGTGTCTTGAGCTTTTAAGCTGTGAGGGAATTGGACCATGCCTCTATCTAGACTGTAAATAATTTGTGGTGAGAGCTGTTTTTATCGCTGTGCTTCAAACAACACTCAGCATATTGCTGGAACCAATTATATAAATAAATTATATAATATGTCTTTGGGTAACTTAAATACCATGCTGAGTAGTCGGTAGTTGAAAGTTGAAAGATGCCAAAGCCAAATTTGAAAATAGAAGGAGATAAAACATTAGATAATTCAGTCATATTTATTAGAGTTTTTTGTTTTCTGTAGCAGGCTGGTAATGTAGAAAGATATTTGTGTTAAAATATAATTGTTCTACAGAGCAGATGTTTTTATATTACTTTATTGTGTTTAATAGCATATTATATGACATGTTGTAGTTATAACACAATGTTAAAAATCTTCTACAGATACAACATCTACTTCTGATTAAACAAGTGTGCTGGGACTTCAGTGTATCCCAGTGTAATTAAATGTTGTTATTCTGCTATTTTGGAGCAGTTAGTTGAATTGCACAATGGACTACTTTAAGAAAATATGAAGACTATCTTTCTTTGTTTCTGAAACTTAAGGTAAACAAATTCAGTCTTAAACGAGTAGTCCTGAATATCCCATACTGCTGAAGTTCAAAATAAATCATCTTTCCCTATTTAAGCATAGTTTCTTGATAGTGGTAAGGTACTAGTTCTCAAAATACATAACACAAAGCAAGGACCAAGATGTGCAAAGTCTCTCAACATATAGCAGATATGTTGTGCTGGTGACCCCACTAGTATAAACAGATCTAAATCCATGGAGCTAGAGAAACGGAAGGTCAGGCTTTTTAATCTTTTCTTTTTCAAGGATTGTCTCCTGAGCATGAAAGAGAGGTAAAGTGCTCTGTACTAGAAGGCTGCATTTACAAGGAAACAAAAAACCAAAAAACCAAAAAAAAAAAAAAAAAAAAGAAAAGAGGGTAACGGCGAGATCAATAGGTTTCAAAGGAAATGATGACAGTGGAGGAGAGTGGGGAGAAGCAAACACGAAATTATTGTGGGTAAAGAAGGGAAGGCAATAGCTCTCTTGACAAAAGGACATCAGTGGCTGAGAAAGGCACCACTTCTTTCTTACCATTGATTTTCAAACACGTTGATGAGGATGTCTCTGTATTGAAGACATCACCAAAGTCAGTCTCTTCTACATTTTAGCAGGATACTGATTTTTGATGCACATTCTGTATGCTTAGAATCCCGATATCCTGAAGACATTTGACTGAGTGGCGCATAATGACCAAGATTGTGCCTGGTGAAGATGAGGAGAAATAGCAATCTCTGGGCAAAGCACTGCTTTAAGGTTATTAGGAACTGGCACGTGAACACAGCCCACTGCATCCCGCCCATGGTAAAAGGGAAGCTGTTTCTATTAAGGTTACCAGGTCAAGGTGTCCTTGATGTGGATAACTTGATCATTAGCTTCCTGGCACAAAGTTTGAACTTTACTATGTATTACTTAGCTGCATATCATATAGCTTCAGTGTGTCTGTGTGGCAGGGTATCCTTATCTGAATGATTAACGATAGATCATGAGTGGTTGCTAAAAAAAGGTGCAGGAAAGATCAAAACAGTGCCCTAATTAAGCAGCATCCCCTTTAACAGATTTACAGCTTCAAGGTGACTCCTCAGTCCTCGCTCCTCAGCCCAGCTGCAGGGTTGTTTGCCGAAGCTTAGAGGAGAGCAATTGAAAGACAGTGATCTGCTAAGGGCCTGCTTTCTGGAAGAGGGAAGAAAGGAAATTGTCACTTGCAAAAGCTGGCATGCAGAGAGCCTGAGCCCAAAGTGTAACCAGGTTCTCCAGAGAAGGGGCTGTTTGAGTTATGCCTACCCAAAGCATGAGTTCCTCATTCGAGGAACACAAGGTCACATTTATAGTATTTGCTGATGAAAAGCAAGATTTTACTGCACATCCCGAGCAGTCTACCCTGCGCTGCTAGCAATCGTAAAGTAATTCAATACGCAATAAAGGTGTAACTTGATACTCATCAAGTCTGAAATCTCCGTTTCTGCGAAGAGTCACACCTTTCTGCTTGGTACTGTCGCATAATAAAAGCCTTTGGACTTGGCATTCCATGAAATGTGAAATCTGGTTTAAATGTCAGTTCTTCAGCCCAGACAGTCGGGGCTGGCGGAGGTGAGGCCGTTGGTCACTGCCAGGCGGTAGGGCATGCCTCACAGAGCCAACGGTTTCTTCCCTGTTTGTTGAACCGACTTCGAGGATTTTCAGGCAGACTGAAAGCTAAAAACACCTACTTGGGTAGAAACTTCTTGTCTCCCCTATTTTGTTTACTTCACTCAAAAACCTTGAATTGCACTTTAAAATAGTTGACAACGTGTAACCTTAGGAAACCACATTCCCAGTGTTCGAACATATTTTGGGGCTTTGCTAATATGATATTAAAGTGTATGAGACACACTGGCTACCATTTGGTCTGAAGGAAACAACAGATGCCAGGTAAAATAAGAATCCAGTGCTGCCAGTTGCAGGGCCTGGAGGAAATACCAGAGATGTCGATGGACTAGAGGATGGTGATAATTCTAGGCTATGTCTACACAACTTGTCAAGCACAAATAGGGAAAGTCTGGAGCACCCCCTGACCCCACACTCTGCATTTGTGCCACTGACTCTACAATATTTCTGTCAGCCTATTGGTATGAACATTGCATAAGAAACTCTGAGCTATAAATTGTGTTTGCTTCTAGGTGAAGCAACATCAGGAGCCATATAAGAGGGATTGCTTAGACATGATTTGTGGCCACAAGGGCAGATGGGATAGATGGTAGTTGCCAAGGCAGTAAAATTCTACCTGCCCTGTCTGCACCATAGTGACAAAAATGTCTCCTTCACACCTTCCTTCACCCACCTGCCTGCACAGCCCTCCATTCTCCCTTAGAGTGTCATCTGAGCACGAATGTCAGAGGGTTGTTGGTGAATGTGGACTGCAGTGTACACCTGGCCCATGCTAGATAGACAGTATTAGACCCTGGGCATTCAGAGAACATCTCCAGAGGATTCTGTCTGGTGAGACTTTGCGTGGAGAAATTGAATCTCAGATCAGATTTCTCCCCTGGTCCTGGTAAGAAGCAAATTCCAGTGATGTCTTCCACCAGCAGGAGAGCACACACAAGCAAGCTGTATGTGTTTTCCCCCATCTCTAGGATTTCCTAGTTGATGGCACTTTATAGATAGTTGTCTGACTGCTGAGCTTTTCCACCTCTGCTGCATTTTATTTTTCAGCCTTTCCTCTGCTTTTCCACTAATTATTTATTGCAGAGGAAGGCTTTTACTACTCCTTCCTCAGGGTTTCCTCACTGTCCCTTCTGTGAATCCTTAATTTCAAAGGTATTCTTCAAACATTTTTTGTCCCCCTCACGTATCTAAGAGAAGTTTAAATGTCCTCAGATGAAGGTCCTTACTATTTCTCGAGAGGCAAATGAAACACGAACTCCTGAAGCCTTAAATGCAAGATACACATGAATACAAAAATTATGGGCAAACCGTTTCAGATGCTGGAACAGGAAGGCTGTTCAGAACTCCTTCTTTATGGAAAAAATAGCCAGAACCAGGGTAGCTATAGCAACGTGCGTATCACCACATTTAAGGGAAATCTAGTCCTCATAATGGGTAATCCAATGAAACAAACAAAGCAGATACCTAAGTAAATCTAATAAAGTTACCAAAATTAATTTAAGATTAAGATAATGATATAAAAATGCTTTGCACAGCATGTGACAATTTCAAGTCCTCAGCCTCAGCAAACAGTCAGGCTTATCACATCACCAAACTGTGTCAGAAACAAACTGTTTCTTAGAAACCGACTTCAATTGTCAATCTGATGCTTTATACACGCACGCGCGCACACGTGCACCCACGTTCCATAGGCACATCTTATCTGCTACTTACATGTGCCGTGCTCGTGCATGTGTACGCATTCTGAAACACTTTTTAAAAGTCATACTCCTTCTTAATCTCCATCATAATATAGGCAGTGAAATCCTTGCAGGCCACGCTGGTGCAGAATCCGTGTCCTTCTGCTCAAGAAGCAAAGTCCCTCGGGCTTGCACTGGTGCCCTTCCTTGGCCCACCAGCAGCGCAGGGCTTCAGGCACAGCCCTGCATAGCCTGAATCCAGGGATGGAGGCGGTACATGCTCGGGTTGGAGCTCCCCCTTTATGATATTGATCATCTTCCCATCAGACTCACAACCTGCCCGTCTCCCAGAGCTGGGGGGACACTACCCAGCGAGCAGAGGATAAGCGGTTCCTTTTGTCTGAAAAGTTGCGAACAATTCCTAAAAGCACAAATTTACATTTTATGATTTTGGCCCTTTTTCCACACTGTTTCTCATTCTTGGAACTCCTTCCCTCTTTTATGATCCAAGCAGCCGCCTATTTTCATTTAAATCATTCCTTGAAACACACTTTCTCTGCGAAGCCTCTGGCTACAGATGACTGGATATGGCAGAAACAGTGTTTGAATTCAGAACAAGGGTTTTGTTTGAGCAAATTGTTTGGGGAATAGCTACTTTTTATACCGCACCTGATATTCAACAGAGTATTAGCATGCAAACAAGGATTTATTATTCACTAGTCATTATTTCATTATTCTTCTGTTTAGAAGAGATCCAGTCATCTAATCACAGCACCAAGGGAATAGAAACATATCACGTCATTTAGCGTATCAATTACAGGCCTTAAATGAGGGTGAGCAAATAGTCATCGTGAGTGGTTTGCCAGTTTGGCTATTCTCTAGAGGGGGAAAGGTTCTGTCTGCAAGCAAACAAACCAGCAAGCACTTTTGAGTAATCTGTTCGCAATCAATAGCTGAAGCGAGTCTTTTTCCAACAAAACTCTGTCATGGAGAAAACCTCACATAAAAACAGTTACGAAAAAGAATATTTAATTGTATCATTTTAAACCATCCGCTTTACTTGATCTGTGGACGGTGTTTTGTCTCTGTGTGTTCTCTAAGTTAGTTTGCAGTGCCATATGGGAAGGGTTTCTTTTCACAGCAATTGTCAATGCTACAATATTCCCAGTAACTTTCAGCCAACAGGAAAAGACAGATTTTCTTGAGCTGCAATGAAAAGCAGTGGCAGAGGAGGGAAGAAGGTCCAGGAAGCGTTTGGGACAGAACTTCTGTGCCCTCTGTGCACGCCCGCTCCCACACGCCTGTGCTCGCACATGCAGGAGCCCGGGCGCTCCGCGGCTCCGCAGGCCCCACTGAAAGCTGAGGACGTCGGGAAAGGAGGAGCAGGCCAGGGAAACAACCGCCACAAGCCTTTTTGGTCCTGTGTGGGATTCCTTGCATGGAAAACCAGCAGTGGATTTACATGCTACGCACAAGCCGCCAGATAATACAGCCGTGGGAGGAATGCCCAGTTGTCTGTGTGGGTGCAGAGTCTCATCCCCGAGTACCATAAATTCCTCCTGTGATCTGCCAAAATCGTGTCAATTCAATCCAAGACATCATTAACCTCGATAATGGTCTTGTCCTGTTGGTCTCAAGGCTCTATTATTTTTCATCTACTTTCTCACTATCTGGAGGCCCAGAAAAAAGGCTGGATCATGCTGACTTAACTTCTCCATCAAGGACTCCGTGGATGGGAACAGCTGTCCTTCCCTGAGAAGGCCCCAGCTGAATAAAGTTAGCAGAACCATTTGACGCTGAACAATCAGGTAAATGCTGATAAGTGCCCTGTGGTGAGACAGAAACATTATGTAAAACAAACCAAAGCCTCTTGCTTAACATCTATATTCACAGGTAAATACTATGTGGCCACATTCTGTCCATTCATAAGGTGGCACCGGGAGGTCGCAGTGCTGAGCAGAGCCGTCCCCCTTTGCGTCCCCTTCTCACCAAGACCTCAGGAGCCGGCTGCTGGCTTTGGCCAGGGCTGCACTAGGAGAGTACTGTACCGCCCTGGCCTGAATTGCAAAAAGTCATGAAAGGATCGTGACTACCCCACCTTTCCAAACAGTAAATATATGTGTGCGTTTGTGTTTGTGTATGAAAAATAGGGCAGGTATGAAAAATGCTATGGAAAAACTGAAAATCATGTCCTTGGTACAGAGTTAAGATGCAGGCTGCCTTTAGAGTAAGCGCACTTTTTCAAGGTTCTTTGCTGTCTGCATCTAAACCCACCAGCTCGTTCACTTTTTTCCCTCAGAGGAGACAAATGTTGCCACCAGTTTTGCTTGTGCAGTATGAGCGATACCTGTGCTCTGTTGAGCATCGCCTTATTAGCACATCCTGCAAAATGATAACCGGTGGTGTAAAGTCCTTGCCTAACATTTATAAACACTTCCTCAGAAGAAGTGCCAGGCACTCCAATGCGTTTAATTTTAGGAAAGCAGCTGGTCCAAACCAGTGGAGACTGCATTATTAGTCTCTCTCTAGGGCAGGACTGATCATGCTTTCCCATGGAGAGAATGGGCAAACGCAGTTTAGGAGCAGCTTTGGTGTCATGCAGGAGTCTGGTTTTCACCGTTTTACCAACCATCCGGCTGCCCAGTGAAGGGCAGATGACCAAGACTGGTTTCAGCTGGCCATGACCTGCCCTGGTGGCAAGCTGAGCTTGAGGGAACAGTTAGAGATACTCAGAAGGGTGAAGTGTTGCATTGCAGGGGGTCCTGGGGAAGGGGGGGGAGACAGAAAAGTAATGCGATTGACTTTTCTTCAAAGTAAAAGGAAGGTAGTAGTGAATTGCTAGTGGAAAAAGCCTATGAATCTGAAGGACTGTGGTCTATGTATGCTGAAAGGCCAAAACCCCCTTAGATATGCCCTGTAGAGCTGAGCAGTACCAGAATAGTCTCTGGTCTATACAGAGAGACCCAAGCTACAAAACCTCTGACCCAAGCATGTGTTCCTTATCCCAAGGGCAGAGAGGTGGTGCCACCTGAGCACCCCTTAATTACTGAGTGTGGAGAAAGCATATGGAAAACCTCAGGATGGGGAAGCAGCACAAAATGTCTTTGTAGAGTGCCTGTGCCAGTAACGTTGCCCTGCATCCTCCTAGGAAGCAAGCCAGGGAGCAATGCTTCAGCAAGAGGAGCTCTGAAAGCCTTGATTCAATTTGTACCCGGCTCAGCTCCACGACTGTCTCTTAGCTGCTTCAAATTACTTTCTTTTTGGCAGCCCAGAAATTAAATGTTAACTCAGAGAACTGTATTAATCTCCATTAGCAAGGAGCTGGAATCTCAATAGCTCGAACCTAGGCTTTCTGGTGTGTCAACTGAAGCAACATGCATTTATCCAGTCTATAAATCAGCTTGTCTGACAGAGCAGCCAAAAGTAGGTGCCACAACAACACAATAGTCTAAGCACAGTGTTTATCTTGAAATTGTTTTATAACTTACTGTAAACAGCCCAAACCAAATAAAATTATGACGAAAACTAGGGACTAACCTGGGAAGGCTAAAAATGCTTAAATAATTCAAAATTTATTTATTTTAAGTTTTTTCCAACATTACAGATTACAATAGCATGCTGCAGGTTTTCAGCTGCTATTGTACTGTTTCTGTAAGGGAAACTCCCTCTTAAATAGTTCTTGTCTAAGAGAAGATTCTTCACTACAGTACACTCTGCACAGAAAATGCCTGCTTGCCACCTAAACCCATTTCTATTGTTAAGGCAGTAGTCAGCAGCACACGCTCAGAGAAAAAAAAGGACAAGAAATGCTAAAATGAGCAATTACTAAGGAACCTGGCCCCTAGCAAAAGTTGCTTTCTAATCACCGGGCAATTTATTGCTATTTATGATCTAAAGCATGGTGATTTATATCCCTTGTAATTTGTTATTCTATTGAGTGCAACAGTTGGTATTTTTTATTATTCATGGACCTTTTTAAATCTTATTTCTTAGCTGACCTCAATAATAGCAGCTGGTTATAAGTTCCACAAATTAATTACTGGTTGTGTATAAAGCACCTTCCTTAAAAGAATCATATTTTACTAACATTTGCCTCCTAATTTGCTTGAGTCTCTCCTGTTCCCACACTCTGAGTATGGCTACTTCCTCTATAAGGTTCCTTATTCTGTTTTAAATACACCTTCAAAAATCTTTGCTCGTTTGCCTCCTTTGCCAGCTCCGAGCCTGGGCACCCCTTTGTGTGCAGGCTGTGTGTGACCACGTGTACCATGAGCCTTCTTCTGGCAGGTTTTTGTCAAAGGTCTCCAGGTTGCAGAACTGCTTTGCCCTAGCAAGGTGAGCACCAGGGTGTTGGTAAACCACAAAAATTCAGAAACTCTTCCTAAATTCTCTTCTTAATTAGGAAGCGAGCCCCTGCACAGGGCTTCGGACCAGCCATGCTTGCACCTTCTGCCAGAGCTGTCACAATGGGGAAATATATTGTCCCTGCACAAATCCTGCCTGACAGTACGGACTGAAAATAGTGCTTTGCTGGGGCTTGCCTCCCTCCCGTGGCCCTCCCCACAGCCTCTCCCCTCCCACCACTTTTCCCTGGCTCTCCCACTACCCCCTCGGGCCGAGGGTCCTGCCTGCTCCCTTCATGGTACAGCTGCCAGGGACAGAGGGCTGGTGCTGCACAGATCCAGTGCCAAAGCTGCTTGTCCCTTCCCTGTCCCCCTCCCTGCATCTCCCCAGGGGGGAAAAGGGGGGCTTGCTCAGGGCTGGGGCACAACCTGTGACTTCCCAGTCCTGTCCCAGCCCAGCTTTGCTCCACTCCGCCTCAGCTCCCATGGGGGTTTAATTTCTCAATTAACTGTCATGAAGGGGTGAAAAACCTTCTTCCTACTTCATTTAGCCCCTGGGCCTGACCAGACCCCTCTCCCACACCGCATGCCCAACCCCAGCCCGTGCTTCCAACATCCTTCTGATGCAGAAATGCCTCACCTACCCCAGAACATCTCCCTGCTCTTGGTGGACTTGAAGAAGGGGCAGTAGAGAAGAGCTGGGTTTAAAACCAAGCAGATGTGAATGCCACTGAGTACTGTGTTTCTTGTGTGGTGACTTTTTCCGTTGCTGCTTGCAAACTGTGTGGTCCCGCCATGAGGAATAAGTCTGGGCAGATGCTCCATGCAAGAGAACTCCATGCAACCACCATTCCTTGTCCCTGTGTACAGGCTACACACCCAGCACCAAGGCCCACACAACATGCTTTAGCACAGGAGTGCTGCAAAAAGCTCGGCCACATAGTTAACTGGTTACCAAAGATGTGAGAAGTGCCAGTGAAAGATGATGGGAACAAGATTTCCAGATTCCCATTGTGCTCCCTGGTGGTTTCTCTGTTGAGAGTCAACAAAGAGAAAGGGATTCCTACCCCCATCCCCACCCTCACCACACAGTATGCCTGCCTGCAGTTACTACTGTCTCTACCTTGCTTCAGAAACAGTGATTAAACAACTCCGTGAGAGTGTGATGGTATGCAGTAAATCAAATATCCATTTGGGCTAGACATGTCTGGTCTTCTAATTAGCTTGAAGTATTTGATACTGGCAGCTCAGGATGTCATCACAAGTTTTATGTTATGGGTTTTTTTCTTCTTTTTCTGTTCTCAGCCCATCACCTGGATGTAATGATATCACCTGAAGACCAAATTTCATTTTTGAAATGGTAGTTCTGAGTCTTCCTAATTGCACTGAAAGGACTCTAAAGCTAGAAAAGAAACAGAGAACCTCAAATACATACTTTTAAAATAGTAGAGGTTTAAATTAAGCTCATTAATTTGGGAGAATGACTCCCAATGTACTTTTTATTTACTTGGGCTGATAAGATGAAGCATACCTCTCAATCTTGTTTCAGAAGCTCAAGTGTTTTCCTGATGTGATTGAATCATGCAAGAGATGCCAGTATTGATCCAGAGTCACTGGAAACCCTGTTCCAGCAATTCTGGGGAGAGTGGGATGGTAGGAGTCAGGGCACACCAGTGAGATGAGAGGTGACCCAGCCACGAGCGCAGCCACCAGCAGGAGCAGTGACATGGGTGGACTCGAGGACAGACCCCTGAGTCAAGCCCTGAGGCTTATACAGAGGAGGGGGGACAGTGCGCCAAGGGTGGCTCTGCAGGGGCATGGCACGTATGTTTCCACGTGCATGTATGTTTGGCAGGAGTTGTGGATTTTCAAGAGAGCGTGTCCCTGAATGCTGGAGGTCACACAGGGGGAAGTGCTTTTCCTTGGGTATTGGGGGAAGAAAAGTGGCTAAAGACCCTTTCATTGCAGCTAAGAGCTAGAGACTCCAGGAAAAAGCCAGGAGGTTTTGCTGTGCTTCTTTAAACAGAAAGGTTTTATTGATGCATGGGACAGGCATCCCTGCTGGCTTGGCTGGCAGGGGTGGACCAGTGCAAGGTGTTACAGAAGGAGCAGACGTAGGCTGCTGAGGGGGGAAGGGTAGGAGGGTGGGGAACACTGTCTGAAGGTGGTGGAAGAAAGAGTCAATATACCCTAGACCAAACTGTGGCATGGCTGTAAGAAGTGATTTGGTGTCTGGAGGAAGGATGGAGGGACAGGAGAACAAGCAGACCAGTTATCCAGCTCTTCCTTCACAGGGTCGCATCTCCTAGGATCAACCTGTGCTGAAAGGGCAAAACCCTTTCCGGACTGTGTGATCTCCCCAGAGCGATGGGACTGACAGGGCATCCCTCAGTGCTGACCCAGGCTGGAGAGGACACAGCAAGCCATAGCAATCCTGGCAACATTGCCCAGCTGGCTGGCCCTAGGAGCAGCATCTGAAATGCCTTCAGCCACTTTACAGCTTGTTTGAACAAACACCTGACAGTCATTTGGGGTGCATCTAAGCCACTGTGGAAGTGGGCACTAAGGCACCTGGGAGCAGGGGAGCAACCTGCGCTCGTCAGTGGGGCTGTGGGGTAAAAGAGATGATGTCCTTCCCAGCAGAGTGATTGCAGGACCCGGGGAGATGCTGGTGGGACACCTGTGTCGTGTCCCTGGCCTACAAGCACACCAGGCCTCCCACCTGTAGTGCTGGCATCCAGGATGTCACAGATAATGACCAGCTGAGGATGGCTTAGAAGATGTAAGGCCACAGAAGCTTTCATTGACGATTATGTCCATAATGGTTTGGCTGATACCATAGCTTGGTATCACAGACACAGAGCAATCTGGTGGGGTCAATGCTCATCCACTTCTGGCCCAGAATGTGCTTCCTCCCCAGACCTGGGTGTAAGATCCTGGCCAAAGTCCTTACGGTTACAAAGGCTGACTCAGCAGGGGCTGTCTTTACTCTAGAAGAAGAAGATTTGCCCGCAACCAGCAATTAAGTTGTCATCTCTATTTGATACAGCAGTCACCTCTGCAAATGCTCTACAGAGCAACTTTCGTCTACAAATGGACTTCAGTCCTATTAATGCAACTATGAGAAGTTTTTCTAATGTTCAGTGCAAGACAAAACCTCTACAGCATGGAGAGTGACAGCACCGAGCCTTTTCCCATCTAAGCCAATACCCAGGAAGCTAAAAGAAATGCTATACCATGTCAGCAAGCCTCACCTTTTTCCAGACAGCAGCAACAAATTGTCAACCCGAAAAAAAGAGAGAGAAACAGTCCCTCTAAGAAGGAAAGTGAGCTCTGGAAACTGAGTAATATAACGTCCTTTAATGTCTCCAGCCAAGCTTCTTATCACTTGGAGCAGTAAGGAAAAAAAAGAAAAGGAAAAAAAGAATCAAACCACCTTTAATTCCCATGAGGAGGTCACAGAGTTTATCATGTCCAAGGGTTTACAGCCTGGTGCAGGGGCTACAAAAACCAGCAGGGAGCATTCCCTGAGAAAGTGATACATCTTTTCCCCTTCTGTCAGGATTTTGCTTCTTTAATCAGATAAACCCACCTATTATATTCAGTATACTTAGGAAAGAAAGAAAGATATAAGACTGTGTCTTTTATTCAACTCCTTTACTGCCTTAAAGAGAACCATAAGAAAAAATCCAGTCTTCCTGCCTGCCTGCCTGCTTCTCTCGTCTCATAAAAGATAGGAAAGCTGGTTTTGCATTTTCTTTAAACTGTAGCTCAGAAATTCAGGTTCTCTCTTTCTTTTTTTTCTTCTTCCAGCTCAGACTTCCAGGCGTGCTTCTTGCTGTCTTGATGTGAGCACTGAGGACTTGGGGAAAGCCAGCCACCCATGCCCTGTAGCAGGAGAGCCTGTGGAGCACCACTAACACTACCAAAGCAATCACGTAGGTGAATCCAAATGTGCCCAGCTCTTTGTTTATACACACTTTGTTTATACCCAGCAGTCGAGGGAGAAGCTTTCTTAAAAGTATATGACCTTGCCTCTTTAGCAAATGGAAGAGAAATCTCCCAATCCACTTCATTAGTCCTCTCAGCAGGCATGAACAAGGCTATCATAAAAATACCTTACAGGTGAAAAAAATAAAGCAAACCTTTTAGGACTTCTTCATGAACTTTTAGAACAGTAACAGAAGGAAAAAAGCCTGTCTTGAGCACAAGTTTCTATCACAGAGACATCAAAGCTTTTAAGCCTGGACTATTGTAATACAAGATGATTCTAAAAATTGCTCCAAAACAACAGCTGTTAAGCAGGCAGGTACTTACCTGTAAGGCTGAGCAGACTACAGAGCCCATTACTCCACAATAGCTACCAGCTATTCTGCTGTGCAAATACACTCTTCAGCTACATGGCTGCAAGTGAGCTCAGAGCTCGGCATAAGGGAGAAACACCCCTTCAGTCCTGCTGCAGGAGCTGCCTGCCATGGGGATAGGGTTTGAACTTGCAGAGGAGAGGCAGGGCCGCACCTGGGAGCTCACTGTGGTTGAAGATGAAGTCAATGAAAGTCAATGTTTAGCCCCTTTCTTCAGCTCGCAAGTTTTACAGCATTTCTCCAACGTTTCCAAAGGGTAGAAGAGATACAAGCTGCCCATGAACACGTGTTGACCAGGCTTAAACAAGCGAAGGCAGGACAGAAACAGCCTTTCAGCTGCTATTAAGGCTCCGAACCTCGGTGCTAGAAAAGTGATGATCTGTGAATGGGATAACAGTATGTGTGGCTTGCAGCAGCAGAGCAAAAAGACCCTTTCCAGCTCCACATCCCCATGGGAAATTCTGCTTTAGGAAGCTCACAAGCTAATGACAAACACATAGGCAAGACCTGGCCAAAGGGAATGACAGCTTGTAAACCATCCGCAGGCAGCTGGAGCAAAATGCAAGCTGTGTCACCGACAAACTTTTGTCTATCATCTGACGGCAAGATTTACACCCTAAGGGGTCTTCATCTGTGAGATGAACCAGTCACAGTGGGGTTTTAACTAATCACCCTGTGGTAGGGTAGGAGAAGGGAGGCCCCAGGCTGTGGGGAGCACCTGTGGTCATTCCCCGGCTAACCCCCAGCTACTGGGACTGTGCTCAGAGCAGACCAGGTATCAGCAGGTCCTTGCTGTGCCCCTTTGACTGTCTTCTGTCAAATGACCCCTTAGGACCACAATTACTCCAGAAACTGGCCCAGATCCTAGCTGGTTCTAGGACTGCGTGTGTAAAAAGGGCTTAAGGCCATCACCAGTCAATCTGCTCACTGAGGGACAGCAGAGCATCTCTGAGGCCAACCCGAAAGGCCCTGCAACCCTCAGGAGGCACACTGCATGGGGCTGCTTCTGAAAGGTGGCGCTTTGCCCTTGTTCTGTTTGTGGCTCCTCCTCCCCTCTGTAAGATTTGCTTGAGCATCAGAAAAATCCCTCTAGGAAGCCTGAGCCATCCAGGCAGCTGGAAAGACCTGCCACCTCCAGGAGGAAGAAAGCCAGGCTCATTCTGTTGTTTTCTAGGAGGAGCCAGGGTTATCCTGGTGGCTGAGCTGGTTGCTTGCCAGGAAGAGCGGGGGAAGCTAGGGAGCGAGTTTCTAAGGAAAACTTTAGCCTTTCGCTTAAAATGTGTGGCGAAAGACCCAGGCATGAAGTTGGGGTGGGAGTCAAGACCTGGAGACAAGAAAATATTTATTGATTCTTGAGCGGTATTCGCAGAGGGGAGAGAGGAGCCATGGCCTCTCACTGATGATGAAGGGGGTGCCTGGCAGTGGCGGGGTGCGGAGAAGCAGCACACGGCACTGGTGTAGACATTGCTGATGTTTCTGGGTGAGCCTGGGGGCTCTGGGGACAGCAGGGTTTCAGCTGACATGAGGCTGGGTGCATGTTCTGGAGATTTTCAAATGAGACTTTAATAGGTCTGTCTGGCTTATCAATGCCACTAAGAGCTCAGGGTTCAGATAAGCACTGCAGAAGATGTTTATTTAAATATATGTAGAGAGGACTCACTTTTTTTCATCCATCACTTTACAGGTTTCCTTTTTAACCTCCTCAGGAGGTATGACTCCTGCTTGTGTGTGTGTGTGCGTGAGTGTCTAACATCTTCCCCATTCCATCTGGGTTGTGATTAATTTAGATATAAGGCAGTCAATATAACTCATTCTATGTATTTATTTCCATTTCTAGATATGTCATGTACGAAGAGTTGTTCAGGAACATGTCTGTCAGCCTAACTTCTTTCAGCAGCTTAGAGAAGAGAGAAAAAGCAGTAGGAAAGAATATGTGGTGTTTGAATAGTCATAATTCTTCACTTTGTCCTCTATGGACATTTTTTTCTTAAGCTTGTTAGTTTATCTTGAACCCATGGACTTGAAAAAAACATATCATTAAAGGATTTTTGTTCCTTTTTTGCTTTCAGCAATAAAAAGATAATTGGAGGGGAAAACAACCTATTCCTCTCATGGATCATCTTCAGCATGGGCCAGTGACTGCTCTGTGGTCAGCAGTCTGTTGACCACTGTGGTCTGGCTGTGCTGGCTGTGAGGAGACATGAAATTCTGAAAATCTCTGACCTCTCCCCCAAGCAGTGATGCCATGAGCTCCATCCCAGCTGCCAAGGTCTGCTCTTGCCTGCAGCATCACAGCTAGAAATGGGGCTGCCTGTGAGACGGTGGGAGTGAAGCACATCGTGCCACAGCTCAGCACCACACCAGCAGGTGCCTAGAGTATCTTGACATGGTGGAAGGGCAAGCAACCTGCCCCAGAGACCACAAATAGCCCAAACTGGACTGTTACTGAACAACCTGACTTGGGTTAAAGTTGTCTTGTGGTTGCAGTTGGTAGTTTTCCACCACAGCCTAGTTAGCTCCCCTTAGAAGTCCTCTATTTATGATCTCCTCTCTTCTTCCTGAAAGGTCCTGTAAGGGGCATCACCAAAGAGGGACAGCAGCTTTGGGTGTCATAGAAGACTTAACTAGCTGGGCAAAATTTAGCATGGGTATAACTAGGGCACAAGGCAATACACTTCTGCTAGTGTTACCCATTCTACATGCTTCAGTCATGCACTTCTGCAGCTATTCGGTGCCTAAGCTGTCACTGCCAAGTGTGGTCCTGGTATTACCTAGGTTCTTGTGGTCCAAGGTAACATTTTTATCCATTTTTAATTTCATCCAAGACCATGTGGGCTTTGGAAACCTTTTCTGCAAACTAGCTTTAGAGTTCAGTTGTCTGGGCCTATCTGGATTTATAGGTGACCTTTTTTTGGCTAAATGGTTATATAAAGACGACATGAGAATATATTGTACTTTGCTTGCCAAATTTCTGTCTCCCTCTTTTTTGAATTGTGATTGATGTCCTGCTCTTGCTCGTGCTAAAGCTCATAAGAGTTGTAGCGTTTACTTATATACTCCTGTGCCCAATGCATTTATATGAGCACTTGCTAAGACCTTTTGGCAGTAAAGACAACTTAGCACCTTTAATCAACAAAGTGCCTTACAAACATTACCCACAACATTTTTATGAGTCAGCAATCCACAATAAATACCTGCAATTTCACATCCAGGGAAGCTAGCATAGACGGGTTAAATTAGTTGCCTTATTACAATAGCGATACACTAGGAGGATCACAACTGCTGCCTAAGACTTGGACTTCCCCAGTGCTTAACAAATGCACAGCAGTTCAGCAGTTCAGATACCTCCTCACTCTCTGCCAGGTTTCTTTTGAAAGAGATGGGACAGGGGAGGCCAGCAGACGGGATATCCTGTATGAACGAAGGACTGGAAACCAGGGTATGCAAGAATGAAGTGACTTGTTCAGGGTCACAGAGGAAGTCTATGAGGAGGCAAAAATATAACCATCTCAGGACCATCATCTGTTCCAAAGAGGGAATCGTGGCCAGAAATTGCTCAGAAACCAGGAGGTTTTAGCTCCTGGCCACATACTGAGACCGTGAAATTTTGTTTCCTTTGGGTGATTGTTCCAGTTTTCCAAAAATTGCCACATGCGTTTTGGAAGTCGGACTGCTACCCTTCCAGCAAAACAGATCAAAACCCTGGAAAAGGACAACAGAGGAGCTGGGGGCTCAGTACTGCGGGATGCTGTACCACAGAGGAGGTGCACCTCACCGTGGTCTGAAACCACTGATTTACAGCTCCCCCGCAAACCTCTGGCAAGTCTTTACCCTCTATGGGTCACCTATTTCCTCTTCAACATGAACCAGTTACATTTGTTCTGCTGATAAAGTCTTTCTTTCTTTTTTTTGACCACGCTGGCCACTCCGACCTTGCAAAAATGAGATGAAACACCACACAGGGGCCTAATGATTTAAATATGAGACTGCACATTTCATCTTGAAATTCAGATGATCTTATTAAAGTGTGGAGGGAAAGCAGACAGAAGTACAGCCTTTTGTGTTTGGTTGGGTACATGTATTATTTATGATGTAGAATGAATGACTGATTGCCTTGAATTTTGATATGCCAGGCAAATGAAGAAATGTTACCTCTTCATACGCAACGCTACAGGAAAGTGATTTTTTTCAAGCCTCTGATGTGGGAAAAGCTGGGTTATGGCACATTTCATATGTTTAAGCTGCAGCTGAAAGGTAAATAGGCAGAGCTGATTTAACAATGAGGACCTACAGTCATCTGTGGGGCAAATTCCATTATATTTAACAGTACAGTACCAGAGCTATATTTGTCCAGTATTTGCTGATTAAAACTTCATGTAACGACAATGTGATTACTGGCAGAGCAGTGACCTTCACCCCTGCAACTTGGCTTCAAGGGCCACAGAGCTCTGCAGCTGAATAACAGACTCATGCCTGCAGAAGACTTCAGTTGTGAAAACCAAGCCACTGCTCTGACTTTGTGATTTTCTCATAATGGCCATCAGGACAGCAGGTGAATTAATCTCCTTTTCACACTGCCAAAATGACCTCTAAATTATTAAAGGCAAAGAGAGGAAAAGTGTGAATTTGTATATAGTGGGAAACGACTTGTGTCACCAACTTGCATACTCCATCAGTAATGCCATAAGTAATCACACTGTCAGCAGGTATTTAAAGATCATTTCCACCCCATTCTTCAAGTTACCTTTCTTAGCACATAAATGGAGAGGCCGACTCCATTTTTTAGTGCAACTAAGGGCTGTGAGACAATGTCCTTCCTTCCCCTTCCACAGGAGTCCTGACGACAGGAGCTTGACAGTTTTCCAGCCGCTGCTATGCACAGTTCACTCATTTTCCTGTTAACAAACACTGACCTGCTGAGTGTTGTCTATCTTCCTTGTGTGCTTATGTAGAGCATATAAAAAAGGACAGAGCACCCACACAGACAGACTCGCACATACGTTCTCTAGCGATACAAGTTTAAATATAACTAGTTTGCAAGGCATTTTAAGGTGAAAAGCTTCGCATAACTGCTGACTACCCTTAAAAGTTGTATTTCTCCCTTTTTTTTGCTTAGCATATATTGTCTGTAAGTGATGACAACTGAATAGGCTATTCTCTTACAGGATAATGGCTTTCTGCTTCTACATTGTGCTGAGGTGAATTGGAGATACCCATGCGCGAGCAAGGGATGGATGCGCATTGCCAAAGCAGAGAGACGCTCAGTGACAGCCTTCTGCTTACCAAAGCTTTATTCTTCTTCTGTAAAACGAACTTAGGCAGACACTGTAAGAGTAACTCTTCCTATTATAATGTATTACAGAAAATTGACTCATTTTATCTGCCTGCTGCCTCTAGATACCAGCAAAAGCATCACCAGTCAATGCCAGACACATGGACTGTTTTACCGGCCAACAAAAGTAAATGAAAGCACCCCTCCTCCTCTGCTAGATTTTGATAGCTTGATCCAGTGGAATAACTAATACCTGAATAATCTCATTGACTTTCTGCAGCTTTTTAGCACAGCGAGGCACTGGTCACCATGAGGGCTTTTCTACACAGAAGGTGTACCACTGTGAAGGCTTGGCTGCACACAAAATTGTAACTATGCTGGTACAGTAAAAATGGTGTAATTTCCCTGGGGTAGAAACAGTTATACCAGTATGAAGATGCTTATTTATGCTGAAATTTCTATTTCCATACAAGCAGGCAAATAAGCTGTACTGGCATAAAGCACCTTTCTGCCAGTACAACAGTGTCCCCAACTAGTGGTTATATTGGTTTATCTATTTCAGTAAAAAATATCACACCTCTAATGGAAATAGTTGTACCAGTACAAAACCTGTGAGCCAGCCAGGCCTGAGCAAAAACTTTAGACAGGCTCCTTTTTTCCCCCTCAGTACTATAAAAAACCATCTTAACAAGTAAGCTGGCTGGATATTTTTTGAGCCGTGGCTTGGGCCACCTTTCAGCGCTCACTGGCAAATGTGGGTCAAATATTCAGTAGCCCGACAGGCAGGGAGGCTTCCCAGCATGGTGGCAGTGCTCGCAGGGAATATTGTATTTTAATCCTTCTTGTCCTGGTTCTTTTCCCTTTTGGGCAGCAATTACTAGCCCGTGTGGAGATACCAGCATGGACAGGGGCCGAGCAAGAAGCTGTGCTGACTGGGGCTGGCTGGGGGCTGCACTGACACGACATCCCTCCTCCTGGTCCCTGCCCTTGGGCCAGTTTGGGTTTCCCTGCCAGCACAGCTGGGGGGACGAGGCGGGAGAGGATGGCGCTGACAGTCGTACCCACATCCCACGGACAGACAAAGCAGCTTCAGAAATCAGGCAACCCAAACCACACGGCAGAAGCTGTTCCCTTAAAACCAGAAAAACGCAATCCTCATGATACTGGAGACTGGTCTCATGGCTTTGCAGGTCTGACTCATGATTCTTCATCTCTGATAATTCTGCCTCACACACTGAAAAATAAAATCTGCTCCTAGGGACAGGTCAGGTAGGGCCAGGGTGTACTTCTTACACAACCAGGTTTACGCCTTCCATTTGGTATTTCACTGGCAGACTCCAGTGCTGGACTGATTTGCTGCTGTGGCGAACAATGTTACCTGCTCTTGGGAGAAACCTCCCCTGGGAAGTTAACCTATTTTTTCTAATGCACCTTTGATTATTGGTGACCAGTTACTGTCCTGGGCATGTGAGGCAAATGCGCATTTTCCCCATTTTTGGTAATGGCGGAAAACTTTCTTCCAGTTAAAGGTACGTGAAGGGACCTGGTTGAAACCAGTTTTGAAATCTCATTTGCATTGCACCCTCGGTAATGTAACATGAGATCAGCATCCCAGGGAAAACAAGAAATCCTCACCTTTTGTTCCCAGTTTTGGGAACACGCAGCACATTATTCCCCTGGGTTGGGCTCGGTGTGGTCTGTTAGTGCCAGGAAAAGCACTCTCGAAGTGAGGTACCACATCTTGCCAGAGACCACACAAACTCAAGAACAGCTCTTCTGATTCAATGCGAAAAAATAGAAAAAGTGGGAGGAAAACAAAGTACAGGCCGTCCCCAAGCCCTTTCTTTGCTTGTGCAACTACCGCGCTCACCAAGTTTTGACTTGTTTTAGAATCGGGATTAACATCCCCAGTCTTTCCACTGTGAAAAGAAGGACGAGTTGTGAGCCTGTGCTGATGTAAGGCTTTTCCTTGAGAACAGGACTTCTCCTGTGCCGGGTCACTTGTTGGGAATGTTATTAGCTTGAAATAGTCTCCATTGCCTCCCAAGCGCAGCATGTAACACAAGATCTACTCTTTGCAGATCATGCCCAATGATTTAGAACGTGCAAATGATTTAAAACGATCCGTGCTCCCTCCACCCAGAGCTGCCTGCCCGGGCTGCCGTCCTGTGCTTATACAGAGGCTAATAGAAAGATCCTTGTTAAAGTGCTTGGGCACTCTTGAAGCAGCAATATTAGGAACTTTTTCCTCTTGGGTCTTCCCTTGGGGATAGCGGGCAGTATAGCTACAGGTGGGCAGGAAGCCGTAACGGAGATAGAGGCTATTTAATGATCAGGGAACTTCTACCATGCAGAAAATCTCTTTTAAATTTAGCAGCTGAGTTCCAGCTCCCTCTTGTATTATGTGTTTGTTGGAAATGTGTCTAGTTATAGATACAAGTGCCTAGGAATATTATCTAATATTTCATACCTTATGCCTTTTGGAGAAGAAATAAAAAACACCAGCGTACATTAAAGTGTCTGGTATGAAAGCCAGCTGAACAGCTGCTTTCCTTACCTCTCTGAAGCTTGAACTATACCATGAGAGGCTGAGTTTGTTTCTTATTTGATCTGTACTTACTGTGTTTAGTATATAGGCCAGGAAGCTGCATGACTCGGAGAACAGGGCCAAAGTATGACACAGGAGTTCCGAGATCCAGTTTTGCCTCTGCCACTAACATCTTGGGTGACCTCAGACAAGTCACCCGACTGCTTTGCTCCCACCCTCCTCTTCTTCTGACTTTTCTAGTTTGTAAAGGTCTTTGGGGCTGGGACAGTCACTCACATTGTGTTTGCACAGTACCAAATACAGCAGGGCTCAGGAGCTCAATTAAGATTTGTATTTACAAATATAAGTAAATAGTAATATAAATAGAAGACATTCTGCCAGCTCAGCATACTGCTGCTGCAAAGGATTAACCCATTCCAGAAGTCCAATGTCTTCTTGACCGCTTTGATGCCAGGACAAGATGAATAAAACATGCTACTCATTACTTTTAAAAAGCATTTGCATAAAATATATTGCTATATTTTACTACATTTTCCTGTTATGCAAGCCCACCTTTATGTGGTAAGATTTATTGCAAGCTAAGATTTATTGACTTACTTCAGCATGGAAATGACTATTAAGATTGACCTGTCAGCAGTTTTTAATTTAATTGCTCTTTGATCCTTCAGCCTTGAACATATTTGCATTTTCAACTAAGCATCTCTTGGCAACACTGGTAGAATACAGCAGAAGCAGTAGCTGAGATGCAGAGTCCCAAGGAAACCTGTGAGTTTCTCCATTTCTGGATGTGGCCTGGTGTTGAATTACTGCAGCTTTTCAATCTCACTTTACCCTTACAAGTGTGCTTTTGGGTGGCAATGACATTGCTCTTTGTTTTTGTTCCCTAACCTTTTAATCCCACTCTCAGTACAGAAGAGGTAGAATCTGAAAGGAACAATTTCCGACCTGAAACCCTACCAAGGTACGTCTGTATCCACCCACGTTCTGTGCTCCCTGTCCATGTGAGTGCACAGGCTTCATCCACAGGGTAGGGAGATGAAACCTGTGGCCACTCTGCATGGAAATGTGCCTTATATTATATATAGCTCGCTCCTTAATGTAAAGCAAAGGTCTATGAGGATGGATGATTTCCACGGTGTTTATATAGAAAACACATTGCACAGCATCCTCCTCTGTGGAGAAAATGAGCACTAATATGTAACCTAGTACAAAACTGACTATTTGGAAAATAGGCAGGACAATCAGGGCTGTAAGTGAGAAAGAGGAAGAGGAATGGCCCTCTCCTGGAATGGAAGACCTGCTCTCATTCCCAGTTTGAACCTGGAAAAATTCGCTCTAATGACAGACGCATAGGATAAAACTAGCAAGATTTAACTTGTATAACTGGGCTTAGAAAACCACTTTGTATGAACACTGGCCCCAGCAGCAGTAAAGCAGTAATTTTACGTAACACAGAATTATTGCTAAATTATTCATCAACCTATAAAAAGATAACTCTTTGCACTTCCGCAGCACTGGCTATCTGCAAATCGCCTCTGACAGTTCCTTCCATACGCTGGAAAGCCTGGAACATGAGCAGTGAGGCTTATGAATGAGGGGACAGGCACTGTGCAGGCAGGCAAACCACCGCTCTGTGCTCGGCGCTGGCTGGTTAGGGAACGCGCCTGGTACACCCACCACCACGACTGACTGAAGGACCCAGGGCTGGATTTCATCAGCAAAGGGTCTACAGCAGGGACAGCTGAATCTGGTCTTGAGCACATTAACTGACCACGTAACTGTATCAGCAGAGATACTTGCAGTCTCAGGATCTCTTCAATGACTTCCAAAATCCAGATGTATCAGTAGTTTTGGTGGACCTACTGCTTACCAAGGTGCCTCCTGTGCATCGTTTGTGCTGTGGAAGGGAGGGCTGCAGCTCCTAGGTTTTGTCAGAGGGCAAACACATTCATTGCCCTCTCCCTTTACCATTACCTCTGGTTTAAGAAAGAGATGAAACTGCATGGGGTACCAGTTACTGGGATCCTGGTACTGTAGTTGTGCAAAGGCTGAATCACAAACTCACTCTCCACCTCACCTGTCATCCACCTGCGGAGCCTTTGCTCATTGCCGTAGTGGAAGCATTCGGTTTGCCATCCTGAGTACTGGCTAAATCAAACCACATTTTGGTTTAACAAAATCAAAAAAAAAAAAAAAAAAAAAAAAAGACACCACCAATCAGCGGTGCCATCCAAACCAGAACCCTCAAGTTGTGACCCACTTCCCCGTGCCAAGCACGACAAGGGACAGATCCCAGTGCTTCTGACAGAAACTCCTCTGTTGAATGCATCAAATGAGACAAAGGAAACCCATGCATGTTGGCACTGTGTTTGCTTTGTTCCTATTGCAGTAAACACAGGTTACAATGTAGAAGACAATGATGTTCCACAGTCTTGTTCTTTCAATAAGGTTTCCTTTTTCAACTCCTGCATTGCGAACTGGACAGTGGTGTTTGTGTATGAATAATGTCCTCTTTCAGTCTGATGTGCAACTGCAACACCACTATGCTTTGTTCAGGGGGAAACCTTTAGGGCTTCAAGTACAATAATGACCTCAGAAAAGAGACATGGCACGTCCATGTTTTTATCAGTCTATAGACAAAGAAGTAAAGAAGAAAAAAAGCAAAAGGAAAAGAAATTGGCTGAAGACAGCATTATCTGGAGCTGGATTTGACATTGCTTCCAGCAGTGGCTGTGTATATTTGTTGTGACTGCATCAAAACTTATTCCCTGACTTTCTGGAAGTTCCTATTTTGCAGAACAAAAAAAGACTAGTGTTAAAAATGGAAAAGGATCCCGTAGTAAAGACGCTTTTTAAACTATTCCCGACCTCCTGAAACGATGAAGGAGACTGTGTGCATGTGCTTCTGTACATACGGAGTGAGGGATGGGACAGAACAGCCAATGGAAGTGAGCTTGTCCTTAAACTCCTTAAGCATGAAAAATACAATATTCATGTTAAGTAGTTCTGGTTTATCTCTCTTTTTAAAGAGTCTTCAAAATTGCAACAAATCAGAAAACCGTTTAAACAGGAACAAAAAAATTCCTCAAATTAGTGGATGAACACGGGAGACTGACTTTTATATCTGGTGCCGCATCATGTAGCCTGTTAGTACTTAACCAAATTACATTTCCTTAACAAATACTTAATAATATTTAGTAACAATAAAAAAAAAAAAGAAAAAAGAAAAAACCCAAACCTTTTGCTCTTAGAAAGGTTCATCCATCTTAGCATACTTTGATGAACAACCCTGGGAATTCAACTACATGGAAACTTTCTCCCACCAAGTGAAAACATCAGCAATGAATCAAACTTCACACCCTACTCAGCAAAAAAAAGCAAAGCACATTGAAACAATGTTGCACCAAATCCAGGTGAACATTACTGAAAAATCAGGAAATGCTGTGTTTCATTTTATCTTCAAAAAAGGAACTCTGTCATCGTAAAGGTAATTTTCTCCAAGCGGGGAAACGCAACCGTTATGGCAGCTATAGCTGTAGCAGGGGTGGAGCATATTTTATTGTGTGTGCTCAACAGCAACAAATGTCATAAGAACAGGAATAGTCTCATGAATCCTAACAGAAGTCTCAGAGGCGAAGCATGTTGGTACACATAACGCACATGTAACTCAACAGAGGATTAGAGATGAGTAGAGAAACAGTACACAAATAAATACCCTAAATATGTAAAAGTTGCTAATGAACTGTGCTAGAAGACAACCATTGTCCTTATTGCACCAACAAAGGACCAATTAATGAACACTTCAATCAGACAAACTGACTCAAATCAAGATTTGTGCAGATCTTTGCATTCAAATTAAACCACATGCTTAATGCTAAGCTGCACCGAACAACAGAACTGCTTCTTTCTTTTCTGGAGAGGTTAGAGGGAAAACATGGCAAACTATCTCGGGGTGGTGTTTCCCATTGCTTCATAAACGCATCTCGTTCTCCTCCTTTTTCCTACACACTGATGAAGTGCTAATTTTTGGCTGTGGTAAATGTAGCGTAAAGTGTGCAAATCTCTTGTACAAGCTGGGGAAGCTGAATCCTGACATGTTCAAAATCCTGTAGGTTGATGTGTATGTCAAAAGGTCTTTTGGTCTAACACTCTGCACAACCAATGTCAGCAGGCTGTCTGTATAAGAAGAAATAAGCTATAGCGAAGTTCCGTAAGTCAAATAGCTCACGCAGACAGCCAATATTATTTAAAGTCAAATATCTAATCATAGCGAGTTAATGTTGGCTTTATGGTTGAGTAATACTCTAGACTCAGTTTTAAAAAAAAGTTAATAAAAACATGTTAAAAAGGGGAGGGGAGACCTACAAATTTTGAGACATGAGACTAGATTTGTCAAAGCCCTGAACATTGATTTATACTTGTACAAGGAATAAAGATACCAAATCCAAATTCTCCATTCAATTTCCCTGGTGATACCATTTTTCACCTCATTTAAGTCTCTTACTCAAAAAGACAATATAAGGGACCAGATGAATTGGGCATATATCAGACGCTTTCCTCTGGATTAAGTGAGCTAAGAGTATGTGGGGAAAATCTAGGCTGAGAGATACACTGAGGAGAAATGGGAGCTCACTGCCCTTGCTTCAGTCCTTCAAAAAAGAAACCAGCCTGAGGACTGTCCAGCTATAAGTGCCATGAAAGGACATGTCAGGGACTGACCTAGGTGGCATATATACCTCTAGACATAGGCTGTGTCTGCACTAGCAAGCAGTGTGGGCCAATAACAGCAGCTACATAGATGAAAATGCTTGGTGCTGAGGAGACAATGCCTTTACCAGACACATTTCAGAGTTTTTCTTTTAATTTATGATAAGCTCCAGCCTGGTTCCAGGGACTGAATGCCAATTTGTGCTGGAGCATGTCTCCTGAATTCATTTCATCCAACAGGAACCCAGTTTCTGAGCCCTAAAACAGGGTAAACAAAGGGATGAAAGCAGTAATATGAAGTTATTATACAGAAGGGTCAGACCTCTAACTAGACTTCATTATAAATGGGTTTATAGTAAGATTTCCATTCACTTAAGAGTTATTTTAAGCTGCTGCTAGGAATTCAACTGCACCTGGATGACAATGTAAGAGCATACACAACTCCCATCAACACCAGAAGGGAATTAACACCCAGCCTAGCTTCTGACTGTTGGCAGCTGAACTCCCCCTCCATTTTTACCTTGAGCTGTGACTGAGCCAGCAGGATTTTTCATCATTTTTTTGCTGTCGTGGTGAAGGTGACATCTCACCTTGCAGCTGTTCTTTTAGTTTTTTACCCATGGGGATTCGATACTCGGAAGTTTATCCATGAATAACTCTCCTATAAACTTTAGTTCTTTACAGTGTCAGCACCCAGCACCAGAAGCTTTGCCTTGCAAAGCCTGGAGGATCTTATTATCTCAAAATCCAGCCTTGGATCCCTTAAGTAAGTACCCATACAACTTATCACACAACAGGTGTGTTAGTAAGGAGGTGCTACAGACCCAGGGCCTTCAGGCAACACTAAAACCAAAAGGGAGACCTGCACTGAATTTTGTCTTACAGCACCTAACCAAGGAAGCTGCATTTGCTGCTGATGGAACTATCTACAGCATTCAAGCTCACGAGTGACTGAATCCTTCCCTGCGATAGCATTTTTAACATGTTAAAATTTCTGATGTAAAGCATACTGAGAAGGCAAAAAAAGGCTAACCAGTCAACAGAGGTGATCTTATTTATCCCAGGGTGTGACACAGCACCTTAATTCTGAACATATTACTCTCCCTAATGAGGAAATGGATCATTATCAGTACTGCATTATTATAAAGATGTATATAACTCTGACATCTTGATTCTAGTTGGTGATTTCTACTGTGTTCCTAGCTGATTAGTAAGCCCTTTCCTGGGTTGAGACATTTTATATTAGACCTGAGATATCAAACACAGGATACTGGTTTGCTTAAGTCCATCTCTAGTTCTAATTTCTTTCTGTAAATGGAAAACATTTGGCAAAAAGAGTCTTTCAAGCCATGTCAGGTTTTGATTTTGTTTTATTCATGGCACTAACAGACAGCAATATTTTACAATATATAATATATAGTCATATTAAATGCAGATGGCTAAATATTCTCATGCTTTCAACATTACATAGCTATACATTTTAAAGTTCAGCTCCAAAAAAAAAAAGAACCTGCCACCACTCTGGTCTGTGATTATAAAAATGTAAATATACAAACTTCCGCTTCATCATTTTCATTACAATATAGGAAATGTGAAAAAGCATTTTCATTTGTCCTTTTTAAGTTAATCAATTTAACAAATATTTTTAACATATGTACAACAACAACAACAACTACCAAGGTAGTTAACATTTGAAAAAGATGCTGCTATAAATACTTGTGAGACAACATACAACAGCCACACGAACTGGAAACAAAGGGCCAACTTACGCATGACGTGAACAAGAGACGACAAAAGTCCTGGTTACTGATACAAACCAGCTTCACTTCATTTTGCAGCGCAGGAATGAATCCTAAATCTTGGACCTCTATGCCGTACTCTGAATGTTATTTATAACCTTCACAGTCTGTTGCAAACAAAGATCCTTTAAGGTGTCTCAATATTTTTAAAGTGCCATGAATGTTACTAGGATTCAGTATATCTCTGTATTAGCATTCTATACATCATATCCCATAAGTAACTTTTCAATAGACACTGTCTCACATTCATTATTGATTGCCTGCTCTCTCAGAGCTCCAACAGAGATAAAAAGTTCACCTAATTTTAAAAACCAACGACTGCAGCATATGACAAATTAGGTCCTTCATAATGTACCGTAAGTTTTTTCTTGTGATTGTTTTTTATAGATCTTTATTCTAATTTTCACTCTAATTGCTTACAGCCCTTTTCCAAATCAAGTAAGAACCACGTAAATAGTTTGAAATAGTTACGTATTTTTAACGACTTGAAATGAGTATTACTTTTCAGAGAGCTAGCAAAGTCTTTTAATTTTGCCCATAAACACAATTAAGTATTAACACAGGATTGCACAGTGTTTATATTATATTAACCTGCCAACAAGAATAGTTTATTGGCAACCTTAAATATTCAGAGGCAAAACACAATTCCTTGGCACAGAAACTTTACAGCAGAGCAACATATTTTCCCCTTAGAACCATTATGCAGGAACACATAGAAAATTAACTACAACTTATTTTGGCTTGTAGACAAGAGAATAAACTAAACTTCTTGATTTTTTTTGCCACTTCAGACCTTGAATGATGGTTATGGGTGCACACGGGTTTAGGTTTTCCAATTACCTGTTCTTTATACATGATTCAAACGAGCAGAGGGACCTATAACAAAGAAAAGCACATGATCATTCAAGATATTTTTAAACCTCCAACTGTTGACATCGTTAATCAAACATTCTCCTGTGGGGCTGTTTTCAAGCTTGGTCTCTTCATCAGCAACTTGAGACTACTTAAAGCTTATCTGCTTTTTTCTAGCTGCATCAGTTGGTCTAATGAAAGGTGTTATCCGTCCCTAAAAACTGACACCTCATACGTCCTTAGGTGTTACAGCTGCCATTACACGATTACTGGAACATAGGTATATATTTTTCTGCAAACTTCCTTCATTTTGTGAAATGAACAGAAACCCAGGCTGTGAGTACGCAATGTCTGACAGTCAAAATCTGTTCAGTATTGGTTAGCTGTCACTGGTCATAAAAATCAGTTGATAGGTACTTTGCTTCCTGACTGAATGAAGGGAACTCCCAAAGGCTTTGATTCAGGAAAACAAACAAAAACTTACCTTCTCTCTTAGTCCTCAGGTTGCCTAAGCATATGCTTGATTTTAAATAAGTATGCTAGGGTGCTCTTCCAAAATCAAAGTTACTGAACTTTGATTCTATCAGAGAGATATACATTAAGGTCACCACAAAAGCTAAACAGGAATAATGTATTTGATCAAGTATAAATCTTCCATTTTGGCCTTAGTATCTGTGGCAGAAGCTTTATTCTTGAGGAGAAATATAGGTCACAGTATAAATTATTAGCAAGGTGAAGAGTTCAAATTAAATTTTATCTTTCAATTCAAAGAGAGTAACAGCATGCAAACAACTGCCTCCCACTGTGCATGGGAACTAGAATCACTTTGTAGACTCATTTGACTACCTGTATATCAAGCTCAGCCAACCTTTTAGTGGCGCCTCCTGCCCCATTTCCAACATACCAAAGTGAACATCAACTGTGGCTTTGAGTCTGTAATCTCTGTCACTGCACCCACAGACAGTTATGATAAGCAACAGTATTTCTTCATTCATAATTATGTATCTTTGATTAGGTGAGAAGAATAGTCCACTGCTTGACATAGAGGTATGTAACTAGGCCACACTTCCTAGAAGATATTCAACGTGTCATAATGCAAATCGATGCATTACTTGTTGGCAACCAACTTCAAATTATCCCAGTGTGTACCAGGGATTCATTGTTATGGGTGCAGTAATCTCCTTACCTGGCTCCTTTGATTGCCAACAGAATGATACACTGCACGTATCAAGAGTTCATGTGACTAAGTGCCGATGCTGAACATTGGCATGAACACTTGTGGATACTGCGATGGAGCCAAATGAAATTTTTAAATTGCAGTGAGCAAACAGAAAAGGCTGCTTAGATGCAGCTCCAATCTCTATTAGAAAATATGTGAAATCTGTAGAATCTGTCTTGCATGTACCATTAAAAAGTGGTCTACAACAATCATTTTACCATCAGCAAAATCCTGTTCTTCAGATACACAACTTGCCTTCCCCACCCTGTGCAGGCACATTCCCCTGCAATATTTTTAGCAAATCCTTGGGTACAACTCCATCTAAAATGAGTAGATGGTACATAAGCGAAGGCAACTTTTATAGCTTCTGTTTGTTGGGTAAGATTTTTAATCCTGCATGGGCTTGTGCTGCAACTATACCTACAGCTAGACATCTAACGTATTATTTGCATGCGTAGTTAATAGTTTTCTCCACAGATAATCATGGTAAATGCCAAGGCAAGTTACACAGACACAAAAATGCACATGCAATGATATACAGAATTTAAGAAATCTAGCTAGCTTATTTGTAATTTTCTGAGACAGAAAGTTAAAAACTAGGCATAGAGATCTGAAGCATGTGAAATTGTGACAAAATTGCTTGATACAATTTAAGGAAAACACTAGTCCACTTTTAACACCAGAAACTCAAATGGCACACTCTATGACCTGAGTTTTCATCACCAGAATTAGCCAAAATTCGGTCTCAGGTCAGTGGTTTATTTCCTAGATCAACTGATCAACCGCACGGCTGGGAAGCAGGCTCCTTCCTAGTGAGATATGTTAATTTCTCAAGACAATTAAGCACCAAAGGCACTAAGTCAGCCATCCTGGTTGGTGGTTTTACTTGATGCCATCTTCCTGACTTGCTGTTATGCTTTGGATGTGTTAAAACACCTGCCAGGGTCCTTGACAGACCATTTCAAAAACTGAAGAGAAAGGCCACTTCCTGCATATTGTCAGGTCTTTTCCAGTTTGGTAAGTTCATCCCAGTAAGTTCCAGTAACATGTCTCCATCTCCGTTCCCTTTGGGTAGGACCTGTAGGGTAACCACTTTCTGGCAGGTCCCTGAACTGCACTGCTCTGGAGATGAACCATTTTATGGAGCAGGCCCAACTGGGCTTCGCACCCACAAGAATTTTCCTTCGGGAGTCTGTGGACAGCAACAGTGTGCAATAAAACAGAAGCTGTTTCTTCAAAACACAGCGTGATTTATTTGCCAAAACAGGCACAGTACTCCAAGAAATGGATTAAATAACAGCCAGGAGACCTACGCGCCTACTGTCTTACCTGTACTTGGCATCTCCCTCAAGCACCTGTTTTTGCTCTGGTTTGTTTTGGCTGACCCAATTACAGCCTGTGTCGTGCAGACCCTGGCTCTCAGCAAGACAAGGTCAGCTTGCAGTAACTTCTCTCCTTCCTTCATGCACAGTGCATCTTTTAACCTTAAAGTTCATGACTTTAGCAAACAGCTGTGTAATCAGAGGTGGAGTGGAGGAGTTGCCTTTTCACAGCTATCACTAGAGCTCAAATGTTTGTTGGGATGCTCCTTATCTAGGCAATGGGTTGCTTTTTACATTTAATTACCCCGACAGCCCCATTTGACTTACTTCCATTGCAAATAACCCCTCTTAAATAAGTACAGAGTCATACATAACTATGCCATACAGATTCTCCCCAGCTCCCCACAATATTGGCTAAATAAATTACTTCACCATCAGAAGCCCTTGTCCCAGAAAACTTGGAGAAGACAATGGAAGAGAAGCAGATGCAATCACTGAACTGAACTACCTACCCTGCTGTCTAGTTGCTGCAACCAGAATCTTTGAGAAAGCAAAGCCAAACACGGCTCTGTGCTCACATATCCAAATCATCACATCATAGATCTTTGACAGAGGAGGCAAAATAAAGAAAAAGTTTGCTTCAGCCCTGGCACAAAACCACTGCCAGTCACTGCCTACAAAAACCCTCAGTGTTCCTTGGAGACATTTCTTCAGCTGTAAAGGAAGAAAACCCTGATATGCAGCCCTCATGTATTCTCTCTCCTCTATGGATTCAACTTTTGCTGTCATAAGTTGTCCAATGGCAGGGAAGGCATCAGAATTCTGTTCTCAATTTAATGCAGCAAGTTAGAAGAGGTATTAATATGCACTGGATAGAAAGTCTGAAAGTCTGAGAGATCTGACAACATTTTAACTTCTGTCAGTTATCAAGGGCAAGAGATCTCAGACGTCAAAGTGATACAATGTCTTTGGCATATACAAGACTTAGCTTGTATATCCAGTATCTGAAAGAACAGCACAGTAGTGAGAAAAATCATACTCTGTCTTGGAAAAAACACTACTGTCTTTATTTCCATAAAAGGCCTATACAATAAGGGATGTACTCTTCTGTCATTTCAATGTCAAAACTACCAAAAATTACTCTGTCTTGAAGACAGGCACAGTACTTAGCAGAACAGAGCAGTATACCCAGTTTACTTTCATGGCCTTCACTGGCTATCCAACTGTTTTGAAATAAATCCCCAAGGATATGATAAAGAATTGTTTTAATGAACTATGGGTCCCCTCAGAGACTTTTGCAAGAGCAATGTATTTGGAAGAACAAGGAATTTGGAAACATCTAGAAAACAACTGCAGTAAGTATTCCTGAACGTCCAAATCCTGTTTTTTTCTGTAAATTGGTGAAGTGGGGAAATAAAGGCCTGATCTGGAGTATTATTTCTTCATAATCTGTAGTCTTACAATCATAGAAGAGATCTCAAGTTGTAGGGGACCCATAAGGATCATTGAGTCCAACTCTCTGCTCCTTGCAGGACGACCTAAAACTAAACTATATGACTATGAGTGCTGTCCGGATGCTTGTTGAACTCTGACAAGCTTGGTGCCATGACCACTTACCTGGGGAGCCTGTTCCTGTAACCAAACACCCTCTCAATGAAAAACTTTTTCCTGATCTCTGATCTGAACTTCCCCTGATGCAGCTTGATGCCATTTTCTTCTGTCCTAACGCTGGTCACCAGAGTGAAGAGATCAGCATCTCCCCCTCCACTGCCCTCCTTGAGGAAGTTGTAGACTGTGATGAGATCACCCCTCAGCCTTCTCTAAGCTGAACAAACCAAGTGACTTCAGCCACTCCCCATAACAGTATGTGTAATATAGATGTAATTTTTAACATGAAAAGTAACTGCACATCCAGAATTCTGTTTGCATGCTAATGTAAAGCTCCCTGAAACACTGATCCGTTTGAATCTGTGTGATTCTGTGGAATTTCTGGTTTACCAGAAACAAGATTTTTTTGGCTACTTTTTAACATTAAAATTCGATTGCATTTTTTAATAATTTTAAAGAGGACAATTAAAAATGTTAAATCTTTCTACGCATTTATGGTTGGCTTCAGCTAAGTCATGTGTTGGGAAAACTGCATCTGCTTTTGTACACGCCCTGAAGTCCTTAGATCAAAGCCAATTCTTGGATACTGAAGTTCAGTATTGGGATGGTTCCACTAAGGTCAATTGATTTGCTTCTCTTTACCAAGAAAATGCAATGTAACTCGAGGTTAGGAAGACATTTGATCAAAGAGGTAAGTGAATTTACTCCAAAAATCACACCTGGGGAACTAAGCATTTAGCCGTCTGGGAGCTGACTGACCCACAGCTGACAGCAGAAGTAAAACACCCGTCATCCAATAAATGAAGCTCAGGTACACATTAAAATGACACCACTATTTTACTGAGAGCTCTCAGTATGTATGACTAAGGTGTAAGTGTTGGGAATCAAAGTCTAGGACACAGCACTGAAATTAGGAGAGAACGCTTAGTTCTAAATTTGCTTCAGGGTCTCATAACTGATCTTTCTTAGATTCCCCTTGTCTAAAGGACATCCAGTATTATCTCAGATTCACAAGAATGAAAAAGGCATGAAAATGCTTTCTGAAATGATGTTCATGCTCTTGATGTTGTCTTTAAAAAAAAAGTATTGACTATTCATATGGTTGCATCTATGCACAGGCATGTTTTAGTCTTAACAGTATGTTTTAGCAGCTGTTCAAAGGTTTGAAATACACTCCTGATCTTTGATCCAGTTAGAGAGAACAGTGCATGTACCTTCCTCTCTGATGGAAGAAAGACATGTGTGGCTAGAACAGCTTATAAATGGCTCCAAAGCACAGCAAGCATAGGTTGTTCCACCCACAATAAAACATAAAAGTACATTTACCTTTTTTAACTTTGCTGCTCCAGCACCAGAGCGAATGGCTTCCATTAGGGCTTGCCTTGCCTCCCCAGGGTTACCTGTAGCTGTGGCAGAGGATTTAAGAGCTGCTGCTGACAGCTGAGTGGGAGGCAGTGGTGGTGGCAGGGCAGGGGCTGGTGGGATACAAAGCTGCTCTTCCTGAGGCTCTTCTGCCTTCTGCAAGGACAGTTCTGCGTTCCTAAAACTCTGCAGCTCTTTGGACGCCAATGAGGAGATCTGCTCATGATACAGTTGAAAGAAGGTGATTAACATTAAGCATGACTGAACTGTAATTATGTGATATTTGACGCACTTTCAGTACCCTGATTTCACTTTGCTTGAATGATGTAAACCACATAGAACTTTTGTTTGCTCATAGGGTTGAACATCTGTTACTACTCAATCACATCACTCAGTTGGGCTGATTACCAGCATCAAGGGTTTGGCATTGACTCTGTCTCAGAAACCCAATCTTTATTTACTGTGAGCTCCAGGCATCCTGTAAGTCTTCTTGGCGTGTAGGGTAAGAGAGAAAGTTGGACTTGGTATTCATTTGGAAACAACCACAAGGGTTTTGGAATTGGGAAGATTTTAAGGCTGCAGTAGCCACCCAAGAATCTCATTACTTTTTGCAGTCTGGCTGCACAGAAATAATCTCAGATGACAGGGAGGTTCTTCTAGATCTGAGCTTTCAGACATGGCTTCATTGAAAAATATGCTGTCAAACCTGAAGTTTCCAGCCATACTAAAAAAACATAAAATAAAATAGGACCAGAGAGAACTACGTGAAAGCACTGAGAACAAAATAATTTGATTACTCTTCCAAGTGTGTTTCTGTGAAATTTCTGAAACTAAAATTTCTGCACGAATTACCAGCTTGGAAACTCATCCTACTTTAAATGAATGCAGGGGGAGGAGACAATCTTTCAGACTAGGCCAGCTTTTCCATCAACTGTCTCAACAAATATTTTTGCCATTAACAACATCACTAGTAATAATCATGATAAATTGTTAGTAATTGCAATGATTTGGTGATTATTAGGCAATTCAATATCATGTGCCAAATGGGAGGTTTTCAAGCAGATGCATTAGCACTCCTTTCTCAGAGAAACTGAGGCACAAAACTCCTCTAGTGAAAAATGGAAGGATTCATCTCCCATCAAATAACCTACATTCAGACAGCTCCTATATTCTATTCCTTCATTGTACACACAAACACGACATATGGGAATGTCATGTCAGATAAAATTTTAACACTTGAGATAACATGAAAGGTACAGCCCTTTCATCACAGTGTATTGGTATCTTGCCCTGTACACATAAAACCAAAATGCTTTAACTAGCACAGGTGTCATGGTGTGATAAAGAAGTGTTCGGTTTCCAGGCAACTTCCTTTAATATGATGGCAAAAGCTTCTCTGCTGGAGTAGAGTATTCCAAAAAGTCTCTGTGATAATACACCACCACTTCATTGTCAGAGCCTCTTCTACACAAATTTACATTAATTCCCAATGAATGCAGAATGCAGTTAAGTATGTGTCAAGAAGGCTGCTGCCTAGTATGTCCCACTTTCAGGCTCAGAGGAAGCTGTACCCTACCTGCAGCAAGGGCAGTAACATATTTGAGGAACAGAGTAATTCCCTAACACAGGCAAGAGATTCTTTCTATCTATTGTCAGCTATCTGGATATGTGCTAATGGCCTGAGTCATTGCACGAGGGAAGTCAGAACTTCCTTGCTGAATACACATCCTTGGCTGACATAGTGAACTGAGTGAAAACTAAGGCTAGAAAACGCAGGTTTTGGCTGTTAGGAGCAAGAGATGCTTTAATAATTAGGTACATCTTTCAGACAGGAGTAATCATCCTGCTGTGGTGAAAGTTGATGTTCCATCATCAATTACGTGCATACAACTTGCATGCACCAGCTCATGTTAACAGATAAAACAGCATGCCTGAAGAAGCCCTAGAGTTTCTTTTCAGATAACTGGAATTGGATGCATATGGTAGGTAATGTAAATATATTAATGTAACTGCAAACTTCTAAAGTACAAAAACGCCCACTTAAATGTGAAAACTAGGAACATTTGATGTCTTTTATGTACATTCCCTGTAACTCATTTGGATTTCTACCTCCTCCTTTCTCAGCTAAAAGCACACCATTTGAAAGAGTGTTAAATTTTGTAGCAGAGGATAGGGTTGGACCCACTATGCTGTGTAAGTCAGATCTGGTCTTGTGTCATCTTATTTCCCCATCAGCCTTTCTCTTTGCAGCACAATGTTCAGTTTGTGACATATCTGGGTTCATTCAAAACACCCAGCGGTAACAGACTGCACTTGCAAGATCACTTACCATCTTTTATTTCTTACCTTTTTCAGCTTTGAGATGCCACTGTGGCCTCTAATTGCTGCTAGTAGGGCTGCACGCTCATTCTCTGGCTCAGTATATGAGGGTTTCCTGTGATTGCCATTTAGTGCACTGTCTGAAACCTACAATATGAAACGAATAAACCTCACACTGTTATTAGGCATTTACTTAAAGGTAGTTTGGAAACACTATTAAAAATAGTTTTGGCACTTGTACCAGAATGCAAGCTACAGAGACTAATCAGCCTGTCTTCTTTTGGGCCTGCTTTTACAACCCTTACTCACTGAATGGTGAGGATATGCGTAGATAGTAATGCTGTACTTCCAGATGCAGCCTCATATCTCCTGAGCATGAAGTCAGTGGCAAACTAGTATCACCTAGTAATACAAAATGCTGTTTTCTTTCATTGCAGGTATTTACAAGTTTTCTTCTACGCTGTGTGTTCCTGTTCTTACATAACACATTGACATGTGGGTTGGGCTCTTAGGCTAGCCTCAGTTACGTTTTGTTTATGCTGTATCTCTGAACTCTCTGCCTCCTCTAGCTAGTGCAGCAGCAATGGTGTTGCATAATATAAGGGACGTGCAGAATAAGCAGTGGCTTGGTCTGTATTTTGCCACTATAAATTTTTCAAATGCCTTGTGTACTCCAGCTCACCAGCAACTCTACCAGTTATAAAACCTCTGGTTGTCTGACAGGGTGAATACAGGGCTCTGCAGTCTGAACAGGCTAAAAAAAAGTCTCCATTTTACCTTTCTCAGTTTTTCCTTTCCTCCTCCTGTTTGAATGGCTTCCATTAGGGCACTGTGCAGTGATGTGTCTTTTGGAACTGGTTTTTGGATGACAGGTTTGAACTTCTTCTTTGGTCCAAAGATATTGGTCTGAACATTAACATCCAGTTCACTGCTAGCATTAATATCTGAATCATCAGGTTTCTCCTCCTGTTCTGACTCTGCATTTGCTGCTGCACCGTTCAGCTCGGGTGAAGCTTTACGTGAACTAACTTGTACATTGTTAGCAGGAGGCCATTTAGTGACTCGCAAAGGTGAGCTGAAAGAGGATGGGACTCCTTGGAGATCAGGAGACTTGAGAGATGAGGCTGAATAAGTATTTGTCAAAGTCTCACATTTCTGCTCAAACAAAAGATGTGTCTTTTTCTCTGCTATACTTTGCTTGCTGTTTAAACCATGATCATCGTCCGCACTGTTGTTATCCTTTGAAGAGGATTTAGTAAGTGGGCCACTGGCATTCTTTTTATAGCAACTCAGAGGAGTTGCCTGATTTGGTGCCCTGATGTTAACTACTTTGTTTTCCGTGCCAGAATTATCACCAGGTGTAAACCTGTGGGATGCTTTTTGACTGCAAGTAAAAATACTTGAAAGTGTTTCTCTTGTTTCTGCTGATTCTGTTTCCATGGGGCTGTATTTGGCCACAATAATACATCTTTTTGGTGAAACTTCTCCTTCAGTTTTAACCTCTCCTGCCCCTTGCTTATTTTCATCTTTCTCATGATATTCCGCAGGGTCAGACTTAAAAGTAGTTATGTTGATGTGTCTTGCAATAGCAGAGGCAACATACTGACTTGAAGTTCTCCTATGTGGCTTTACAAATGGAAGCTCCAGCCTGTCCTTATTAATGGCTGCGGTCACTAATGGTGTTACCTGAGACTGTGTAACTGGAAAAGGTGGTTTGGTCCTTTCATTCTCAGACTGTCTTTCAGCTACCTGGGTATTAACAGTTTGCGGTGCTACAGGTTTTGGAGCTGCAAGACAGACAGGTTTGTGTTCATGTTTCATAGTAAAGGGCTTAGAGTTTGTGGTGACTGCTGACTTTTTAGGAAGATGCTCAGCAGAGTCATCACTTTGCTTCTCCATAGAACTTGACCTCCAGAATGCCTTCACTTTCCCAAGATGAATTTCCTCACTTTCACCAGTAGAGGTACCTGGTATGTGTTTACTGGCACCAGCATTTGCGCCTATAAGGTTGCCTAGTTCATCTATCTTAATGGCACCAGTGGAGAGCGAAACTCCTCTATCAAAATGTTTTACTTCAGGTTTGGGAGGGACAACTTTAAATGTTGTCAAACCCATTTTAGGTTCGTAGTTTGTTCCTGAATTCTGGGCACGATGACACCATGTGGGTGTTGATGTGACTTCTACTTCAATTTTTTTTGCTGGTGGCCATTTGATTTCTAATTCTGATTTACTTTTTTTCAGAACTCTTTCCCTATTACTACATTCATTAAATGAATCTATCTTCTCTTTTGCTGTACTGGTTTCAGCTGTGGCCTTGGAGTGAGATGGAGTCAGCTTAGATTTACAGTCCTCAGACTTCCCACCATGTTTGTGGGGGGGGTCCAGTCTTAAGTTCTTTTCACTTCTTTTTTCGAAGGAGGATGAGAGAGATTCAAATATATCTCTCCTCTGTTCCACAGGCAAGTGACTGAATTCACTTTCAGATGGTTGCTGATGTATTAGGTCCTTGGATATGCATACAGCTCCACCATCTGTGTGTCCCTTATCAAAGGAACCTGCATTGTTGTTTTTATTGGTAAAGTTTCCTGTATTAACAGCTGAGATATTTTGTGAAACCCTTGTCTCTGTCTCTTGATTTCCAGCGGAGTTAGAGGTGCTAACTTCTGGAGCGTCATCTATGACTGTTACTGGAATAGAAATAGTAAGATCTTGGGCAGCCTCAACTGTTCTTCTATGTGGGCTCAACACTTCATTGATGCACTTGGAGTCAGAGTTACTTATACCATCCACTGCTGCAAAATACACATACAACATTACATGTAGGCAGTATTTAGGCAATATGACTTTAAATTACACAAGCGGTCAGTACAAGCTTAAGCGGATCAGGTATTTTAGTTACACTATTCTGTATTACAGAAAAAGAGAGATCTGGGTCTTTTTTATTGTCTGGTTGCTGATTAGGATCAGCCAAATATTCCTGCAGTCCTCCTGCTTCAGCCAGTGGGAAACATACAAATGGAGCTGAAAGCAGAATTTAATCTATTGTTCGTACCTTATCTTTGACTAACTTCTCTCAGTGATAAACATTTCACCACATGACTCCAAAGGAGAAACATTTCTGAGAAACAGCGAGCAACTCCAAATTATGTTTCCCAGACCTGGTTAGTAATAACAGCCCAGCTGAAGGATTTCCTTGAGCAAGCAAACAAAGAAACAGTACTTGTATTTTTTCTCCATTCTTCTCACCCTTCATTACCAGTAACTCCAGAAGCCTCATTGTGCAAGAAGCTTAACTCTCCTCTCAAATTTGCTGGTATAAATCAAGGGTTACAACACAGAAGCTAAGAAATTGCAGTGTTAGAGAACTCACAGAAATTAAATCAGAATCAAGTCCTCTGCAGAAATACTGAAATAAAGATGGGAAGTTTTATAAAAGTATTCAACATCATTTGGTGACAAACCATTAATATTTTTATTCACAATAGGAAAAAGAGGAGCACAATATGACATTTTATCTCTTCCCACTATTTCTTTTCATGTTTTCCAATTCTTAACTTTAAAATATGCATGCTAATGCAGAAGAGGCATTGGATACAAAAATGTCCCCCCCCTTCTCCACTTTGTTACAATAAAATACAAAACAGAGACAGTTCCTTAAACACAGAGCTAAATTCACAACTGATTTAGCTTCACTGAAGTCAATGAAATTATACCAAATTTGGCCCATAAAATGTGTCCATAAACTGCTGCTCATCTCTTTTTGGTAGCAGACACGGAAATACAATGACAATCTGATAAGCAGCTTGAAAAACATTCAGTGCAAGTCTGTGAAGAGTGGCTGCCCCAGAAGTAAATAAGAGAGCAGACACTTTGGGTGGACCACATTCTGCCTCAGACCTGTGAGCTGTTCCCAGCGATCTTAGTGAGAAATGTGCAGATGTCTCTTTGACTGCATCTACTGGCTCTGCCTCTCTTTTTTGTACTTGAGAGGAAACATACTTATTTACCTTCTAAATCTTCATCCAGGCCAGTCAAAGTCTGCTCGAGTTTTGCAGAAACGAATATATCCTCATTCTCATGCTTAGCCAAAGCCATTTCTTCATCTCTCCTGCTAAATGAGAGAGGAGAAAAAGGTTAGGTCTCCCCCTTTTTTTGCTTTGCACCATTGCCCTGAAATACACTATCATTTCAGCCCCTTTGGTTCCACTGGGGTTCTGAAACACATTTCCCAAAGCATGAAAAATATGCGGCCTTAGAGACACACACCACCATACCGACATATCCACATCTAGGAAGGATCTCTGTGGTGCCTGAGCGTATTCAGTGTGCTGGCAATCAAAAGGCTAAGATTAATAAAGCCTGTCGCAAAGAAACGGTCTGGCTTCACTGTGAAGTACACGTTTCAACCGGGCTGCAGAAAGGCAGCATATGCCAAGGTAAAGGTTTTGCATATCCATACAATTTTAAAGCAGACCACTAGCCACCCTGTGCACACACTGTGCCAATATATCTGCACCTTAATTAAATATAAATTACATGGTAATGAAAAATAAATAAAGCTAAGTACTGTTAGACAACCACTCTGCATCTTGAGGGGAGGGATGGGAGGAGGCAAGAGAAACTAATCCCTTGAGAGCTGTTTCTAATGAAACATATCAAGGGGCCTGATTTTGCCAGAAAATAACTACATGGTTTTTGATGAAGTTGTACAATGATCTATAACAAGTCTGAAATCAGAATGAGTGCCAAGTGTTGTCTTGGCTTATTAAAAGAAAAAAGAAAACGCAGATGAAACTAAGAAAAATCCTAACAAAAAATAACTAAAATTAAAAAATTATGTATGTCAACCTGTTACACAACAGACCTTCTGTTTCTTAGGAAGAAAAATCTTGACCACCAGAGCTTTTCTATCTAAATCATTGAAACTGGGACTTCACATTGGACAATTCATGTTTTCCAGCTACCTGTTCCTTGCCTGAATTTAAGACATTGTCATCTGTGACACTCTAAGTTTTGCCCTTGGGATTAGCCTATTGAAAAAAACCCTTTCCATTCTAGCCACACTTAAACTAACTTGGGTCATGCAAAGCAGATTTTTTTTTTTGGTACTTTACCAAACACTACCTGAAAAATGCCATTTTTCTGCTGCTCTTTAAGATAATAATCTGAATAAAAATTCAGGGATGTTTCCTGACATTTATTTAAATTACATCTAAGGATGCACTTCCTTTTTGCTATTTTATTGTTTGATTTTTCCCTTGCTCGTACCAGGAGCAACTGAAAGCACATATTGAAGTATCAGGTATTTTATTTTATTTTACTTTATTATTTATTTATTTAGCATTCACCTCTCCTTTCTTTATGTTTTTTGTAGTAGCCTTGGTGTCCGATTTTTCTACTCGCACCTAAACTCCCTTGCACTTACAAAGTTGAGTCCATGCATGTGGGATCAATGAAAACAGCAAAATACACGCACAAGGAAGCCTTCCAGAACTTTTTTCACATATACACGTCCTTGTGTATCTGAACAGACAAGACAGGCTGCATTCAAGATGGCAAGGCTACATATGTACCTAAGTGGTTTCCTGAACTGGAATCTAAGACAGAAATCTGTATTGTTCTTTTAAATACAGAGGAAAAGCACAGTGCTCTGTGACTGCAATACAATTTCTTTCAACATTTGCCACTGACCTGAGCTTTGACAGCCTCTGAACATCCCTAGAAGCCAATGTGAACTGATGATGCTCAGGTGCAGCACCCACACTGCAAGACGCATCAGTGAGATTACTCACCTGAGAATCTGACAAAAAGATTTAAACTTACTGCAGCATTTGGATAGGGAGAAAAGACTGGCAAACAAAACTCTCGACCTGAAGGTGGCAGAAAGAATGAACCGACTGAATTTTATACTGGTTTTGCAGTGGAAAGTTTTATAAAATTAATAAAAAATACTTGCTCTCCTCTGAGTGCATTTTAGAACAATTTATTTGCAAACTCAGAGAGCATTTTCAATGGGAGAATCAAACTGTGCACCAGCTAAGCAAAAGGTCTATCCAACACAGAAGACAAATATTGCTATCTTCTTTACAAAGCTGCTATTGCGGGATAGGTGTACACTGCTGGAAGAAAATTACTGACATGTTGAGACTCTTTCTCTAAGCTACTGTCAACAAATTGTTCCCAAAATATTGGAAGAAAAATGTGTAAACCCGTATCTATCAGACAATGAGACCTAATTCTATGAAGGTCGTGCCAGCTCACTACCTTTTTGGTACCTGATCATATCTTAGTGTCTATTGCCTGACTGTTCTACATTACAGCCAAAATCTGTATTACTAAGGTTGTCCATGCTGGGTTTTCTCCAGGAAATAACAGGAACTATTGGCTTGAGAATTTTATGGGCAATTTATCTGGGAAAACATATTTGGGACCGGAACAGGGATTCCTGGGCTTCAAATACACAGTGTAGGTTCACTGCACTGACCAGCTCTTTTCTGACGTCGATGTATGTGAACTTTTCAATGACTCCTAACAGCAAAATTACCTTCTCCTTGATGGGCACAATAGTCAGCAGAGGTCTCTTTCATTATCCTCTGTGCACTTATGCAGTGACTATACATCATTTGCCTCCCAATCTCTGTTTCAATCTCCTTATCTAGACAACTAGGATAATGAATATTCAATTCACAGAATTTTTCTGAAGGAAAGAGAACAATGCAGTGAAAATGAAAGGATTCTTATTTGCTCTTACACAGGGAGCTTCAGAAGAAACAGACTTTTTCTTTTGCATTTCCAAATTCCTAAAAGAGCTACTGTTCAATTCATCTCCAAACTTACCTACAAGGCAAGCCAGAAGGTATAGATTAATCACAAGGCTTTTTAAAAAATTCTTAGTATCAGGAATTTAAAATGTGATCCGTGTTTTGTAAGGCGAAGGTCTGGTAGTTTCCAGTAGCTCACATGACTTATAAATATGCCTAAGATGACTCTTTCTCACAACAGTATTTGGGAAAGGAAAACAAAAGGGCCTTCTGATTTTTTTTTCACAGCCTTCTTCCCTTCTAACCCTATACACTTTTCTTTTGTTGACAGCTCTGTTTTGGCCAGAATCCAAGAAAAATATGACTTATTCCAATACCATGTTTTACATTCTGGATAAACATTACCAGTGGTATTTTCTCACACACACTTTTTTTGACTTAGAGAAGAACTTGATAACCTTTATGCTGCCTTTCTGATGAAACGTGAGGCACTAAAAATACTGCACTGGTGAGCATTTAGCCCAAGCTCAAAATGGAAAATGTGCATGGTTCCTGGAAGCCTGCACACATATTACTTATGTAGATTAGCAGAGATTTGTGCAAGAGCACAGAACGGAGCAAAGAGACTGCTGAACTGCAGCCTTTAGCGTTCCACTGAGCTCAGGATACAACACGTAATTACTCCTCAGCAGTCATTTGCGCATTGGAGACAAAATGAAACTTACAGCAGCATTTCATCAAATTAATGTCATGGGAGATGGACATTTATGAGAAAGTTTACATTCTAAGAAAGAGAGAAAATTCTCTGATAAACCTAGCAGGAAACGCTGCATTAAAAAGAAACCCAAACCAGTGGTAAGGCAATGGATTTGCAATGACAGAAGTTGCTGTTTTGTTATAGTTAGAGCAACTTCACCTGGGGGTCTGCAAATGATAAAACTGATCCGAGTCTCTTTGAGCACTTCCCAGGACTTCTGGTGAGCCTCATGTATGGTACCAGAGGTAAAGACCACAACTCCCACTGTAACTGTTTAAATACAACACAGACCTATGTAAACTGAAGAGAAGGGACTGGGGAAGACATTCAGTTGTCTAAACTTGGGCACCTGGTGCCATTTGAAATACTGTAGGATATTCAAAACATCTGTCTAGGGCTGGCAGACATAATATGGAAGATAGGGAGACCCAGATTCTGCTGGAGTGGCAGCAGTCAAGAAGAAATGGGAGCAGACATCTCTCAGGTTAACTGAATGTCACACAAGTCTCACTCATTTTGCACTACGCTTGCTATATAACAAAAGACTTAACAACATGGCTCCGGTGAATTTCTTACTAGCTGCGGAGGGAAGACAAAGCCATTGCAAGTAACAGAGTCAAATCCAGACAGGTGCACTGTGCAGTAGCACACACAGGGATGGAGTGACTGCTAAGAGGCAGTTCAATGGACACAGAGAACATTCAGCTTCTCACATGTGTCTTAGGCAGCTAGCAGGGACTGACTGACATGGAAAGCTGATATGCTTACAACAGACAGGGCTTTGGAGCACCTGGGCTCCTTTCCCAGCTCTGATAGTCTTCTCAGTCTGATACTGGGAAGTTACATTAACCCATCTGTATGTATCCAAATTTGTCCTCTTCACAATGAAGCCATAATATTCTCCTCTTACACAAATGCTGGGAAGAGAAATGCTTCTACCTTGGGTACATATCAAGGTGGGTGTTAAAGAAGAGACTGATGCTGAATGATTTTAAGTTACAGAAAGTGTGGCTGAAGCTTTATAAATACAACTTTCTATTCAACCAAGCCAGAAAAATGGCATTGAGTAAACTTAAGGTGTTTATCTATTTGTTTTTGTGATCGATGCAGCAAAGTACTCTTCAGAAGTGGGGGTAACTATTTTCCAAATAAAACAATAGTTTACAAAATCTTAAGGACCACTTTTCTATTCTTTGCATTTCTTAGGCTAGATGACTTTTTTCTATTTCCTTCCAGTGAAGGAATGTAACAGCAGCAGGAGAGCAGCAAGTATAAGTGGTGGACTTCCTGGTCACTTAAGCTATGACCTGAACAGTGGTATCTTCCATTTCTTCCACCTCTTGTGAACTTGAGCATAAAGTTTTAATGTTCGAATGACCAAAGCCTGTTAAAATTCAAGATCTGTAGACTGAGCAACCAACTTAGGACTGGTTAGATAGCAAAGTTATCACCTGACTTTGATGCAAGATTTCTGAAGGTGGCAGGCCGCTATGAAAAGGAAAAAGCACATCGTCATATTCTGCTGAATGCCAGAAACCTTGCTTTTTTTGTTCTTCAATGAGTGATAAAAAAAAGCTGCACATACTTTTTGAGAGCAAGGTACAGGTATAATTTCCATTCCAAGTTTTTAAGTTTTGTTCTGTTTCTATTTCTGCGGGATTGCATCAAACTTACAAAGGTCTTTAGACTGCATTTGTATCTGTGCTGAATAACAATCATCAGAGATTGAATTAAACTATTTTCCAATCCTAGAACATGCAGGTCCAGTAGTGCCTTCAGATATAACACTACCCAATTAAAAACAAGAACTTGTAAATATAGATGAGGAGGAAAATAAAGTAATTTTTCAGCAGCAGCTGGGTTTATCATCCTTTTACAGTCCTCCTCAATGGTTACTGGTCAAAAATCTAAACAGAAAGGAAATGAAAATGCTTTTGCTTGGTATAATTTTGTGTTTTAATGCTAGAAATCTCTAAGCTTGTTACATACCAAGGCTGCTTTAAGCTTCCAGAGTCCCTCGACATATGTTGGTTCCAGGGTCCTGCTGCATAAGCAGCAGCTTGTAGTTGCTATACAGCTGGAAGCATGACCCCGCTCCCTCCTCCTTGCACAGGCCTCTGGCAACAGCTTCTTAACGGGAAAGCCCGCAGGCAGACAGCATTGCCAGAAATAGTCAGGAAAGTGGACTAGCATGACTCAAATCTTAATACAGCCACATCACCTGTGCAAGTTAGAAGATAGCACATGAGGTTAAATAACTTCTCTTGGTTTACACAGAAAAATAAGAAACAGCAAGGATCAGAGCCTTTCTCTCGCAGAAGCCAGCACTACACCTTTAGCAACCCAGACTGCTTCCTAACATGTAAAATATTCTACAGCTCCAAAGTATACGTCATTTTACCAGTGGATGAGTTTAACAGAGAGACTAATCTGGAATCTTGCTCTATAACAACTGTGAATATCTATTAATTAACCATAATATCATTAGTATCTTCCCTCCTTGAAGATCTGCCAGCAAAAAAAGTGCATGCAAGTATCCAAATTTAAAGAGTTTTCTGGAACAAGGGGAAAGGGAAAGCCAGAGATAAGGAAGGAAATTAGCAAAACTATGTAAGAAGCAGAGGCTTGCAAATCTGTCAGACATCTGGGTCTTAATTAAGTAATTTTTCATCCCTGAAGTTCTACCTGTCACTTTAACCCTTTCTTTACCTTCCTCCCCCTTAAAACTACATTTCTGTTTTCAAAACAGTAAAACACATGCCTACACAGCTAAAATAAAACCTATCCTACAGCAAAATAACAGAATAAAACTTTCCTGTATTCTCAGAGATAGTTACAAGTGACATGTAATTATATAGAACATGTTTGTGCACAGAGATATATATAAAATGTATACATACACTGCTATTTTTCATTACAGTTTTTCCCTTTCCTTCCTGCCTGCCTTCTGCCACTCACTATGACATTTTTTTATTTCCTCTGACCAGCTTCAATGCTGAATTCTCTCCAGCTACTGACTTCTTCCCTCCTGTCCTTCCTAAGTGAAAAACAAAATCTTGTAACATTTGAATTTGAATAGGCTGAAAATTAAGCAGAACAAGTTCACCCACCCCCTATCCTTTCAAGCTTTTGTTTTAAGCCAACTCATCGAAACCCTAATGGTTTTGTAGCAAACAGCAAGTATTTCTCAGGTTGATAATGAAGAGGACTCTTCTGCTTCCAATAGCTTCAACTACCCCAACCAGAGCCAAAGGTAACAAATTCTTTGGAGAGAAAGGGAGGAAATGGGATTATCCCTGTCCAGATCCACAGCATGAACTGATCTGAGGAGGGTTCCCCCACCCCCACCCTATCCCTTCCACTAGCTGTACGTGAAAAAATATTCCTCTCTCATGGCTACTGAAACAGAAACTCAAGGGAGAAGAAAATCCATTTCAGACCTTTGGAAGGTATTTTATCTTTTTGTCCCAGACAAGTCTGCATTTATTTAGCTTTATAACTGCCAAGTTCCCTTTACATTTTAAAATACTTTTATTTTTAAAATATTTTAATACATTTAAAACCTTTTCAGAATTAAAAAAAGTTTTGTGTTTTAGTCTTTTTCCTGCTCTGAGAGAGGCTGGTGGAACCACTCACTCTAAAGACTCCTTCTAAAAGCCTGATTTCAGTTGCTTATAGCTTTGAGAAATTATACATCTTTGGTAGGTGGCAGTCCAAATGCAACAATTTATATCATGCCCATGACTATTATTTTATTTCAGTCAAAATGGTTAAATGTGTTCCAAGAACAGAGTTTGGATGAAAAGGAAAGCTGCATTTTGATACATGAAATGCTATTTAATACTCAGTCCTCTGAAAAAAAGGGGTCCTGTGTGGTCTAACTGGTCACTAGTCTGCCCTGACTCTCTGCGCATCAGCTCTCCTCTAAAATAGGATAATGTCATCTTTTCATCTCACGTGAGTACTGTACAGAGAAATGAATTTAAGGCTGCATGACACATGGATACTAGTCTGATGAGCAAGATAAAAAGAGCAAAAGGAAATTAAATAGTCTTGTCTCCAGAAAAGAATTTGAACTGAGAGTGAACGGTGGTATACCTGCTTTATTAATTGAGCTCTGCAAGTTAGAAAGAAAATGAAAACAGAGTATAATCACTTTAACTAAAGACTTCAACATAGTGCACAAAAGGCGGGGGGGGGATTAAGGTTAAAGGGGGGAATCTAAGGTTACACAGACAGCCTTAATATTAATGTTACCTAACTTTGAGCGCGTGACCTAGCATCCCTCATAATATTATTTTAACATAATTTTTAATGTGTAATTATTTATAAAGCTCCAGACAGTAGGTGTGCATGATGCTTTATAGGCATATAAAATTGTCTGATCCTTGCCCCTAGGAGCTTGCGTGATGACACCATACAAGGGATGGGAAAGAAGGGGGTATGGGAGGACAGAGTTGCAACACTGTGAGATCATGAGATGTACTTACTGCTACCTAAGCAACATTTCGGCTTCTCTGTGGTTTTCTTGTTACTCATTTAACACTATATATTAAAATTTGGTGAACAGATACATAACACAAAGAAATCAACCATAAGGAAGGATATGAAGAAAGAGAACTATGTAGTACAATGTTGAGAGTCAGCAGTTAATATTAAAACATTCACAGCCAAACGCTGCATGTAGTCAATTATTTATATGGGGTTAGCCCCTGGCGCCTCCAGCTGAGGTCTGGATTCTGCTCCACCAGGCACTGTACAAATGTATCGTGAGATACAAAGATGCGTTATGTTTTCTACCGTCAAAAACCAGTCAGTGGCTGAAGGGGTATTGGAGGTGGAGAGACATAGTTGGTTTAACAAGTTAGAGGTCGAGCCATGGGTAGAACTAGGCTGTTTCGACATTTGATTTTATATTCTACATGCTAATTAACATGTGTATTTGGATTAAGATTGCTTGAACAAAAATCTCAAAACAAAACAAAAAAGTGTACTTGCAAGTTGCTTCCATGTACTGGAAAACAAAACCATGGAGGAAAGATCCCAGCTTGGAAACCCTGGATTCCGGGGACCTTCTTTTAAAAATTTCTGTTTGTGTGCTCTGGAAACTGAATTAGATTTGAGTTCTGCCATGGTTGTCATTACTGTGTGTGCAAAGCCCGTGGTGCATCCATTTCTGACTCAGACGTATTATTATGCTGCTATGTGCAGACAAACCTATTGCATGTCAAGACTGTACCCTTGAATGCTCACAACTTTCTTTGACTTCAGCAGCAGATGAGGTGCAGACCCTGCTGGGACATTCAATGCTATCAGGCATTTCAGCTACACATAGACCACCCAAGTCACCCAGTAAACAATTCCAGAAAGTCTAAGGAAAATTAACTTAAAACTAAACATACAATTATCTAAAGTAAGCAACATGGCAAAATATCCTTGATCTCTTGGAGCACAAGCTAAGGCTTTGGACCAAACCTAAGAACTATGGACTTGATTCTGCTCTTCATTGCAGTTCTTCACAGTGCATGTCCAAAATACCACTTCAGACTTTATAGCCCTTCATCCTCCAAATGTAATTTGCTTCCACTTTAAGGGCATTTTTCACAGCCCACAGAGTACAAAATGATTTTAGTATACAGCATTATAAATTCCTAGGAATTATTTATTTCACTGGGTGAAAAGCTCAAGTTTTAGTCAGCTTTAGAATTTAAAATGGCAGGCTAAATATTTCCATTATTCTTATTAACCTTTTTTTCCCAAGCCTCGTCCAAATTAGTCACTAAATAAAAGTTCTGGCTTCAGTGGAGCTCAGACTCAGGGAGGACTCCAATTCATTGCTGCTAACCACTGCTACTTTACAGTAGTGACATGTTTTCCCAATTTCTTTGTTTTGATCTTCCTTTTAGAATTGAGTTCAATCTTGGTACACAGACTAGAATAAGACAGAAAGGAATGAATAACATCCACACAAAATTTTCCTTTAAGTTTTGTAGCTTATGAAGCATACTTCAAACTGTGTATAGCTTGGTATCAAACATTCACATGAACTGTATTTTGACTTGTCTGGGGATTTAGGAGGCTGGTTTGGTCATCAAAGTAGCCCGTTCATCACAAGAACTACAGGGCTCCCAACAGACTTTTAGTGGGATGGCAGCTGTTCTGACAGTGGAAGCAGAAACTGATGGTGCTCTCCAAATTTGGCTGTATTTATAACTGGACTCATAACTGATTTACACCCCACTAAAACAAGAATTTCATTCAAATAGGTTTAAAAAAACTCCTTATTTTTTTCCTTCCCTCTACACTTAGGAAGTGGCTTTTGAAAACTTAGCAAGTTGACCTCAGAAGGATTTAGATGAGCACAATTCTCAAAGCTGGTTTGTTTAAAAACAAAAGTTAGGAGTGGAATTGGATTTACCTTCAAATTCTACTGGCATATTCAGAGCATAAAAGTTTAAAAGATAATTACTATCAGCATCGCTGCTGTGGCAGTCTAAGTGGTTGCTGACATAAGATTAAAATAAATAATAAACATTAAGTTTCTGCTGTACCCTAAAGTTGATGTGAAGTGACTTCGCTGTCCCAGAGCCTAAAAAATCAATAGAATTTATGCAAAATACTGCAGTCCCCAAACAACAATTGTCTCCTATTTCAGTCTAAAGGTACTCTTTCTAAATTAGGGACATATTAGATAGATACAGACTATTTAGCATGACAACATCACAGAAAAGATTAAGTTGGAAGCCTAGCCCAACCTCCTGCTCCAAGCAGTGCTAATTTCAAAGCCAGCCCAGGCTGCCCAAGGCTTTGCCTGGCTGAGTTCTGAGAACGTCCAGGCATGGAGATTCCTCGACCTCTCTGGGAAACCTCTTCCATTGCTTAACCACTCCCATTTTGAGTAATTTCCTCCTCATAGTCAATTTTTATTTCCTTTACAAGCAGCTGGTGACGCTGCCTCTTGTCCTTTCACTGTGTATCCCTAAGAAGCCTCATAGTCCTTCTTTTATTCAGGGAAAGACTGCAATCAGCCCCTCTTGACGTGCATCACTTTTGCAAGGTGAACAATCCAGTTGCCTCCTCTCCCCCTTGCACTTCATGTACTCCAGTGCCCCAGCCCTCTTAGTGGCTCTCCTCTGGACCCTCTCCAGTTTGTCGATCTCTCTCTTGAACTGGGGACCCAAGACTGGACATGGCACTACCGCACTAACCTCCCAGCAGCTGAGCAGGGGGGAACAGTCACCTGCCTGATTGTGCTGGGCAGTACACCACACTGTCCTTCCAGCTTCCACTCCTTTAGCTCAGGAAGACCCCTGAGCAGCAGTCCTGCCAGCCAGCTTATGAAATGCTCCATTGTTTCTTCTATGTGCACTCTTTCCAACTATTGAAAACTTTGTGTGTTTGTGTGGCAAAGGTAAATCTCAGTGTAACATACAGAGTATGTGTCTTTGGCTGAAGTGACAGATGGAGAGAATACTGACTTCCAAGAGGCAGTGTGCTACAATGACCTGTGGTCAATCTTCTATTTGATTGAAAGACCAGAAAAAGTCCAAAATATTTTTCATTGATTAGTATTGTTCTTACAGGGCTTTACTTTTATGTCTTTGCTCAACATCAGGGTAAATTTTCCCCTGGCCACCCCCCACTCCACCCACTCCACCCACCCTGCTAATGTGCATGTGTGTTTTCCTCATCAGTTTAGATCCTGCATTTTGAGGAAAGTTGGGATTGCTTAGTTATCTTACAAGGCCCAATCTAAGTGCACTTAAATTAATGGGTTGCTTTTTTGGATCAGGTCTGGAATGTTAATTGCAGTTCCTACACTAGCCTATCTAATTCTCCAAACAGACACTGCATCAGGACCTAAGAAACTGTAAAAGGACAAACCACAAGAAAAATGTATTGTCGAGCAAGTACCTAAGTGAGGCTTGACCTTGTCCCCATTGATATTGATGAAGAAAAACCCTGAGATCATTCCAATAGATTAAAATACAAACGCTGGCCTAATTTATCACCCACTGCATGATCCAAGATGGAGTTCTCCCTCAGAAATGTGTGGAAGGAAATAACTAGGTCATGATACACGCTCTTATGAAGGGCCTACAGATTAGCAGCTGAATGGAGAGAGACCAGAAAGCACAGACTTTGTGTCAACTGAGAATTCAGAGGAATTTCTGGCCCCTGTCCCATGACTCTGCAGCATCACACAGAGCGGATCCCTGTCAGTATTACCAGGCCACCCTCCTTGCTGGAGGCACAGTTTCCTATTTGGCCAGTTTGTATTTGCAAAGTCCTATAAATTTTGGGTTCCCTTTGCAGTCCTGCCACCAACTATGTGAGTTTTGGCAAACAAACAGTGTCAGAGTCACTTGTGCTTGAAGGCAGTTTCTAGTTAAATTCCAGGTTCTCATATTTTCTTGCAAAAACTGCAGGAAAATGTTTGTTTATGCAAAAAAAAAGGGGGGGGGGGGAGAAAAAAAAAAAGGAAATATGCTGAGCAAAACCCTCCAAGGTATAACGCCAGTGGAGGTTAGCATTAGGTGAACATACGTATGCATGCACACACCCACAGACCAGTCCCTGAAGTTCACTGAATACAATCATTTTCCACCTGGCTTTTGGTGGCTTGAATTTTTCCATTTCATAATTTTTCCATTTTACAACCCATATGTCGTTTTTCTAGATCAATGTAACATTTTAAGCACTTCATATGCTATCAGAACTACAAAATAAACCAAACTGTAACAAAACTATTTCAGACTTCTTGGAGAAATCAACTGTGGAGGGCAGCGGTCTTTTGCAAGAAATGTAACTACAAGTTCAAACAGAAAAGTGACCTTTGCCTGTTGCTACAAGTATGTCACTGGAGGGGATTTGGCAGTGAGCTTTTCACTGGGAGGAGTTACTTGGCATTGGTACTGGTTTATGAAAGAGCACAGGAAAGTAGAAGTTGGTTTTCTTAAATGATTCCCTACAAGGAGGACATGCAAGATATTTTCCAAGAGCTTGCTGCAAATAAATTTTACCTCTGTGGAGCACTGTTGGATTCCACACTATTGCAGTAGACATTCTTCACAGGGCACGTCTCTGTGCCATACATTGCATCTGCCTCAGCAGAGTCCATGTAGCCATTGATTAGCTTGATGTCTCTCAACTTCATACTGTCATTTTGTGAATCCAAAGACACAATGTCAGACGGGGAGCTCACAACACCCGAGTCTTCTGTTGTGTCCTCAGATGCAAAACAGCTGCTTTCTGATGCTGTTTCTTCCACCTCTGACAGCTCCAGAACCGTGTCATCCACTACATAAACATTATCATGGGCAGGCAGCAGGCTCTCTAAATGAAATATAGCAAGGAAAGTTAGCTGAAAGTCATCAGTACATAAATCAAACACAGAGAGCTATTCCTTTGTAACTGGAAAAAACCACGTGAAATACATTAGACATAGCAGGATAGAGCTCAGTATTTGTATATAGGATAAAGATGATCTGAAAAGGACAAAAATTTTGTCCTTCTTTGCTTTTAGAAAGGTGGTTTGCTATGCCTGTCCTGCGGAGTTTGGGTTTTGTAACTTTCATAGCAAATCAGTTTACTTACTTCTATGTTACTTCTATGAAGAAACAACTTTCTAGGGACAGTTTCTCGGGGACTTAGACCGAAGTTTAAATGATGAGTTGCAAGAAATCACTCTTGTTACTGCTTCTGACAACATAATCTCATTATTCCTTTTCCATGCTGCCAAACAGATCGTGACATTTCCAGTAAGAATTCTACACACAGGTAAAAGTGGGCAACACTTCTCAGTCAGGACACTGTATTGGTAAACTAGATCTAATGTTGGCCCACTAGGTGTCACTTTATTTTACCACCTTTCAATTTCCTGTGTTAAGTGGGAGAATAACAACTGTCTCTTTTTCAAAGCATACCAAATCCACTCATAAGTGTACAGAAAAGTAGACACTACTATGATTAAAGCAGAACCTTTTCCAATGTTTAGTCATTTATAAAGGAGATCAAGGGATACGCCTTTTGCATGTTTAACCCTGTTAAGAGTTGCAAATTTTCAGAGAAGATCAGACACAATACAATTTTTCATACTCTTTTAGTTTGATTGCTATGAACTACTTGGGGTTTTGTTTGTTTGGTTTTTTTGGGGGGTGAAAAATACAGTTTTGTTATTTCCCTTAAGAAACATACAACTCTAGACTCCATCCTGCAATTATGCCATTACAGGGGAACTCCCAACAAGGTCAACAATTTCAATAATAACTGAAATTATTGAGTGACTAAAGACAGAATCAAGCCTAATCACACTTCTTTTCATCAAAAGGAATCAATAAAGACTAATCTAAATGTTTAATTTGGAATTGTAAAGTGTGCCACATTCTCTTCGTCAACCTCAGTAAGCAAAAGGAAGATTAAATAATAGTTTATGGTCTGATCCTGCAGACACTTGCAGTGGATGTTAATTATACGAGAAGTCCCAGGTCTACAAGCATGACTAAGATTAAGCATACACTTCTCTGTTTTTTAGGGTCAGAACCTACAACTTTTTGAAGCATACATAAAGCTACAGCTCAATAAAAATTATCAGTGAAGAGAAATACTACTGTATTATGTTGTATACATGAAAGTATTTTCTTTAAGTCAGAGAACTGAAAACAACTTTGCCAGAAAGTATCGTAACTTTGTATGGGTGTAGCTTAGCAGTGAAGCTTTGAGTAAAGCTAAAATAAAAATCAACCCAACATTCTCCTTGACTGAGGTTACAAGATGCCATTAAGTACTGAAATTGATTTCTGACAGCAGAAGCAATAAAATTCAGAGGATTACAAATCATGATTAAAGTTGTAAGTGCTGTCAAGCATCGATATTTATGATGGAAGATGATCCAAAGACTCCATTGCAACTTTGGAAGTAATATTATTTGATTTCTTTGACCTTATTTTCTACAACATTAGCTCTAGGTTCCAGATTTAATCCAAGAGATCATTCTGTCTAGAAATGGCAATTACAGGAACTAAGTATGTGTCACTGAATGGATTAGACTATGCTCATGACAGAACTACAGTTAGGAAAACACCAACATCAAGGAGAAATATGAGTAATTTGACGTTAAACACCAAATAATAAACCCCCACAAAAACAGCCAGTAAACAAACACGTAAACGTATATGGCCTGCTTGGCTTTCAAACTTAACAAAAACCCCCAGTAACAACCCACTGCCAAAGCATTAGTGAAAGCTGCAATATGTAAAAAACAGAACAATGTAGGATGGCAAAGAAATCAACTTAAAGAGTGGAAGTTTAAGAGTGGAAGCACACGGGAAGATTTTGAAGTAATGCACAATGCAGTATACTTTGATGCAAAGAGACCTCTTTATAACACAGGCCACATCTGTTGTCACCAGGATGCCATAAATGACCTCCACCCTATAGCTGGCACAGCAATTTATAACAAAGTACCCACTTCCAGTTCCTGTCAGGAGGATGGCAGGCTTTTCCTCCCTAGCTGTCTCTTTCATTTCCTCACCCTCTTCTTGCCTGCCTGCAACTATTTCCTGCATCTTTCTGCTCAGGGATTTATATCCTTTTGGTCGCACAGCTCTACCTGTCTACTGTAGTAACAACACTTGAGTCTCTCCCTGATGTGATTCAGCAAGCTGCTCTATGGGAGGATCTCCATCCCCCAGCGCATTCTTCCCACATACTGACAACAAAACAAAACCCAATTCTCTTATTATCAGGGTCCACGTGTGAATTGATCCCTGTTACATCTGCATCTCAGCAGCTGAATCATCCACTCCAGCCTAAGAACCTCCTCATTCAACAGCAGTTTTATCCTGAAGCATGGTACCACAGAAAGTGGTAGTACTAGCTTTCTATTCAATGACTACATTCCCTGGGCTCAAGCAAAATCAAAACGTCACCCTTTCTTCAAGCCTATCAAGGCCTTTGTCAAAGCGCTTCTCTAATCTTTTATCTTCACCGAGAAGATCCATTAATTTTTAACACAGTTAACACACATGGCACTGAGCAAAGTTGCTGGCTGAAGCAAACGACTTTGATTGCCACTACTACTTGTCTGAACATGAAAGCACACACATAAAACACGACTGCTATGGTTCTGTGTCATGTTAACAACCTTGTTTCAGCTAAGGGCAGCACTAAACCACCCGTTTTAAAGCTGAACCATCCTTGGATGGATGAAGTAAGAATCTATTCTTCCTTCTACATGCTTGATTAAGTCCCCGCTGGTGCAAACTGAAGATGGATGGGCATTACTTGGTAATGATAGATGACATAAAAGAAGTCTACCTCAACTCTACTGAGTGGTCTTAACTCCAGGAGTCAGAAAATACCTTTTAAAACGTCCTAATTCTAGACAGAGAACTGGGTAATGCACAACAGTAGATGTGATTCTGCCTTGTGATTTTTGCATGTTTTTTCTCAGGGGGAATGTACGTGCAGAAAACTGCTACACACTAAGCACAGTGTGATCACAACGATGGCAGCTGCTGAGGTTATTTGTTGGTTGAATAAAGAAAAATGTCAACATCTGTTTCTCTCTTCTCTGTCATGACACTAAGACGACTTCAGTATGGGCTCTGATCTTCAAGGCCTCATGCAGACATACACAGGTTAAGTCAGAACGTTCAGCAATTGCTTCAAGATTGGACATACAAATAACAATTGCCACAGATAATGTATTACTGAAACACTTCTGTACCTCAGAAGCCTGTCTGTGCTTCCAAACACGTAACAATGCCAAGACGTCTTTTTCAGTAACATGTGACCCCCATTCACTGGCTTCAGGCAGGGTGTGATATTGAAAAGGGTGTAGAACTTGGCCCGCGGTCTCCGAGTCATACTGAAATCTCTGTGGGACATCTTACTCACAAGTGAAATTGGAGAGTGTCCCTCAGTGCCCTGCACTGCCGGTTACCCGTGTTCTGCTCCAGGCAGCAGACTGCACAAAGCCCAAAGGAGTGCCATACCAAGGATCTCTCCTGCTTCGCAGCAGCGGTGCTGTCGCTGCACAATTAGGTCAATCACAAGTTACAAAGGCTCTCTTGCTGCGGCTGGGGTACGGGGAGCAGGGGGGTGGACAGGACTGGGATGTCTGTTTGCAAGAATGTTGCCCGTGATCATCAAGAGGGAAAGAGGAGAGTAGCTCATCAGTAAAGAATGTGAGCTTCTTGTTTAACACAAAAGAGATCTTGTCGCTTTAATCTCAATAGGCTGTAAGTAATTAGGAAAACACTGAACTCTGAGTTTAGAGGAGTCATATCTGCACTTGTGCAGTTTGATATCACATATATGTACACATTACTCATACAGAATGCCAATGATGAAGAGACAGATAAACTTCACCTGGTTTAAATGCTAATCAGCACTTTCAGAAATGAAGATTTAATTCAGTAGGTGAAGACTACCATGGGTAAAATACTCACTTTGATTACTACTATGAAAATAACCACCACTGACTTTGAATGAGATTAGAATCAGACCTAAGAGTTCAAAAGATATCCTACCCAGACTTGGAAAATCCATCACCAAAGCCCAAGCCATCATTCTCTCCCAGTCCAATGGGCACAGGGTGTCAAGTCTTCTCAGACTGTAATTGTTCACTAAGTGCTGTGACCTTCTGCTTTTACAGCACTGCTGGTGGTTTACTGTCACATTCAATAATGACAGAAACAGTATATCCAAAAGCATTTTTAAAGAGGTGACAGTTGATTTAACCTCTACGCGGTGAATAATCTGAACTTCGTAATGGTTTTAGAGATGCTGAGTTCCTCTAATTCCTCTGAGTTCTTGCTAACAGGTTGGTAATTATTTTCCAATTTCTTTCATTACTTGTTCCACTGCCAGAAAACTTTCTTTTCGGGGACTACAATTGCTTTGCTCAAATGGTCTATTACAATGAAGTTGTAAAAAATATTACAAGCTTCATGATGTTAAAGAATATTAATTCTTATTATGATCCCCAATTTACAACATAATTATTTCACTGACAGTACTTAAAACTTCTAGCAAGAGAAAGCAACACTGCTCTAATTATTTGTACTGGCAGTAAAAAGTGAGACCATCACAAGGACCAGAATTTAAGAAGTGTACATTTTTTGATACACTTGGAAGAAGGCTGGTGGAAAAAATGGGAAAAGAAAACATTTATTATGGCAATGACTAATAGAGATAATGAAAATGGACAACACAGGATTAGGTTAAGAGTTTTCACACAGGTACGATGTGTTCTGGTTACGTTTTACTCGTTTTGCTCATTGATAAAGAACTTGTACATAGAAATAGGTGTTAAAAACCATTCAGTGAGCAGTTATAGCACAAGACAGAATGGGCGGACTTCTCTGTATTTGTCACATTTAAGACTCTTTTAATCCAATACGCATCTTAGCATATTTGACCCTACATGCATGCTTTCTTTTTTTTTTAAAATTAAAAGAAACAAGAGAAAATAAATGACCACTTTTATACGTTAACAATGGCATGGGGGGAGTGGGGGAATGGATTGTGCTCCAAGGAACTTCTCTCCCAACTCCCGTAACAGCCTTGCAGAAACTGAAGGTGAGGCCAGGAAATGCTGAGGTGAGGAATCATGCTGTGAAGCTCCAGCCCTCCTCCAAAATGAGGATGTAGAGCAGCTTAATGTTGGCTCAGCTCATTTAGGTCATAGAATCACAGAATAATTTAATTTGGAAAGAACCTCTGGAGGTCACCTAGTTCAATGTCCTCCTCAAAGCAAAGCCAACTTCCAGCTTAGATGAAGTTGCTCAGGTCCTTGAGCAGCTGAGTTTTGAAAATCTGCAAGCATGGAGACTCTACAGCCACTCTGGGAAATCATGAATCATTCCCTGGGTGATGTTTAACGTTTCTCCCCATAAAGAACATGTTTTTATGCTAAATTGAAAATTTTCTAGCTGTAACTTGTCACTGTTGCAGTCTTATCCTTTGCAGTGAATCTCAGAGAAGAGTCTGGCTTGCTCTTCCTCTTCCTTCAGAGGCAAGACAGCATTCAAACTCTCCTTAATCCTTCCCTTCCGCAGGCTGAACAAGCCCTGTTGCCTCAGCACCTTCACATACATCTTCGATGTCTTCTGCTAGACTTTGCTGTCCCTGCTGTCGTTTGTCAGTGTCTTGTTCCACAGAACTCAAAACTGAACCCAGTTTTGGACAACGGACACAGATGTGGCTTCATGGCAGCCAAGTAAAGGGGACTAATCACTTCCCTTGATCTGCTGGTTATTCTCTTGCTAGTGCAACCCAGTCTGTGGTTAGTGCTTCATCACCATAAGGGCATGCTGCTGACTCATGCAGTCCTGCATGTGGCTGCCAGTTCTCACATAAAGAGCTGTTTTCAGTCTTTCCTAGTCTTATGCCCAATGCTCATGGTTTTCCAACAAGTTCTTTAATTGCAGTCATTCTTACTGCACAAAACCTGCAAACAGAAGTAAACCCATTCCTTTACATGCTAGCCAATAACAAAAATTAAAAGACATCTCACTAGACATGTAATCAGAAAGGTACATATGGAGTATTATTAGATGTACCCTATGACTCTTCAGCATTTCCACAGTTGATTCCAATCTAATCGCTGTTAACTCAAGTTAACCTAGATGTACCTCTCCTACAGTTGAAAAATAAATACAATGTGGACTCATTTAACCTGCCTTACAAATTTGAGGTAGTTAAGCTCTTCCCTTGAAGTTAAACCTGTCTGCTGTTAGTTGGTATCGCAACACAAAAGTATTGTAACTTTTACAAAAGCTTTTTTGGCAAAGGCGATACAAGATAGGATCAAGCCAGGGAGTGAGAACTGAAGGGTAAGTATTCCAGTCCCTCCATTGTATTTCCCATGTACAAGCAACTCTGAAGGTCTGTGCACTAATATTTGATCTTCCTTTCAAACCTATGCTGAACATTATTGTGAAGTCTCTCTCAAAACAGCACTAGGTAAGACTGCTGGCTCTTCAAAGACTCATCAGAGGAAACTTCCACTTCAAGTAAATGTTTGCTACCCTCTCCCATTTCAGACCTTTTTTTTTACCACCTGCCAAAAAAGCAAAGAAAAATTTCTGAACTAATGCCACACAGATTTTCAGACAGGGAAAATTAACATACTGGACTTTATTATCCCCATTTCTTTCCCACAATCCTTTCTTCAATGACTGAAAAAGCCTCTCTGACCTCTGCAAAGTCCATTTGACCTAGAATACTGCCGCTATTGCTAAACTGCTTTTCATCCTCTCCTCTCTGGCACTCTCTTGAACCTACTGGTTCCCTGCTTTTACAAAAGCCTTGTTTGGATGCTCTGACAACTCTACACCATAGTCAGTAACCTGCCTTCCTTATTCGAAGGGATCAGATGTCACAAAAGTGACATGAAAAGCAAAACGCTCTTTGACAGGAAAAGGATCGTGTGTCAAAGTAGATCTTTCCTTGATTAACTGGAGAACATTGCCACTTGGCTTAGAGAAGGATAGATTTTAAAAAATGAGTCAGTAGAGTAAGTTGTTAATTTCCTTTTATACATAATGAGGTTTGATGGGGAGACTTTCACAACAGTTCCTGGTGCTCACTATCTGGGGTTAACAGCAAGTTAGAACAACTCACAAGGTGCTTTCCTGGCGCTAGTTGGTGCTTTACTTAGGTGTGAGGAGAGGAGCAGCGTGCTTAATCTGTGCAGTTCAAAAAGACTATGAACAAGCAGACAATGTAGGTTAAAGGAGCAGGATATCATGGAAATATATTTAAAAGCATATAATAAGATAGCTTCAGACTTGCACTTTGTAAATCACCATGTGCAACAGTGGTAACATGCTGTGATCAATAATGGGGCTCTTTGGAGGCTTTTGTGGACAAGGAAAATCTACAGCTAAAACCAGAGATTGCCCAATATAATGAGCTTGGTGAAGAAGAAATAAACCACTCTCCACATTTTGCTGGGAATTATTAGACTTAAGTGATAGATTTTGGCAATCCACATCCTTTACAGAGGTGGTCAGCTTCCATTCAAGTACACTGCAGAATTTAAACAAATGGACTGTGAAGGTGATTTTCATGAGCCACCTTAGAGAACACACTCTATAAAATTGCCTGAAAAGCGTACGCAGTGTAACAATTACACCCAGAAATGATTAGTGCACCTATCCAATAAAACAATGTTTTATTAGGTGATTTTTAAGTCCACAAAAAAAATGCCATTTGCTCAACTCTTCTTTTTAAACTTCACCATCCTCCCCCCCCCATGCACTCTGTTCTATCAATTCATTCTCTTCCTTAGTTTGTCTGTTAATGACTCCATAAAATCTCAACTACAGTTTTGTATTTCTAACATAATCCAGAGGAGAAAAACATAAAACACTTTCACATTGTAATTATACTTTCCTTCCCCAGAGACTAGCTGCCAGCAAGCTCAGCAAAGAGACAAAAAACCCAACCCTAAACCAAACACACATACACACACACTTGTGGGATTCAAGTGCTCTTTCCATAGTACAGCAACCCCATTCCACTCACAGTTGTGTACTTATTTCTGATTAGAAGTGATTTAAAAGTTAGGAAGTGTGGAAGAGAATCAGGTCAATCTGTAATAAGCTACTTGTTACTGAAACCATTAGGTATTACACACATAAAAATAAAAAATTTTGAACAGTCGCCTTCTGTTTGTGGGGACAAAGTACACTTGCCTTGGGCATATAAGCACTTCTACTAAGAACTACTGCACAAATGAGAAACAATAGTTTTAGTACCTTCCTAACAATGCAGACCTGCTAGGCAGTAATTGCAACAAATACTGGTTTTGCTTAATACCAAAAACTAAGAGTGAGCTCCAAGCTGGAATGGTGGTTAACAAAATGGGATTTCATCACTCTTGCACATTTTTGTCTTACCCACCCTCACAGCACCTCAGTCCCTTCAGACCTGTGATGTCACCCTTCAGTTCCCCCCTCAGTGCATCCATCATTTTCCCTTACATCACCTTCTATCTTTGTATAGGATAGTATCTATAGTATCATCTGAAGTCAGACAGAGTCCTGAGAAAATTAAACGTTTCATGCACAACCACCTGTCTAACTTACAATTAGGACAGCACAAAATAACTCCATTTAATCGGCCAAAACATGCTTCAGCCAAACCACAAATAACGTAAATACCTTCACAGAAGATTTTCAACAGCTAGCTCCAAATTTAGGTATGAAAACATTTTCATACACCTCTGTGCTCTGAAGACACAAAGCTCTACTCTGACCTCTTTTGATGTACATTAACTGACTCCTCTTGGACCTCTTGATCAATGGAATACCTGCTTCCCTCCCCAAAGTTCAAACAACAGGCTTTTCAATATACTTTGGTTGGTGGTTTACTTCGGCAATTATATATCCAGAAATATTTTAACTTCAAAGACCATGTTGCTTTTCTGAGTTTAGTTATTATACATCTTACTGCACATTCACACTTGATTACTCTGCTATTATATTTCTCATAGCTGTAAGATGTCCAATGACATCAATAAAAGTATGTACCTGGAGAAACGCTTCTTGGAGTACCTGAACACTTCTCATCACTAAGACATTCTGCCTTCTGAAACTGCCCAGTGAAGAAAAAATTATTCTTGCAGAGAACAAAACTGAGAACCAGAGCATGTTAAGGATCGCCCTGAAGATCTTGTGTGTCACCCTCCACAGGGGCATCGTATCATTTTCAAAGGACATTTCCTGGGCGCTCAGAAGACCAGACTCTCAGGCTGGGATGAGGGCAAATCGAGGGCAGGAGGCCAGGACAGTGTATGCCAAGCAAGCTCACCACCTAAAACACTGCCAGGCACCCTGGGGCTATGCTAGCAGCGAAGAGTCACAGACACCCTGCAAAAGCCCATAAAGGCAATTGGTTGTATGGAAGGATAGCAAGAGATAGACTTCCAGTAACACAGACATAGCCAAGAAAACACTGCATGGGGCAAGAATGCAGGGTGAGGAACATTGGACAGGTAGAGAACAAAGTGCTCACAGAACAGTTCTGCTGCCATGCCACCACTCCTCTGACAGCAGATGGACTAGATCAGATTATCTCAGATATAAGCAGAGATGGGAATACTTAAGTCAGAGCTGAATTTGGCCCACTCTTTCATAGTCCTCTTGCGAAGTCATTTATCTCATCAGTCGTGCTTTGCCCTGGGGCTCTTTCCCTATAAACCTGAAAAAATGCAAACATGCAAGAGCGGTAACTGGATCTTATGCTCTGTACGATTTCTGGATAGTAAAATGTTAATGGCAGTGTCATCTCTGGTGCCATGGTGAACAGTAGCCTGCAAGAAATGGGCCATCATTTGAACAACCACTTGGAATAAATTTTTTCCTTTCGTATTTTGTACTGAACCTGTTTCCACTTCAGCAGTAGGGTTTTGCCACTGACTTCAATGTGAGCAGGACAGGAACAGTCACTGATTAAAATGCAAAGCTGCAGATATCTCCTGCATGGGATGAATCCCCACAGGGAAAAATCGTCTGCATTTTTATTCATGTGAAGCATTTTAAGGCTTTCATTTACACAGTTCATTCAGTAATAATGTGCATGCTGTATAATGGGGTACCTGATTTAGCATGCTCAAATGCTTTGCTGGAGCAGGGCCATTTCTAGAATTTGAAGGTTCAGTATGATCATACCCTCTAAACAGACAAGCTAGTTCGGGGAATTTTTCACCTGAGTTAATAGTTTTAATTAGGATCAGCATAAAAGGTCATTTTTCCTATGGGAAATTTGGAAATGTGTTTGAGTTTCTTTCTTTTTAGCTTCAGTTCCTACAGAAATTAGGTTAAAAAGGTCACAGTGTTGGAGGATTATAGGTCTATGAAACCCTCCAGTAACTTTTAAACTGTCTGCCAACTTCTGAATTAGTCAGGAAGGATAACAGTCTAAAGTTCAGTTCCAAAACTTTCATAAAGAGGTAGAAGGACAGAGCAAGGAGACTTTCTTCATGTATGTGCTGACCTAAAAGCTCATTCTCTATTATCTACCAGGGATACCTGAGGGAAGGTTGCTGTGAACAATAGCAAAGCTTCAACCCAGACTGTGCTGGGGTTTAGATACCGGAGAACTGAATCATTAATGCAGAAGTCCAAAAGAAATGCTTAAGGAATTACTTGATGGGATCTGGGGAAGGAGAAGTTGAAAACAAAGAAGAAAAAAAAAAGGAAAATTTCCCAAATCCTAACATCCTTTTTGGTTTTGAAAAGCAAGAAGTTGAAACTTCTGGGATTTTTCCCTCCATCTATTATTTCCCTTTTATCCATTATTATCCCTTTATTATCTTCTTTCTTTCCCCTACTTATCCCTAACTAAAAAGAAAAGAAAAAAAAAAAGGCACCTCCTCCTTTAAACTCTGAAGAACCAGTTAATTTTTTTTCCTAAAAACACTACACAAGGATCATGTTCAGAAGTTTTTTAGCAGGTGTGACTGGCCACTGTTCCACTTTATACAGTACAATTTGTACAGTAATGCTCAAACATTATTTTCATTCTTCTGATTGCTCGTTTTGGGATGAGATTATAAAACTGTCCTCTCACCTTAGAGTGGCCCCTATCAGATCAGCACAGAACCAAGCTGGTGGTTTGTTTGTTATTCCTCTTCACATAACAGCATGTAAGTTTAAAGACTTTGATCTTCATTGCTTTCAGTCTGCTAATTGTCTCACAGACACTAATTTACCTCCATGAAAAAAATGCAAGGAGGTTCCCTGTGCAAGGATTTTTTGTGTAAAAATTTCCCATTGATACATTGCTGAAGTCTTGTATTATGAACAGTGGCATGTACTTCATGTACCCTAAAACTGAGGAAAAGCCTTTTTACATCAATTTGTGTTCTTGCAAGAGCACACTGAAGACAAATGATTTTATTTGAGGAACATCTGAATCCCATTGATTAGTCTGATGAATAGAGAACAGGAAAACTGCCAGGTACAGAGGAAGCTGGGCATGTCCACAAGGGAGTGGAGCAAACAAGCAAATTACAGTATATGCATGTTTGAGATTTTTTTGTTTTTTTTTTTTAAAAACCCGAATGTTTTCATTTGGAAAACTTGGACACTTAAACCTCTAAGTTTCTTTAACTGACTGGTCGGTTAATCAGCATATTTTTCTCATTTTCTGAAAGCAAACAGAGAAGATTTTTTAAAGTAAAAAAATGTATTTTAAAATTATAAATAATTAATAAAATGTTTGCATATGTTTAATTGAAATAATATTTATTCTGAAAAAAATATCTTTCCTCTTTTGGGGCAGAAAATGGGATAAGTTTTACCTGGTAAAAAAGCATCATGTCATTCCAGAGCATTGAGTTAACGTGTCTGAGAAACTGGTAGTACCCAAAAAGGGTTTTAGAATAAAACCAAATTCCAATGCATTCATGCAACAGTCCCCAAAGTACTATCTGCTTCCAGCAACACCAGGAAGTGATACAGGCTGGCCCTTCTACAGCCCTTAGCAGTCCACTGTGAGGCTTTCTGTAGAGCAAATCAAATATAAGAATCTGTTTAGCTTCTAAAATGCTGTCTCTTACAAGTAAATGTTAAAGAAAGTTTTTATTTTGAACTTAAAGCCAGATTAGTTTTTCTTACAGCCTCTGTAATTCTAATTTTTATAATTTAAGAAGTATAAGAATTCTTGACTGTCAAGTCTTGACTGTTACGCCTAGACACACCTTATAAATAGACCTGTTGCATGTTTTCACTTAGTTAAGAAAAAAATGCTGAAAATACGTTCATGTTTTTATGAATTGAAAAAAATATTTTCCCCTTGAGTTTTAAGCTTCTTGTCAAGTGAAAAAATTGAGGAAACAATCATGGGAGAGAAAAGAAGAAAAATGCTAACCTCATGTGTTTCAAAAATCAGAGATCAATAATTTCTTTAGATGACTGAAGTGAAAAAATTAGTAGTTTTGTTTGTTTGCTCTAACAAGTAACTAGGTACTCCCCTACCAGTCCTTCACTATTCATGGGAGGTTATCATATATTTAGCAACTTTACTTTCACCTTCTAATTACAATAGTGTTAAAAGAAAAAAAATTGTCTGTCATAGTCCTTCTTTCTCATTATTTCCTCAGTATTCTTTTGTTTTAGGTCTTTGTCCTCCATTACACCGCACCTTTGCTTATGGTACAGTAGGTTGGAAAGTAATTCTTTTATCCAGGCCAGGAACCAATTATGGAATCCACAAAAGGAGCTGACAAAAGAGGCTCTGTCTCTGCTCTCAGCCTTTTGCTCCCTCAGGCCCTAAAACCCGGAAGTGAACGTGCATGGCCAGAATTCTCAATTTCTTAGAAGAAAGCAGGCAGGCATTTCAGTCAAGTGTTTACTGACTTAGAAGTGGTAACAGGAAAAGCTGAGTATGAGCATCTCTAAGGATGGACCAGCACTTTGGTATGGGTATTGTCACCTGCCTGGAAGAGAGAATACAAAAATTTTCAAGTTTGCTTTCTGTAGCTCCATGTGCATTGCCTGCACTTGAATCAGTAGGATCTTGCGCTACAAATTTCAATGCCAGTTCAAACACCAACCTTCCAGTTTGATTTGGTCCATACATAATGTGTAAATCAAGCATAACTTCAAATTCATACCCAGGATTAAAGGTCTCATACACACTCACACTCACACCACATGCATGTATTTGGCTGGACAGAGATGTGTAGTCCAGCTTGTTACTGATCACAGACTCACAGAGTCACAGAATTGTTTAGGTTGGAAAAGACCTTCCAGATCATCAAGTCCAGCCATTAACCTAGCACTGCCAAGTCCACCACTAAACCAATAAAGTGTAAGTCTCTCTATTTGTATGGTGTGGCGATTTCTTCATATTCCACTGTTCAAGTACAACAGAGCACGTTTAAGATGCCACTCAGTTATTAAAGATACAGCTCACATAAACTGCTCTTATTTTGACTAAAGAAGAGGAAAATTGAGAATTTTGTTTCACTTAAAATAAACATGCACAGTTCATCCACAGATCACTTGCACTGCAGAGCTGGGCTGCAAGGGAATTAGAAGAGAAATGTCTTTAGATTTAGTCAGGATGGGAAATATGAAGCTAAGGTTTATTATACACTCTAGGAAATAGGTAAATAATCAGTTAAAAACATAAATTATCAGGAAATGAGGCTACAAAGACTATTTTGGAGTCCAGTCCCATACTTAATGTAACCAGAAAATATTTTGTTATAGTCAAAGGAATTGTGCTCCCTTACATTAGGACTGACTTCTTGTTCAATGTCTGCAAAATCACAGGTATTATTTCCAACATGGGCAGGCAGCTGAGTGAACATGTAAGGGAATACAAAATATCCCCTTTCCAACTGGTGTTACCTTTACCCAGGACTGAGTCTCCTTCTTCAGACCTTTGTCAAGGCATGAGACAATGAAGCAGATCTGGTGACCCAAATTTACAATTTTCTTATTAGAACTGGACAAGAAAAGAAAGTATCTTTCATGTTCAAGGAACATTCAAAGCACATGAAGGCCTCAGTAGTTGATACTTATTTAATGTTATCATCTTCTAAAGTAGTTCATTCTTGCTACTGGACTTGATCCTTTCAACAGTCATTTACCACTTGAAGTCAGAGCATCGCACAAGAATATGCAACAAACAAGGAATAAAGCAGCTGATTCTTGCATAGAAAAATACAAGATCACCTTCCTCTTTCTCCACCTCAACAAAAATCAGCAGAGTTTATTACATGTAAGCTCTTCTGGATAAACAAAGAATTAATCATGTCACTTTTTATTCTGTTAACTACTTCTGAATTTTAACAGTGGACTTCTCTAGCCATACACGTGCTATGGAGAAGCTTATCTGCATACTATACATGAGATAACCTGAATAAGAAGTATGTAAACAGTGGCTGCAAGTTTGTCTCACTGTCCTTCAGGGGGGAACTCATAGTTTTGCAATGACATTCGAGAACAACATGGCTGTAATTTTCGAGGGATGGAATAAGTTACATTCTGTCTTCTAAAATAACATGTATTTTAGTACGGAAAGTTAAATGGTGCCTACTGCATGTACTAAATATATATTGAGAGTCATGGTAGTGACTGGAAGCCAACTCAGAAGACAGAAGTGCTGTCTTACATACACACACACGGCCCAACTCTCATGAAAAGGCACTTTTACACTGGGACGGAACAATAAAGAGGGCTTAAAGTGGCTGTAAACGTCAATGATGACTGTATGAGAATCATGACCACAGAGTTTACTTTACAAATGCAGGATACAGGGACAGATGATGGGCATATGATAGATTGCATGGCCATATGTTTAATAAATAAATGCATCACAGGCCTTCGCAATTCATCACACAATTTGGACTGGACAATTTCTCTGTCAATCACTCTCCCTTGGCACTTATTTGAGCACACTAGATGCCATGAACAGCTTTAAATAGTTCCAGTTAAAAATGAACAAGAAGTGAAATATTTCCTTTTTACATTCACATATTTAGAATATTCTCTCCTTTTTTTACCTGCCCAGAATAAGTTTCAGTTCTGGACCAGTAGCACATTTTCCAAAGATAAAAATGGAATGAGTTCAAAGTTTAGTATTCTACAGCCCTGTCACTAGTAAAAGAAAAAATCCAGCTGCTCAGTGACAAAGACAACATTCATTTCAATCCTCAAAGTTTTCAATCCTAAGGAAAAAAAAAGACAGCATTAAGTGTAGAAAAGACATTTAAGAATGTTTGGAGAGTCTCTGACTTCCTAGATTTTAGTCCCTGAATGACTGAATTGCTGGTCACAAAGCATTTGTCTGTGAAAGAGGATGGACGGTAAAACAATCTGTTCATACTTTTAAAACTCAAGCTGATAAACTTTTCTAGCAGAGCATGTCTTTCTATACTGGCACTAAACCTGACCTACTCCTATGCACTTGTTCTTAGGCACATGCATCAGCCACATGCACTGATTTCCACACCTCGGACACAGCTGCCATAAATATACAGGTTAATATCTATGCAATATAATAGCCAAACCAGCATGCCACCACCCTTTGCAAGAATGCCTCGATTAAAAATTTGAGCTTATATCTGGAAGATGCCATCACAGTGGCATCACCCGCAAATATGATTTTATCTTCATCTTCCTATTTGTGGTGAAACTGATTTAAAAAATACCTAGAAAAAATTATATTTTTTATTTTTAGTTGCTGAACAAAACAAGTCTATAAACGAAGTTTAATTTCATGGCATTCTTCAAGAACTGAAAATCTTTGTATAAGTGTGGTAACATATTAACTCAAAATTCACCTTTAGCATTACTCCTACTTGCTTTCTATTGCATATACGCGACAACATCGGCTCCCTCTGGTGGTCACCACAAAAAGGTTTTATATGGCCCTTCAGTAAAATCTGTGCTCCAGGAAGCTTAATCTGTTTCTAATTCACTGGATTTCATAAGGGTTGAGCACATTCATCAAGTATCAGAATGGGTTTAATCATAAATTATATATCTGTCCTTATTTTCTAAGAGCAATGAATGTCACTAAGATCAGAGCCATAATATTGGAATTTGTTTTGATTTATAAGCTATCTATGCATTTACTTTTCCTCCTGAAAGGGCTTAATAATATTTTCCAGTGTTGGGTTTTTTTTTGTTTGTTTATTTGTTTTTCACCCCAGATCATCTTACCATGAAGGAGTAGTGCAGATAAATCTTAATATATTAAATTTGTTTCTTACTAACTCTGGTAAGAGCATTTTGGTAAAACATTTTAGTGTAATAGTCAAATTGTTATCAGTTTCTCTATGTTATTCTCATTACACTTCTGATGTCTCCATAGTTAAAATAAAAGGAGTAAAACCAAGCCAATATTCTTTCATATCACTGTTAAACTAAGAATCCATCAAACTGACCTAAACTGACATGTCTTCCTCTCATTGAAAATGTCAGGAAAACTCTCATTCTCTTCCAGAAGCCAAATTGAGGTGATGTCAGAAATCATGGGGTCAATGCCTCGAACAAGCAGGGCTTTCCCAGCTGTACCTCGGCACTGAGCTGGTGCTCATGAACCAAACTTCCAGGGAGTTCATGTTCCTATAATCACACTTTGCTTAAACACTTTACCCCCTTGCACACACAATATTAATGAATTAACAGTTGTGAAACAGGTAACATTGATCTAATGACTGTCACTGAAAGTTATTTCCCACACTGTGTATAGTAATGGGAGATTTTAAACATGCTAATATTACAGAGTAATTTCTTATAATTAAGATGACTTGTGAAGATGCAGCAATTTTTCTTCTTTTTTTCAAGTTCTGTTTAATCCTACATATGTACCCAACACTTACGAAATTGTAAGAATACAAAGGATATGAGCTAGCATAAGCAAGGCATTTTTTTTTAAATTCAGAAAGGCAGAACTGGCTAGGATAAACCAGTCATTAAAATATTTTACATAGGAATTACACAGAAAATGTTAATTCCCGCAAACATATTTTAGAGGCAAATTTTGCATTTTAATTGAAAAAAAAAGAAGTAAATTTAAGAATGAGTAATGAACTTCTTGAGTTTTCATCTAGAGCTCTTAAGAGTTTGAGCAGACCACCTGAAGAGAGACAGTTTTTCAGAGCAAACTTGTCAGCTATGTGGAGAGGAGTCACAGCTATATTCCTTCAAAGCAAGGAAATTTTTTCAGCAAAAATATAGTTTTGTTGAAAACTCGAGCCTCCTATAAGATAAACTGGTGTCAATGCAAGGAACTGCTTTAACAATACACTGTACTTCTATATCATACTCAATATAAAAAACTTTGTTCCGCCACTTCATTATTCCCTTTTTATACTAGTCTGAACTCCACATGGCATGTAACTATGGAGTTACAAACAGGATGTAAATAGAGTAATGAGAATGGGTAAATTACGTTCTTAATCTTCACATTGTGAACACCTACTAGTTTTTTAAGAGAAGACTTACAATTAAACCATTGTCCTGTCTTAAGGAGGTACTACAAAGTATATGGCAGTGCAGACAGTTCAATTCTACTCCACTTTTATTAGAAGACCCTGAGGGTATTAAGTATACTTTCTGAAGCATCACTTAAAACTTATTAACTACATGTCATATTTGTATTAAAAACTGTCAAAACCCTTTTTAGTCATGTTTCACATTATCTGCAGGAATGCTTTTCTTTCTTCTTTTCCATTTTGTGGACCTGGAAAGGATTCAAGATGAACACTATTTGCTTGAGGGTAGAACAATAATTTTTCATCATTTAAATTAGTTACGTATTGCACTCACTCATTTAAATAACATAAATGACTTAAATCACAGTACATGTGAGTTCAGAATAGTTCTGGGTGTGTGCACCATTGCAACTCACAAAACCTGTGTTTGTAGTTCAGAATGATTAAAAATACATGTCTTATGAGCTGTTCACATGAAGAACTTTCTTCAGTGCAAAGAAGTTTTTGGTAAGTACAGTTCTATAGCTGATATTTTAATTATAACTCACTGACTATTCCAACTGTAAAAAGGAGACTTGCGGAACAAGATTTATCTTGAGCAAACAGCGTTTGCATCTTTTGTTACAGAAACAGAACACACACCTTGATTTCCATAGGATGTCTCCAGCATCAAGATAAAATTACTCATACTAAGCATCAGGATGAAAGCAGAAGTAAAGCCTATGAATCAGTGCATTTTGTACTGGTTCTTAGTATTCCTTTTAGGCCCCTTATAGATCCAACAGATCTTTGTTTCTTTTTTTCTTTAGCAGCCTGACTGATAGCCAAGATATAGAAAGAATCTTGCACTTCAACTTGACTAGGCCATGCCTAGTTCCAGTTTAGTTCCAAAGGAACAAAACATCTGCAGTGAAGGAAAACTAGAATGTATTAGAGAATGTAAAATGTTATACCCAGGCTAACAGGGGGAAAAAAGTTTTAAGGAAGCTTTCATTAAATCTTTAGACAGTGTTGAAAGTAAGACACCCCTTCCCAAAAGCAAACTCTTTGAAACACCAGATCAAATTAAACCATGGCTCAAAATAAAAATAGTCTTTTGAAAAAGAGCAGAAAAACGTACGGATAAACTTTATGAGGCTGATATATAGATTTACATAACACAGCATTCAGTTCTGGAGCATACATCTCACAAATGAGTATGAATCACAGCCAAAAATAATCAATAGTAATTAAAAGAAAATGTGCAAGTTCAAAAGAAAGGAAGCCAAAATCTCAGTCAGAAAAAAAGGTTCTTTTCCAGCAGGGGAGGAAGGAAGGCAACAGAAGAATCAGGGTAGCAGAGGCAACAGGAGGTTCAGAGGTATGAAGGTCATAGGAAGAGGCAAGGTCTGTCAGACGCGCTTGGTGTATGAAGGGAATGATGCACAACAGTAAACTGTTGGGGGAAAAGAGTAAAAGGATAAAATTAAAAATATTGTGTAGGTAAGACAGCAGAATGGCTAGCATGCTCAGTAATGTTAAAGAATCAGAAGCCGAAAGGAGGTGTAGGTGTGTGGGCACATGTACTAAAATTCAGAATCCCACAGATGCTCTGAGACTAACTCCCTGAGTTCACGTTATCAACTAACTCAATCCCAACAGCACAACACCTACAGATATTCAGCATGTCTATGAATACTGCTTTACTTGGCCTGAATTTTAATTCTCCAGAAAGTACAAGACAGATGATGTTGGAGATTCAACTTCATTCTTTAGCCTCAGATCAGGCTGGATGAGTAAGAGGAATGATGGCAGTATAAGCCTCCTAAGTCACACTTGCAAGTCTTCTTGCTTTAAAGACCATCTCTAAGAAAGAAAAGGCTGGGTCACTTGACAGATGCCTTCTGAGGCAGTGCATTATGACAGGCCAGCAAAATTCCCTACTCAGCAGCCTGCAGTTCTCAATTAATTTAGAACCACATGTAAGAAAATGTAATGTCCTTTCTGTGAGTTTCTCTACCTATTTTTGCTTCAAGTCAACAAAGTCCAACCCTAATGACTGTGAAAGTCTAGATAGATATCTAAGGTGACTGAAGAAATATGACCAAAGTGCTTGTGAAAACTGTCACAGCTTTTGTCCAGCGGCCGGTAACACCTGTTATATCAATGATACAAAGAAAAACTACAAAAATTAGATATGGCAACAAGGCTGCTTTCTGTTCTCCTTGTTCCTTAAAATTAACCTGGTATTATCCATCAACTAGTAGTATACATGTCATCCACACAAAGTAACCAGGAAATGCTTATACCCACTTCTTCATCCCTTTCAAACTTTCTGGTTAAGTAATGATTGATTATTTTGATCTATAGTTAAAAACAAAGACACATTCAAATCATGATTTAACTTCTTCAACGACAGAACACTTTCCAAAATTTAAAAATCCATCAGTTGTTGAGCCCTTACCCAGTGTGAACCCTGAGTTCACTAGTACTTTATCCAGTGTCAGAGTGAAGAATTTCAGGATCTCACACCACATGAAGGTGAATTGTTTATTCTTTTTCAAACAGCTTTTAAGTTCTTACTGCATTTCTTAATGACAGCATAACAAGCCAAATAAAAGGTTAATCATGGAGGTTCACAGGAATATTGCATTTATTCTAATGAGCTAGTAGAAAACACTTCAAGGCGGCATGTTTTAGTTGCTCGTCTAGGTCCAGCAGTCTTCCAGTATATGCATTCTTTACCTGAGGTAAATAGCACAGAGCTCACTATTGACTCATTTATTGGAAACTTCACAGGTTTTGTGACATAACTAAATACCATGCAACAGAGGTGACAATCTCCATTTCTGCATTCCCAAAGTGCAGTCAGTCTTAGAATCACAGGCCATGAACAATCTGATTAGTAAGATAAGGAAGGAGGAAGGATCCCATAAACATCATTTTAGACATGCACACAACATGCAGCTAAAGGTCTACCAGACCAAAAGTTAAGAGGAAAGGTCATGTAACGAGAATAAAAAGATTAAAGAGCAAAAACTGTGAGGAACAATTGCACTCTTGTTTGTGGAAGAGATTCTTACCATTAGAGTCAGAAAAGCCCAAGTATCTTACTAAAGGCCCTATTCATGAATGACTTACACTCCACATAAGTTTGGAAAACTCCGTGAAGAGTGATTACCACCATCCTCTATGAAATGAAAATTCCTCAACATGGGTTTCCCAGAGCACAATGGGACAACTGTGTGTTTGCGGTGAAAGAATGAGGGGTGAGGCACGGTGCCCCACAGACAGTGGCAGATTGTAAGGAACAAGAATTTAAACTCCATATGATCACCGAATTTTAATTTCTGAATGGGAATCTCATCTTGTGAAAGACGTAACTGCTGCTGACAGTCATCCACTCAGCAAAGAAGACCACAATCCTCACCAGAGAAAGCTATTTTGAGAGTGATTTCAGAACAAACATGCCTTTCATCAATAGCTGGCATCAGTAGCTTATCCTCCTTCCCACCTTGTTCCATGAGAAAACACATTGACTGAGGTTAGTTAGGAAGATTGAAAATTTTGTTCTTCTTTGAATCTACCGCCAAAGTCCTATTTGCACTGCTGGAGGCATTCTCAGGCAATAAAAAACATCATTGCAAAACCCTGTTCTTATACTGCTAATCGCTACAGTATCTAAGCGCCTTTCAGAATGGCATTAGTCAATATAATTAGCATCTGTCGTACGTGCTGCTTTCTCTCATGGGTATATCTATACACATTTCTGTTGTGTAAATCTATACATCTATCTTTATCTAAGTAGAACACAGCATAATTATAAAGCTAAACTTGTCCCTCTTCAACACCGATGCTTTAAGTTTAAAATAAGTACCCAATAAATCCTATTCTTTTGCTCTCAGTAAACTGAGGATAACAAAAGGTCATGTTATGTTTCCATGTACAAGCTTAATCAAAAGCTTTTGGCTGGGATATTGTTTGTTTAAGAGCAAATGATCAGGCTGATAAAATCAGAGTTACATTGATTAAAGGGTATTTTATCACCAAGGTAGATCTGGAAAGGATTGCAAAATAACAGCGGTAGAAACTCAAATGAATCAGAAATATTAATGCAAAGAAGGCCACAATAGATTTTTATTAAAGAAAATACTGTAGGCAAGCTGATGGTATCTAGCAAAAAAGAAAAAAAGATTTAAAGTATGATATGATGCATATGCCAGTAAAAATTAATTGGGGTTAATCCTCACTAAGATTCTGTTTTCTGTTAGTATGATCCCCTTTATTTCCTTCTCTCCCCTCCAATAAAACTTGTCAGTCTGTATTTCCTCAGCACAGATTTGGAAAATAATGCTTTAGATCTAGCTGGCATCCAACAGCAAACACACCAGCATTAATGTGTCAGAGTAACTGCTACCTGCAGAATAATTTTGGTAAAGAAAAAGTCCTGGAAAAAGATATTTTGTCAAATTAGCAGCTAATGGAGACATCTCTCTATCCCATGGTTAGGAGACATCCTCCTAACTTTCAAAGGAAGTGTGTCCATGAGATGCCATAGTGTGCAGAGCTTTGCTGCCTTTACAGGATCTACATTGGTGTGTAGGGCAAGCCCATAGGGAAGACAATAACCGATCAAAGACTTGGACTGTGTACAAAGACTTAAAGACAGTCAACGGGAAAGCATGAAAAAGTAGCATGAAAACATGCTTTTCACAAATACACAAGGATGTGGAAAATACCGTATTTCTTTGTCTGATAACTGTTATGCCCCAAGGGGAAGAGCACACAAAGGACTATCCAGAGATGGCAAGGAAGATGTACCCATTAGGACAGGAAGGCCTTTTAACAGTATACAGCTCCTATAAATGGTTTAGTTTTCCTAAGGGAGACCCTGTAGTTTTCAACCTAGACTGATAGACCTACTGACTCTCAAAGGAACTCTGTCTCTGGAGAGACAGAAAAAATGTTAGTACAGAAAAACAAACATGGAGACTTAATAGAATTAATACAGATTTTTGCTTCCAGCTGCACAAAGTCACAAGGTTTGATGGTGTTTTTAAATGGTTCCACACAATGGCCAGGTGTTATCTGCAAAACTGTCTTTAAACAAGTGGTTTTTTTACTTTATATTAATTAGTTACACTGCATTGGACATTTTAAAAGACAACAGGCTGGAAAAAGGGGAAGAAACAGACATGTATGTCTAGAAAGCAGAGAGGAAAGTCTGGAAAAGCTACCCCTGAGAGTAACCATCAAAAGAGTGGAAAGGCAAATACATGTATTTTTAAACATACGTTTAGGTACCAGCTCTGTTGGCGCTGCAACATCTGCTTCTCTGTAACAGACTGTTGGATCCACAATGTCTCTGTCAGGAGGAGGGTAAGGTGGGGGTGGGGGGATCACTAACTGGGGTGGACCACGAGTGGTGCCTCTAGGAGGCTTTTGTGGCACCTGCCGTCCATCACCTACAGGGGGATCAATTGACTAGTTACTTCATTGCAAGATAATGATTGGTTTGTTTATTGTTATTTTTTAAACACACATTAATTTTCCCTTACATCCAAAGTCTCTCTGGATCCAATTCTGCTCTTCTTTACCCCCAAATAATTAAGGAGGAAGGAAAAGCTTGGTCTCTCTTAAACCAACAGCAATGGGACCAGAATAGAGCCCAGCACATGCATGTACATCATAACTAACAGTTAAAATCACCAGTTTTGGCAGACAAAAGGAAGGAGGAAAAAAAAAGTTTAATTGAAAAAGGCTATGTAAGAAAATGTGAAAAATGTGTTTTATTTTTATCTTCTTAAGTGCCAAACTGCCTGAATTTGTTGACCTCTAGGATACTTTATGTGATTATTTTCCTGACTCTTTGAGAGGAAGATGAAGATGCCTCAGGTCAGTATTTTGAAGTAGGTATCTTGACAGGTTTTTCTTTTCTTTTTCTGAGTAGGTTTTTTATTATTTGGACATTGTGGAAAAGCAGATGATTAAGTTGTTTTTTGCAAAACAGTGTTTTAAGCTATCAAAAGAAATGCTCATAACTTTGGCTGGGGGCTTACGTCAATACTATGTGCAGTAACTAAATAAATACAGGTACCTTTGCACGATACTCTATTAACCATTTGCAATGTTAAAAAGCTGCTGCCAGTCTGCAGTGTACAGACCTAGAGCTACTGCAGTTTGGAAAGTCCTTAAGAGGCTGAAAATTCACTGAGGAACTGTGACTACCTGCCTGTTCTGTTCTTATACCCTACCTTAAGCATCTGCTGTGGTCATTGCTGAAGACAGATGCTGGCAGAGATGGACTTCTAGTCTGAGCCACCTCTGATCACTCCCATACTCAGGGTCATGCTTTGGTGCTGCTGAGAAGGGAAATAGCGCGAAGAAGGAGGAAAAAAGTTTAAACCATTATGATTTTCTACTTAGGAGTCACTAGCTTCCAGAGATTCAAGACAATTTAATGCTGGCAAAGGTGCAGACCCTTTTTTACTGTTTTGAGAAAACTGGGCACAATACTTCGGGGTCACATTAAGTGATTCAGTATTGAATACTGAAGTGAATTTGCTAGTCTGAGAATATTTCTGACAGGATCTTCTGCTGTGAGTCATGTGGCTAGCACGGGAGCTTTAATCCTTTTTCCATCATGTGGCTGCCTATTTCTTGCAGCACGTTTTTCCCCTCACTACAGTCTTGCTTTTTTCACAGCTTTTCTCTCTTGCTTTCAGAGCCATCTGTGCTTTCTCATTGTTTTCTTGCAAGGGCCCCGAAGAGAGGCTGTTTTACCAACCTTCCCTTGCTGTAACATTTGTGTTAATGAACGCATTCATTCAAGCAGGTAGCAGAAAACGAAAAGCACTGAAGACAGGGCTACTGTGGGACAGGTTCTTTGTCAGTATAAAATAATAAGGCTCCATTAAAGTAAAGGATACTACAGAATCCTACATGGGCAGTCTGGCTAGCAAGCACTTACGTACTGAGCAGACTAGAAATGGCTCAGCTCTGCTCTGCTTTATTTCATCTGTAACATTTCGAGCACTGATACAAAATAAAACGAATACTTACAAAAAGTTAAAGCACCAAATGTCATCAATAAGTGACCAGCAGTAGGGCAAATCATGAGGAGTGACAGACTGTGACATCTGAAATGGTTAAAGGTAAGCCAATTTGCTGAAAACTCCTGTGTTATATGGCACAGCGAAAATGTTACCCTTAAGAGGTTTTAAATAAGAGATGTCAACGGAGTTGAACATGTCACAGGATAATGGACTCCTGCTGCTACATAAATGCTGAGGCATTAAATGTGAAGCATTTACTGAAAATAAATGTTGGAACAAAGCCAAGAGGTTTCTTTCTAAACTGTGAGGCATTTGTAATGTAAGCAATTATGTATGACAGGATGTCATATCTGTATGTCTTAGGCACTTTATGAAACATGAGGTCAAAGGCATGGACTGAAGTGCACTGAGTGCATTATGGCACTTGAAGAATGATTCTCTTAATGTATTGAAAAATGAGTTCAAATATGTGGGGTTATTATCTCATATCTTTACCCATCATAAAATCACTTTGTTTGCTAAAAGTATAATTTTGGGGTCCTCACTCGGGCACAGATCCCACTGATCTGAATAAGCCAGGAGTCAGATAAAAACACAGGTCTGGGAGAACATTTTCCAGTCTTTGTGTATAAGAGTAAATGTGGTGTCACATGCAGCTGAAGTTTCTTTTGTTGTCTCCGTCTATGTACAGCATTCCTTTGAGAGTACCAGTTCTTTTCCACTACTGATTAACTAAAGGCTCAGCAGAGACTGATTTATAATAAAATTGAAAACTAAATTAGGAAGAAAAACTTCACTGAATATGGTCAGTTCATGTCAAACTGTTGGAGGACTACAGTAAAAGAAAATGTCTTCAGGCTTTAGGAACATGAGAAGATACTGAACCAGCTTGACTGTACTTCAGTTCAAGCAGAACCCCATGACTTCAGATGCATTCAATATTGTCTGGCCTATCTCCATTTACTAGCATTTCCATTTACTACTTCTGTGTTTCCATTTACTAGCAAAACCACCATGATGTTAAAGATGCAGAATAGGCCCAGGGCTGTGGCTTTTGGATATCCAGCTTATACCAAACATTCAAATATTCTGATGAGCGTTATGTACCCTTTACTATCCTAGGGTACTCTGAATGGTGCCTTAATTAAAAAAAAGAGGTAATTACAAGCACTTATTTCCAGACTTTCATTCTGCAGAGAAATGTGTTTTTTCCCCAAGTTACAAAAGTTTCTGAACTCACAGCATAACAGAATTAAGGAAACTTTGAACAGTAAGTATCGAAAGCACGTGCATAGGATTACACAGGAGAAAAGAACACCTCTCACCCATTGTGCTCTTCCTCTTGTCTTCCCTTTCTTCTGTCCTGTTTGGCATGGCAGGAGTGGGTGGAGCAGATGCAGTTGGTGGAAGAGGGGCACGCCTCTTCTTTTTCTGTAAATCGTTTAGGGATGCTCCTTGTGAAATCTAGCAAAGTTGAAAAATAGGCACAGTAAAGCATATATTTTGTTGATGTTGTAAATCATCAGTAACAACAAAAAAATGTATTTGTCATATGACCTAATTTCTCAGCACAGTATATTTATAATGAGCATTTATAGCGACAACAGGAGATTAAAAAGACAGATCAGGAGAGGTAAAATAACATTGCACTCAACAAAGGAAAGGGACAAAAACTGCAGATGAACATCACAGCAGAAACACCAGTTTGGTAGACATTTGATGTTTTTGGTAAAAGAGAACTAGAGAGCCCAACACTTGGCAACACACAGTATGACACTACGTGTGCTGTTAAGTTTGAGCCACAGCATGATCTTGTTTTTCCATTGGTTTCTTCAGATCTTAAATTATGGTTATATACTCCAATCAGTACGTGTAGGGAATAAACACTCCTTCATTTCTTTCATTTTCCTCTCAAATTCTTGTTTGAGGACTTCAGAGAGACTAGTAAGAATTGAAAGTTTGTTTGCATGATGATATGAGATCATACTGTACTCCATTTATGTCTACTGAACTTCACAGACATACTCCTGTAACACCTCGGCTTCCAATAATTGCGACATGCTGGTTGGGAAGCCAAGACTTCATTACCATTTACACTGCTTTTAGAAATACAAAAAAAATTATTACAAGTGACTTGGGTTTCACTGAATTGCATAATATTTTCTGTAGCTTGTTGGAACTCAGCTCTATTTCCTTTTTCTGGAAAAATAATAATAATAAAAACAGAAACATGTAGGAAAATCTTTTGAATTTTTATATTTGAAAGGTCCTGACAAAACTAGACAGAACCAGGCTTAGCTGAGGCAGAGGGTAATGGGAGCTGCTCGCACATGGCGTGTTGTTGGCATTCCTCAGTCTTCACTTGCATGACTTCTCTGCTCTGTCTGTCCTGATACTCCCCATAGCTGAAGATATCTAATATACAGAACTGCCTAGTGGTTTTCTAATATTTCAAAGGTCTAAACAATAATAATAATAATAGTCTTTCCTTTAATCCAGAGTATTAATGAAACCTTAAAATACATTTGTTGTGGGAGAGTTCATTGAACAAACAGTAGCTTCATACTGCTCAAAGTCATCACCAGAGTTCAGAGGAAAGGCAGTCATCTATATGTATCCTTTCCTATGTTGAGTGAAAACTCTGAGAACAGGACATGAATAGAGCCTCCCTCACTTAGCCTTCCTTTTTTAAAGCACTCAGGAAGGTCTTAGGTTATAAACACAAACATTGAGGTCCCACCTTTCAGAATAATGCTTTAACCACTGTGTCACATGACAACTGAACACTCTCCACCCCTCCTTGGTGAGCCTGCATCCTGCATATGGAGAAACTCCATAGCAACTGCACTGGACATAGAGCATGTTAACCAGGATGAGCTGCAGTTTTGTAGCAAACACTTCTAAAAGGTGGAGGGGACGGACGGTAGGAAAGAGAGGTGTCCTCGCCCTACTTCCTACTACCATAGATTATTTCTGCATTTTACATTTAATATCCGCTGGATACAGTGCATGACTAAAGCCAGTGAGGCCAATCTAGATAAAATTATGCACGGTAAATGGGCAAGAATATTAATAATCATCAGTGATTTTGCAGACTTCAGTTTTGGTCACCAAGCTTCACAGAATTTGAAAAATTATTTATATCCAGAGAACAGCACCAGGCCAGATGTTCAGGAATGGATACTGCAAAATTTTAGAGCTCCTCTGAAAAACTTTGACCTAAAGTTATGGTGTTGCTCTGTATCAGGATGGGTCACCTCTCCTGACAAAGAAACTGCCTGCCAGTGGCTAGGAACTGACTGCAATTGACTGAAGTCAAATGTTACATGCCCAGCTCCCAGTTATTACAGAACCAGAATGTCTGATATTGAGCTGAACATGGGAAACTGTTGAGTGGAACGGACCCATCAGGCTTTGGTTTGCATAGGAGGAATTACACGGAGGACAGCTACCCAATGCTGCATTCTTCTCCATGTCTATTTGGGGCAATTGGCAATTAAGCACTTGGAAAAAAACCTACATTCTTCTCCGTTGCATTTTAAAAAACTGAACACATCTGAGCATTCAATACTCCATCTTGATTCTTCTGGATACTACCTTACAAAAAAAAAAAAAGACAATTATCCAAGTGGGGACTGGTATTGATCCAACTAAAAGGATTCCAACATACAGTAGCTACCGAGAACTTGAATCATTTGAGAGACAGACAGCATCTGAACTTCGCCAACGCTTCACAAGCACAAGCCACGACTTTTGTGGTGGTTTAATGGCATTTTGCAGCTTCCACATTCACTCCTGTCTCTTCAGACTGAAAGGTCATTTTACTTGAGGACAAAAAATGGGTAGACTGGTGATTTAAAAGTGATTTTCCAAGTCTAGGAAATCTTGTTAATAAAGACAGAAAGTAAGGAAATCTAATCACCCTTCCCCAGGTACCACATGACTGAAGGATGTCAGTTTGGTATAGTCAAATTCTTCAAAGATACATTACTGCTTTACTAAGAAGAAAGAATCCTTCTTAGAAGACAGCCGATCTTTTCCAGCTCTATGCATTGTTATTCAGCTGAATTTTCTGAGGAACATTAGATAGATGTATGGATGAACATGCTGCTACAGCTAAAGAAAAGGCTATAAAATAGCTAGTGCACAACTGCAATAATACAAGCTTGGTCAAATACACGCAGCAAAACGCTTTTATTATCCTGTCAGCTAAGTGCCGTATACTTCACAAACACCATAAAGAGGATGAAAAGCTTGTTTAAAGCTAGCCACACTAGAATGTATATAAGAAGTGTCTAGTCCAAGAACAGGTCATAAAAATCATTAAACGTACTTCTTTAATGCTGATTTTAGTAACTCTATGAGGCTAAACATAAATGGAAAAACCACAAAGAACATTCTGTTTCTTTCTTGCAATTGTATATACCAAAACAATAGAACTTGAAAATAATTTGTTATGGCTGCCTGCTTCTTTTATAAAGAAATTGAGCCTTAACAATATTATCTGAAGTAATTTTCCACCCAAACTTTCTTACATGAGCCACACTCTGAGCATAACAGAGTATTTTCTGGTCTTAGCACTTGTGCTTCTCCTATGCAGCATTTTTAACTAGAAGAAATTATTAGGTTAGCTTCTGTTACACAATGAATATATAATTTTTAAAGATGTTAATAAGCGTTTCCTAACTATAATTAATACAAACAGCTGAGTCAAGATTAATAAAGTGGGCCAAAAGGACCTAAGTCTGACAAACAGTGCCACTTCTGTTCCGATATTGGTAAGACCACACATGATGCAAAAACCATTTTCCCCACTAAATGCATGTCATGGCTCACATGCCATTTGAAAAATACTACCAATATTGCAGACTAAATATCTGAGGAATGTGCTGAATGTGTTTTCCTTCTATGAAAGCTCAACATCTTTATTAAAATTCGAGGGCTTCAGAGAAGATTGCAGAATATATTTAGAGCATAACAACAATGTCATGGGGAGGTTGTGTGTCAAAATTGTGTGGAAAGAATCCTGCAAGGCTAGTGCTTGAAATTTTCAATCAGTAGCACTTGACAGTCACCTTACTTCCAAAAGGTATGTGGATACTGTAAGAGTGGATGTGTAAATTGAGTTTGAGTTTCCTCATGGATAGCAGTCCTGTATTTTCTTTGGGTTAGGTTGCACTAAATATGAATAGATGAAAAATATTAATGGGGGCCCAAGGAAACAAAAGCCACCACCACCAAAAATTCATCAAGCATTCAAAGACAAAGAAGTTCTCAAATAAATTTCCAATGTGAGCTTCACTCCTTTGCCTTGCCTGTCCCTCTACTTACAGGTCAGAAAGGGTTGATAAATACAAAACCAGTGTCTAACAGCAATGTTATCTTTGTATGTACTTGACAATTCATCTGGCAAATGCCACCTTTCTTTTATTCACAGGTCAAACTAGGCCTGATTTACTGCAGTTTTACTGCTCCAAAATTGAGCCTCCTTTGGTAAGCCAGGAAATATATCATTAATTTGTGCTCCTCTGTCCCTCCGGTATCTACTAACATTCACAACCCACTTGATGACACCAACTACCTATATATCAGTTGTCTAAATCACTGCTTTGACCAAGAAAGAAATCTCACTCTATTTTCTCCAATAGCATACTCAGAGTGCCCCACATTCCCAAGTCTGTTCCATCAAGGACAACCCACACACTCCTGCTGTAAACGGTAGTCAAAAGGAACTGCATTTAATGCAATCTTGGAAAGCGCACATAGTACATCCTGGTTAAATAACAAGGTATTGTAATGTTGTAATTACTGCAGTTATACCCTGACTAGTAAAAAACTTGGCAACTACCAAAGTGTTCCAAAATAGTGATATGGACAGGCAAAAATCCTTAAGCTAACACTAGAAGCCCAGCTGGATTTTGTAGGCTTGAGGGAAAAACACCATGTAACTTCTAAACTGGACACTGAAGGCCAGTTGGTGCCCTCTGGGAACTACTGCTTTTCAAGCAACATGTTTTGCCCGTTTATCGAATAGCTGAGGGGGACTTGATACTCTTCAAGGACTACTGTATCAGGACACAGAGACCAGCAGAATGAGCCGTGTTTTCTTCCTTCTTCCAGGACTGATGTCTGGGGAGAAGAGTGGACATACAAGGCACACGTACTTTCTGCAGGACTGAGAAAGAGCTTGGAAAAAAGCTGATCTCAGCTCAGAAGCACAGCTAAGAATACAAGTGAGGAACAACTTAGAAATTGCCAAGGGAAGACTTTCTTGGACTTGCACAAAGCAAACAGCACCTGCTTGAGTTACCTGGAACAGGTTTTCCCTGAGCCACTGCAGGTATCTGTGTTATAGCTGGTGCCCACACTTACTGGAGAAAGCCTGAATGACTGACAGACAGATCTAATCAGTTCTAACTGTGCCTTAACAGAAAACCCCTCAGTGGATACAGTCACTATGCGATTGAGATGTTGTGAAAGAAGTGCACAGTTGGTGTATCAACATCCAAACCAGTCTTCCCAATATCTTCATAAACTTTACAGGAAACATTTGTCGTATGGCAACACATTCTTCCTTTTACTCTCACTGCTATCATTTTGCCACAGAAAAGAAAAAATGGAAACTTGAAAACCTAACAATTTTCCAGGTTCACTATTTAAAAAAATCTCCCTTAAAGCAATTTTGTTCCTGCTCAAACATCATAGCTACAGGTGATACATATATTTTACCAGCAATAGGATTGTGTCTGGAATAAGGACTGTTTTTAATGGATGTTCCATGATGGGTTAGCATATAAAAATATAAAAACGTATAGCATATGGTATGAACTGTGTGATAAAAGCTCATAGATTTTCTTGCTTCTTCCTCCTTTTTATGCAACATTACATGTCAGGATCTTTTATTGTTTTATAGAACCAGTTCTGTCTAACTTGTATACAAAATGTCTTGTTCAGGGAAACTGAGTGATTGTAGAAATTATTTTTAGAAGGAAATAAAAAGGACTGGAAAAAGAACACATGGATTCAATTACTGCCATGCCCTGACTGCAAACTGGTTTCCATCATCCAACACTGACTAGACACACACCCTGATTTAAGCAAGCCAGATTCTGATACACCTGCTGGTGATGATATCGTGTGGAGTCAGAATGCCTATCGAATTACAAGAGTGTTTAAATATGATCCACAGAAAAATTCAGAGCTAACTTGTAACTGAACCAACAACACCACCCCCCCAAACTATGAGTGGGACCATCCCAACCCTTTTTCTTGCACAAAGAATATTAAAGACATCTTCACATAATTAAGAGCCATTTTACAAGAAGCTCTAGAAGTAAAAAGAAAAAACATAGGTTTTATTAACCAGTTTTAAACTACTGATATAACCATAACTGCACTGAACTTTTACAGCATTGTGTGATAGACAAGTGGTAGGTTGATAAGATCGATCTATGGTTTCAGAGTTTAAAAATATATTTTGCTACAATTTTGTACATAACTTAAAGCAGCTGAGAATAAAATATTTTGATCCAAGAGGAGCTGTTCTAGGAAAATCAGAGAGATAAATCTTTCAGCTGCAGAATGGAGACATAAATCTGTCCACTAAACTTGATGATATAAAAGCTATTCTATCCAGCTGATTCTGCATTTTCACAGGGCACCAGATGTTTCACAACGCCTAGCACTAGAAACCACAAGAAGTCCCAACTGAACATTAATGTGTCTTAAACAATATTTACTCATATGTCTAATATTCCCTGGACAGGTCATACATTACTAGGCTTTTCACTGGCATACACCGAGAAAGGAAAATTCAGGGAGCTCTCAAAGAAACTGGGCTTATGAGCAATTCATGAGACTGACCACTAAGTTACGTTGTATTAAAGTGTCTATTCAGCACTGAACCTCTCTACCTTGTTTCTTTATTGGGCAGCAGCCCATTTCATTTGATTAATAACTGTATGTTTAATCCACAAGTACGTTACAAACAGCATTCAAAGACAGCAGTCTGATGTTTCCCAAACACGCGTCCTTATGTTGCAGAATGCATTTGTGTGGGTTATTTAAAATGCTTACTAGGATTCCATGCAATGCAACAACATATTGCAAAAACAACATACATAGATACTAAAAAATCCGGCACATGGAAAACAGTTTTAAAGGATATTACTTCAAAAACTTGTCATTTTGATAAAATGCATAGAAATAACTACACTTAGAAACTAGCAAGCAATTTCTCTGGATCGGTCATTTTAGTTCTGTACATCTTTATTTCTCAGTGTTGGATCTCGGAAACCTGACAATAAAATGAATAATAATAAACTTAAAGGTAGATTTTTACATAGCCATATGAATAAGTGTGCTGTGATAGTAAGACTGACATTTGGACTGACTAGACCCAATAGCTTGTGTCACTCTGGACACACCCCTCTCACATGGAACAAGTTCAGGTGTGAGATTCCCAAGCTACTGCCAACATGAGTTCAAGTCCACAATGTAACACCAACTAACTCTAAGCAGGACAACCATGTTTGTGTCCTGACACAACACTGCTCTGTGTCAGGGTGCTTCCTCCTGACTTCGAAGCTCTGCACCATGCTTCCTTGTACTGTCTTTGGCCCATGTGATGGTTGCACCGCAGCCATACTCATGGCCCCAGCTTCTGAGCTGCTTTGCCGCTGGAAGTGTTCAGGTGCTGTGTTAAGTGGGACGTCTGGCTTGTAACTACAGTACAAACAGCACTGATGTTCTGAAAATACCCTTACCATTAATATTTTCATCATAGGCCACAAAATATTGTATCATTTTGCCTACTTCTATGCTGCTTAATTTCAAATTAATTTTTTCTTGTGATGTAATTCTGGTATTAAACAGGGCTTTGTAATGAAATTTAGTATTCATTATCAAAATACAAGCTGTGACTGCAAAAACATCTCAGTCCTAATAACAGACAAAAAGCTTAGCATTACTGGATTTTACAGAAATTGCTATGGTCTTGTCCTATTTTATTCATAAAATGAAGAAGATGAAAGCCAAGGATGTCCTTGAATACTCAGCTGATTGTCGACAGAAAGCTAAATCAGTTGACACAAGAAAGCCACTACAAGGTGAAGGGGCAAGCTCATTTTTCCATCTGTTTTTGTTGAACACACCCTTTGTGAAATGTCATGGTCAAGGGCAGTTAAAAATTAATGTCATTCTAATCTTCTTTAAACACTTTAACTTGTTCAGTTAAATGTGTCAGACGGGAAACTATCCATAAACAAATTTGAGATGTTAAATTACTAAGATAGCTGTGATTTCCTTCTTTTGCAAAATCTCATTACTAGCTGCAATATTATTTCCACTCAAGGAAGTCACTCTGCAACACCAAATATTTTCACATGCATTGAAACATGTAGACTACACAAGTCTGCGGATGTTTGCTTTGGCAAAGAATTGAACTTCCTCTGTTTCTGTGAATACAATGTAATCCTCCTCATTTATGTCTTCATTTAGGGGGGGGAAAAAACAACAAAAAACCCTCAGACACTGCTAAGCTTAATTTCTCCTCTAGAGAAGTTAAATAAAAAAGGCAAAAACTACCTTCAAATTTTCATTTCATATTTGTGCTTATCTTTTTAGTTAAATACAATGAACAGAACAAATGAACATTAGTAAAAGTTTAAAATACACAGTAGGATTGCAGCTCCTATTTCTTCTGACAACTTTGTCAATGAGTTTGGTATGATCAGTGTTCTCTCCTTGCATCACTGCCTCTGGGAAAGGCACTGGCCTAAGGATTTATACATTACCTTTTTTTCCTCAGTCTCACATACAGGATTACAGGCTGGTTGATTCGTTGGTCTGCTTGTCTGTCCTTAAAAATCTGAGAGATGTTATGAGCCAACTGAAGATCTGTAAAATTTATTTTGCATCTTTGTCCCATTTTCTGCCAAAAGGATGGATTGTAGCCTAAAATCTGCTAGGGCTAGAAAGTGGCAGGCAATCACACAAACGTTTGACCAGGAACAAGGAGAACCATGCCCTTTCTACTCCCACTAAGTGACATACCTCCCTGGAGCTTACGTTTTCCTCTACGCTTAAAATTTTCTTCTGTAGGAATACTCAAGTTGAATTCCTAGTGCTTAGTGCTAAGTCCTAGACAATCACTCTAGAAGTCTTCTCAATTTAGAGAAAAACATACCGGACTTATTTCCAGTGTTTGGCCCCCTTGTATCAGCCCTCTCCATCTGCAGGCACACAGAATGTCTGGGAAAGCTGCTTTGGGCAGTAAGTCAAGTGATAGTTTCCAATTTCTTTCCCACTTCATAGAATGATAGAATAGTTTGGGTTAGAAGGAACCTTTAAAGATCATCTAGTCCATGCCATTTCATTCCACTGCCCCCTGCAAATTTCCAGTCAAGTCTAGCTCCTTCCAGCAATTACGAAGGGCAGCTAGAAGCCCCCACTTCCACAATCTTCAGAAGCCAAGAACAGGGGGGAATAGCAAAGTGGTACCACAGTGTCAATGACACGCAGGATTAGGGACTGTAGTGTAACATGGCTCTACGTCAAGCTACCCACCCCACCCCTCTCCTCAAGTATAAGATTTTTATCATCCAAACTTACAAACATACTCTGCTGTGAAGATTTGTTAGTGAGAGCAACCCTGGCACTCTGCTTGCTATGCACACCTGGCAGCGTCAGCAATGTAGAGCTGAGCAGGGCTCAAGGGTTGTCTGTTGAGCTATGATATTCTGAGTGAGATGAGCACACTGCAAACAAAATGAGGTACCTATTTCTCCCAGTAACCTGCACCATCCATTCTCTAAAGAGGTGAAAAACTGAAGTCACATGCAATCAGAGGTACTGGATTTGCATTCCCCTCTCCTCAATTCTATTACTTCTGGGAGATGACTGTGAATGTAACTCGAAAAATAGCTTCAAGTATCAGGGAACAGTTTTTACTAGATTATACTTCTGATGTTTTTCCTTGCTTTCTTATTTGGCTAAATAATGGCCAGAACGCAATACTACTAAGCCATTAAATTAAACCTGATTCACACAGCACATATTTATTTAGTTTTTCTATCCAATAATTTTTTACCTTTTCCATTTAGGATCTAAGAAAGGTAGAGTTACAAGCAAACTCTGAAAAGCAACACAAACCCTGTTTCTAAATAAAGCATGGTGTTAGGGTCATTTTTCATTGCTTACTGAATGCCAGTTCGTCAGACGCCTCACTGCTTAAAATGATCTTTGTCTTATTAACTTCCCCTAAATACCTTGCCCAACAAAGCCTAATAATTACTTGACACATACTTTCTCCTTAATGAGAGTTAAAGCTTACAATGACATCAGCCTGTCCTATTTGTCTGTGACCTGGCAAGCAATATGGAGTTTACTTACTAAATCACAGAATGATTTAGGTTGGAAAAGTCCTTTAAGATCAAGTCCAACTGTCAACCTAGCACTGCCAAGCCCACCATTAAACCGTGCCCCTAAAAGCCACATCTACCGGTCTTTTAAATCCCTCCAGGGACGGTGACTCAACCACTTCTCTGGGCAGCCTGTTGCAACACTTGACAACTATTTTGGTGAAGATTTTTTTCCTAGTACCCAATCTAAACCTCCCCTGGTGCAACTTGAAGGCATTTCCTCTCCTATTGCCTGTTACCTGGAGAAGAGACCAACACCCACCTGTCTGCAACCTCCTTTCAGGTAGTAGTAGAGAGTGATAAGGTTTCCCCTGAGGCTCCTCTTCTCCAAGCTAAACACCTCCAGTTCCCTCAGCTGCTCCTCATAAGACTTGTGCTCTAAACCCTTCACCAGCTTTGTTGCTCTTCTCTGAACACACTTCAGCACCTCAGTGTCTTTCTTGTAATGAGGAAAACTGAAAGCAGTATTCAAGGTGCAGCCTCACCAGTGCCAAGTACAGGGGGATGACCATTTCCCTTGTCCTGCTGGCCACACTGTTTCAGATACAGGCCAGGATGCTGTTGGCCTTCTTGGCCACCTGGGCACACTGCCGGCTCATGTTCAGCTGGCTGTCAACCAGCACCCCCAGGTCCTTTTCTGCCAGGCAGCTTTCCAGCCACTCTGCCCCAAGCCTGTAGCGTTGTGTGGGGTTGTTGTGACCCAAGTGCAGGACCCAGCACTTCTTGCTGAGCCTCATACAACTGGCCTTGGCCCATCGATCCAGCCTGTCCAGATCCCTCTGCAGAGCCTTCCTGCCCTCAAGCAGATCAACACTCCGGCCCAACTTGGTGTCATCTGCAAACTTACTGAGGGTGCACTTGATCCCCTCATCCAGACCATTGATAAAGATATTAAACAGAACAGGCCCCAGTACTGAGCCCTGGGGAACACCACTTGTGACCGGCCGCCATGCTGCAACCCTGCCAAATGTTGCAACCCTGCCAAAATTCAGGGCTGCATAGAACAATACGTTCCAGCCCTGATGTCTTGCCAGCTTTCAATGAAGTGCTTGACAGAGACCACATGTGGAGGTCAAATGATACCATCATGATCTCACCAGATGGTAAGTTGTGGTATTATTCCCAAGGCAGGTAGTATAGTCTGTTTAGAAACAGTTGGCAGGTGATCCATGAACTCACAGCCAGAACTAACTGGATTATTGCAAAAGACAAGAACGCTATTGATGTTGGCAAAAAGGCTATTCCAATCATTTTTCTTGCATGTAATTCGAAGACTCAGCACTCCAGAAATGTTTTCTTGCAAAAAAAATTAAAATATCTATTTTATTGACGCTATCTTAAATCAGAAGTTCTCGTGTCAAACAAATCTTGTATTTTTGCATGATTATCACGTGATGTATGTTAAATGGTAAAATAAAGACACTGAAAGCTCATCTTGCTTGGGTTCTTGTACACATATTAAGAATCACCAGGTTAGTCTGATGTCAATTCAGTGGTTGTATCTACACAGGTTAAAGTGCAGGACTGGACTACTTTGCAGAGAAAACAGGAAAGCAGACCATGGGGGAATCTTACAAAACTTTGCAATTACATCCTCCCACCCATCTGTAGTAACAGCTTATCCAAATCAAAGTGTGAGACACTCAGGACTTCACCAGTCCAGCCTTCAGTTAAAGCAGGTAAGCAATTTAAATCACTACTGAACTGACATTGCTACTGTTTTCTGGACAAAGTTGCAAAAAAATTATTTCTAAAAATGCAATAAAGCTGCACAGTGGACTCCTCTTATGAAGCAGCAGCTTTTTTCCCCAAGCTAAAGAAGCAGTATTCTCCTTTCACAAAAAGACACAATTTTAAAGAAGACTAACATTTTAAGTTCTTCTGGTGCAGAACCTATTAATTGACCATGAACTGTATCTGAGTAAGGACAGATTCTCAAAGGGCCAGTGTAAAAGCAGTCTTACCTCCCCTCGCACTTCTGGGAGGCTGCACCTTCTGGCTAACATCAAAACTTCTACTGAAATTCTACACTAACATCCCCATTCATACTGGTCAAACTTCAGAAAAAAATATAACCAACACCACTTAATCACTTCATGACTGAGAAAGCTAAGATTCCCTTCAATTAATTCATCACACTGGGACACTATACTCTATTTAAAATTATGGGATAAAAAAGTAGGAAAATAAGTATATTAAGTACAAACAAAAAAAAAGGGGGGGGGTGGGGGGGTGGGCAGACAAAAGCTCCTGGAA